>CM064909.1:63946604-64683216 GCA_032727855.1 Quercus ilex subsp. ballota | reverse complement strand
AAAGTTGCAACCTTTGAAAATTTCATGAAAATAAAAAAGAAAAGAAGCCCACAATGACTTAAAAATGGCTATTTATAATAGCCTTCAGTAACCTTAGAATCCTAGCCCTCTTACATATTACAATTAAATCTTAACCATCCAACTTCATTAAAAGTCACATGCTAGTCACATGACCTTTTAAAATACAAAAGAATAAGAGACAATGGACTAATGGGCCTTTATTTTTCCTTTCCTTCTTCCATTGGACTTAAATTCTCCTACATCAATAGCTCTATCTATGATTTTCATATTGGCAAACCTAACTTTCTTATTATCTGATAAACCTATTTTTCAAAGAATTAGTGCATCTCATGTAACAAATTGTTGAAAATGCATGGGTCCAAATGACCATCAAAATTAGGTGCCTCTTATCTCACCATTTTTTATTTATTTTTTATGATCAATGCCTCTTATATCACCATTGTGTACAAATATAATAAGCTTCAAGAAAGAATTGAAACAAGGAATTGAACTTGGTAACTGGCTGTCACTGAACAGGCATGTAGTTGATAAGGAGTCTGGCACAACTTAAAAAGACCAAAGGACAATAAGTGTGCATCCCACAAAGGTTTACAGGCAAACTTATTGTCCAGGATGGTTTGCAAGTATGCACAACTTGGACATTGATGGACTACCAGGTCTCTCAATTTGTTTTTAAATGTAAGGCTGAGTCTTGTGCCAGGCCTTCAAAACATTTGCTCTCACAACAAGGACTTTGTCAGTTGGCAGCACCCCCACGACTAATCTCAATTGGAGCTTCCAGTGAATTTGGCAACATAGAATGGCAACATGGGTGGATGTTGGCAAATGAAAATAGAAATTGAAGACATTGACTTGCTAAGGAAAGGGGTTTGCAGCTGACCATTGGAATTTATGGGAAAAGTGGCAGTGACAATTGATAAGTTCACACCATCATTTGAGATTTGGTGGTTTGATCCTATGTCAAGATTGGATCAAAGGCTAAGTGGGACTAACAATTGGTGAGCAAGACTGTTGAGGCTAACAAAGCAAAGGGTTTTTAAGGGTTCATGATGGCTTGTGGCAATCAAGAGTTTGGATGATGGATACACTTTGTTTGATAGTGTTGAGGGGTTATTTTTTTAGATTTTTTTTTAGATAGTCGACTGGATGGGTCTTTGTTTAGAAATGAATTATATGGAATTTTGATAGGGTCTTAAATTGGCTATATGGTTTGAAGTATGATTCGTGATGGCTGAGATCATGGTGGTTTGATGATGGTGGCTTGACAGATTGAGGGTTGTCGGTGTTTTTTTCTTTTTGTCTGCTCCTTTCTCCAAGATTCACCATGTTGTCCCAATACACAACCCATAGAGGTTTCTGCCACTGACAAGTATAAGATCAAGGGATGGCCTTGGTAATTTATTTTTTCAGTTTTTTCTTAGATGGATGCTTGTAATTTGTGTTTTTGATTGTTCTTGTCCCTAGTATGTACTTCGTGTATACTTGGGTGCCACTTTTTTGATATTCTAATAAAATTTTCTCATTACTTATTAAATAAAATAAAATAAAATAATCAAGGGTTGCCCTTGGACTAGTGGTACCAAAACTAGGGGCACTGGAGCAAATAGTCCTTTTTTGTTAAAATTCAAGTACTGACCCAAGAGATACTTAAAAACCACAAATTTTGATCTGATACCAAATATTCACAATATGTTTAAGCCACATACAGTATTGAAAGCGAACGCAGATTCTGCACCCTCTAGTTAATATTTTTTTTTTTTGGGGGATAAATATTAACTTTTATTGATATGTACTAGAGACCTCATGTACACGGAATGTGTACACAAAGTGCTCCTAAAAAAACCCATGGCTGAGCTCTTTGCGCCATCGACACCACCTGCCACTGCCATCAACAGCGGCAATTCTCGCAATTATTTCCCTTCTCTCCAATTTCTCTCCCTTCTCTCTCTGTATCTTTAGCCTAGACTTTCTCTCTCTAAAACTCCAACCCTCTCTTTAACCTCTCTCAGATCAGTGATGTTAGGAAAGGTGGCAGGTTCAGATTTGTTTAGTTGTTTTGAAAATGTAGGAAAGAAAAGAAAATGGAATGTTCTTGATTTTACAAAACCCTATCTTTTAGATCCCTTTTTTTTTTTTTTTTTTTTTTTTTTTTTTTAATGGTGAAAGTGATGAGGTAAGTTACAAAAGTCTAACAAAGGTGACATCGGGTGAGTAAAGTGACACTTTATAAATCACGGGTACACACTTTTAAAATGGGTCAAACCACATGTGGGTACAATTACCCTATTTCTAGTTACGTAAACCCTTAATATCAGACCCTATTCAAGAACCCTTTAAGATCTCATCAAGAACACAATTTATTGCTGAATTCCTAAGGATCCTACATCACAAATTGATGCAGAACGAAAAGCGTGAACAGTGCTAGTCTCATGTCTCGGCCTAGATGAACACTAATACTTAAATACATTAGGGTTTATTGACTCTACAAGGAATAGACAGAGTTTTGGAATCTATAAAAATAAATATTAAATAGAAACAGAAAAATCCCAACTTTACTATACTAATGTTCGTTTTACAGATTTTATGCCTATTTAAATGCTCTAAAAAACTTATTTTCCAAATAAAAATATTCCTAAAAAAAATTTAATTGATACAGTATCATAAAAGGACTCTAATTTGATTAGAAAATGCATTAAAAAAAAAAACACCTAAAACTAAGAAAATAAAAGCCTAAATCCTAAAACTCCAAAAATTACATTAAAATATCCCAAATTAACATATGATAAAAATTAACCATCATATTTTGTCCCATATCAATCTCCAACATGGTTTCTTTCTCTCTAAAACGCAATAGCCAAAAGTACCCAATTTTATCAACAACACTACCCCCCCCCCCCCCCCCCCCCCCAACCCCCAAGTCTCCCATTCCCAGTCGAAGAGCATACTAGATTCCATTCAACCCCCACAAAAGTTTTGCTGCAAGCTCTCCTATCAATTAGCCACATACTTGTCAAATGCATCATAGAAATTACATTGTTTCACTGTGTTATCCAAGGCATCTGAAAAAATATACATCATCAACCATGGCCTCACCATAGTTCATGATTGTTCAAATTAATAACTAACATCATTTTTTTTTTAAAAAAGGCCAATGCTGTGACAAAAAGACAAGAAAAATGTTTATTTTCATGGGTTTTGAAAATACAATCTTAAAAAAATTTCTTTTTCTAAATTTCCATCCCAAGCAAATACCAGCAGACAAAGCACTCTAGAATTTTTATGGCTTATTATGGAAGTCACCAATGGGTACTTTCCCATCAAAGAAGACACAAGCACTTTAGGTGGCTACCCCAGGACTTGTGTTTGAGTAACATAGTAGTGGGAATTGATCATCTGCAAAATATACAGATATGCATTTTCTTTGTTCATTCCCTAGAATACTGTGTATATGTTTTGAAGACAACCAAAAGCTAAATGTAAGAGATAATCAGATAAAACATGATGTAACACAGTAACTCAATTATTGACAGTTCAGCAGTGAAGCAAGGAAAGCTCTTTGAGAGTTGTCCAATCACTCTAAGCCAGCTTAAGGTAGAACATGGCCACAGAAGCCTCAATACCATGGGCCTCCAGAATTCAGATCTAAGGTTAAACAATATAATGGTTGCTCAAGAGCTACTGGACTAAAGAAAGAATAATTTGGCATGTAATTAGAATTTCATTGTCTGTCGTGTTGAATTAAAGCACCAAAACCAGTAATTACTGATAATTGGGACCCACTTAATGAAAAAAGATTAAGATAATTCAGTGTTTTAGCCTGTTTACTTTGTTATCAAAATGTTCCTGTACTGCATAAGCATAATGATGATAAAAGGGAGTGAAGAGTCATACTCAGATATTCATAAGCCAATATCATTGAGGTTCCCCAGGCTGACATGCTGAAAAATCTTGGACCCAAGCCTCTGTATAAACCTTTCCAACCTTCATCCATAATCAAGCCTTTAACAACTTGTCTAGCAGTGTTCCTTTTTTCGTGTCCCATCACCTAATATAATGCAGAAAAAAACTAATTAAAACAAAGCAATAAGCAGTTCAGTGGCTTGTCTTGTGGTGTTTCTTTTATCATGTCCCATCACCTAATATAGTGCAGAAACAGCTAATTAAAACACACCAATAAGCAGCAACTTGGTCAAATGAAGATATATAAGTCAACAGAGAAACTTGTATTTCGCTATTTCTCATTCTCAAATCATTTTTATTTATGATTCTAACTCTCAATACACATTTTAGCTTTATTTGAGAAGATAAGGTCTCTTCAACTACATGTTCCACACATCAAAAGCACCGAAAACACAGTTGTGGAGTAATATAATGTCCCTTGGTTGTGTGTATGCGCGCATGCACGTGAGTGTGCTCCAGCCCTTTTCTTTACTTTTTCTGGAGAAGGTCTGTTTGTAACTGGTATAAGTATAAAAGATTCTATAAGCTTTAGGCATTCAACTTGGACTGGTGGGTTGTAAGAAAAAAGTGTTGGCAAGGATTGCTCTAAGGATTAGTGGAGGTCACATATATGTGACTTTGATACCATGTTATAATAAGAAAATATTAGGAAGAAATGATAGATAGAAGAGAAATAGGGGAGACCGTTTGTGGAAGGATTGGAGTTGGAGAGGGGCTGGTTGGAGAGAAGGTTTGAGAAAGATGAGATTCTATTAGTGGTCAAAGATATGGATGGGGATAAAGCTCCAGGTCCAGATGGCTTTCCTATGGCCTTTTCCATCAGTGCTGGAGAGTAGTAGAAAGAGATGTTTTGGCAGTCTTTGAAGAGTTCCATCAGCACTGTAAGTTTGAGAAATCTCTTAATGCTACCTTTATAGCTTTGATTCCTAAGAAGAATGATGCCTCTAATATCCGTGACTTCAGACCCATTAGTTTGGTGGGAAGTTTATATGAAATCTTGGCCAAGGTTTTGGCAAATAGATTGAAAATGGTGTTAGATCAACTGATATCGGAATCTCAGAATAGTTTTGTGGGAGGTAGGCAAATCCTAGATTCAGTTCTCATTGCCAATGAATGTGTTGATAGCAGAACGAAGAGTAAGATTCCAGGGGTGATTTGTAAGTTAGATATTGAGAAAGCTTATGACAATGTGAATTGGGAGGCTCTTCTGAAGTTGTTGAAGAAAATGGGCTTTGGGGAGAAATGGTGTAGCTAGATTCGTACCTGCATCTCTACAGTGCAGTTCTCTGTGTTGGTCAATGGGTCTCCAGCTGACTTCTTTGGTAGCTCTAGAGGTTTGAGACAAGGAGACCCGTTGTCTTCCTTGTTATTTTTGGTTATAATGGAGGTGTTTAGTAGGATGGTGAAGAGAATGGAGGGGGCAGGCTTACTTAGTGGCTTTAGGGCGGATGGTAGGAGGGGTAGAGGGGAATGTGTTTCACATTTGCTGTTTGCGGATGATACCATTTTGTTTTGTGATGCAGAGGTAGAGCAAGTCCTACATATTCGTCTGCTACTTCTTTGTTTTCAGGCTGTGACTGGTTTGAAGGTTAACGTAGCTAAAAGTGAGATGGTTCTTATAAGGGAGGTAAATAATTTGCAGGCTCTGGCAAAGATTTTGGGCTGTAGGGTTGGGGCCTTGCCAATAATGTATCTTGGTATGCCGTTGGGGGCGTCCCATAAGTCCCCTTCTATTTGAAATCCTATTTTGGAGAAAATTGATCGGAAGTTGGCAGGGTGGAAGAAGTTGTATTTATCAAAAGGTGGTAGGCTAACTTTGCTTAAAAGTTCGCTATCTAGTCTCCCCACATATTTTTTATCTTTGTTCACCATTCCTACTCATGTGGCTAACAAAATTGAGAAACTTCAAAGGGACTTCCTGTGGGGTGACTCTAAGATACATTTATTGGGTTGGGATAAGATGTGTTTGCCCATTGCTAATGGTGGTCTGAGTATTAGGAAATTGACCACTTTCAATAAAGCATTACTAGGAAAGTGGCTTTGATGTCTTGGGATCGAGGAGAATAGGCTTTAGAGGAGGGTGGTAGCTTTGAAGTTTGGGGAAGAATGGGGGGTTTGGACCTCTAAGTTGGTAAGGGGTGCTCATGGGTGTGGTTTGTGGAGAAGTATCCGGATGGATTGGGAGGTTTTTAGCAAAAATGCCCTGTATAAGGTTGGGGTGGGGGATAGAGTGAAATTATGGATAGATAGGTGGTGCGGAGATCTTCCTCTCCATTTGGCTTTTCCAGTCTTGTACAATTTTGCTGCAAACAGAGAGGCTTCCGTTGAATCTTCTCTGTCTTGTCAAGGAGCAAGAGTTAGGAGAACTTGGGATGTTCGCTTCATTCGAGGTCCTAATGATTGGGAGGCAGATGTGGTGGCTGATTTCTTTCGTTTCTTGGCATCCAATCTACCTTCCGTGACAGATGGTGATCGTTTGAGATGGAGGTTGACAAAAAACGAGAATTTTAATATCCGCTCATTTTATCATAAGTTAGATGGCTCCTCTATTGCTGCTTTTCCTAGAAAAGGTATTTGAAAGGTTAAGGCACCCCCGCGTGTCTCTTTCTTTGTTTGGACAGCCGCTTGGGATAGGATACTCACGGGAGATATCTTGAGATTTAGGGGTTTCGATTTCGTTGACTGGTGCATTATGTGTCGTTGCTGTAGTGAGACAGTGGATCATTTGTTGTTACATTGTCGAAAGGCTTATCGACTATGGTGTTTTGTCTTTAGGATTTTTGGGATTTCATGGGTCCCCTCATGTACGGTGCAAGATTTTCTTTTTAGTTGGTGGAATTGGTTGGGGAAGCATGCATCTTACATTTGGAACCTAGTTCCGCTGTGTTTGATGTGGTGTATTTGGAGGGAACGCAATCGGAGGACGTTTGAGGATTTGGATAGATCTGAAGACCAACTGCTTGCTCTCTTTTCTGGTTCCCTTTTTTATTGGGCTAGGGCTTGGGGACTCACATCTAGTGACTCTATTCCTCTTTTCCTTAGTTCCCTTACACTTTGCATTTAATGCCTTTATATGTTTTTGCTTTCTCATCTTTCTTGTACTTCTGTTCTGCTGATGCACCTTTGCATCTAGCAGTTTTTTAATATACTATTTCTTACCTATCAAAAAAAAATAAAAAAGAGAAATAAAAAAATAAAAAAGTATTAACATAGTTTTGGCTTCACAGCTTATGTCCATTGCAGAAAACCCAAAACAGATACATCTTTATTATTTTGCTGTGTTATAATTTACATATACAGGGATACAATAAGCCTAATAAGGCTACTCCTAAAGCCATGGCAGTATTACAAAACCTTGATCCATAGTATATGCAATGTACCCTATAGTATTCTGAATGGATGACAAATTATGGTAATTCGGGCATTTTACTACCCAAGATAAAGGCTAGGCAATAAAACAAATTCAATGCTGAAAGTAGCCCAATTTTTAGAGTGAGGAGGAAGGGCATAAGTTTGTTGGGATAAAAAAATAAATAAATAAAAATAAAAAAAAGGTTTTATTGTTCACAAAATTATCATGAATTTGGGATTTTCCGAGCCATATTGAGTAGTCCAAGTCAGGAGATTCTACATAGTAATTGAAATTACTTTTACAAATAAGCCATGTAGATACGTAGCTTACAGGTAAATTGTAGGAGCACAATATCAAACGAAGTTTAAAGCTTGGTTAAATTCATAACTTTGGAACTTTTGCATATGTTAGAGCAATTCTCAAGTTTCAGACCACCAGCAAAACTTCAATTTAGTTTTCCATGGATACTAAGATTAACACCAAGGCCTATTATAAGGTTCTGGACTGAAGGGTGTTAAGTAACATGACAACATACCTTATCAAAAAAAAAAAGTAATATGACAACATACTATTGAAGTACAATGTCAAAAACACTATACACCTAAACACACTGACTAAATTTATACCAATAGCTCACCATATTTTTCTGGAAAAGGAAACAATGCACAACATTCAAATTAAGTGAAAAGCAGTCAAGCACATGAAAAAATCAGGTGAGTCCATTGTAGGTTATTCTTTTTGCATTGAAATAGGCATAGGTTTACCAGTCATTCTATAGCTTACCATATTTTTGTGGGGAAAAAAAAAATACACAACAAGCAATAAAAATGTAAAGCAGTAAATTGCTAGAAAACGTAATATAGCCATTACATATTGGAGTTGCATGTATATCTTTTGATGGAGAAACAGTGAATCATTTATTTCTCCATTTCAACATCACTAGGGAAATAAGGTCTCTTTAAGTTTTGCTTTTTTGGGAACAGGTGGTTCATGCCAAGAATGGTAGTTGAGCTACTGCATGTTGGAAGGGACAGTTTGGCAAACAGCATAATACTGAAATTTGGAAGGCCATTCCTTCACGTGTATTGTGGAACATTTGGAAAGAAGGGAATGTGCGCATGTTTTACAGGAATGAATTGTCAATAGTGACATTGAAACTTGTTTTCTCAAGGGTGCTCTATGATGGAACAATGGCTACTAGTTCACTCTTGTCCATAAATTTCTTGGAGCTCTTTGACCTTTTGAATTTTAGGGGGTGTTTGGAAAATCTTGGAACTGGTTTAGATAAAGCTCAACCAAAAATATAACCAGTTCAAATTTGAAATGGTTTTATTTTATATCTGGTTTTTGTAAACATAGGTTGGAACCAATTTTGGTAGAATATGAATGTGCCAATTTTAAAACTAGTTGCTTGCGGAAATACAGATGTAAAAACACCAAACTTAAAAGTGTCAATATAAAGTATATATCTGGTCGAATTTTGAACCTATTTTCTAAACCAAAAATTTTACCAAACTGAAAAAAATTAAAACCAGTTATATATTTTATAGCTGGGCAAGTTCTATGATATGCCAAAAACCTCCATAGATGATAATTGTTTGGGTCTCATCATGTACACATACTGTGTACCAGATTGGTGCACAGCCAAAGTATATCCAACAGTCAGGTTCTAAAGGAACCGATGAAAATTGAAGATGATAGTTTCACGTGAACCACGTATATGAATACCTGTAAGCGTGTCTTAATGGTGTCCAATGGGGTTGTGATGCAGGATGCTGTTGCTCCTGCAATAATTCCTCCAGTTGCTTGAACTAACACTATTTTTGACTGGCTAGGAGCAGCTTCCTCAAAATCAGTGTGTTGGCCTAAGAGACTGCCCAATAATTGAAATGGCAATGCACTACTCAGAAATTAAACTAATTACTCAATAAGTGGACAACCTACTTTATATAAATAAATGAATGATGCACCAGAAGTCCATTACCCCATTTATTAGGGTAAATTACACCAACTCCCCCTAGGTGTAGTGAAATTAAACTCTCCAAACCCGATTTTCAAGAAATGACACTCTGCCCCCAAATGATCAAAAAAATTAACCCTTTGCCTCCTTTTCTGATGATGAGGAACCCCGGAAACCATGCAAAGTATCGTGTCCTTTTACCCAGTTAAACCCCAAACCCATGTAATGCACCCACATCACACAGATCAAGTAAGTCATCAGCTTATTGTTTGCGCCCATGGGGATTAGAACCTTAGACTTGGAAGGAGCATACCACCAAGCCCATGGCCCTGACCACTCAAGCCAGCCCTTTTTCAAATCATTTTGGAGGCCGTGTCAATTATTTTGATCATTTGAGGGGTGGGAAAGAGGACATAAAGTCAATTGTTTTTATCATTTGGGAGGCAAAGTTTCATTTTTGAGAATTGGATATAGCTAGTCTAATTTCACTATACCTTGGGAGTCATTTAAGTTACCCCAGTTATAATAGAAATCCATAAAGCTTAATTGCAAATCCCTCGCAACCTACTAGCCTCCTAGCCTCCCAATATCATAACCTCATTCCAGTAAGAAACATGAATTTCAAACACAATGAGTCCAAGTTAGAGCAATGCACCTCCAAGCTTGGTTTTCCCCTTGTAAAGGACATGAGACATGGTCACAGAGGATCATTTCTAAGATATGTCCAACTAAAAATCCAAAGGAAAAACAGCATAGATTGTCCAATTATAGGATAAAAAAAAATCTATTACTGGACTGACTCTTAAGGTAAACAAGCTCTTTCAACAGATTAACATTAATAGAAAAAATTTCCATGTCTCACCTCCAAATGACGCGTTGGCTTGAACCATAACTTGCCCACCATACAGCACTAGATGGGGAATAAGTCATAACAGATAGACCAAAACCTCTATAAAATCCCCGAATGCCATCAGATTTTAATATCTTACAAGCAACATCCAAACCACCATTGTACTTTGCATGGCCCGAGTATCCTTGCACCATCAACTTTTGGCTTACCTAAAGAGTCAAACACTGGGAAAATTAGCACCTAGGAAATTCCACCCACCAACTCTTTTTCCTTTTTTGCTTTATTTGTTGGTAACTGTTAGGCTAAACTAAAATTAGAATTTGAAAGAAAACCCAGCAATCTTATAAAGCAAATATCATATGATATTATGCCAACTCTCAAGTAAAATTTAACAATTCCAAATAAATAGCAAAAAATGCTAATCCAAAAATATGACCTGGAGCGTACATACCACATCAATTGGAACAAATACACTCTGTGAAAAAAGTGATGCTATCATTCCAGCAATTCCATTTGCTATGGCTGCCTCTGTAGGCTCAGATAACTTAAATGGCTGAACCATTTTAAATGCAGCCACTTTCGTGGTCTCTAAAGCAGTAAGAAAAATTATCCTAGCTGGAACTGCACCAGTTATTACTGTACCAAACCCTCTGTATAAACCAGGAATCCCATCTGTTCTTAGAATGCCTTTGATGACAGAAAATGCATTTCTCTCCACAACGTCCTTTGATGCAACCTGCAGCCTAGTTTTTACAACAGAGACTGGGTACAGTGCCACAGTTACTCCCGTAAAGAGGCCAGCTCCAACAACATAAAACTTAGTTTTGTTAAGCCTGCAAAGTTGTGTGAAACTAGTGAGTTCCAAAAATAGAGAACTTCAAATTCATCGTAAAACAATAAACAGGATATATACACACACACACACACACACCCTCTAGGCCTCTACCCTTTCTTATGGGAGGAGTAGGTGTCATTTGAGTTAGAGCTAAAATATTTTTTTATTAAAGAAAATAGGCAAAATTTTCAGATACATGACATGTCTACCAAACTGCACCTTAGGAATTACAACCTCAAGTTCAAATAATCACACAAGATTTAGGGTTAAGTTCAAATTTACACCTAGTGTAATTTTTGTCAATATTACACCACCCATTATCTTTCTATTAGATTTTCTTTTTGACAAATTCACCATTGGATTACATTGTCTCTTTATACCCTACATGATTACAAAATATCAAGATGATTAGAGATCAACAACTACCTCATCTATAAATGTTTAAATCACAAAACGTGAGTTTATAGATAGGATAGTAACTAACAGTAATTGACACAAAATTTGGAATGAGTTTCAAGAACATAAACAACCTCACCAAGGCAAGGCCCTTTGGACCCAATCCCAAGGGAGTAAACGAAGGTACCTTGTCTGGAACATAAACCACATGAATTAAACCAGACATAGCTTGATCTTAACTCATATACATAGTTGCAATAGCACTTCCTTCTGTACAACAACAACGAGGGCATGTTTGCGGGCACGTCTAATTTATCGATTATGTGTCTATAAACTCAACTCAATTGAACCTTATTCAATAGCATCCACATTCATAGGTTGTAACTAAATTTTTTTTACACTGGCTATCAATCTACCGCTACAACCCTTCTTTACCGAGGCATTTCCAACAAAGACATGCAGGGTTCAAATCCTGTCTTCCCAACTATCGAATTATCAATATATATATATATATATATATATACACACACATCAAAACTTCAATCAATGTGAAGTGCAATCAAGTGAAGAGAGTTTCTAAACTAGGAATCGGTCAAATGAAGATTCCATTTGATGACAATTTTTTTTTGGTAGTATCATTTCTCTCACAAAAAATTCTTCATCAATTCAATTCATAAATCCTTCAAAAATAGCAATCACCTAGTTTATAAGAAACGAAAAAATGAAGAGAAATTAAATTAAAGAGAGAGAGTGTGTGACGTACTTGTCCCAATTAATCTCGGTTTGACCGACGGCGGTGGGTGCACCCATGGACTTTGTTTCGGATCAAACGAAACGAGTGGGACGAAACAAACAAATCTGAAATCTCTAATCTTATAACGATGCTAACAGTAACAATAATTGCATTTCTTTACTGAAAATGCTTAAATCTGCTGCTATTGCAAATGGATTTCTTCAATTTTGGTATCAAAGCAAAGCAACAGATAAAATAAGGCCAACAAACACCTTTTTGTATTCTCTTTCTCTCTCTTTTTCTTCGTTCAGGTTGAGGTTACTACTTACTTGGAGCCAAAACTATTCTACAGAAATTATAAAAAATATTTATAAAAATATATATATTTCTTTTTTTTTAATTTTATTTTTAATTTGTTTTTGTTTCTGTTTTTTTCGGTCCTCTTGCGAAAGCGTGACTCCGCGTGTAGAAAAATAGGTCATTTTAAGCGGCGTTGACCACTAGTTACTTGCACTTGCCAAACACGCCATTAACCACTACATAGTTTCTTTTTAGGGCGAAAATAAGTCCTAATTGGTAAGAGTGATCGATTCCTTTGCCAAAATACTATTTTAGTCTTTACTTGGGTTGAGATTACAGTTAATTTAATCCTTACATTTTAATAATAAAATAATAATAATAATATTTTTTTTAAATAATAAATTTAGTTTATATTATTTTTAACTTTTGGTCAATTTAACTTAATAATAAATAAAAAACCTATTAAAAACGAAACTTTCCCAAAATTAGACTAATTGTGTTCTCCTCCAATCATGCTCCTCTGCAATATCACTTACATCACATCTCCTGGGTTCATATTTATGTAAACATTGACAAAGAAGCATCAGAGTCTAGGCAATATCTTTTTCTTTTTCTTTTTTTGGTTAACAGAGTCTAGGCAATATCACTTTCTCATAACCTTTCCCCAGTTTAAAATTGTTTACGAACATTTATTAATGAGGTGTTTGATTTTTAATAAATTAGCAAAGGGCCAATGAAACAATCTGAATCCCTCCCTACCGATAAATCATATCATATCATATCATATTATATATAATAAAAGTTGAGCTTAAACTCCGTAGTTGCACCAAGTGGTTTCACCAAATTGCAGAAATTTTCTTAGATTTTTAGATTTTAAGAAAAAATATATATAAATTTTCTTCAACTATAATTTCTAAGTGAATATAATTTTTTTTAACTATAATTTCTAAGTGGATAAAAATCTTAATTTGATTACAATCCAAATTCTTCATCTAATCCTTATTTTTTACAATATACTTCTTATTAATTTCTTTGGATAAATATGCAAATATGAGAGTATTTTTTTTGGATAAATATGCATTTTATATCATCTTTTTCCTGATAATTAAGTAACAAAAAAAAAGTAGTATTTGATATACAACTACAACTACATTTGTGTCTATTTAAAATGTTATCAATAAAGCCTAAAATCAATAGGATAGAATTACCTATATATAAAAAAGGATAGAATTTGAATAAAAAAGAGAGATAAAAAAAAAACATGAAAGAAAAAAGAAAGAATTAAAAAAAAATGTGAAAAGTATAAAATGATAATAAAGTTGAATCTATTCTTCAGTTAGTTGTATGTTGAAATAAATGCCTATGTAGATCTTTATGCTTTTGATAGAATTTACGTTTCTTTTTTTCTTTTTTCTTTTTTCTTTTTTTTGGCATTTTATGTTATCTTTTTCCTAATAATAAAGTCAAAAAAATAAAATAAGTTTTTGAGTTTCACCTAAACTACTTTTTGTTCATATAATTTTCTTCACAACCTAAAATTCTCTCTCTATATACATACCCTTTTTTAGTGTATTATTCTTTCTACTACGTACCTTACAATTATTCACTATATTATTCCCTTCTCCTCTCTACTCTACCTACAACCTTGCAGGTATTTTTTTCTTCTTTCATCAAATTGAAGAAATTTTGTGTATTTGTTGCCTTTTTATTATATATTACATGATTTTTATGAACAAGTTTTATAGATAAACTGAAATTCTATATTTGATTGCACCTTTTAGTATTTTTTTTAGACGTCAATATAGCAAGCAATATATTTGTATTTTTTATTTTCTTATCACATGATTATTTGTTGTTGACATTGTTGAGGGGAAAATTTTGATGTTCCTAAATAGAATATGGGGTAGGCAAGCCGAAACTCGACGATGGGCTCTCGAAATAAAGCCCAAAGGCTTTCGGTGTCATGTAAGCCCGTCCAATCAAGAGATAAAGGCTGCAACCTGACAAGAAGACAACAACAAAGCACAATAAACACATTATTGTTGTTAGTTTGTTATATTATTAATCCTTTTTACATTGTCATAGTTCAAATCAGTCCTCCAGCAGTAAAGGTGAAATTACACTTAAAAGTTTAGAAGTTAATGATTAAATCAATTTATGAAGGTATTCAGTCTTGGGGGTCCTTGTGTGTCTCGATTAGGGGAATTTATAATACTTTCAGCCATCATTACATCAATGTGAGGGAAAAATTCAATTGTTACAAATACATTATATCCTTCATCATAATAATAATAAACAAGGATTAAAGGCTCCATTGTTACAAATAAAAGAGGAAAAAATATGATGGAATGAAGGGAGAGAAAGATCCCCAGCTCAGTGCAGCAAGTATTAAACTAAGATTTTGATGAGTGTGTGTTCATAAGGCATGAATGAGACAATATGGGTTGTTTTGAGTTAGTGGGATGAGATTAACTCTGAGGTTAAGGCTTTTTGTGAGTAGTGGGTTGTTTATGAGTAGTGGGAGGCATTTATGAGCTGTGATTGTGTAAAGGAGATGAAAGAATGTCTGAGGTTAGATGAATGTGGGCTGAAAGGGATGAGTAGTGAGCTTAAAGAGAGCTAAACTACTAGCAAAATGGCAAATAGACCAGGGGTTTCAGAGGGAGTAGCTGTTGCGTTTGTGGGCTGAGATGCTCATACTTTTATAATGGAGTTTAGAAAAGCATTATTTAACAAGAATCCAAAAAACGTAGATCTGATTCAGGGGAGCCTTGATAGCTGAATTAATAACCTGGATTTGGTCTAAAAATGGAAGATTTGCTTTTGAGGCTATTTTGCTTCTTTGGGCAATGTCCACATGGGTAATATTTGGGGTAATCTTGCATTAAATACTAAGATTGCTGAGATTGTGTTCAGCCAATGGGATTAAGGCAAGTATTAAGGAAGAATCCTAGTGCTGCAACTGAGATTTGGACCCTAGGAAGTAGGATTCAACACCCCAAGCCAGGTGTCAAAGTTGAAGTCCACTTTAAAGGGTTCCGCTAGAGATCCCTTTATGCCCTCCAAACCACATGTTCCCAATTTTTTCCCCTTTAAGATTCATGGGCTTGGCACATGAATCATGTCTTGAATGTTTTTAATATTTACAACATCAATTTGCTGAAATTTGAATAATTTGGTTTCAGCTCCCCTTCCCCTGGAGGTGCAGTCTTGAAAAAGATGATGGAGTCCCATCACCCTTTAGACTTCAACTGATGTTACGAGCCTCAGGTACTGTTCATGTCAGGTAGAGAGTGACCAAAAGCTGATGGAACAACCTCTAGTTCATTCTTAAGGACTTGGTTCTCTTGTTGTACTTCGGTCAAGGATGAACAAGGGTTGTTTTGCCTACTTTCAGTCCTCTGCCTCTTGCTGGGATCTCTTAGATTGGGCTTATTCACTTGGGCTGGTTCCTTTGGGTCGAGTTGTGTGCATCCTACAAAATCAACAACACATGTTGCCATGGGTTTTCCTTCCTCATGGACTTTTATTAGTAAATATTCTTTGGATTTTCATAGATACCTGCAATTGTAATATTTGAAACAATATGAGAAGTTTTCAAAATACCTCTGAAAATAACTTTTACTATGATGGATTCCATTAAATAATGTTCATGGCTTCTAATAGTCGCATCATAATTTAAATGATAAGTTTGTGGGATCGAGTATTTTCCACGAGCGTTGAAGATATATTTTATGGATGTTGTGATGCAAGTGATGACCATGTGTTTCATGGGTTATACTATGAGAACATATTCTTCAAGATAACTCCCTATGAGCTTTTATAAAACAATTGCCAAGGTTTTTTGCCATAGTAATACTAAAGCAATAATTATGCCATGATACTTTTCTCTTTGCCAAGTGTTAATAATCTCGAGTTTTTTGATAAAATAGTGTCAATGAAGATTGGGCTTTTGATTTTGCCAATGAAGATTGGGGTTTTGATATTGCCAGCGAGAACTGGGCTTTTGAATTTGCCAATGAGAATTGGGCTTTAATGTTGCCAATGAAGATTGGGCTTTGATGTTGCCAATGAAAATTGGGCTTCAAATATTTCCAATGAGGATTGGGCTTTTGGATAAATAAATTACCATGGGTTTAAACCATGAGCTTTGATTATGGATTTGAATTCCATTGATAAAATTGTTCTGTCATGGATTTGAATCATGAGTTTTTCAAATATTGCCAAGCATAAGTATTCTTGAGTTTTAAATAGAATAGGATGTGTGTATTTTGAAAATAAATAGACGGAACTCAAATAAAATTATGTGTGTAAAAAAAAGTACCCTAACAGACATCAATATTTTATTGTACGTGGATTTAATTTGTTATGGTTTTTGTTTGGTGTTTTGTTCCATGTAATCTATCTTCTTTAATTAAAAGAAAAATTTGCAGTTAAACATGAAATTGGATACAAGACAAAAATAAGGATCTAAAAATGTTTTTATATCCATCAACCCAAATTCCTATGTAAGTCTATCTTTACTTAACTCCCATTTTTATTTCTTTTAAATTCAGAAATTGGATATTTTTTCATTAATGAATTGGGATTTTGGCTTAATTTTTTTTTTCAATTGTTTCAGTTATTGAATTCATTATTTTTTTCATGTGTAATATTAATATCTATGTTTTTTTTTTATTTGAAAAAAATAGTTCCTAAAGGCTAAAGCACCATACAATTACAAACATCACTTTAAATTAGGGTGTTATATTTATTTATTAGTAAGTTAAAATGTTACATTAAGTTATGGTATTATTCTTTTATTTATTATTAAGTTAGAATGTGTGATATAACTTATAACCATTTGAATAAAATCAACACTAAAACAAATGATTTAAATATTAAAATAAGAAATTAAATTTAAATATCTTCTAGGTGTACAAGTAAAATTTATTTTTTAATCTTAAATTTTGAATTAATTCTTTTAGGATGATACCCTCTTCATAAATAAATAGGAATTATTAAAATATTATAAAAAAATTTATTGATCATTGTAATTAGATATATTATATATAAGGACAAATATACAAAATTCAATTATTTTTTAGATTTTAAAAAAAAATATTTTTTTGCTTATATCTTATATATATATATATATAGAGAGAGAGAGAGAGAGAGAGAGAGAGAGAGATTTCATTAATAATTATTATACTATTTTTACAATTTGCCATAATTTTTAAAATATATTATAATTTTTTTTTTTTGGGGAAAAAAATGCCAAACTTGAACTTGCATAATATACATCTTTCATGTAAATTTCGTCATGGTTCTATTGATACTTCAAAGATTGACTCTCTCTCTCTCTCTCAATTTAAGGCCTATTTGGATTGAGGGAGGGCGGGAGGGGAAGTGGGGGGGAGTAAAGTAGAGAATAGGCTAATTTTGTGTCAATTCTTCTCTACTCTACTCTAGGGATTTAGTGCTTATTTGGAATTTTGACCCGTTTTCTAACAGGTTTGATATGTATAACGCAAATATAGAACCCAAATGACCCGTTTTTTATGTGTAATTTGTGACATGTAATTTTTTAATATAAAAAGGTTGTCACTTCACTTAAAACATGCCATATTACTGTATCATTAGACACAGGCACAAAATCTAATAGATGGACTAATAATGCTCATTTTTTAAACTTCAAAGGCCAATAGTACTCACTTGAGACTTTAGGGGACCAAAAGCGCTCAATAGGCAAACTATAAGTACTAACAGTGTAGTTTCGCCTTTTTTATTTGCAAAATCACAACTTTAATGAATTTCTAACAAAAGAATTTAATAAAAAGAGAGAATATTTTCATAAACTCATTTTATCTCTATTGTTTTATGTAAAAACAAGAATTAGGTTTTTTTTTTCCAACATCCAACTCATTAGGTGAAAGTTTATAAAACTATTCATGTGTATCATGAAGGCTCGATGGGTATTGGTGTAGTGATTCGTGATCATGAAGGCTCGGTGATAGCAGCTATGAGTAAGCACCTGTCATTGCCCCTGGGTCCATTGGAGGCTGAGATGAAAGCTATGGATGAAGCAATGCTTTTTGCATATGATATGGGGGTCCACGATGTTATCTTTGAAGGTGATTCATGCATTGTCTCCCATGCTCTCTCTGGCTGTGCCTCCCCACCGAGCTCTATTGCCAACATCATCTTAGATACCCACCATAAATTCTAGGAGTTTATATCTCTTCAGATTGTGCATGTGAAGCGCCTAGGAAATAAACCAGCACATACCTTGGCAAATATGCTAAAGGAACTGATTCTTTGTAACTTAGAGGAAAATCCATCCATAATTGAATCCCTAGTGATTCAAAATGTTATGTATTTATCTTCTTCTTAAAAAAGTTATTGTATTTCCCATAAAAAAGAAAAAAAAAAAGAACATAGACAGTCATTTTTAAATGGACATCATTTTTTTTCCATACTCACAATCGATCACTTCAAAATTTGTGGTCACTAAACTTATTGTACTGTATAAGCACACTGCACAGATTCATCATGGGTCCCTTTGCTTCCCATTTTTCTCAAAATTTAAGAAAATGGCAAAACTTAAATACAGTACCTTAGGTACAATATCTTAGGTACCCCTTTTAAAATTAAAACATTTGTCCACTTACTTAACAGTGAAACTGCCGTATTCTCCTCTGTTTATTTCTTTTTCTTTCCCCTGTTTCTGTCTTTCTGACTCTTGAACCCTTGCCAAAAACTCTTTGCTAGTTGTTGGGTTTGTGTTATTTTGAGGTTTGGTAGAGTTTTTCTTTGTTGATTATGATCTAGGTATCAATTTTTGTTATTGGGTTTGTGTTATTATTGCTTTGGTTTGTTTTGATTTGGGTTTTCAATTCTAGCTACTGGGTCTGTGTTGTTCAGAGGTTTGGTAGAGTTTTCTTTTGGCTATTTCTAATAAAGGTTTCAATTTTGGTTAATGGGTTTGTCTTAGTATTGCTTCGGTTAATTTTGATTTGGGTTTTCAATTATAGTTGCTGAGTTTATGTTATTTTGAGGTTTGGAAGAGTTTTTCTTTGGCTATTTCTGATGAAGGTTTCAATTTTGGTTAATGGGTTTATCTTAGTATTGCTTTGGTTAATTTTAATTTGAGGTTTCAATTCTAGTTGCTGGGTTTGTGTTATTTTGAGGTTTGGAAGAGTTTTTCAATGGTTGAGTTCACCTTGTTGAAGCCAAGTTCTAAATTTTTTTTTTTTTCAATGTTTGATGTTTGTCTTTGGTGTTTGATTGATAGTTCAAATCAGAAATTTGAAATTGGAAAGGTAAAAGATTCTTAGAACAACAATCATTTACTAATCTTAGAGAATTAAATTTAAATATCTTGATTTGCATATATTGGAGATGTTTTAATGGCTAGTGAATTTTTTTGGCTTATTTGTCATATCTTGTAAGACTGCTTTGGTGACTAGTCATTAACATTGTAGATTGATTTTTAAATGTGGTACGACATTGATTGGTTTCTAATTTAGAGCACCAATCCATGTAACTACTATTGATTCTTTCTTCATGTATACATTGCAAAACTTTAAAAAAAAAAAAAAAAAAAAAAAAAAAAACTTCTTTCAACAATTCCTTTTTATATTGTAGTAATTTTTTTATATTTTTAGTGAACTTAGTTTATCAAAATCAATAAGTTGTGTCTGTTAATTTACAGGTTATGAAGAAAGATGGGAAGAGCAACCTTGAAGAAGTTGTGTCTGTTGATTCAAAGGAAGATACAACTCCAAAAATGGGAGAAAATGCAGACACTAAAAAAGATATAACTCCAAAAATTGGAATGGAATTTGATTTAGAGAATGAGGCATATCTATATTATAATATATGTGCTAGATATGTTGGATTTAGTATTCGTAGAGATTGGCTAAACAGAGGCAAGACAAATAAAACAACTATCGTATCCCGTAAGTTTTGTTGTTTTAAAGCTGGTTGCAAGAAGGAAGTTGCATATGAAGGAAAGAAATCTAGAATGGAATTAAGATGTGATTGTGAAGCCCAAATGGTTATTAGTGGTAAAAAAAAAAATGGTAAATATCATATTACCCTTTTTGAAGCAAAACACAATCATGAAGTTGTAACTCCACGGAGTAAACATAAATTGCCATCACAAAGGAAGATATCAACTGCCCAAGCAGCTGAAGCTAAATTAGCAAATCGCTTTGGAATTAGGCAAAAATTAGTTTTTGAGTTCATGAGTACACAAGCTGGAGGTAGGGAAAATCTTGGTTTTACTCATAAAGATATTAGTAATCATTTACAATCTAAATGGGTGAGGGAAATGAAAGAGGAGGAAGCATTTACCCTTATTCATTATTTTGAGATGAGAAAGTCTAAAAATGTTTCATTTTTTTATGAGATACAGTTGGATGTTGATGATCAAATAACTAATATATTTTGGGTAGATCCTAAAATGGTTGTGGATTATGATTTATTTGGTGATGTAGTTTGTTTTGATACTACATATCAAGCCAATAAAAATCATTGTCCATTGGCACCTATAATCGAAGTGAATCATCATAGACAAACCTGCATTGTTTTATGATGAAATAGCTGAAACTTTTTCATGGTTATTTCGAACCCTCTTAAAGCCACTTGTGGAAAGAAGCCAGTTACAATTTTTATTGATCAAGATCCAGCAATGACTAAAGCAATTGCAGAAGTGTTACCAGAATCTCATCATCATTTATGCTGATGGCATATATATCAAAATGCTCTCAAAAAACTCTACAGGTATTTTCAAAGTTCAAATTCATTTGCTGCAGCTTGCAGAATTTAAAAGTTGTATGTGTGATCATGAGTATGAGGATGATATTTTTTTTCAAGCATGGAATCAATGTTAGATAAACATGGTCTTCAAGAAAATAACTGGTTGAAATTCATTTTTGAAGTTAGAGAAAAATGGGCGATGGTATATGGTAAAAATCATTTTTGTGCAAATATAACGACCACACAATTGAGTGAAAGCTTCAATAGCCACTTGAGACATTATCTAAAGTCAACCAATAATGCGCTAGAATTTTTAGTCATTTTGAAAAGTTACTTGAAGACCTACACCACAGTGAGTTGGATTCCAATTACAACATGAGCCAGCGCTTGCCAGTTTTGAGAGTGGAAGTGCGTTTATTGAAGAACTCAAGGGATGTTTACACACCCAAAATCTTTAATTTCTTTCAAGAAGAGTATAAGAAGTCTTTGGACATGGTTGTTAATACATGCTATGATATTTCACCATTGTTTGAGTACAAGGTTTGCATGTATGGGGTTACTCGAGAACATAAGGTTATCTTCAATTCTACATACCAAACAATTGTTTGCAGTTGTAACAAATTTGAGTTTGCTGGGTTTTTATGTAGTCATGCATTGAAGGTGCTAGATATTCAAAATATAAAACTACTTCCTTCTTGATACATTTTTAAGCAGTGGACTAAGCAAGCGAGAGTTGGATGTGTACTAGATAGCTATGGTTGCATTGTGAAAGAAGATCCTAAGTTGGATATAACAAATCGATACAAAGATTTATGTCGTAATGCAGTTAACATTGCAAGTAAGGCTGCGAAAAGTGAAGAAGCATCTATGTTTTTAGCTAAGAAAATGGTTGAATTAAATCTTGATGTGGAAAGGATTTTGAAAAAAAAAAAAAAAAAACACCAGAATTACCTTCCAATAAAATTGGGATGGATCCTTCTCATAATGAACATGTAGATGTTGCATATGTCATAAGTCGTAACAGCTTATAAAGCAACTGGGATTAAGAAAAAAATAGGCACATCTTGTGTTAAAGGTCAGCCTAATAGTTTTATTGAAAAGGGATCAAGGAAAAGGAGGCATCCTAGTGGAGAAATTTCTGTGACAAGTACTACTGTCAACATCTCAGCTTCTTTATCTGTTGAATATACATAAGAAACACAGGTAATTTTCTTGCATATATATATATATATATATATATATATATATATATATTCTGTTTTAGACCTTTAAATGTTATTTTCATACTTGGAGTTGTTTTTATATTTTGTTTTATTGAAGGAAAGAATCTAAGTGGTGCTTATTTCTTTTGGGAGTTACTCTTATTTTGTTTCTACTTAGTGCTTATTCTATTTCAATTTTACTTGGAAATGGTAGGCATCAAGCATTGCGTCTGATTATTCTGCAAGGGATCGTGGTACTGGTAGTCATTAGATTCCATGGATGTGTACCTAGTGTGGTGGTAGTATCTACAGCTTACCATTAACAAGGTATTTTATGCATATCTATATTTTTAAGTATAAATGAAAATTTCAAGAATTAAGCTATAGACTATCTATTGGTGTGATTAATAAATCATGAGTTTCTTTTTCTTTTTCTTTTTTTTTGGCAGATCATTGTGTTCTATAGCATGGGCAAGGAGTTTAGTGTGGCTTTGGATGAGTCAATAATTTTTTGGCATGGGCAAGGAGTTTAGTGTGGCAGACCACTGTGTTCTGTAGCATGGGCAAGGAGTTTTCTTGGCAGACCACAATGTTCTGTAGCATGTGATTAATAATTTGTTTTCTGATTGCTACAAGTGACATTACTTTGTTTTGTTGTCGCATATTAGTTTATTTTCTGATGCGTGTTTTGGGTACTTTTATTGTTATAACTTATCAGGTGTAACTTTTTTAATATTGGATACTTTTTCTGGTCCAAATTCACTACCGGCCTTTTGATAATTTGAACTATTTTTGCCTTACTTTATTTATTACAATCATCTCACACTTGAACTATATCTGCCCATACTTCAAGCACTACCATAGTTTTCTTAATACATAGTGTTAGGTCCTGCTGTTGCCTGCAGTGGGGTTATGCTGTTTTTTCCCTTTGCACTGGGTAGCAGCTGCCTACAACGTGTGGGCTATTGTTTTCTTATTCACTACTGATTTCCCTCTTAGCACTAGGTTTAGTTGGCAACACTGGTTTTAGTTTTGTTGTAGTTTAGCTCTAGCCACATGTACTATTTTGTTTCCCCTGATTGACCCTAGGGTCTATGCTTCTTTGTATACAAACTATATCAATAATATATCTATCTTTACCTAAAAAAAAAAAAAGTATGTCACTGACTTGCAGAACCTGTAAAATTAATATAACCAGTGTGTGACACATGTGCATACTTGACAATAAAAGGTTTATACAATTCACCAAAAATAGTTAAAAACCAATATATTTCTTAGCTTAAAAACATGTCCACCCAATACTAAACTAACAATATCATTTCACATCACGGAAAATTATTCTCATATACACAAATATGTACTTCTACACATAAATGTACTGCACATCTATACACATAGCCCTTAGTTCCCACTATTATCTTTAAGTGTAGGCAAATGAAGGTTGGTGTGGACTCTTTTTATAAAGGATGAGGCAACTTGTGGTGAAGATAGAGCCAAAACTCATAATAAATTCAAATGAAATGGTGTAAATGCCCCACTTATAACTCAAAAAAAAGAAAAAAGAAAAGGAACTTAGCAGCAGTAACCGACAATTGATTAAGCCAATGAATGACTAAAAAAGATAAAAATTCAAAAAATTACCAACCCATTTCATAGAGGAAGCAAAGAAAAGTCAATTCCATTAAGCATTGATGTCTAAACAAACAAACAAAAAAGACTAAGCAAACCCGAACACTTCCTTCATTAAAACCATAGACTTCATATACACAGAGACCTAAACTTTTTTCTAAAAACAAACACCACTTATTTTTATCTAATTTCTACAGACTCAAACAACGGCCCTCTTGGCTCTCTTAGCAACAGGAAACTTAATCGATTTGGGCTATTTAGGCTTAGCAAGATTTGATTTCTTTGTCCTCTTAGGCCAACTTTCTTCATAACCTTCTTCATAGCCTTTTTAGCAGCCTCATGTTTCCTCACAGCCTTAGTTATTGTCATTGCTTTGGTTTTCCTTGGCTTTTTCTCTGTGTTAACCTTTGCAGCCTTGGTTGTTGTAGTTGTAACCTTCTCCTTTTTAGCCATTTCAGATAGCTTATATGAAGCCTTGATTTCGATAAGCTTTCCTCTCACAGCAGAGTTCTTCAATTGGAGACCCAAAATCTTCTTGTAATTCAATGGAAGCACATCCTTGTGCTTCTCTTCCATGTACTTCGCTATAGCATATGGACTCGACCCACTTCTCTCATTCAAAGCCAACAGAGCTTCCTTGATCATCTGCAAAATCCCATAAAAAATTCGAAATCATCATGTTTTATTAAAATGAAGTAAATGGTGTTTTATTAAATTGTGAACTCACAATATAAATATCACATGGCATATTGCAAAAGAGAATTCACTAAAGTAAAAACAAAATTCACTTCATGTCTCAAGACGTTTGAAATGGTTGAGCTGTAATAATGAAAAGTTACCAATCAATGTCGTATCACATTTAAAAATCAAGCTACAATGTTAATGACCAGTCACCATAGTAGTCTTAGAAGATATGACAAATAAACCAAAAAAATTCACTAGCCATTAAAACATCTCAAGGTATTGCTAATATCAATCCAGCAACTAGAATAACACAAACCCAGTAGCTAGAATTGAAAACCCAAATCAAAACAAACCAAAGCAATAATAACACAGACCCAGTAACAAAAATTGATACCCAGATCATAATCAACAAATAAAAACTCTACCAAACCTCAAAATAACACAAACCCAGCAACTAGAATTGAAAACCTATAATGAGATTCAGCTAACACATACCAACGGATTTTCTTAGTGCTAGCCAACCAATCTGTGAAAATAGAGCGAGATAGAGAATTCAGAGAGCTGGATTCGTCTATTTCATCCAATCTAAGCGACAGAGAAGGAAAGAGAGAGAGAAAGAGAAGAAAAGAGAGCGTCGTAGAGAAATCTAAGAGCCTGTGAGTTTTGGGGTTTTCTCGCGGGAAGTCTTAGTTTGAAACAGGGGAAAAATAAAAGAAGAAAAAGAAATAAACGGAGAAGAAAAAGGCAGTTTCACTATCAAGTAAGTGGACATGTGTTTTAATTTCAAAAATGGTACCTAAGGTATTATACTTAAGATACTGTATCTAAGTTTTGCCCTTAAGAAAAATGCTTACTCTTATTTGACTGTAAACAATTCAATGAACTCTAGAGGCTTAGGTTTGTTACACTAGAATGCATATTGTAAATTGTATTCTAATGAAATTTATTTTTCTTACTTGATTTGTAAATAGTTGAATGAACTCTAGAGTCTTAGGTTGTGTTCGGTAATTGATAGCATTTCTAAGGAATACATTTTACAAAATGTATTCTGATGGAATATATCTTTATAAACAATTGCGTTAGGTATTATGCTGAAAATTTTACTAAAAAGTATGTTGAATGATTTTTTTTTTTATTTGAAGAAAAATAAAATGACTTTTTTTTCCACATTAAATCAATTTTAAATGGACAACTTTAGTGACAAATTTTTTTTAATAAAAACGGTTTGTTGTTCTTATAAAAGCCACGACATGTTGTTTGTTTAGAGCAAAGCTACAAGAAGTTGTTGAAGTCTTTAATATTGAGTGGCTCAAATGGCAAGTCGCTCACATAGTTATTCTTTCTCTCGTGTCACTACAACAAAAAACGTTTATTGCAACAAAAAAAAACTATTGCAATAGCATTAGAGTCATTGCAATAGTTGATACAAGATGTTGCAATAAAATTTGAGGTAATAGGTTTATACAACAAAAATTTTTGTTGTAGTAAACTCAAAATATTTTAATAATAACTTTGATACAATGATATATATATACTGTTGCAATAAACAATTTACTATTTTGAATATCTTGTAAGTATAGGCTATTACTTCATGAAACTTATTGTAATATATTGCAAATAATTGAACAAAATAAGTCGGATTAAATTACTGCAATGATATCTTTATTGTAAAAGATAATTAATTCATTTTGTCACTGCGATTGACTATGAAATAATTGATATCAAATTATTACAACGAAATATTCGTTGCAATTACATGTTTGTCATTGCAATAGATTGTAAAATAATTAATATCAAATTATTGCAATGGTAACTTTGTTGCAATAAGCTATTAATTCGAAATTTTCGTTGCAATAAATTGTAAAAACAATTTGTATCAATTTAATGCAATGATTCTTTCATTTTAAGTTATTGCAAAATTTTTTCCTAATATATTATAACTTCTATTACAACTGAAAATTATAAGTTATTGCAACTTATTTTGTTGATGCAATAGTTTAACACTTTTAAGTTACTATTGCAACCATTTTAACTTGTAGATGCGATATTTTATCTAAAACTACTATATACATATTTTGTTGTATTAACACTTGATTTAATAGACATTTTTTGATGTAGTGTCATAGCATTTTCACAACAATTTCACAATAAATCTTATGTGAATAGACAATTACTAATGGATAAAAAAGTGATGTCAGCTATGAGTTTAGATTATAACTAATAACAACTTAACACTTAAGATTTATTGTGAAAAATATTGTGAACTTAGCATTACTCATTTTATTTATCTTGCGTGAGCCATGCGTGTTTTCTCCACCTCTGCTTTCCAAGTCACTTCCCTCTCCATCTCCGCCTCTTCCTTCTCCTCTGTCGTCTCCCCCGTCTTCCCCTCCTCCACTGCCTCCACGTCTGCCACTCCCATTCCCTCTACTTCCATCTCTTCCCTCTTCTTCTTCACCTCCACCTTCATTTCTGCCACTGGCTCCCCTATTGCCTCTAAAGTTAAGCATGGGCTCTTCTTGGCATCCGGAGGCAAATGTCTCCTGTGAGCGCTGATATCACTACAACAAAAAACGTTTATTGCAACGAAAAAAAACCATTGCAATAGCATTAGAGTCATTGCTGTTAGGTTTTAAGGTCTTAGGAATTTATGTATTTAGAACTCTAATTTGTAATGTTGGCAAACCATGATCAAAACATTGTATTTAGTCTTTTTTAGGCTTGCTCAAAGTTGGTTTATTATTGTAAAGTTGGAATCGAGTGACTGCAGAAGTTCTTGGGACTTTTGGCCTGGCTCGATCGATCAAAGAATAGACTCGATCGATCGAAAATCGCACAGGTTGATTTTTCTGCAGAATTTCCAACTCAGCCCTACTTCATTAAACGTTTAGGGTTTTATGTTTTTACCCTAGGTATATAAACTAAACCCTAGCTACATTTTTGAAGGTTGTCCATATTGCTTTGTTGCTCATACATTGTTGTTTTGTGTGAATCTCTTGTGAGATCTCTGAGGAGTTTTCCTTTACACAAAACTTAGAGTTTTCAAGGTAGAGATGATTTCAACATCTTGAAGATCATTACAGTTGCAACCATTGGAACTTAAAAGAAAAGCAAGTGAGGAGCTTGTAGCTGATTGAGGAATTCAAGAAAGAAGTAGTCCGTGGATTCGGAGCCTGCGCGTGGTTGTGTCAGGAAGTTCTACTGGTGGGTAGCATTAGGAAGTCGAGCGAGGAGCTTGTAGTCCTTTTGTAAGAACTTCAATTCTTTCATAGTGAATTCTGTTATGCCTTGAGGATCGGTGGGTCAAATCCTCCCCAGGTTTTTACCGTGTGGTTTCCTAGGTGATCATATCTTGTGTTCATTTATTTTCCGCTGCATTATTATTCTTGATATGATTGTTTAATTGCTTTAACCTAGAATTGCATAATTTGACTAAGTAACAACTTGGCTAATTAATCTAGGCTACGCAATCTGGCTGTTTAAGGGGTCTAAATTCCTGTCAAGTGGTATCAGAGTAGGTAGTTCTTTTTGTTTGAGATTTTTAATCTCTGAGCTGATCCTTAACCCCTGTTGTCATGGAGCATGGACACTCTCTGTTTGTTCCTCCTCACTTTGATGGGAACAACTATGCTTATTAGAAAGTAAGGATGAAAGCATTCCTGAAATCCATTGATGAAAGGGTTTGGAATTCCGTTGAATACGGATGGGAGAAGCCCGCTACTCCTGTGAGTGAGTGGCAAACTTCTGAAAAAGAAGCAGCAAGCTTCAATAGCAAAGCTATGAATGCTATCTTTAATGCTGTTTCTATGGAGGAATTTAAGAGGATCTCTAATGTTGAGGTTGCTAATATTGCTTGGAAAATCCTCCAAACTGTGCATGAATGCACAAAGGCAGTTAAGATAAACAAACTGCAACAATTGACTTCTAGATTTGAAAGCATTAGAATGTCTGACGATGAATCTTTTGATAAATTCTATGCTAAATTAAATGATATTGTCAATTCTGCTTTTAATTTGGGTGAAATCTATGATCAACCTAAAATTGTTAGGAAGATTCTTAGATCTTTAACTGAAGACTTTAGACCCAAAGTGACTGCCATCACTGAAAGCAAGGATGTGGACTCCATCCCTGTTGATGAGCTTGTAGGATCTCTTCAATCCTATGAGTCTGACCTACTTAAAGTGAACAAATCCAAATCAATGGCTCTTAAGTCAGTTGATGATGTTGATGGTGGTGGATTTAATGATGAGCTCTCTGCTACAGAGATTGCCTATCTTGCCAAAAACTTTAAGAACTTTCTTAGGAATACAAATAGAAAGGCTAGAGGTACTTACATTGCTAAACCTAGAAATTTTAGGAAGAATGATCCCACTAAGGTTAACAATTTTGAAAAACCTAGAGAAAATTTTGGTTAATCTTCTAATAACTCTTTGGGTCCTCAGTGTTTTGGCTGTCAAGGGTATGGTCATGTGAAATCTGAATGTCCTACATTCTTGAGGACTAAGGGTAAAGCTATGGTTGTAACCCTTAGTGATAATGAGGTTTCTGATGATGAGTCCGGTGGTGACGAGGATGGAAACTTCATTGCTTTCACGGCTACTGTTATAGTCAATGAAAGCATATCTGCAGAAGAGAACCCTTCTGATGGGGAACTCTCTGAAGATGCAGATCTTCAAGAGGCCTATAACAAATTTTGCAAAATTGTTGCAAAGGATGCTATGAAAGTTGAACTTGGCCTAAAGAAAATTGATTCTCTTGAGCTTGAAAAGAAAAATTTGCTTGTTAAACTGTTTGATGCTAATGAGCTTTTGAACAATGTTAAATCTGAGAACATGCTTTTGCTTGATAAAGTTAGAACTTTGGAACATGATTTATCTGTTGCTAGATCTGCTAGTTCTAAACTTGATCACATGCTGAATGTTCAAAAGTATCCTACTGATAAAACTGGGTTAGGATATGTTGAAAGCATTTCTGATTCTGGACCTCATTCCACTACTTTTGTTCCTTCTTCTTCTTCTGAACCTTCTGTGAGTGAGGTTGTGAGTGAAACTGTCAAACCACCTGTGAGTGAGATAGTTAAACCCATAGAAGTTTCACCACCTAAGAAGATTAGGGTAGACTTAAGAGATTCTAAACCTAAGGAGTCTACCAAATCTAAGGACAAGATGCATGGTAAACCTGCATGGGTTTGTCATTATTGTGGTAAATCTGGACTCATTCGTCTTAACTGTTACAAGCTTCAAGCTGATAAGAGAGCAAATAAACCAAAAGTGTCTGTGCCTCAAGCACAAGATCCTATGGCATTAATTGGTGAATTGGTAAAGGTGTTAAACCTTTATTCCAATCCTGGAGTTGGGAATCACTCGAATGTGAATAAGAACTCCAATGCTCATGGTGCATCTAAAAGGTTTTGGATGTAAAAGACTCGAACTAACTGAGTCTTTCTGACATGGTCCTTGTGCTTCATTGCTCCATTCTTTTGTGACCATTGTTCTTTGGTTTTTTGTGTTTCTTTTGTTCTAGGACTTGCATTACATTACATTCATGCATTTCATTTTAAGATTTATTTGTTTTCTCTTTTTTATATATATATATATAAAATAAAAATAAAAAAGGAAAAAGAGAAAGCTAAAATTATGTTTGACACTATTCTTCTTGATTTTTGAAAAACAAGGTTGGTCTATCTTTTTACACATATCATGTCTTGTGTACCTTGTTTAACTTTGATGAACTTATTCATTGCACTTAACTAGTTAAAACTTTGTAGTGCATGTTGTGTGGGAAAGATGTGTGTGGTTATTAATCACTTTGTCTTGATCTTGAAGTCACATGTTTTTTGACTGTCGGACTTGATTCTTTTGAGAAAGGCATAAATAATCATCTCACCACTGTTCACTAGCCAATCATGAACACCTTAGTGCATATCATAAGATTTTGTGCTCGAGAAAGTGTAGCACATGCACAAAAAGAACATAAGGTGTAGCCTCAACTAAATTAAAACTGGTGTGTACTATTAGACTTGATGCCAATTCACTTAATTCAAACTGGTGTGTACTATTAGGCTTGATGCCATTTCACATAATATATTTCACATACTAAGGGGGCAAAAATATAAGAAACTTACATGATTGCAAGCTTTTGTTCTAGGAGATGTGAGAGTTATAGGATGTAACTCTTCAGGTGATAGTCTCTTTTAAATTCTATGTGATGAATTGTGTAGACTTTGTGTTTGATTGCTATTCACATATCACCTCACATGTATCTCAAGTTGTCTACTAGTTTCACACACTACACAAGTTACTCTATGTTAAACACTGTACATGCTAGTGTGTGTGTTTTTGGTCTGACCAACCAAGTTTGAAATTATCTTGAGATTTGTGCACAACATATCTGTTGCTTGAGAAAATTCAAAGGAAGAATGATTAAAATTTGTTTTTGAGAAAATTGGGTTTAAAATTTTTGGGTTTTTGAAAAAGCATTCCATCTCATACTCATGCATTTTGTTTCTTTAATTTAATGTTTTGAGGAGTTATTTTTCAAAAATTAGATTTGTATCTTTCAAAACTGTGATTGTTCTCAAAATTTAGTGAGCTTCTGCCCATTTCGATCGATCCAGTCTGATTTTCGATCAATCGAAAAAGTGCTTTCATTTGTCTCAAAATGACTATGTATTTCAATCAATCGAATCTGATTTTCGATCAATCGAAAAAGTCCTTCCATTTGTCTCAAAATGACTATGTGTTTCGATCAATCGAATGTAATTTTCGATCGATCGAATCTCGTGGAAAAGCTTTTTTTAAAAGTTCTGATCTGACTTTTTCAAAGTTCTATTTCAAACTTTTCAAACTTTTTCTTTTCTCTCTCCAACGAGGCAAGGCTCCACATAGAGATTTTTGTCGTTTTCCTCCGAACTTTTTGCAAAATCTCTCTCTCCTCAAGCCGGTAAGACCCTTGTGCCCTTCCTTTTGATTTAATTTTCATAATTTCATGCATATATTCATGCATTTGGGGGCGATTTTTGCACTTTGCCATTTTTAGAATTTTCTTTTGATTCATGTCATTTTTTATGAAATTGATCTTTGGGTTTTTGTGGGGACACATCATAAACATGATCCTTGATGGTTAATTTGATCAATTTGGTGTTTGGTGAAAATTTGAAAAAAATCTAGGGTTTCTAATTGATCCGATTTGGGGTTTTTGTTGAATTGGGTTGAATTTGATGAAATTGGCTTGTTGTGTTGTTGCAATTAAGCATTATAATCTTTGTACTATGTTGTATAATGCTCAATTTATCAATTTGATTAAAAATTTCAACATGTGGTTTTCAATTTTTGGGATTTTTGATAGAAATTCCTTGTTCAAGCCAATTTTGTCAATTTAATCTCAATTGAACTTAATTGCTCACTGCATTAGTGCATGCATCATGGCATTGAATTTGTTCATGCATCATATAGATTTTCATTCTTTTGATTTTTGTGCTTACTTGCAGTCTGCCCTTGGTTTTGTTTTTCTTGTGTTTTTTTTTTTTTTTTTCTGGTTTTTCACTTTGTGTCTCTATCCTTTCCTTAGCACTATGCCTAGGAAAACTAGAGCCCGTAGGAATGTTCCCTCACCTTCTCCTTCACCCCCTCCATCCTTTGATCGTGAGAAGTTTTCGAGTGAGAAAAACCAAGAGATTTATGAGAAGCTGAACGTTAAGAGAAAGATATGGGCTGAGCGTTCTGTTCATTTAGATGAACTTGATCCTGCCATTAGGGCAAACCTTGAGCGTAGGGGCTGGTTACCCTTGGTGGATGTTTCTGATCCTCCTCCACCTTCTGCCTTGATAAGAGAGTTCTACTCGAACATCTCTATCCGCATCTATGATTCCAACACTCTAGTCAAGAGTTGGATACGAGGCGTAGAGTACACCATTACTCTTCAGATAGTGGCTGATGCTCTAGGGGTACCATTGGTTCTGCATCCTGTCTATCCATATGACGTGTCTCCCGAGATTAGTGATGTCTTGTCTTACATCACTGGGACTACTGTCCAGTGGGGTTCTGATCCTCGGATCACTTCTGCTGAGCTCTCTGGGTTACACTATCTGTTCTTTAGGATAGCTTGTCATTCTATCTGGCCCATTTCCCATGTTCACACTATTCCTCTTGAGAGGTGTGTATTTTTGTACGCTCTGGTTACTGATGCTCCTATTAGTTTTCCCCATCTTTTTCTTCGTTCTTTGAACGATGTTTATAGGAGTTCATCTTCTGCTCATGCTCTTGTACATCCTATTTTCATTCATAGGATTCTTCTTTATCTTGATATTAGTGGCTTTCCTTCCTCTGAGCCCGTTCATGTGATAGCTCCTATAGGTGCGTCTTTTCTTAGACAGAGGGCCGCTCATCTTCGAGCTGGTTTTAAACACCCTAGGTCTGAGCCCTCTAATAGCGCACCTCCTCCTTCTTCTTCTGCAGGTATTGCTGGTGAGGATATTCCTGATCCAGTTGGTGATGATGCTGCTGCTGCTGATATTCCTCCACCTCCTTCGACTGACTTCGATGTTCGTCGTACTTTGGAGACTGTCATGACCGTTCAGGCGGCTCATGGTCAGATTTTGGTGGACTTGCTAGATGAGTTTCGTGATCTACGAGCTGACTTGGCGCGTCTTCATTCACCCTCACCACCTCCTTTTGATGGCGACTTGTGATTGTCCTTTGGCATTCCGTCACAAAAAGGGGGAGTGGAGTTTTGTCTTGTAGAGGAGTTTTTGTAGTTAGGGGGAGACTTTTGCTTTGAGGAGCTTGTGGAGTTTTTAGATTGTATCTAGGTGCTTCACTTTGTATATCATTTTTGGGGATATTCATGTTAGGGGGAGTAACATTGATTGATATACATGTTATTTTTATTGATTCTTGTTGCTTTGTGATTCACTGCGTATTGATTTATATTTATGAGTTAATCATTCTTATATGTCTTTCTTTTGTGTTGTGTGAATCTTACAAGAATGTTATACCTGTTGTTTTACTCTTTACTGTCACACATGCGTTTATGCGTTTGTTGAGTATTTCAGGATTATACAGGTTGATTCAACTAAGCTGCTATCTACACTTGCAACTGATGGATAGTAGTTAGGCTGAATTTGAATTTATGAGTATTATCTTTGTAAAGGGCTTTTTACTTGTAAAACTTTGAGCTTTTATTTAGGGTTTTGTCACGGATTGCCAAAGGGGGAGTTTGTTAGGTTCTAAGATCTTAGGAATTTATGTATTTAGAACTCTAATTTGTAATGTTGGCAAACCATGATCAAAACATTGTATTTAGTCTTGTTTAGGCTTGCTCAAAGTTGGTTTATTATTGTAAAGTTGGAATCGAGTGACTGCAGAAGTTCTTGGGACTTTTGGCCTGGCTCGATCGATCGAAGAATAGACTCGATCGATCGAAAATCGCACAGGTTGATTTTTCTGTAGAATTTCCAACTCAGTCCTACTTCATTAAACGTTTAGGGTTTTATGTTTTTACCCTAGGTATATAAACTAAACCCTAGCCACGTTTTTTAAGGTTGTCCATATTGCTTTGTTGCTCATACATTGTTGTTTTGTGTGAATCTCTTGTGAGATCTCTGAGGAGTTTTCCTTTACACAAAACTTAGAGTTTTCAAGGTAGAGATGATTTCAACATCTTGAAGATCATTACAGTTGCAACCATTGGAACTTAAAAGAAAAGCAAGCGGGGAGCTTGTAGCTGATTGAGGAATTCAAGAAAGAAGTAGTCCGTGGATTCGGAGCCTGCGCGTGGCCGTGTTAGGAAGTTCTACTGGTGGGTAGCATTAGGAAGTCGAGCGGAGAGCTTGTAGTCCTTTTGTAAGAACTTCAATTCTTTCATAGTGAATTCTGTTATGTCTTGAGGATCGGTGGGTCAAATCCTCCCCAGGTTTTTACCGTGTGGTTTCCTGGGTGATCATATCTTGTGTTCATTTATTTTCCGCTGCTTTATTATTCTTGATATGATTGTTTGATTGCTTTAACCTAGAATTGCATAATTTTACTAAGTAACAACTTGGCTAATTAATCTAGGCTACGCAATTTGGTTGTTTAAGGGGTCTAAATTCCTGTCAATTGTAATAGTTGATACAAGATGTTGCAATAAAATTTGAGGTAATAGGTTTATACAACAAAAATTTTTGTTGTAATAAACTCCAAATATTTTAATAATAACTTTGATGCAATGATATATATACTGTTGCAATAAACAATTTACTATTTCGAATATCTTGTAAGTATAGGCTATTACTTCATGCAACTTATTGTAATATATTGCAAATAATTGAACAAAATAAGTCGTATTAAATTACTGAAATGATATCTTTATTGTAAAAGATAATTAATTCATTTTGTCACTGCGGTTGACTATGAAATAATTGATATCAAATTATTGCAACGAAATATTCGTTGCAATTACATGTTTGTCATTGCAATAGATTGTAAAATAATTAATATCAAATTATTGCAATGGTAACTTCGTTGCAATAAGCTATTAGTTCGAAATTTTCGTTGCAATAGATTGTAAAAACAATTTGTATCAATTTAATGTAATGATTCTTTCATTTTAAGTTATTGCAACAATTTTTCCCTAATATATTATAACTTTTATTGCAACTGAAAATTATAAGTTATTGCAACTTATTATTGTTGATGCAATAGTTTAACACTTTTAAGTTACTATTGCAACCATTTTAACTTGTAAATGCGATATTTTATCTAAAACTACTAATACATATTTTGTTGTATTAACACTTGATGTAATAGACATTTTTTGATGTAGTGTCATAGCATTTTCACAACAATTTCACAATAAATCTTAGGTAAATAGACAATTACTAATGGATAAAAAAGTGATGTCAGCTGTGAGTTTAGATTATAACTAATAACAACTTAACACTTAAGATTTATTGTGAAAAATATTGTGAACGTAACGTTACTCATTTTATTTATATTGCGTGAGCCATGCGTGTTTTCCTCTCCAACAAACAGAGGTCGCTATCAAAGTTGCATACACAATAAGTGACCTTCTTGTGTACTTGCCCGCAAACAATGATAGCAACTGCTTATAAAATGTTTTAAGAAAGATTAAAAAGGGCCTCAAAAACCATTTGACATTGTTTAGTGAAGGGTTGGAAATCCATTTCAATCATGTATATAAAGTTTACAAAAGCGTGGCCACTTCACACCGAAGTTGAAAGTGATCTTTTTTTTTTTTTTTGAGGAACAAGTTGATAAGTGATATGATTATAAAATAATTACTTTGCCAAACTTTTCTTTCATAACATATGTAAGAGTATATTATCTCTAAAGTTTGATCTTAATTTCCAATTAAATAATAAAGTTTTATTTGTGTTAATGTTTATATTCTCAAAATCCTTACAATTGGATTCTTTCATGAGGCTCTTAACAAAAAGTAACAGAAAATCATGTAACGTGCATGCATTTGAGATTTATCTAAAAGTCCAAAAAATCTCTTAATCTAAATTGCAGTTGTTGCGTTGTCATTAAAAGTAAATTTAATCACATAAGAAAAAAAATCAAAAAAAGAAAAAAAAATAAATATGAAATTATTTTGCAAGCCACCAAGCGAATGGTTCGAGCTCAACGCTGATGGATGTTCTCATGGCAATCCAAGGAAGTCAGTTGGTGGGGATCTTATACTATTATTAGGGATTGTAACGAAGTCAGTTGTTACTTTTATCTACCCACTTTTTCAAATACATTTTCCAACAGATTCTCTATCCTATTCTCTGTCTCATTTAAATATTATTTCTTCATTCATTATTTCTTCTTTTTTTAACAACTACACATCTTCCAACATTTTTTTATTCAACACCTGATTATTATAATAGAAAAAAACATTTGAAGAATGAACAGTAGCTCATCAAATCTGATGAGCTACTGTTCATGAGCCAAAAAAAATTTAGAGTTTAGAGAATATATTGGAGACCATTTTTTTGGTCTTATTTTCTATTATAAAGAATATTTTGCCTTTAGCTATACCATTGGAGATACTCTTAAGTGGTTAAATACTGAAAAATTGTGGTTTTAAAAAAAATAATGTGTGTAATAGGAGTTTTTTTTTTTAAGGAGTGTTTAGTTCACAATTCTCAATTTAAGGTATTTACAGATGTTTGGTAAGAGATTTTTAGTAACTTTATTTAAGTGTTGTGAAAATACATGTTAATTAAAAAGTGTTGTGTATTGTGGTGTTTAAATACTGAAAATTGTTGTTTAAATAACAGTACCAAACGGGCCATTAAACATTGTATTTAGAGAACTTCTCATACCAATTTTCAATTTTTAAATAACATTGTTCAATAGCATTTTGTAAATACTAAAAGAAAAAATGTGGGACCCATAAATTTGACAATTCCCAACCAAATCTTCTCTCTTCAAACTTTTCTTTTTTCTCTCTCTCTCTCTCTCTCTTACACTGTTATTCTTTACTTTTTCTTATTTCTTTCTTCTTCTTTTTTTTCTTTTCTTCCTTCTCTTGCCGCTGCCACTCTCTTCTTCTTCTTCTTCTTCTTCTTCTTCTTCTCTCTCTCTCTCTCTCTTTAAATTTTTTTAACTAGTTAGGACAGCACGTGCAAGGCACGTGCTTGCCGTGGAAAAAAAGTACTATAGTAATTAAGGCTAAAAGAGACATTAATTTTAAGAATTTTAATAATTATGTCGAAAAAAATTAATCTCATTTGTTTAAGAATTTTGATCAACCACAAAGTTAGGGTAGCTATTTAACATATAAATATTTATTTAACTATAATAGTTTTTTAGTACCTACTTGCTAAAGACAATATATCTATTCTCTAAAAATTTCTAAGAATGATAACGAATATCATCATCTTCCAACAATAAACAACTGCGTTTTGCTAAGAAATTTAAAATAAAAAATAAAAAATAAAAAAAAGATAACATAAGGCTTGTGTCATCGAATATCATCATTCTAACTTTCTAAGAATTTTTATCATTTAAAACTCAAAATACGTAAAGAAAATTTTTAGGATGTTAAAATTTAGCAAGAGTAATTTAGACATTACACAATAAAATATTTTAAGAATCATAAGCTTTCATTAGGGTTTAACTGAGAGAATAATAATATGACATATTTGCTCTTTTCCAAAATATTAAGGGAAAAATTGCATGATTTTAAAGTTTAAAGAAGAATTGTAAACTATCCCAAACATAAAGGATGAAAAATGTTTTTTTCCTAAATTTTTGTTTTTGTTTTTGTGTGCAAAACTATGTGTTTTTACTTAAAAATAGTGTGTAAAGAAAAAAAATATACAAAAAGTCAACCCAAAAAAATTATATGTGAAATAGTGAATTTTGGCTCAACAAAGTTGATTAAACCAACAAAAAATTCCTAAAAACACAACAGAATGATGCAACATTTTCATAATACTTTTATAATTTTGTTATATTTTATTTTAACTTGTAAAGAATTGACAGCTCAGTAGTTTTGAAAATATTGTGACAACATCAAGATGTCTTAACATTTTTCACACAAAAAAATGTTTTGTCCATGACATTTTCACAATAAATTATAAGGAGTAGGTTACTACAAATTGTTATTGGTGGGCAAAAAAGCAGTTTCATTGGTAAGTTTAAATTAGAACCAATAACAATTTACCATATTTGATTTGTTATGAAAGTGTTGTGAAAATTATTGTGGACAAACCAAAAATAATATAGCAAATATATTACAACTTTATGCAATCACACACACACACACACACACAAAAAGGGCCAGAAAGTTAAACAAACCATAATTACTGTAACGAAATTACTGTAACTTTTCCCATTCACTCTTTTTATATATAATATAATATAATATATATATATATATATATATATATAGACACACATACACATTGCACTTACAATGTAAATTTATATTATAAACACATAAAAATTGGTAAATGTTGTACACATTTGCAAAATTTGTACAATTTTTTTTTTTTTTTTTTGCAAATATATATAATATTTGCTACTTTTTGTGTGTATACAATGTAGGCTTACATTACAAGTAGAAAGTAAACATATAAAGATCCTTTAAAAGAAAGAAACATGCTCGATCAAACCAAGTTGATGAACTTGAAGGAAAAAAAAAAAAAGAAGGAAAAAGGCAAGTCACTAAACCAAAAATACTGTTCATAACACTATTCATGAGCTTATTCGTTCTTTTTATATATAGAAAAAAAGAGCACAAATTGATGACTGGAAAAAAAAAAAAAAAAAAAAAAAAGCAATAAACAGTACATATTGAACAAACCAAAAATATTGTAGCTTTTACACATTCACCCAATAAGTGTCACAACATTTTTACAAAACATTTATTTTCAGTTGTAGTTTGTCACAGTTTCATATTTTATTATTTTATTTTGACTTATAAGAAATTGACACCTCAATAATTGTGAAAACATTGTGAAATTCGTTATGTCAGTATAACAATATATATGCGAGTTCTTATAAATATTTAAAAGAGAAAAAAAATACAAACAGAAGACTAAAAAAAAAAAAAAAAAAAACGTTGTAGCTACTGTAGCTACAGTGCCACTTGAACAAACCAAAGTGGCGCTGTAGCAACTGTTCAAAACTTGGGGAAAAAAAATGGCTCACTACACCAAAAGGGGCACTGTAGAGACATTGCCTCTTCTTATATAGTTAGTAGAAAAAAAAGCACAAATCGATGATTGGGAAAAAAAAAGGAAAAAGAAAAAAAGGTACATATTAAACAAAGTGGCTCACCAAAATTGCACTGTAGATGAACAGTGAAAAACACTGAATGAATAGTGCCAAATCATTGTAGCGGCATTGCTGATTTTATATATAAGGTAAAATATCCTAGTTGATGGGTTTTGGTTTTGGTCTTCTCTATTTTTCTTTTTTGAGTTTAGATGACCAGTGATGCAAATTGGATTCATCAATACAATTTTGTCTCAACTAAAAAAAATAGCAATTTGGTTGGGTTTGCATTGACTCAATGGAGTTGTTCAAGACTTGCAGAGAGTGAGATGGTACGAAGAGGAAAGAGAGAATAAATAAATAATTATTTTACTGTTTATGTTAGAAAAGTTACACTTTTTTAAAAAATTACATACATATACTAAACATACAATTATTTTAAATCAATAATCAAGCGCCAAACAATACATAACGTAATTTTCAAAAAGTTAAAGATTACCACCACAATAATGCAACAACGACAATGTTTCCAGTGAATTTGAAAGACAGTATGGAAGAGGTGGTTAAGTACACTCCCTAGAATTCGATCTTGGACTCTCCAACTCCTGTTGCTCCAACCTCCTTAAACTCGATCCCAACACCACCAATACAACCGCTAACTATTTGATAAATTCATCACTTTTTCTTCTTCCTCTTCTTTAATATACGGTTATTTTCTTGCTTATTAGAATTTTGGGCATAAAAGCTTGAAAATGTGTTGAAAACACAAGAGCAATTTAGACCCCCAAATTAAAATTACGGCCTGGTTGATTTTACACTAACTTAATACTAAGTGTGGAATAGTGTAAACACAAGCGTATATGCAAGACAACTACTCTAATCCATATTTAAAGCAACACAGCAGTAAAAATGAAATAAACAAGAGTAGGGAAGAAGGATGCAAACATAGATAACACCGAGACGTGTTATTGAAGAGGAAACCGAAGAACTCGGCGAAAAACCTCTCCGCCACCCTCCAAGCGGAAATCGATCCACTAGATAATCAGTTGGGATACATGGGTTAGCAAGAGACCCTCCAAGCCTAATCTACCCGATGTACCTAAGCCCTCCAAGCTCCTACTCCAACAAAGCTTCTCGGAACCGTGTCTTATCTAGCTCTCCGGATCCTGCAACAAGCTACATGTTGCATCTGCCATCCTTGGCTTCTTCCAATACTTCCCAGCAGCACCAAAACATCACTCAACACTCTCAAAGGGTGTGGTAAGCGTTTGGGCTATCAACCTCTCAATGGTATGGAAATGGAGAGGGAAAAGTTGAGGAAATACCACAAGCAAGTGTATAGAGAAAGGTAGGGATGACAATCTCTAATTCTCAATGTGTTCGACTAGGGTTTTTCTCTCTGAAGCATTCCTCAACATTTGTGGGTAATGAGGGTATATATAGGATAGGCACAGAAAGTGTGAGTCATTCAGTACAGGCTGGCAGAACAGATTGCCTCACGGGTGTCTCGCGGGAAGGCCTTACCCGCGAGATACTCGCGAGACACAACTGTCTCCACCTGGCCTGACTCTTCGCATTCCAGCATGTGCAGGGCACATGATTCACTTCGCGGGAAGCTAGGTCGCGACATACCCGAGAGAATTCTTCAGCCTTCAAATGCTTGAGTCTTTACACTCTCTCTTTATCACACAACCCTTACAAAAAATCCCACAATAGATACAGGGTATAAACGATTGATAATAATTACAATCAAATTTGGCGCGGAGGCCAACAAAATACATAGTTGTAAATAACAACTTTAGAATCTCCCCTTTTGGCTATTTCGTGACAAAACCGTAAAACAGACTCTAGACTTAAACGTGAGTTTGGGAACAAAGGCAAAACTCACTCACACCTAATCTAGAAGCTGAACGGCTCTTGAAACATATGATCAAGTATCTCCTGAAACACAACAACACAATAATATCATTGTATGCAGAAAAACTTGAAAAGCATATGGAGCAATATTAGCATAATCAAGCAAAATGGAATAAAAACAATAGACCATGGCAAGATCAAACAAGCAATCACTATACAAAAGTGATCACTATGCTCATTCACAAAAGGAATGAACATCCGGACATGCAAGATGATAAGCTCATTTGAAGAGTATCATTTGCAAATCCAACACTCAACCAATGCAAAATACACGAAATATTTCCATCTAGGAACAATCCTACTAGGGCACAAGAGTGTTCATCACTCAACCAATGCATAGAACGTATATGCATCTAGGAACAATCCTACAAGGGCACAAGAGTGATGTACTGAAGAAAAAAGTATGACATTAAACAACAAGTACACAAGCATAAAGGCTGCATAATCAAGGTACTACATATGCATGGCACAAACCATAAAAGCCTACAAAACATGCATGGAAACAAACCCTAAAAGCTTACAAAAGCAACATGGGTACAAACAAGATATGCTACAAAGCATAGAGATAATCACAAAAACTGAAATGATACTTAAAAAACGAAAGCTTTAAACCAAAAGCAGTAGCAGTAAATACTGTAATCATAAAGCAGATAACAAAACATAAACTAATAAAATCGTCTTTGAGTCAACAACCAATAACCAATGAGACTAAGTCTAAGGCTATGCTCCCCCTAACACTGTGCAAGCTTTTCTCTAGCTCCCCCTCAAAATTTTCTCCCCCTTTTTGACCGGAATGGCCAAAGGGCTAGAACTGGTCAGACTCGGAGTCTGATCCATGAGCGAAGGACAAGTCCTGAATCTGTGATGATAATGTGGTGATCTGTCCTTGGAGGTATGCGAACTGATCTGATGTGTGCTGCACATAGGAGTCAAGCACTGTAGACATCTGATCCATTTTAGCTAGTAACTGATCAAGTTTGCTTAAACCTTATGGTGGAGCCGAAGATGATGGCTATGCAGAGGGCTCTGGAGCAGAGGTGAACCTATCAATCTCCTCCTCTGTATCTTCACCTTCATCCTGCTGAACCCGTGGTTGTGGAATGGTATGCACACCGGTCTTGGAGCCTTTGATGTGTGCTGTGCTCCTTGTCAATGTATGAGCACTAATGGGATAGTCCCTCTGAACCACGGTGAGACAACTTGGGAATTTCAGCTTCGTTTTAGCGATTAATCCCATGATCAATGTGGGAAAAGGCATTATAATTCTTGAATTTTGCTTTGTAATGCTCATTTTCAGAACGTGGAAGATGTGACTGCATATATCAATTTCCTTGTTGGTGAAGAGGTCGAAGAGAAACCTCGTCCTTGGAGCTGATAGTGTGGTGAGGTTGGTGACCGGATACAGATTATGGATCATGACATAACTCAATGTTCTCATCTCTGGTGAAAACCAGATTGTGTCCATAGATGATTTCTTCAATGAACCACCAAGAGTCATTATCATATCTTCAGTAGAACCTAATCTCTCGTCATATTGAACTGACATTGGCTGAGAGGTAGGACGAATCTCCAGAAAATCTTGAATGCTGTCCCTAGTGATTATGAACTCCTTGTGCCTCACCTAGCACTCAATACGATCTCCTTCAACAGTAGCATTTGAAAAGAACTCCCTGATTATCTCTGAATAGACAACCCCAATCAGGTTCAACAGCTTGGTCCAAGTTCGTTCTTTGAACGCATCAGGAATGAAGGTGTCTTGAAGAGTTTCTAACTGAACCACCCTTTTCCATAACGATTGTTCTGTGCTTATAGCAGTCATTGTACTTCATATCAGCATCAGCTGACTTGAAGTGATCAGAATCAGTGCGAGCACGTTTGGAAGTTGGTTTCCTTGTTGCTACATGCTTAGTTGGAGACATCTGCAAAATTGCACAGGACAGATGGGAAACAAGTGCACAAAACACAAAACATAACACAAAACTTGATTAGATTCAAGTTAGTCCCTAAAACAAATGAAAGACCGTAAAACAGAACATAGTTAACTCTGAGAAACATGCTTAAACTCATAAAAGCAAAGATGCATAGACACAATGCATGAAGTTAAGTAACTGTGCATGTGTGTGCATATGTGTGCATGTGCAGATGTGTGTGTGCGTGTGAGATGCATGAGGTGTGCCTAGAGGGTGCCTAGGTGTGTGCCTAGTGTGTGCATGGCATGACATTGAGGCACAAAATGGGCAAAGTGTGTAAACCACATAGCCATTGACAAAATCATGATAAACATGGGACAAAAGACCTAGACCAATGATTGGAACTAAGAATAGTCCAATTCAAAGCACAAATGTCATTTAGACATTTTGTCAAACACCTAACATGCACAAATGCAGATATAATCATGAATAATGCATGAACAAAGTGAAATCTTGCCTAAATACACGTTAAAATGTCACAAGGGGCCAACACAGATGCACAACCATCAAATGGGACATAGCCCAATCAAAGAATATGGAAAATTTTCACCCAATTTAGAAAACCAACCCTTTTTCGAAAAAATCCCCAAAATTGAAACCCTAACTTAAACAACAGCAAAATCTAAGAAAAACTTGAAGGAAAATGCTTTAGAAGACATACCTTGAAGTTGACAATGCAGAAAAGATGCTTGAAATTGATGGGTTTTTGAAAGAAATTGATTATGGGTTCAAAGGGGTTCAAAGGAGGTTGAGCGAGGGAAGTGAGAATGATTTGAAAAACTGTCACATCTGCTATATAAAACTGAAAACATGCATTTCTCGCGGGTTAGTTAGTAGCGAAACAGTCGCGAGACAATCACGAGAATGGCCACTGAAGCACATGAAATTTCGCGAGAAGCACTAGGTCGAGAGATAGTTGCGGTAACTTCTGTCTGAATTTGGAAAAATTCCAATTTTTGCCAAACAGCATTTCGCGAGAAGCTATTGGTCGCGAAACAGTCGCGAGATAGTCGCGAAAGTCTCTGTGTAAATTTGCAAAAAGTTTATTTCCCTCAAACACTTTTCGTGGGAAGCTCTAAGTCGCGAGCTTCTCGCGAAACAACTCCTGAACCAGATTTTGATGAAAATCACACAAAATGCATTTGACCAAAAATAAACACATGAAAGGATAAAATCACTTTCAAAAACATATAAATCACTCAAAAATCTTTTTGGGTTTGATCAATAAGAACTTGAGCATACACATCACATTTGAACATATACAATCACACAAATGAGATAGGCATTGATTGAATCAAAGTCTTATGTGTTGTGTGTGAGTATCATATGTGGAATAGTCTATAGACCAGAGCGAAACTTCAATGATCAATTCAATCGAGTCATACACAACTGATTCGAAATCAAGTGGACTATCTCCATTATAGAAATGAGTATATATGACCTCCCACACATTGAATACATAACTTAGAAGCTTTTCATTTGGCTTCTGCATAAGGCATAACAATTGGTCCATTTTATTTTGTTTGGACAAAAACATATCATTTTGAGATTGGTGCTTGAAATTTATGATATTTCAACATTGATGATTAGCCTTTGGCTTTTTGAGCACCATACAAAACACATTAAGAAGAGTCGCTTTCCTTTTTTCCTAGTCGAATACTAGTGTGTGCGACAAGCTTTTGCAGCTCAACATCTCTTTTCATTTGGAGATTTACATTTGGTGAGCTCTTTTTGCAAAAACATAAAAATAAAGTGGGAAGAGATATAGACACAAGTCTATGCAAGTATCAAGACCAACAAGACTATTGACCAATCATTCACGACAAGCTTAAAGATCTATTTACAACAGTCACACATAGTGTTCAAGATTTCTTCCACATAGAAAAGAGTGCATACATAACAAGCCAAGATCGTAAATGCACTACGCCATTAGTATGAAGGTACTAGGCCAAACTCACATGTGACATACACAAAACAAGTGATCAAACTTTTGAGATTTTTCAATTTTTATGTGTTTTTGAATTTTTTAAACACACCCAAAACAGAACAAGAAAAGTAAGATCAACAAAAAAAAAAAAAAAAAAACAGCTGGTACAAACCAACCAGATAAAAGAACAACAGTAAACTGAAAGCAATGCATGATATGATGCAACAGCAAATGTCCCTAAGCATTGGAAGAATTTATGCATGGACATGTTATAATGCTTATGCATGAGTACCCCTCTTCACCCACACGTCACATGCGTTTGGGGTGATATCCTTTACAGATTGGGTACGAGAGTTTGGACTTTCAAACCTTCTGGTGAAACTTTCCAAGCAAGTGGTGAAGGCGCCGATCATCTTCATCACGTCCGTCATTTCGGGATCACGGTTTTGGCTTCTTGATTGCTCACCACCCCAAGCTTTATTGTCATTTCTTCTTACTCGTGATCGAGGAACGCTTGCATTGTTATCTGCTCTCAGCTTTTGACAGTTGGGTCTGGTGTGTCCTTGCAATCCGCAATAGTGACACACATAATCCGTCCTAGGACCCCGTTGAGATCTCGGAATTGATCTTCCTCTGGCTTCATGTTTGGTAGCAGATTGATTTCGGGGCTTATTCACCATCCGTTGTTCAACCACATTCTTCTTCTTTACATCCTTAACTTTTTCAGGAATGGGTTCTTCTACAACTGTCTCGTTTGCCTTCACAAACTTCACTTCTTTGGTGACATTTGTTGATGAGCTACTTCCTCCGGTATATCCCAATCCGGACTTGTCTGAGGCATGTTTTTGAGATGAAATAACATCATCTAACTTCCTGGAGGAGACCCTATCTATCTTTGCATGAGCTTGCACTACCTTTTGCTCAAGAAATCTCACTTTTGTGTAAGCTTCTGATAGCTCACCATTAAGTGCTTCAATCTCATACTTTGCCTCCTTGTATCTGACCAGCAGACTTTTGTAATCTTCCTCAGCTTTCTTCATTTTCCTTACAGCTGCCTTGGCTACCCTGGCATACTCTCCCGACTTTTTAAGAAGTAAGGAGTTGTTCTCTTGAAGATCAGCTGTATTCTCTTCCTCTTCAGCACCTGACTCTTCCACAATCCCAATAGACTCTGAATTAAATGCTCACTAAGCTCCTTCACAAGTGCACCCAAGTCATCCGAGGAATTCACATGAGCAATGGTCATGAAGGCGGAGTAGTTTCCCTCTCCGTCACAGCTCTCTTCCGAGTCAGAATAAAAAAAGTCTGAATCACTGAGCGTTGTGGCATAAGCCTTCCCTTTTCCCCTCAGAAAATTTGGACACTCCTTCTTTAGATGTCCATGGCCATTGCACTCATAGCACACAATGTCTGAAGGAGGTTGAGAATCCTTCCATTCTTTCCTCTTAAACTCTTTCCTATCACCTCTTGAAGATGAAAACTTCCCTCTGTTGAACGGTTTACCACTGTTCTTCATCTTCAGAAATTGGCAGAAGTTCTTTGCAAGAAATGCTACTTCCTTCTCCACTCCATCTTCTTCGAAGGAATCATTTGTTCTTTTGGTGATGGTTTTAAGAGCAAGCGATTTACTCGTTTTATGGGAAGGCAGTCCCAGCTCATACATTTGGAGAGACCCTATCAACTCTTGGATTTTGATCTTATCCAAGTCTTTGCTTTCTTCTATGGCTATAACCTTTGCTCTAAAACTTTCAGGCAAGGACCTCAATATTTTTCTCACCACCTTAGTATCTTCAATCTTCTCCCCAAGATTGAGTTTAGCAATTAAAATTTCATTGAGCTTCCCATAGAATGAATCAAATGGTTCATCATCACCCATCTTGAGCTCTTCAAATTTGGTGGTAAGCATCTGAAGCTTTGTGTCCTTAACTTTCTTCGTACCCTCATATGTCGTCTCCAAAATCTCCCAAGCTTCCTTGGCTACCGTCATATGAGAGATCCTGTGAAATTCATCAGGAGATACACCACAAAAAATAGCATTTAAAGCTTTACTATTGGCATTGGCTGCCGCGAGAGCTGCCTTATCCCAAGTGGACTTAGGAGTCTCCGGCTTAGTCCAACCTATCTCAACCGCATCCCAAACGGTATCATCTATAGAGCATAAAAATGATCTCATTCTGACTTTCCAGAAAGCATAATTGTTCCCATCAAAAAATAGTGGAACATTGAGCGATTGAGACCGGTCCATCTCAAATAGGGTCAAGGATTACACTCAGGTATTTAAACCACAGCGAGTGTACCCGCTCTGATACTAATTGAAAGCTCGAAAATTTGTTGAAAACACAAGAGCAATTTAGACCCCCAAATTAAAATTACGGCTTGGTTGATTTTACACTAACTTAATACTAAGTGCGGAATAGTGTAAACACAAGCGTATATGCAAGATAACTACTCTAATCCATATTTAAAGCAACACAGCAGTAAAAATGAAATAAACAAGAGTAGGGAAGAAGGATGCAAACACAGATAACACCGAGACGTGTTATCGAAGAGGAAACCGAAGAACTCGGCGAAAAACCTCTCTGCCACCCTTCAAGCGAAAATCGATCCACTAGATAATTAGTTGGGATACATGGGTTAGCAAGAGACCCTCCAAGCCTAATCTACCCGATGTACCTAAGCCCTCCAAGCTCCTACTCCAACAAGGCTTCTCGGAACCGTGTCTTGTCTAGCTCTCCGGATCCTGCAACAAGCTCTATGTTGCATCTGCCATCCTTGGCTTCTTCTAATGCTTCCCAGCAGCACCAAAATGTCACTCAACACTCTCAAAGGGTGTGGTAAGTGTTTGGGCTATCAACCTTTCAATGGTATGGAAATGGAGAGGGAAGAGTTGAGGAAATACCACAAGCAAGTGTATAGAGAAAGGTGGGGATGACAATCTCTAATTCTCAATGTGTTTGGCTGGGGTTTTTCTCTCTGAAGTATTCCTCAACATTTGTGGGTAATGAGGGTATATATAGGATAGACACAGAAAGTGTGAGTCATTTAGTACAGGCTGGCAGAACAGATTGCCTCGCGGGTGTCCCGCGGGAAGGCCTTACCCGCGAGATACTCGCGAGACACAGCTGTCTCCACCTGGCCTGACTCTTCGCATTCCAGCATGTGCAAGGCACATGATTCACTTTGCGGGAAGCTAGGTCGCTATATACCCACGAGAATTCTTCAGCCTTCAAATGCTTGAGTCTTCACACTCTCTCTCTATCACACAACCCTTACAAAAAATCCCACAATAGATACAGGGTATAAACGATTGATAATAATTACAATCAAATTTGGCATGGAATAAAAGCCAACAAAATACATAGTTGTAAATAACAACTTTACAGGGCAAATTGTGAATCCAAACATGTTCAAGAAGAGAGCCAAGTTAGTTAATTGGTTAGTGTAAGATTGCAAGACTTAGGCCTAGACATGTCGGACATGCTAGGAAACTTCTGCTTAAAGTGTCCTTATTTTGTTGGGAGAAATTTTTATTGAAAATGAATTCCTTTTAATTTTAGACAATTTTTTTATAAAATATTTTGATAGTTATAGACAAAATATGCCTATAATATCAATTAATTAATTAATCAATTGTAGTATCCCACTGTCGTATCCTAATCTTTCAAGAATTTGTGTCATTGTGTCCGTGTCAGTGTTGGTGAATTTGTGTCTATGCTTCATGGTTGTTAGTTGGTTATTTGGCTAATAAGATTTGCTAATAACTTGTATTTATTAATAAATAAATAAAAAGATTTGCAAGATTAATACTTGTGGTCCACAGCATTATAACATTGAAGAAATAAGATGCAATTTTCTCACATTTTTCTTAAAATTTTCTCTTTCTCAATTCCTTCTTCTTGGAAGGTAACTATCTCGAATTAACTTAATTCTTGTTCTTTTATTTTAGAAACTAATGCGTTCATTATATTATAATTATACCTCTTTAGGTATGGCAATTTAACATAAAATTTAAAATATTTTTAGACACGTTTTTCCAAAAAAAAATTGAATTTGAATCTTAACAATATAGGCAAAGTTTTTATTACCAATAGATAAAGTGGTATTGCTCGGCTTTGAAATCTTTTTTTTTTTGGCAAGTTATACACACACTTAGGCTTCACTTTTATTTGTACTTAGCCTGGAAAAGGGAGGAGGGTTGCGGTAAATTGACAAACAACATAAAATTTAGTCAATTTATCATAGATGAATCAATTTCTACATATACACCTTAAGCCATGCCAACCTTGGCTACTTTGTTGAGGATTAATAATTGACCACAAATTCTTGTGACTAGGGATTGGTTGTTGTTGTTGTTGTAAGTTATAGAGGCACCTAGTGGGTCCTGAATAACCTCACCCTATCCTATTATTATGGGAGAAGGAAGTAATAGTTGAACTATAGTTCCTTGTCATTGCTGAGTTATAAAGTTTAGAGGATATTGCAAACTGCACCATAATTAATGGGAAAGTGCAATTTGCATTGGAATTTTAGATGTCTGTTTTATTACGTTCAAGGAGTGTTAATTCTTTATGGTTCAAACTCCTTATGCAAAATCTTTCGAAGGAGTCCCTCCCTCCATATCCCTTATACAAGTGTCTAGCGTAAGCTTTATTAGAATCAATCAATTCTAAAGCCTTTTGTAGGACATATAGCAATTTCAAGTTTATCCCTGAAGGAAGCTCCTCTAAGCAGGAAGAAAATGAATGGCAGGAGCTGGTTTTGGTTAAGGGATCGTAAATTGTGAATGTAAGTTTTAAATTTTTAATTGAGGGTGTTGATGAAGTGCAAATCGTCAGTCTTGTAGGTTCATCCAGATGGAGCTGGGTCCTCGTCAATATCTCTGCAAATGTGGGACAATGACTCCCGTAAGATGGTCAACAGTGTGGTGCTTGCCACCATGCCTCTATTGCCAAAGTCAGTATATAGAAGTTTTTAGAGAATAATAAGAGAGTACTGAATATCAAAGCATCTACCAATATTTTTGGGTGAGTCTAAAGGGGGTTTCTCCTGTTGGGGTTCTTGTTGTAGTCCTGTAAGCCCGCAAGACATTGGGCAATTCCTCGGGCTAGGCTCCCTTAGTGTCGTCCAACCTGGCTTTGATGATTTTGAGTAGTGTTCTATTAGTCACCTCCATTTGCTTGTGGGTGTCTTGGGGATGAGAACTGATTCTTGATCCCTAGACTTGAACAAAAATCCTTGAAACCTTGATTATCGAACTGCCGCCCATTATCTGATATGATCGTCCGTGGAATCCCGAACCTGCAAATTATGTTCTCCTATACGAAGCTCTGGATTTTTGCTTCGGTGATGGTAGATAATGCCTCTGCTTCAACCCATTTTGAGAAGTAATCGATAGCGACTAGTAAAAACTTTACTTGTCCCTTACCTCAAGGTAGTGGGCCGATGATGTCAATTCCCCATTATGCAAATGGCCAAGGGGAGGCTATCGTTGTCAGTCTCTCGGCTGGAAGGCGTTGGACATTCCCAAACCTTTGGCACTTGTCACACTTCTTGATGAACTCCCTTGTGTCTACTTGCATAGTAGGCTAGAAGTAGCATGTTCTGATAACTTTGCTTACCAAGGACCTAGGGCCTGCATGGTCTCCTTAAATGCCTTCATGGATCTCTTCTAGAATATACTTGGCTTCCTCTTCATCGACGCACTTCAAGTAGGGCATGGAAAAACCTCTCTTATACAGGGTGTCATTCAGAATCGTGAACCTGGCTGCTCTCTTCCTGACCTTCTTGGCCTCCTCGACGTCCTGTGGAAGATGTCCATCTTGGAGGAAGGATGTGATCAAGGTCATCCAGCTACTTGTGCTTTGGATTGCAAATGTAGAGACTTCTTTAATGCTGGGGTGTTTCTAGACTTTCATTTTTGAGCCCATGCTCATTGCTCTTTCTTCTGACGATGCTAGCTTCGCGATCTCGTCTGCTATCATGTTTTGGCTTCTGGGGATCTGCTTGAATTCCATCCTATCAAACTCCTGTGTTAAGTGCTTCGTTAGCCTAAGGTATTTTTGCATTCTCTCCTCCTTTGCTTCATATTCCTCCTTTATCTATCCTATTACTAGCTTAGAATCACTCTAGAGGAGCAAGTTTTTAGCTTCTAGTGCTTTTCCGACCCCTAGCCCCGTCAATATTCCTTCGTACTCGACTTCATTATTGGTGGCCAGGAATTTTAGCCAAACTCCATATTTGAGCGTTTATTCGTCAGGGGTGATGATAACGACCCCTACTCCTCCCCTCTTTTGGGCTAACGAACCATCAATTTGTATCATCCATCGTTCTGTTTTGTCGGGGAGGTTGTCCTTTTTTGGGATGGTGAACTTGGTGATGAAATCCGCCAATGCCTACGGTTTAATAGCCGTCCTGGGGTGGTACTCAATGTCGAACTGGCTAAGCTCGATGGCCCATTGGACCATTCTCCCTGCTACCTCGAGCTTGTTCATAGACTTCTTAATTGGTTGGTCCGTCATTACCAAGATGGGGTTCACCTGAAAATAAGGTCGTAGCTTACGCGAAGCTACTATTAATGCAAATGCAATCTTCTCAATCCTCAGGTACTTGGCTTTTGCCCTTTGGAAAGCTTGGCTAATATAGTAGATTGGGAGCTGTTTCCTGTCCTCTTCTCGAACCAAGGCTGTACTCACGGCTGTGGCTGCTACTGCCAGATACAAATACAAGTTTTCCTCCTCCTTGGACGGACTTAGGAGGGGTGGATTGCTTAGGTAGTGCTTGAGTTCTTGAAAATCTATCTCACATTCGTTAGTCCAAGCAAAAGCTTGCTCCATTTAGACGAACCTACAAGACTAACGATTTGCACTTCATCAGGTGTCATTCAATACCAAATTTTCTTTGTGTATTATTAATCTAACAAATGTTTTCTCTCATCAGGTTTTGAAGTCTATTGTCTATGAACTTCATGTTGAGGAGCCTTTCTTTTCACAACTAAAAGGTATCAATGTGTTTCTACTATGAATCTCCATGTTTATTGTTTGAAAATAACTGGATCAGATTTCTTTGTCATAACTAGAGAATTTAACTAAATCTTTGTCATAACTATGAATCTCATCAATCATGATTGCCATTGAGCTCTATCTCAAAAGGCACCTCCTCCCCTTGTAAGAGCAAGGTGAAGGGTGAGGTTGTGGGTTCAAGACCCATTAGATGCGTGTGTATCTTAGCAATAAAAAAGTAAAAAGAATTGTTAGACTCTAAAGATTTAGAATTAAATGTTTAGAGTCTCAATTTGTATATGTTGGCAAACTGAGAACAAAAACATGTTTAAAATAGGTGTTAGACATTGCTCAAAGTGTTTCAAGTCAAGTCTCAAGAATATTCAAGCTGTAGGAAAAAGAAGTCAGTTTCTATGAAGTTCGATCGATTGAAGATCAGGCTTGACTGATTGAAAATTGCAAAAAAATAATTTCTGCAGAATTTTAAATTAGGCCCAAGCTCGTGAAAACTTTTAGGGTTTCAATCCAACACTCCTAAGTGTAAAAGGAAAACTCTAACTACATTTTAAAGAGCTTTGGAATACTTGTGAGTTACTCATGTGAGATCTGAGAGGTTCTGTACCTTCTAAATCTACAAGTGTCTACAGGAACAAGATCTACAATCAAGTGCTGGTGGAATCTAGTTGCTGCAAGATCAACAAGCAGTGATCTGAAACCTTTGAATAGGATCTCAAAGTCACAAACGTGGAAATTGTGTTCTGCAAATCCAAGAGAGAAGGAGTCTGTGGATTCGGAGTTTGCACATGGTCGTGTCAGTAAGTTACTATTGGAGGTAGTAATAGATTTAGGATTAAATCTTTTGTAAAAGCTTCAATTCTCTTTTAGTGGATTTGTTTTACCTTAAGAATAGTTAGGTCAAATCTTCCCTAGGTTTTTACCTTGAAATTACTCGTTTCATTAGTTTTCCTGGGTGATCATATCGGTGTGTTCTTTACTTTTCCACTTTTGTACATGATATGATCTTTCTCTATTTAACCTAGATCTCATAATTAACCTAAGTAATCACTTGGCTAATATATTAGGTTAAACAATCTGTTTTAAGGGGTCTAAATAAACAAAAAAATCACATCTCCTTTCACTCTAAATCTTTTGATCTGTTATTGCCAATCCTGTTTGAAGTGAATCATGTTTGGCAATTTGACATTGTCTATAGATGCTATGCCGTTAGTGATTATAATAGGTATGAAAAAAAATCCACTTTTATGCATAAATCAGTAAGAATCAGTTGGTAAATGCCTTTTGATGTACTTTCTCTCACTCTCTCTCTCTTCTTCTTTTTTTTTGACATATAAATCTTTATATTCATACTTTTTAATGTGAACAAGTATGGATGGGTTTTCATGCCTACCGTGGATTCCAGATGCCAGCACCAAAATGCAATGTTATGTATGTAGGAGGTGTAATTTTGTTTTGTTAGTTTTTTCACTGATTCTAAATTAATCAAAAGGTTAGAACATCAAAAACATAGAATTGGGGTCATGCTATTCTCAGCCTAAGAATTTTCCCTAAGAACACTTTCATTTGAAATGACAAGGTTCCTCTCAATTTTAAGTAGAATGAAGATAGCCCATTTCACTATTCATATTTTATTTTTTATATCTTAAAGGTATATATGATGACACTAGAAGACATCTTTAGATTTGTAATGTTTAAAATCTGAACCATGAAATCAATTCATTTGAGATATAGAGGATCCTATTCCCATTTCCATTTAATTAGATTTGATCAACTTTTGCTTAAAACATAATATGTAACATATACATGCATAAGAGTATAAAACAAGGTCACTTGAACTAATTTCTCACCCCCAAAGTAGACAGAATATACCCATTAAGGTAAGTATGCGTTTGGTTAGCTTATTTGCGATGAGACAAAAAGTGAATTTAAGCAAATAAGTTGGCTTATCATATAGTTTGATTATCCAAAATAAGTTTGAATTATAAATATATTAAATTCTTCTAGGATCCTGATAATCTTTTCTAATTCAATTTTTCCAAAGTTAAATGATGGATTTTCTGTATGTTTGGTAATTTTACTTCATTGTTTCTTTGTCAAAAGATTTGCATTAATTTTTACCTTTTATGGTCACAGAATTGGTTCAGGAACTTTAATCCATTTCAACAAATGTGTGGTGTTTAAATTTAGGTGCCGATCCTGTTTTTGCAATTGTTAACGTATATAGTGTTGTGGGCTTTAGGCCCAATTAGATTACTTGTATAACACACATTCTTGTACTACACTCTTACTTGTACTGCACACATATGCCTCCTATATAAAGGCACTCATGTATATTTTATTATTTGGTGAAATACAATACACTTATTTAGTATTTCTAACGTGATATCAGAGCCATTGCTCTAATTTTCTTGTGTCTTGTAGTCTTGTCTTTGTCGGTATTTTCCGCTACCTTAACTTCTGCGGTCAGTAAGCCCTTTCAGTGCCCTCTTTCGACTGCTCCACTGCTGTTAGAGGTCCTCAAGGTTGAATCTCCATCGCCAGAAACTCCTTCTCTGCCGCCAAGACCACTACCATTGTCGGATCTGTCACCTCTGACCTCCAATAACAACACAAGATGTAGAGTGTCAACCGATCTACTCAACTCCGCTAGAAACTTCCATATCTGAGCCTCCACACGCTTTCATGTGCCGCTCAAAGTTTTGGCGAGACGAACCACGCACTTCCACGTGCTGTCACTCTTCTTCATGCGCTGCCACGCGCCTGATCTGAACCTGCTGACGTCATCTATTACACCATTTATGCCACGTCAGCCTTAGGTGACTTCATCATTGCCACGTCATCAGCTGACGTCACTAACACGTCATCGCTTACGTCATCTTGAAGTCAGCCGCTTACGTCGTCCACAGGTAAGCTGCTTACGTCATCTTTGACCTACTTCCGTTGACCTTGACTAGCATTGACTTTATCTATTGACTTTGACCTGCGTTGACCGTTGACTTTTTGCCATAGTTGACGTTTTGCAGTCCAGGTGCTTTTTACCTAGTTTTACGCGTAGATTTCATTTTTGCAGTCCATTTTTGCATATTTTGCTTCTAAGTGTGCGTTTGTGTAGTAATTATTTCTACTCACGTCTGCGTTTCTGTGGTTTCACACCTTTTTTTTTTTAAAAAAAAAAAAATTAAGAAGCACATGAACACAGACCTGCCAGTGGGTCTCATGCACTGTGCATGGGACCCACCACCTCGTTGACAGCCAAAATTTGCACTGGAATGGAACTGTTCAGTGGGTCCCGTGCACTATTCACGGGACCCACAAACCTCTTTTTTCAACAACTTTTTCATTAAAAATGAGTCCCACAACACTATTCACACATTTAAAAATTATTTTGCTACAATGTTTATAATTTTCAGTTTTCAGTTTTCTGCAAAATAAGTTGTATCCAAAAGGACCCTAAATGAAGAATAAGGACAGGTCTTCTTCTTGTTGCAATAATCATTGTCGACAATCCAACAAACGTTTTGGCCACAATATTGAGACTTGCTATCATCGCAACAAATCAGCTGTTTCAATTTTTGCTGCTATTGTTGCTAACACTGAGAGTGTCCAACCAATGGCTCCCGTCTCTGCACAGTATAAGTCTTCAGGACGCACTTTCATCGTGTCCACAGATGACCTTAAAAAAATCATCGCTAATGTCATTCGTATGGTCGGTAATGCATTTTATTCCTCTTCTCTTTTAGCTCTATCTGGTATGTCTCCTTCTTCTTGGCTTATGGATTCTGCTTGTTGCAATCACATGACACCTCGCTCGTCCTTATTTTCTGAACTTAAACCTGCACCACACCCTTTCAATATTCGCACAGCAAATGGTTTCACATTGTCTGGTCATAATATAGGTTTCGTTTTGACCTCCAACCTCGCGGTTCCTGGGGTATTTAATGTTCCTAACTTTTCTTACAATTTATTTTTTGTGGGATAATTAGTTGAGTTGGGTTATTGCATTATCTTTGATTATTCTGGGTGTATTGTGCAAGATCCGAGGACGGGACATGAGCTTGGGATCGGTCCCAGAGTTGGTTGTATGTTTCCCATGGACAACCTTCGTCTTCCACTTATTGCACTTGTTTCTATTGCTACAGCTGCTATAGTTTCTTCAATTCCTTCCCTTGCATTTTGGCATGCTCGACTTGGTCACGCATCTTCCTCTCGGCTACAACAATTGGCTTCTAGAGGTTTGTTAGGTTCAGTGTCTACAGAAAATTTTGATTGTGTTTCATATCAGTTAGGAAAACAACCAGTTTCGTCTTTCAATACTAGTGAATCAATGTCCACTGATATCTTTGACCTTATTCATTTTGATACTTGGGGGCCTTCCTCTGTCTCTAGTATTGGTGGGTCTCGATATTTTGTTGTCTTTGTTGATGATTACTCTCGCTATAGCTGAATTTTTAATATGAAAAATCGTTCTAAATTATTGCAAGTATATTCTAATTTTGCAAAAATGGTTGAAACTCAGTTTTCCAAATGCATCAAAATTTTTCGATCTAATAATGCTCTTGAATACACTCAATATGATTTTCAAGTTGTTTTGCATTCTTATGGCATTGTTCATCAACTAACTTGTCCAAGAACCTCTCAGCAAAATAGTAGAGCCGAATAAAAATTTCGTCATATTCTTGACACTGTTCGTGCTCTCCTTCTCTCTGCCAAAGTTCCTACTCCTTTTTAGGGCGAAACTACTCTTCATGCTGTTCATGCTATTAATCGCATTCCAAGTCCTGTTATCCAAAATCAAACTCCGTATGAGTGCCTTTTTGGGACACCTCCAGACTATCACCACCTTCGCTCCTTTGGTTCTGCTTGTTTCGTTTTTTTTTTTTCAGCCACATGAGCATAACAAACTTAAGCCTCGGTCAAGGCTTTGTTGTTTTCTAGGCTATGGCGAAACTCAAAAGGGATATTGGTGTTATGGTCCTTCTCTCATCGTCTTTGTATCTCCCGCAATGTTGTCTTTTGTGAACATCGCTCATTTGTTGGGCTCTCTCACTTCCATGCCTCCCTATCTACCTCCTCTGTCTTAGATCTTTTTCCAAATAAGGCTCATATTCCTTATGTAGCTGCTTTTGATCCTCCTGTAGCTACTCCTAATTCTCCTGTAAACTTCTCTGTCTAACCACCAGATATCCTTGATCCTTTTCCTAGTTCACCCTTTAATGAACAATTGGAAGATGAACAAGTCGAAGACAAGCTACCCAACCTTGAGCTTGGGTCCCTTGATCTTGCTCCACTTGAAGATCTTGCACAAGACATTCCACATTGTCACTCAACTCGGGTAAGATCCATTCCTGCACATTTACTTGACTATCATTGTTACACTGCCCTTGCTACATTACACGAGCCTCACACCTATCGTGAGGCTTCCATTGACCATTTTTGGTAGATTGCAATGAAAAAGGAAATTGATGCATTATCTAAAAACCATACTTGGGATCTAGTGACTCTCCCCCCTGAGGAATCTGTGGTTGGTTGTAAGTGGATCTACAAGATTAAGACTCGCTTTGATGGGTCCATTACACGCTACAAAACTCGTCTTGTTGCAAAAGGTTCTACACAGGAGTATGGGATTAATTATGTAGAGACCTTTGCTCTGGTTGCTCATATCTCATCTGTTCGTGCCCTCTTAGCTGTTGCTGCTGCCAGTAAATGGGACCTTTTTCAAATGGATGTAAAAAATGCATTCCTTAATGGGGATTTAAGTGAAGAAGTTTATATGCAACCTCTTCCTGGTCTCTCTGTTGAATTAAACAAGGTTTGTCACCTTTGACATGCACTTTTTGGCCTTAAACAAGCTTCACAAGCTTGGTTTGCCAAATTTAGCTCTACCATCTTTCGCTTGGGTTACATGGCCAGTTATTATGATTCTGCCTTATTTCTTCGTTGCACTGACAAAAACACTATTTTACTTCTTCTGTATGTGGATGATATGATCATAACTAGTGATGACCTCAGTGGCATTCAAGAACTCAAGGATTTTCTTAGTCAGCAGTTTGAGATGAAAGATCTTGGACATCTCAGATACTTCTTGGGTCTTGAAATCACTCATTCTATAGATGTACTTTATATTACTCAAGCCAAGTATGCCTCTGAACTCTTGTCTCAAGCTGAACTTACTGATAACAAGATTGTTGACACTCTAGTTAAGCTTAATGCGCATCTGACTTCCTCAGGAGGGAAACAATTTTCTAATCACTCTCTTTAAAGACGCTTGATTGGTAGCCTAGTTTATCTCACTGTTACTCGTCTAGACATTTCCTATGATATTCATCAAGTGAGCCAGTATCTGTCTGCTCCACGATCGACTCACTATGCTGCTGTTCTGCGCATTCTTTGATAACTAAAGGGCACTCTCTTCCATGATCTTTTCTACTCTGCTCAGTCTCCTCTTATTCTCCGTGCATTTTCTGATGCTGATTGGGCAGGAGATCCTACTTATCACAGGTCCACCATTGGTTATTGCTTTCTTCTTGGTTCTTTTCTGATTTCTTGGCGAAGCAAGAAACAAACTCATGTGGCCCACTCCAATATTGAAACAGAATATTGTGCCCTTACTGATACCATATCTGAGCTTCTTTGGCTATGATGGCTTCTCAAAGACTTAGGTGTGTTCACATCTTCTGCTACTCTTTATTGTGACAACCAGAGTGCCATTCATATTGCTCATAATGATGTTTTCCATAAATGGACTAAACATATTGAGATCAATTGTCATTTTATCCATTATCATCTTGTCCATGGTGCTCTCAAGTTGATCTCAGTCTCCTCTAAAGATCAACTTGCAGATATCTTCACCAAGTCACATTCTAAGGGACACCTTCGTGATTTGGTTGACAATCTCAAGCTGGTCTCACATCCACCTTGAGTTTGAGGGGGGCTGTTAACGTATATAATATTGTAGGCTTTAGGCCCAACTAGATTACTTGTATAGCATACATTCTTGTACTACACTCTTACTTGTACTACACACATATGCCTCCTATATAAAGGCACTCATGTATATTATATTATTTGGTGAAATACAATACACTTATTCAGCATTTCTAACAGCAATTAATTTGTACTTCCTTATTTCCACTTAGCTCTACTCTTTGTAACTTCATAAATTTGCAGGATGTCTACTGGTACGCTTTGTTCACTGAAATTTTGGGGACAGAGAGTCTTGCAAAGGTTCTTCCTGGAGTTGAAACCATTGAAGAATGTAAGAAACTAAGAACTGCTATTTTTATTGAGTTTCACTTCCTGTATGGTAATAAAGTTTATCCATCTAGGCAAAAAAAAAAGTTCTTCTAGTAAATAGCTGGAAATAATTTTGTGCTTGCAGCAGAAAATATTCCGGTGACAATTTTAAGAATCAAAACTTTGTTGTGCATAACAGTAATAGGAACAGTGACAGTAATAATAATAGAATTTACAATAATAATAGACCCAATAAGTAATAATAACAATAACAGATGCTATGGGAATAAATCAACTCATGAGAAAATTAGCTATTAAAGCTGATAATGAGAAATAGGGGCTGCATTCATTCAACTTTGCCTTCCTATGAACTCTCCATGACCTCTGGAACAATCTGTTATAATACCATGGGAAGGCGTGTAGTAACTATATGAAAGGACTACTAGGTTTTAGGGATTTAGATAGCAATGTCATAAAAATTAAAATTATTTGTTTTCTGCTTTGTGTTAAGTATTTTTTCAGCTTTGTGGTTGCTTTGATGTACTCAATTGAGAGGTTCACCTAATAAAATTTATTTATGAATTTGGTTTCTGATTTTAACGTGATTTCTACTTGTAGTAGTCCATGAGTAATAGGCACGCATTTTTTCAGGTGTACAAATCTACAGGAAGTTCTACACAGAAGAGAAAGAAAGACAAATGGCATTCTTGCAATCCATGTTTCGAAAGTGGATGTTCAGCCTTACACTTGTCTGGCGACCCTACTCTCTGTAAGTGCTTAGTTTATGTTCTGTTCTGATTTGCATATCCAATTGCATGAATAGAATGACCTTTTTCTTTTTTTGGATAAGTGCATGAATTCAAATCTTTTAACAGAGAACTTTCTCCTAATTTCTTATATCTAATTGTGACTTAGCTTTCATCATGGTTTTGGTGCAATATTGGATATGTCTACCAGATATAAGGGATATAATGAATAATATGTTAGATTGTAAAGTTCATATTTTTTTAGGGTAAACTCATACTCCGCTGCCCTAAAATATATGTCTTAGTTTCTTTATTGGAAATACTTTTGCACTTTCACTAACTATTCTCACCTTTTTTAAAGAAGCAACAAGATTCTCATAAGACGTAATCCTAATCTCTAATATAGGGTGAATGACATTTTATGAAGGCAAACTTTTTTACTTTTCATTAATAACTGTCTTTAGAACCAAGACACTTTTTTGAGACACGAAAAGTGTATATCATGCTACATGCAAATGGTGCTGCGGTGGAGAAATTATTAATTCCTTTTGTAGTCTGTGTAAAAACATAAATTAAAATGGATTATGGAATGTAAACAGATGATTTGAATCTGTTGGCCGGTAATTAGAACCAGTTATTGACATATTGCTAATGTTTTTCTTTATTTAGAAGTACCCAGGTATATTTAAGTGGTTAGTTTCCCCATAGGTTTGAGTCTGAGGACCATGCAAGACCTTGGTTCTGTCTAATGCTTCTGTTCTTCTGTAAGTAGCTAGTTTCCCCATAGGTTTGAGTCCGAGGACCATGCAATACCTTGGTTCTGCCTAGTACCCAAGTATATTTAAGTGGTTAGTTTCCCCATAGGTTTGAGTCCGAGGACCATACAAGACCTTGGTTCTGTCTAACGCTTCTGTTCTTCTATAAGTAGCTAGTTTCCCCATAGGTTTGAGTCCGAGGACCATGCAATACCTTGGTTCTGTCTAGTACCCAGGTATATTTAAGTGGTTAGTTTCCCCATAGGTTTGAGTCCGAGGACCATGCAAAACCTTGGTTCTGTCTAATGCTTCTGTTCTTCTGTAAGTAGCTAGATTCCCCATAGGTTTGAGTCCGAGGACCATGCAATACCTTGGTTCTGTCTAGTATCCAGGTATATTTAAGTGGTTAGTTTCCCCATAGGTTTGAGTCCGAAGACCATGCAAGACCTTGGTTCTGTCTAACGCTTCTGTTCTTCTGTAAGTAGCTAGTTTCCCCATAGGTTTGAGTCCGAGGACGATGCAATACCTTGGTTCTGTTTAGTATCCAGGTATATTTAAGTGGTTAGTTTCCCCATAGGTTTGAGTCTGAGGACCATGCAAGACCTTGGTTTTGTCTAACGCTTCTGTTCTTCTGTAAGTAGCTAGTTTCCCCATAGGTTTGAGTCCGAGGACCATGCAATACCTTGGTTCTGCCTAGTACCCAGGTATATTTAAGTGGTTAGTTTCCCCATAGGTTTGAGTCCGAGGACCATGCAAGACCTTGGTTCTGTCTAACGCTTCTGTTCTTCTGTAAGTAGCTAGTTTCCCCATACGTTTGAGTCCGAGGACCATGCAAGACCTTGGTTCTGTCTAACGCTTCTGTTCTTCTGTAAGTAGCTAGTTTTTCCATAGGTTTGAGTCCGAGGACCATGCAATACCTCGGTTCTGTCTAGTACCCAGGTATAGGGTGAAGGAGATTATCTTCAGCGTTGGCCATACTAGTTTTGGCGTGATGATGGCTTCGGCCCTGCCTCGTCGGAAGTGGGGCATCATGTGGACCAGACCATTGACCCCGCAGTGCCTCGGGCGAGGCTGGTTTGGGACTCTAACCTTACACGTGGCAGTAACGCCGCCTTCAGTTCAAGTTTCTGCCCTCATCAGTTACGAGGCGCCTCTTAACTGTTCGCGTTCCGCGCTTGACGTTTCAACACATGAGGCGCGCTCTCATTAACATTCTCTTGGATTGATGCAGATCAAACGGTTGATAGGCGCCTTAGAATTTGGTTAGGATTAATGTTGCCGATAATCCACTTTTCGAATTCTGCGTAGATCAATTCCTATCAATCTTCACCCCCTATTTAAGGCTATATAGGGGAAATGACCTTCTGCGCTTCATGAACCCTCTAGTATACCAGGAAACATGTCCTCTCAACTTTCAGAGCCCCGTCAATGACCTTGCCAAAATTGCGATAAGAATTTGGAGAAATGGAACGGCCCTGGATGGGAGTGAGGGTGCATAGGCCCAAAATCCTCCTTCCTCGACGGAGAGCCGTCGTAGCTGTAGCTTGCGTCAGATCTCTGGTGCGGCCGAATTTATGCGTCATCCTCATGGTGCCGTGTACAGCAGCCAAGAGGGAGGTCCCTGAAGTACATAACGCTCCTCCCCAGGGCGCCCCCGCGTTGGTGGAAGCATGCAAGAATACGTTATATCTGGTGCCCGGGTGTTGCCGTCTCCAACGGCCAACCACCGTGGGGCTGGAAGAGAATCAAGGGAACATCATGGGGAAGGGCCGCCCGGCGCCTTTGCATCTGCTCCTCTCTTTGCGCCAGCGCCACCGCACCGGTTTGGGCGTTGTGGGTAGCCTTGAAACAGGCCTGGCTTAGCCCCCTTCCCTTTAGTTAGCTTTAAAACAGGCCCGTCTAGACCTTTGTTTGTAGAGTTGGCTTTAAAACAAGCCTGTCTGAGCCTTTGTTTGTATGTTGTAGTTCCTTTTCATCTAATAAAATACTGCTATTTTTCTTCTCTTTTCCTTTGAATCTTCTACCTTTCTGCAATGGTGTTGTTTTTTTTTTTAAACGCGTTCTTGTGAACTCTCCTTCAACTGACTACCTAGGGACGATTGTCCGTTGCGCTTGCTAGTGCACAAATTCTCCCCACAGACGGCACCAATTGTAGGGTCTCAATTTGGAAGGGCCCTCTAAAATTAGAGGGGAAGCAATCCTGTAGGCCCCGAACAATACATTTCTAGAGAGTAGGTTGAAGAAATTGGCCTTTGCAGACAAATGGAACCCAACCATGGACTCATCACCATTGAAGGCCGTGCACCTAAATTCCCTTTTTGAGTTGCTCCTCGGCATTTATCCGAGGAGCTTGACCTTCGTCCCCCCCCTTGCTGTTCTGTTGGTCCCTCTTATATAGTCCTCTTCCTCCCATCTCTCTCTTCCATCTGTTGATCATCCATGCGCTTTCCCTCTGACTATCCGTCCCATCAGCAGCACTATCAGTACTCAAGTAATTCACAATAATCAAGGTTGCCCTGTCCAAGAGTCACATCTCCATTAGTGCGGCTAGATGGCTAGGTGAGCCCATTTAGTGCGGAGGTGACAGCCTGTCCTGGGCCCGTTTGCCCATCTGAAGCTAATCTCGGTCCGCCGAGGACAGGGTTATCCTCAGCGGGGTTTCTAAAGTTTAGGCTCCCACGCATCGTCCTCGGATGAACCTTCTTCCTCGGCATGGGCCCTGTGCCGGGTGTAAAGTGGGCCGAGGTTACCAGGCCCTCGGGCCCCACAGTCAATTATTTTGAAAATTTATTTAAAACAAGCATCCTTCAATTCCTTGAAGAGGCATAAAGACTAATGCAACCAAGTATCATAAGAGAAGAGTCTAAGGAGTTAATTAGAGTTTCCAAAGAAAAGGGGATTAAGGAAACAATTTGTAATATGGGCTTTCTAAAAGCTCTTGAGCCAGTTGGCATGCCCCTTTTACTCTCACGAAAGGCATAATAATTTGGGCATTGTCTTAGAGCGATTCAATAAATTAGACAAGTATGTGAAGATGTGAACTACCTAGATAGAAAGACTCTCTGAAACTTCACCATTCACGTGTGGGAGGGGAAGGGGGGATTCATAAACAAGAGAATGCTACAACAATCTCTCATTACAAAAATAGAGGGAGCTACAAAAGTGAATTTTTAATGCAAATTAGCTTGTATAATTTGGTATATAAGACAATCTTTAAGATCATAATGAATAAGTTTAATAGGATACTCCCAAAAAATGCTCTCTGTGTGGCAATGAGCTTTTGTCCCTAGAAGGATGATTCAAGACAACACCATTATTGCAAAAAATGTAATAGGGGATATATGGAAAATAAAATGAAAACAAGGTTTAATAACTGTTAAATTAAAATTGATATGGAGAAAGACTATGACACAATGGAATAGAAATTCATTTTGGAAATAATGAAAAGGTTTAGGTTTCTTTGAGACTTGATTGCATCATTCTAGTTGAAGAATGCGTCTTTATCCTAACATTCTTTGTTATGATAAATGGTTAATCCCTTTGGTATGATAAAGTTTGAAAGAGGTCTAAAGCAAGGTGACCATCTCTTTCCCTTCCTTTTCATCATAAGTGTTGAAAATCTTTTAAGACTCCTTTAGGAGGATGAACCAAAATGAAGTATGTGGAGATTCAATCTAGCCCATGGAGGCTTTAATGTAAGCCACTTGCAATTTACGAATGACTCAATTATTTTTGTTAGAGCAAACCAAGGAAATGCGGAGAAAGTATGGGGAAAACTTTCAAAGTACAAAGATTGGTTTGATTAAATTGTTAAATTTAAGAATTTCACAATCATGTTTAGCAAAAGCATCCCTCTCATAACAAAGAGTTAAACATGCAACTTCTTCAAACTCAAGTTAATGAAATTGCACTCAAAATCAAAATCAAGATTAAGAAACCAAGATCAAGTCAAAATTTTAGAATTTGAAAAGTTTTTCAAAATTATGATTTTTTAGTGGAAAAATAGAAAAATCAGTAGAAAAGAATGTGGGGAGGGTTTCATTTATAGGATAAAATTTGAAACCAGAAAACTTTGGAGGCTTGATGGAAATGATGGGGGTGGTAACTATTTTATAGGAGAAAAGTGGCATGTGATGATTGCGAGTTGGCTCACGGCCATCGCTTGCCATTTCAATTCTTGGTAATCCATCACTCGAATCAAAGGGAATTGAAAAATATTTGCATTAACACAAAAATTGTGTTGATCTAACAATCGGATTTTGAGCTAGTCCCCACTATATGTTATAATTGACTCCATCATTCTACAACCAATCTCGATGATCTACTATTTGATTTGATTGAAATTTGAAAAATATTTGTTTCAACATAACAGTAGTTTTGATAACAGTTGAATTTGAGGTGAGTCGTGGCATGTGATCATCATGTGCTAGTTCAAAACTTGGTGATCCACCACTCAGTATAAAGGGAGTCAGAAAATATTAATATTGACACAAAAATATTTTCTGTCAAATAATCAGGTTCTGAGATAAAGGTAGTTAAAGTTAGTTAAAATTGGTTAAACCTGGTAAAACTTGGTCAACATTTGTCAATTATTATATTTTACGCTGTAACTTTTGAAATTTGACCTAGTTTGACTAAAATTTATCCAAGCATAGGCGACTTTGGGGTTCTAATTCATGTCTCAATTAGAATTAAATAAATTTTAATTCGATTTTAAAATTTAATCATATCTATATCATATATCATATCATATTATATCTTATATTATATATATATATAATAGCAGAAACTGAGAGAAAGTGGGTTCCTACAATTAAGAAAGTGTTGACAAATAGGAAAAGTGGTTATCTAAAATTCAGACACGTTTTACTTTAAAATGCGATACATTATATTGTTTTAGTATCGCAACAACACCGTTTAAATGCGAAAAATATAATCTTTGACTACGTTAAAATACTATTTCGAGCCCTATTGGTATAAAAGGAAATTAACTGCTTTAGACAGAAAAAAGAAAGATCGCTAAACGGAGAAAAAAAAAAAGGAGAAAGAGAGACCGAGTGAAAAGAGAGACAGAGAAATAGAGAGGCAGAGAACGGAGAAGGAGAGAGAGATCGAGAGATCAAAAACTGAAACCCAAAACATCAGACACCAATCAAGATGAAGAAGAGCCGTACAGTCTCTTCCAATATCCCCAAACTCTCTTTCTCTCTTCTCTCTTCTCACGAACCCTAATCTTTTTCTTCATGAATATTCAATCCCTTCAATCCAGACTACAGGTTTGTTCTTTAATTCAATCTTTTTCCAATTCAAGATTTACGTATTTGTTTCTTGCTCTCTATATTATTGAATTCCTCAAATTTTTAAATTTTTTTGAAAAATCATATTTGAATCGATCTTTTGTGTGTGTGTGTGTGTGTGTGTGTGTGTGTGTGTGTGTATGGCGAACGGTACGGATTCAGAGGAGTTCGTGTTGCTATCTCGGGTTCGGATGGGTCACAAGCGCGAGTTCACCTTCGCAATGAAGGCGCAAACAGAGATTTGCGGGTCCTTGGGTCGGACCCGGTCCAGGATGAGGCTGTGGCGACCAATAGAAGCAAGAAATAGAGAAAGAGGCAGAGTTAGAGACATCTCAGGCCAGTACAACTGTCGGACTTTGACCACCAAATTCTTGCTTCCCTCAACCGGCAATGCACTGTTACAGAGTGAGTTTTCTTTTTTTGCTTTCTTTGTTTTTTGATTTTTTATAAATTTTTACAAGTAAAAAACTAAATCTTGCGATAACTATGATTTATGTTTACTGCAATTTGGGTCGCCACCCAGATCGTCGAATGGCAGATTACTCATTTCTAGATCTAAACAGTTTTTAAAATTGGATTGATATTTGCGATAACTATGATCGTTAGGCCATACATCCGCCACCTAGATCGTCGAAACCGGCTTCGGTATTTTTTCTTTCCATTTTTTAGATTTGGGTATGAAATGTTACTTTAATTGAGTTCTTTTATTTATTTTTTTTGTTGAATGGGTTTAGATTTGATTAGTTTTTGTTTTGGGTTTTCTATCAAAATGTTTGTTTCCTCAATTTTAGATATTTGCTTTTGTTTTTTAATTGTTTTGTTTTTTGTTTAACGATTACTGAAATCACTAAATCATTGAGATTAAATAAGTGTAAGATTGAAATCATTGGGTATTTCCATTTCTAACATTTATTTTCCTTTTTCAATCTTATTTTAGGCTTTTTCTGCCAGAATAGCATGCACCAGATAGAGTTAAGGCACACAGAGATATGCTATATATCAGTAACTGGTAAAGTTATTGTTTTATTTTTTTTTTCTTTTCGTTTTCAAATTTGGGGATTGAATATGATTTAGGTTTGAATTTCTTGGTTGGATTGGTTTAGATTTAGTTATAGTTAGATTTGGTTTTGAGTTAGGCTTCCATCAGAATTATGCACATTTCAGGTCCAATAATTAACTTCATTTTTGTTCGCCAAAAAAAAAAAAAAAAAAAAAAAAAAAAAGGAACAGTCATGAAGGTTGGTACTAAAGACATAATAGGAAAAAAAGGACATTTAAATGTTACATACTGATGCTTCTGTAATTGCCCATTTCAAGATCTAAATGGTTTTTAAAATTGGATTGTGGTGCCTAGAATTTCAGTTTCACTGTTTCTAGATTTCCATTTTTTTTTTCCCACCTTTGAAACAAAATCTTTCCAGATCAGGATCCATACCACTAGGTTTATTGTTAGTCACTTTAAACTCAATGCTTTATAAAAGTTCACACTTTTGAAACTTTCGATTAGATAACTAAAGGAAAATGAATGCTGCTTAAAGAAAACACACACATTGTTTACATTAAACTTTAGTTTGATGGTGCAGCTTTCCATATGAGAAATTCTTAGATGAGTATGTGGATTAAAATAAATAATTGTTTAAGTTGTTAATGCTATTCCTCGAATCCTCTGTATAATTGATATCTGCCTTTGTAATTAATATTTAGAATATAACAGCCCTACAATTCTTTGGTTACAAAGGCATTCTTTCTGTTTGGCTGAAAGTGAAGTCCTTATGACATTTATAGCATTGTGTTGTGTTTATATGTTTAATATTCTATTGTAGAAAGTTTAAAATAACATTTTGAAGATTACTTTACAATTTGATTAAGAATTTAGTAATGAAAACAATTACCACCAGTTATTGACAGTATTACAAAACTTTAGTAGACTTTGCCCTTCCTGTTTTTAGCAAAAAAGCCTGCCTCTCGATCTTCAATTATATCAGAATCATCTATGTTATTAGTTAATTTTTGTTTCTACTTTGTTTCTTAAGGAAAATAAAAAAAGAAATTTCTTTTATTAATTTGATTAATGTATTTATCTTCATCAATATTCTTAATGTGACTCACTTATCAAAGACAAATTTTTTTTAAGGCTTTTTAAAATAAAATAAATTCATGCCATGTCGTCATTTGCTTCTGAATTCTAATTTCAGTGTAGGTGTGAGGAAGAATGAAGGGTATTATTCATTTGATGGAGAATTTCTATTTGGACTCATTAGAGAAAATTTTCATTTGTAAATTTCATAAATTAGTTTATTTGCTGTAATTTTTTTCATCTCTGCCAATTTCCTCATTTTGTGTTATACATTTTCATTCTTCTTTTGGAAATTTTAATTGAGTTTTTTAGTCTTTGGTGAGTATTCTGTAGGTATGAGAGCTGCCTATGGGAATGTGAAGAATTTCATTGATGGGTGTGATGAGGCTTGAGTTAGAGGTATTCAATCTGACTCAGGAGCATACTAGAACAAGATGACAAGTCAAGATGGTGCTGAACAACCTTCAGAAAACATGTAAGAATCTACAACTTATTAATATTATGTGTAAGATCTTTTGACAGGTTTAAAAATCTGCACCTATTACAAAGAATAAAATTTTTATCTGGTATAAAATCAATATTTATCATGAACACTATTTTCTAGTTAGATACCTACTTGACTCTTTTTTTGTTCTTGATTTAGTTTTGGTTGATTGGATGAGGTCTGATCCTTTAGTAATTTCAGGTTTTGTTTGTTCATTTCTCCGGTGCATTTGAATCAATGGTTATTTCTGTGTGCAAAAGAATCCTCTTCTGTATCAATTGTATTTATGACATTATATAGCAATTTGTTATATTTTTGGAACCTGTTTTGTGGTGCTTGAAATTTGGAGTTGGTTAACTGAATCTTATTTACCAATATAATGTCAGTGGTGCTTTTTCTCTGCATGTTGTTTGATCTTTGCATTATGTGGGAGACATGTCTTTATATAAAAGAAGCTAGATTACTTATGAAACCAATGCTTTCTCAGCGTCCTAATTTTTTAGTGTCTGTCAATGTCATATGTTTAAGCACTACAACATTGCTATTTTTTTTCCTTGATGACCAAAATTGAAGTGCAGGTCCAGTGTGTGAAAAAGAGGAAAAATTAGAACAACTAACCTGGGATTCTGCTTTCAGTGATTTAAAGTGGGTGTGTGGTGTGATCCTCAATAGCCAAGTACTCTTTCTAAGCCTTTTGTTATTTTGGCTATTGAATTATTAACATTCTATTGTAGGTTTAGACAAATGGCTATCTACTTAAGTTGGTTTCAGAGCTTAGGCATATGCTGCCAGTGTTGCCACATAGGAAAAAAAGCCACTTAAAATCCTGCCACGTATCCAGGGAAAAAAGGTTCAAAACTGATCGTTACACCAGTTTAGAAGTTCTTTAAACATTTAACATACGAATAGTTAAAATTTTATCTTTTTGCAAAAGCCTAATCCTAAAATTAACCGTTTAACATACAAACATAAGGATAGAGAGTCCGATCAAGGATAAAGAGAAAAGGATAGAAACACAGACCAACCACCCTCCGTCTATACAATCAGACCATCGCAACCACAGGCACACAAAGATACAGATTATAATCTGTACGACACACATAAACAGAGATAGAGAAAGAGAAATCTAAGGGCCATCAACACCGTCACTTGATCACCCACCATCAGGCCATATATCTGCCACCAGCACTGATAAAGTTTTTTTCCCTTCCATTTTTTTTAATTAGGTATGAAATTTAAATTAGCTTTGGGTATTTTGGTTGAATTAGATTAGATTTTGCATTTGGTAAGATTTGATTTTTTTTTGGGTTTCTGAATATTATTTACAACACCGTCTTATATTTTTATAGATTATAGAAATTACTAAAAAAGATTCACCCTAAAGAGTTGAAAATAGAAATTGTGGGGCCAAATAATCCTACGGCCCAGCCCACTTCATTCCTGGGCCGAAGGCCCGAGCCGAGGAGGCACCTAAGTCCGAGGACGACCCCATCATCGGACGTCCGAGGACTTGAGGGACAAGCTCATGACATGCAGTCACCTTCACATTAAATGTACCTGACTATCGCCCTGGCCGCATTAATGAGGAAAGGACCCCGCACCAGCGTTGCCTCGGTCGCCGCAACTCCCAAAGAGACTGAGAAGGCGGCTGATGGGACAAGCACCTGAGTAAGGTCCAAATCGCTTAGCAAGTGTAGGGCTAGGATTGGTTGGGTAAAAGATATATAATGTAAAGGAATCCCTCCTGAAAAGGGGACAGATGGATGGGGTAAAAAGAAAGAAGAGAAAAAGAGAAAGGAAGGAAGAAAAAGGGAAGAAAAGCCTCCTCGGCCCACGGCCGAGGAGCATCCCCCATTTGTAAATTGTTCTAAGTATTTCTTTAAATAAAAGAGAACGGAGTTCACGCCTCGTGAACGCCGGCCAGCGCCTAGACCTTCGATCCACTCTCTACAAATTCATTGTTAAGGGTTCGATGGGCCTTGGACCAATATCCCTTGGGCTTGGGCACCCAAAAAGCAGACCCTACAATTGGCGCCGTCTGTGGGGAGGATTAGTGCGCCGGCCAGCGCAACAGGCGACTGTTCTAAATAGATATTCTACGGAAGATTGGTGGTGATGCAAAAAAAAAGAAGAACTGCCAAACAAACACTGCAGAAAGATAAAAGCTCGAAGACAGAAGATTCAACCAAAAAAAAAAATGGATATTATTTCATTAAAAGAAAAAAGGTTACAGATTACAATCAGAGGCTCAGGCAGCCGTGTTTTACAACTGTTCCTACCAGCTAGTCCTACAATCAGAGGCCCAGGCGGACCCGTCCTAAAACTAGCTAGAGGGAAGTGTCAACCCGTACCCTTACTGGCATCAAGAGAATGGGAGAACTTGACAGTAAGAGGACGGAAGGGGGCTGAGGCTGGCTTGTTCCAAGGCCACCAACAACTCCTTTCTCGGAGCGGCGGAGCTTGAACAAAGCGAGGAGCAAATGCAGGGGCTCCGGGACGCCCTCCCCCGTGATGTTCCCTCAATTTTCTCCAACCCCCACGAGCGCTGGCCGTTGGAGACGGCAACACTCGGGCACCGTCCATAATGTGAGTTCGCATGTCTCTTCCGTCGGGGGTGCGCTCTGAGGAGAGACGTTAGGTACTTCAACGACATCCCTCCGGGCCACCGCACATGGCGCCATCGGGGTTACGCCCAGACTCTGCCGCACCGGAAGCCCAGTGGGGGCTGCGGCCACAACGGCTCTTGGCACGGATGTCCTCACACCCGCCCAGAGCCACCCCATATCTCCTAACTCCGGTCACAATTCCGGCGAGGTTATTAAAGGGGCTTGGGGAGCTGAAAGGGTGTGTTCTTTCTGTTTTTGTTGGGCAGTTCATGGATTATGGAGAAACCATCCCCCCGGAAAGCTTTATATAGAGGGGGAGGGCTGGTGAGAATTAATTCACCCAGAATTCGAAAAGGGAGTTACCGAAGCGTTGGGTAATAATGAAGCTATCAAATTCCAAAGGGGCCGCAGACCGTTGGACTTCTGTAGATTCACGAGGCCATTAATGAAGGCACGCCTCGCGCATCGAAGCGTCAGGCGCGGAACACGAACGGCCAAGGGACACTTCGCAAATGAGAAAGATGAGGGCTCGAGCTGGAGGCGAGATCAACGCCACGTGTAAGATCATAATCCGTCCGAAGGAGGAATCATCCCCAGTAAAACGGTCTGAAGACAAACCCCTACCTACAAAGAAATGAAAGCGTTAGACAGAACCAAGGCTCTGCATGGTCCTCGGACTCAGGCCTGTGGGGAAACTAACCACTTCAAAGGACAAGCGTTAGACAGAACCAAGGCTCTACATGGTCCTCGGACTCAGGCCTATGGGGAAACTAACCGCTCCAGAAGAACAAGCGTTAGACAGAACCAAGGCTCTGCATGGTCCTCGGACTCAGGCCTGTGGGGAAACTAACCGCTTCGAAGAAAAAGCGTTAGACAGAACCAAGGCTCTGCATGGTACTCGGACTCAGGCCTATGGGGAAACTAACCGCTCCAGAAGAACAAGCGTTAGACAGAACCAAGGCTCTGCATGGTCCTCGGACTCAGGCCTGTGGGGAAACTAACCACTTTGAAGAACAAGCGTTAGACATAACCAAGGCTCTGCATGGTCCTCAGACTCAGGCCTATGGGGAAACTAACCGCTCCAGAAGAACAAATGTTAGACAGAACCAAGGCTCTGCATGGTCCTCGGACTCAGGCCTGTGGGGAAACTAACCACTTCGAAGGACAAGCGTTAGACAGAACCAAGGCTCTGCATGGTCCTCGGACTCAGGCCTGTGGGGAAACTAACCACTTCAAAGGACAAGCGTTAGACAGAACCAAGGCTCTACATGGTCCTCGGACTCAGACCTATGGGGAAACTAACCGCTCCAGAAGAACAAGCGTTAGACAGAACCAAGGCTCTGCATGGTCCTCGGACTCAGGCCTGTGGGGAAACTAACCACTTCGAAGAAAAAGCGTTAGACAGAACCAAGGCTCTGCATGGTACTCAGACTCAGGCCTATGGGGAAACTAACCGCTCCAGAAGAACAAGCGTTAGACAGAACCAAGGCTCTGCATGGTCCTCGGACTCAGGCCTGTGGGGAAACTAACCACTTTGAAGAACAAGCGTTAGACATAACCAAGGCTCTGCATGGTCCTCAGACTCAGGCCTATGGGGAAACTAACCGCTCCAGAAGAACAAATGTTAGACAGAACCAAGGCTCTGCATGGTCCTCGGACTCAGGCCTGTGGGGAAACTAACCACTTCAAAGGACAAGCGTTAGACAGAACCAAGGCTCTGCATGGTCCTCGGACTCAGGCCTATGGGGAAACTAACCGCTCCAGAAGAACAAGCGTTAGACAGAACCAAGGCTCTGCATGGTCCTCGGACTCAGGCCTGTGGGGAAACTAACCACTTCGAAGAACAAGCGTTAGACAGAACCAAGGCTCTGCAAGGTCCTCGGACTCAGGCCTGTGGGGAAACTAACCACTTCGAAGAACAAGCGTTAGACAGAACCAAGGCTCTGCATGGTCCTCGGACTCAGGCCTATGGGGAAACTAACCGCTCCAGAAGAACAAGTGTTAGACGGAACCAAGGCTCTGCATGGTCCTCGGACTCAGGCCTATGGGGAAACTAACCACTTCAGAAGCCAAGTGTTAGACAGAACCAAGGCTCTGCATGGTCCTCGGACTCAGGCCTATGGGGAAACTAACCACTTCAGAAGCCAAGTGTTAGACAGAACCAAGGCTCTGCATGGTCTTCGGACTCAGACCTATGGGAAAAGTAACTACTTCAGAAGGCCAAGTGTTAGACAGAACCAAGGTTTTGCATGGTCTTCGGACTCAGACCTATGGGGAAACTAACCACTTCAGAAGCCAAGTGTTAGACAGAACCAAGGCTCTGCATGGTCCTCGGACTCAGGCCTATGGGGAAACTAACCACATCAGAAGCCAAGTGTTAGACAGAACCAAGGCTCTGCATGGTCCTCGGACTCAGGCCTATGGGGAAACTAACCACTTCAGAAGACCAAGTGTTAGATAGAACCAAGGCTCTGCATGGTCCTCAGACTCAGGCCTATGGGGAAACTAACTACTTCAGAAGCCAAGTCTTAGACAGAACCAAGGCTCTGCATGGTCTTCGGACTCAGGCCTATGGGGAAACTAACCACTTCAGAAGCCAAGTGTTAGACAGAACCAAGGCTCTGCATGGTCCTCGGACTCAGGCATATGGGGAAACTAACTACTTCCGAAGCCAAGTGTTAGACAGAACCAAGGCTCTACATGGTCTTCGGACTCAGACCTATGGGGAAACTAACTACTTCAGAAGGCCAAATGTTAGACAAAACCAAGGCTCTGCATGGTCTTCGGACTCAGACCTATGGGGAAACTAACTACTTCAGAAGCCAAGTGTTAGACGAAACCAAGGCTCTACATGGTCCTCGGACTCAGGCCTATGGGGAAACTAACCACGTCAAAAGCCAAGTGTTAGACAGAACCAAGGCTCTGCATGGTCCTCGGACTCAGGCCTATGGGGAAACTAACCACTTCAGAAGACCAAGTGTTAGACAGAACCAAGGCTCTACATGGTCCTCGGACTCAGGCCTGTGGGGAAACTAACCACTTTAGAAGCCAAGTGTTAGACAGAACCAAGGCTCTGCATGGTCTTCGGACTCAGGCCTTTGAGGAAACTAACCACTTCAGAAGCCAAGTGTTAGACAGAACCAAGGCTCTACATGGTCCTCGGACTCAGGCTCACGGGGAAACTAACTACTTCAGATGATCCTAAGTGTTAGACAGAACCAAGGCTCTGCATGGCCCTCGGACTCAGGCTCACGGGGAAACTAACCACCTTAGATGATCCTAAGAGTTAGACAGAACCAAGGCACTTCATGGTCCCAAGACTCAGGCCTATGGGGAAACTAACTCCTTCAGAGGATTCCAGGTGTTAGACAGAACCAAAAGCACTGTATGATCCCAGGACTCAGACCTATGGGGAAACTAACTCCTTCAGAGGATTCTAAGTGTTAGACAGAACCAAAAGCACTGTATGGCCCTCGGACTGAAGTCTATGGGGAAGCCAACTACTTCAAGGGGACCCACGTTATAATAACTGATGCCGCGATTGGCCGAGATGCAATTGAAGTTAAAATCATACAAGTAAAGAAAAAACGAATAGCGTACGAATAAGCGAACAACCACAACCAGCAGGAAAATAAATAAAACTCGTATTTCATTAAATCCACAAAGGTTACATGGTGAACACCACATTGCAGTCTAAAAAAAAAAAAAAAAAGGGAAAGATACAAAAGACGAGAGGCGACGGTGTTGAGGGGCCTGTCCTGCCCACTTATTTTCCTCCCTCGGCAGGGGGCTGGACCATAGTAGTTTCAGGGCCTTCTGAGCTTTGGCTAGAAGGGACAGCCTGCGAAGGCGCGGCAGGAACGGCTGCCCCCTCAGCAGCAGGAACTTCAGCTTCGGAGGTAGACTTCACAACTTCCTAGGGCGCCTCCTCAATGGGGCCCTCACCTAATTCTGCTACCTTGGGAGGGTCACTTCCTTGGACGAGCTCACCCACGGGCGCAGTAATTGAGGTGTCTTCACCCGTAGCAGCACCAGCTTCCTCTGTAGCCTCCTCGGCCTCAGCGCCAATTGGAGTTACCTCGCAGATGGCAGGAAGGTAGTACACATTCTCCTCCTTCCACAAGTCGGACGAGGTCTCGACCCCAGCCTGTCTGAGAGCCTCCCTCCAAACCTCGGCAGAGTAGCGCCTGCACAACCCGGGGACTTGAGCCTTAAAGGCTGCCTCTGTCTCTGCCATCCCCGTAGCATAAGCCTCATCCTCGGCTTCCTGCTTATTAGCCAGGGCTTCCTCCCTGCCCTGGTCAGCCTCAAACTTGGCCCTCACGGCCTCGTCCCTCGCCCACTCAGCTACCCTCTTGTCCGATTCGGCGGCAGCCACCTTTTTTGGCAGATCAGCAAACAGTTCCTTTACGGTCTTCAGCTGCTCCTCTGCCTCAGCCAGGCGCTTTGAGTAATCTTCAGCCTGCTTCTGGAAGCCGGCGAGGCCGAACAGGGCATTATCCCGAGCACTGGTCATTGCCCCCAACTCTTCCCGAGCCTTGGCAAGATCATCCTCAGAGTTTTTAAGGACCCGAGTAGCCTCCAAGCATTTCTCACGCTCCACGTCCATGGCTTTCCCTTAGTCACGGGCAGCGTCCTCCAACCTATAAGTGGCCTGAACGACCTGGCAGACAAAACAAGTACGCGGTTAGCCGAGCTCAGAAAAGGGGAAGAGAGAAGCTACAACTCGAATAAGTCATAAATGACGAGAGACTTACCATTCCCAAGTACCGCTTGAGGTAGAGGAAAACCTCCCTGCTCCTCATAGTCGCCAGCTCTGCCATGTCAGCTGGGAGTAGCAGGCACTTTTCCACCGCGTCGGCCACGTGCGCGCCTTCGCCCTCTTTGAAGTCCCTGAGGGAGGAGTCTTCCCTCAGCGGCCCCCCATGGAGCATTGGGGTAGGAAGCCAGGCCTGAGGCTCGGGCTGGTCGTCAACCTATTTATCCTGGCCTCGGGAGCCTATCTTCAGCTGTTTGGATGGCCGCCGAGTATCATCCTCCTCCCGTGGGGACCCGGACTTTTCCTCAGCCGGCTTTTTGCCCTTATCCTTTTTCTGCTTGGGATCAGAGGGATCATGCCTAGAAGGCAGACTCGTCTTGGACAGAGAAAGAGGAAGCCTTGACTGGGTAGAGGCCGACCTGCCCTGAGCAGAACAAGTTTTTGGAGGAGGAGGAGGAAGCTCTGGCTTTGATTTCCCAGGCTGGCCTTCAACCAGATCCGACAGGCTAGGTTGGGGCCTCTTCTTGTAACTCATTCCGTGCTGGGAAGAGGACTTGGACACTGAGAAGTCTGCTTCAGTCAGACGAGGGTCACCTAAGTCTCCTGGAGGGTCCTCGGACTGGTGAGCTTGTTCAAAAACGTCAAACTCATCCTCAGCAGGGTCGAAATCGGCGACTTCCACTTCCCTCTCTAAGCCTACTTCGGCAGGCTCCGAGAGCCTAAGGAAGGAGGAAGGGCCCGCAGGTGCTATGCCTTCTGATGTGGAGGGCACCTAGGGGAACCGGAACCCGTCCTCGGTCACGGTTATTTTCTGAAGCCGAGGATCCTTTACTCTGATCACGTACTTCGGCGCCACAAATGACTTGTGAGCCGGGTCGTATTTCAAGATCTGGTGAGCGGCCCTCACCTGATTGTCAGCTTCATTCACGAAAACCTCTGCCCTCAACGCCTTTTGCAAGTCTTCCCGGTTGATCAGGCTGAAGTGGCACGTGAAAGCGTGCGGATCTGCAAGAGGAAACACATTCACATTAGAAATCAGACGGTGTAAAAAGAAATGGACGAAGCAAAGGATGGAACTTATTAGAGTCCTAGAACCCTCTCTCCATATTCCCATTGCCCCACCTGGGGTCCCCTCCGTCGTCGGGCAATGAAGGCCATCGTGCCACTCTCCAGACACGATGAGGAAGTCTTTGTTTAACCCCTTGCTGGACTCAGGGAGACACTGAATGAGCCGGACCCTGTCATCCCTGGTCTTTAGGTAGTAAGTTTCGCCCTTCAGGCACTGGAGGTTATAACACCAATTGATGTCATTGTGGGTCAACCTCAGTCCCATCTTCTCGTTCAGGGCATCCACATAGCCCAAAATCCTAAAGACATTGATGGCACACTGGGTGGGGGCTAGCCGGAAGTGCATCAGGTAGTCCCTCATCACCGGCCCCATGGGTATCCTCATGCCACCTTCAACGAAAGCAACGATGGGAATCACCACTTCACCCTCCTGCCTCCGAAAGCGCCACTCGCCCTCCGCACAATACTTCAAGCCCACATTGGCCGGTATCCTATAATCGGCGATGAATTTCTCCATCGCCTCCTCAGTGAAAACGTATTTCTTAAATCTACCCATCCCAAATGATGCCTAAGAGAGCTAAGAGAGAGCAAATGAAAGAAAAGGAAGAAATGGAGAACGAGAAAGTTCAAAGAGAGATAGAGGGACTTACAGAAATGTGTAGAAGATCCTCGAACAGACTTTTTATGCTGGAGATGTAGACTCTGGAGTGCGAATGAACAGAGAAACTGGCTTTTCAAATGGGTATTTATACCCCCAAATCAAGGAACCGTGCAGGTTTTCCCACCCCTAACTGCTAGGCGAATCCCCACCGTTGGATGGTCATCCTCCCATTGAACGTGGGGAGCACAGAGCCGTTTGGATTTAATGAAGGGAACGTCGCGCCCTTCGAGGCGTCAGTAACGCTTCTGAGACAGGCAAAAAGACTCCAATACCCACAGAGGGCCAAACTCGAAAGGACGCGTCGCGAGCCCAAGGACATCAAAATCCCCCTCTCCACTCGAGGATGCGGACAGCAAGATTTTGAGGGGCTATTGTGGGGCCAAATAATCCTACGGCCCAGCCCACTTCATTCCTGGGCCGAAGGCCCGAGCCGAGGAGGCACCTAAGTCCGAGGACGACCCCATCATCGGACGTCCGAGGACTTGAGGGACAAGCTCATGACAAGCAGTCACCTTCACATTACATGTACCTGACTACCGCCCTGGCCGCATTAATGAGGAAAGGACCCCGCACCAGCGTTGCCTCGGTCGCCGCAACTCCCAAAGAGACTGAGAAGGCGGCTGATGGGACAAGCACCTGAGTAAGGTCCAAATCGCTCAACAAGTGTAGGGCTAGGATTGGTTGGGTAAAAGATATATAATGTAAGGGAATCCCTCCTGAAAATGGGACAGATGGATGGGGTAAAAAGAAAGAAGAGAAAAAGAGAAAGGAAGGAAGAAAAAGGGAAGAAAAGCCTCCTCGGCCCATGGCCGAGGAGCATCCCCCATTTGTAAATTGTTCTAAGTATTTCTTTAAATAAAAGATAACGGAGTTCACGCCTCGTGAACGCCGGCCAGCGCCTAGACCTTCGATCCACTCTCTACAAATTCATTGTTAAGGGTTCGATGGGCCTTGGACCAATATCCCTTGGGCTTGGGCACCCAAAAAGCAGACCCTACAGAAATCTTAAGATATCTTTTGGATCAAATAAGCTTTCTTTTAAAATTTTATTTTTGGGTTTTTTTTTTTTGGTTATGTTATGCATCTTTAATTATTGGTTTTTTGTTTCTGTAATGGACTCTGTGTTGTGGCTTTTGTACAAAGTTTTGCACTCTCATAATTAATCTAGAATGTGTTGCGGTTTTCTTAAAATTGTATATTTCTCACAAAAGCCACTGTTTTCAGTGATATCCAGTTTCCATAAAGGAGGAGGAGATAGAAGTGGTAAAAGTAGAATTAGTGTTGCCAACCCACCTTTGTTTCAAGCAAATCCAAAGGCAGGCTCTAGAAACATTTGAAGCAAAATTTTCAGGCTGAGAATTAGAAGAATTACCCTCCTTAAGAACTACCTGTAAGTTCATGGAATGAAAGAAAATATGGGGAATCTTTTCTTACATTGGCTTTCCTTCATTTTCGGAAAAGCATATATATTAATTACTAGAAGGAATGACGAGAATGCACTATGCTAAACTTTGTATTACTCATGGTAGAAAGTCATATTTGCTAAACAAACTGACCATGGCTTTGTATATTATATTAAATAACTCAGAATATATGTTTAAATGATTTTATTAGATTGTGGAAGTTGTCTACAGATTCAAGGACTCAAACTCTCTATTTTTTACCAATGTAAATTAGGAAAAACAGAATTGATGGAAACAGTCCTCTTCTTTTACTTCAAGTTAGTAGTTAGGTAATGAACAATTGAAGTTTTATCATCATGGGTTTTATTTGTGTGTTGATGCTAAGAACTAGAAATTAAAATGTTGATTATTATTATTTTTTAAATTAAAATGTCACATTTTATTGTCATTTTGGAAGTGGTATTGTGTTTTGTAGTGTAGATTTTGAGGAGATCCTTATTTATATTTGTGTTTGGCCTCTTTGTAGTCTAACGAATTTGAAGTAATTAAACTTGAATTGTATATATAAGATCTACTCAGGGAAAGGCTATTTCTAAATTTAAGCTAAGCATTTGGATATGGTATCTAATGTAGAAAATATTTGCATATTAATCCTTTTTATAATTTAAAAAAATCATTTACTAAGGCTTAGCAGTCATAATTGGATGAAAATTGAAGAAGATTTTCATTCTTTTAAGTCGTGTTAGTCATGAGAGGATGAAAAATGAAAGACCATGTTATGTAATGCAAAAAAAACCATGTGGACCTAAAAGCTCTTACTGTTTTCTGTGTTAGCATATGGGACACCGATAATGGTTTTGGATGCCACAATATTAATTGTAAATTTGTGACTATTGATGATGCCGAAAATATCAACAGTGAGTTGCACAATGCTCGTACTCTCGAAACGACACCTGCACAGCGAAAGAGAATAAGACCTAACAAGGAGCACCGGTGTGGTGTCGGCCAAATACCCTCCGAAGGTCAAGTTAGAACTTTTTTCAACTCTAGAGTGCTAGAGAGGGGTTAATTATGCGTACCTTGATTTGGGAGAGTATTTGGGCTTTTATAGTAGTTGAGGGTTGACCCCTTTTCCTTAGAGTAGAAGTCTTTTCCTTATAGGAATCCTTATGAGCGCAAATCGTGGGATCCTTTCCTTATAGGACACTGATACTAAGCGTGGGATAAAAGCAATTTCCTTAAATACCACGCGTGGTGGCCAGGTCAAAGTTTTACTCCTAACCGTCGGCATCGGGGTCGTCGGCTTACTTTACCCCGTCAGCCATGTCCTCGTCAGATCTTTGCAGCGCGGCCCAAGGGCTTCGAATCCCTATCCGTCAGCCTTGGATCCTGCTTTTCCAGTTGTCCGAGGACGTCAGCCTAGACCGTAGGGCCAAAAAGCTGACGGATTGAAGATAATTTATTTATACGTATCCGTTGCCCCCTACTCCATATCTCCGTCAGTTAAAGCTGACGGACTATGGAGTTATCCTCTGTTGCTGACCTCCATTTTAGCTAGGAGAGAGAAAATAATTCAGTTGGAATTAAATGTTCTGGACACGTGGCGAGCTGCGGTTGGCTCCGCTTCTGGACAAGGGCGTCGCTTCGTCTTCCGTGCGTTTCCCTTATATATATATATGTGGGCCACCTCTCCCCATTTCTTCCTATTTGCTTTAACTGATTCCTAGAGAGCTAATTCATCGCCCTACTCCGTCAGTACTACCATTACTTCTCCCGTTACTTCGTTAACCGTCACTTTTGAAAAACTTGTAAGTTTCCTTTTCTTTCCTTGCACTTATTTCAATTAATTTCTTTTAAAGTGAGGTCGTCATCCTAGGTGCTTAGTTTACACCCGTCACTTGTAGGTAGTCAGATGTCTAGTGACGCGTCGAGTGACCGGTCGTCAGTCCGCGAAGGAGCGGGCTACGATGAGGTATTCGGTTCAGGTAGTGAGTCTGGGAGTTTTTCTTGGTCATCAGAAAGGGAGACGTCAGCCCATACTCCCGTCGAGGAGGTAGGAAGTCAGGGAAATGACGGCCAGGGAGAAGAAGTAGTAGTAGAAGAGAGAATTAGTGACGGGGATGAGGGTGACGAGGAGTCTTGTGAGGGGACTTTTGGTAGTCCTGGAGGTAGCCGTCCCTTCATCCTTCCCAAGGAGTGGGCTGTGAATAAATTCCTTCCAAAGATGACACTTAAAATTTTTAAGGAGTTACGCACCCATTTCCAAATCCCCGACCACATTCCTATCCGTTTGCCTTATGAGGGTGAGAAATGTTATACGGGAAGAACTGCAGATGTAGGCATGTACGATGCCATGTTTGCTGCCGGGTTGAGACTGCCTCTGACGGCTTTACACCGTCAGCTGGCTAATTTCCTTGGTTTATCCGTCAGTCAGATTGCTCCAAATTCGTGGAGAATCTTTATTGGTGCTGAAGTACTGTGGGGTCGTCTAAGTGGAGGCCATCGTCAGCTTTCCTTGGATGAAATACTCTTGTTTCATTCCTTTATATTTAATGTTGGGCTCGCTTAGTTTTTGTTTGTGATCCAATAGGATGCAGTTGTGATGCCCGTTTAATATAACCGTCAGTTTTATTCAAACCATCAGCTTTTGGACTAGTTTCTTACTGGACCGTCAGCATATTTCTTCCCGTCACGTTTATTACTAATCGTCGGTCTTATTTGTAACCGTCAGCTCATTTGCTGAACTTAACCGCTTTTTTAGTCTTTTAATTTGATTGTAAGCTTGAGAGCTGAGATGATTGTGGTTTTGACAACTTTTAGTATTTTCGTCAGCTTAAAAGCTGAGTTTGTTGTGGACTTGACCACTTTTTTAGTCCTTTATTTGGACCGTCAGCTTGAGAGCGGAGTTTATTATGGACAACCACTTTTTGTCTCTTAGACCGTCAGCTTGAGAGCTGAGATGATTGTGGCCTTAGCCACTTTTGGTCTTTTAGGCCGTCAACTTGAGAGCTGAGATGGTTATGGCCTTGACCACTTTTAGTCTTTTAGACCGTCAGCTTGAGAGCTGAGATTATTGTGGCCTTAGCCACTTTTGGTCTTTTAGGCCGTCAGCTTGAGAGCTGAGATGGTTGTGGCCTTGACCACTTTTACAGTCTTTTAGACCATCAGCTTGAGAGCTGAGATGATTGTGGCCTTAGCCACTTTTGGTCTTTTAGGCCGTCAGCTTGAGAGCTGAGATGATTGTGGCCTTAGCCACTTTTGGTCTTTTAGGCCGTCAGTTTGAGAGCTGAGATGGTTGTGGCCTTGACCACTTTTACAGTCTTTTAGACCGTCAGCTTTTTCACTCGTCCACTTTGTGGACTTGGTCATTTTTAGACCGTCAGCCATTTGGCTCGTGTACCTTGTGGACTTGGTCATTTCGTTAATTTAAATTTGCAAGTAGAAACTTCAGTAGTTCTGAATAAATTCTTCTTATTGCCATGTATCTATGTAAAAAGTAGTTCAAAAATCCTGCCATTTTTGGCTTATTGTAGCAAAAACCAAAGTAAAAAACAAAAAACATGCCCGTTGGGCTTATTGTAGCGAGTACTTAAAGTAAACAGTAAATAAGAATAAAAAGGAGGGGTGTTGTTCTTTCATGTCATCGCCTCTACTGGTAGTACCTTCGCAGATGTTCAGCATTCCAAGGATGCGGTAGCTTCCGTCCGTCCAATGTCTCTAGATGGTAGTTACCCTTCCTTTGCCACGCCGTGACTCGGTAGGGTCCTTCCCAATTTGGGCCGAGCTTTCCTTGGGTGGAGTCCCTTGCTGCGCCCATAACCTTTCTCAGAACGAGGTCTCCAACCTGGAAGTCTCTGTGTTTGACCCGGGAGTTGTAATGCTTGGCCATGCGGTCCTGATATCGTGCAATCCTTTGCTCTGCCGTAGTCCTGACTTCGTCCACTAAATCGAGCTGTAGACGTATGGCTTCATCATTTTTCCTTTCGTCATGGTTATGCACCCTGTAGCTTGTGAGGCCGACTTCGGCTGGGATGACAGCTTCGCTCCCGTATGTTAGCCGGAATGGTGTTTCCTGTGTTGGTGTTCTTACCGTCGTCCTATAGGCCCAAAGTATGCTTGGTAACTCTTCAACCCATATACCCTTTGCCCCTTCGAGCCCAGTCTTGATAATTTTTAGCAAGGATCGGTTCGTGACCTCAACTTGGCCATTGGGTTGAGGGTGGGCGGGGGAGGAGTAGTGGTTCCGTATCCCTAATTAAGAGCAAAAGTCCTTGAAGGCATCGTTGTCGAATTGCTTCCCGTTGTCCGAGACTAAGACTCTAGGGATGCCAAGTCTGCATATTATGCATCTCCAAACGAAATTGCGTACGTTCTTCTCCGTAATGGTGGCCAAGGCTTCAGCTTCCACCCATCTTGTAAAGTAGTCGATGCCTACTACTAGAAACTTCAATTGTCGTATTGCCGTAGGAAACGGTCCCATGATGTCCAGTCCCCATTGAGCGAACGGCCACGGTGCTGTCATCGAGGTAAGTTCTTCTGGTGGTTGTCTGACAACATTGCTGAACCTTTGGCACTTGTCACATTTCTTTACATAAGCCTCGGCATCCTTCTGAATAGTTGGCCAAAAGTACCCCGTTCGTACTAGCTTGTGTATTAGTGACCTCAACCCTGAGTGGTTTCCACAAATTCCTTCGTGCACTTCCTTCATGACATAATCTGCTTTTTCAGGACCTAAGCATCGTAGGTAGGGGCGGGAGAAGCCTCTTTTGTACAAGACGTCTCTTATCAGGACAAACCTCGCGGCTTGGACCTTCAGCTTTCTTGCAGCCTCCTTTTCGTCCGGTAGTACCCCGTTCTTCAAGTAGGAAACTAATGGCGTAGTCCAATTACTTTCGGAACCAAGCTCCTGTACATCAACAGAATTTATAAGTGGAGAGAGCTGAACGAAAGAGAGTATGTTACCAAAGGTGGCCATATGTTCAGCTGAAGCGGTCTTGGCTAGGTGATCAGCTTGCTCATTTTCTCCTCGGGGGATCTGCATAATTTTGGCCTTCAGTTCGCTGACCCTCCACCTTGCTTGGTCTAGATATTTTTTCATCCTCTCGCCTTTACACTCGTAATCCCCATTTATCTGATTGACCACGACTTGAGAATCGCAGTGAATGATCACTCTTTCGGCTCCTGCAGCTTTGGCGAGGTCCAGTCCTGCTATCAGAGCTTCGTACTCCGCCTCGTTGTTGGTGGTAGGGAACTCAAGGTGGATCATACACTCGATCACGTCTCCTTCGGGTGAGTGTAGTACGACACCGGCTCCCCCAGCCTGCCTGTTGGAGGACCCGTCTACATGTATGCTCCATTGGGGAGATTCTTCTGCCCCCTTGTCCTCGCCATTTGTAAACTCAGCTATGAAATTTGCAACGACCTGTCCTTTAATGGCGGTTCGTGGGTGGTACTGTATGTCAAACTCGCTTAATTCTATGGCCCATAATGCCAATCGCCCAGCAGCTTCAGGGTTGCTCATCGCCCGTCGCAAAGGTTTATCAGTTAGGACGATCATTGTGTGGGCTTGAAAGTACGGCTTCAGTTTGCGTGCCGCGGTAACCAGTGCAAATGCGAGTTTTTCCAGGGGCGGATATCTTTCTTCTGCTCCGCGTAGCGCCCGACTGGTGTAGTACACAGGTTTCTGCACACTTCCTTCTTCCCTGATCAAGGCGGCGCTGACGGCGGCCGAGGAAACGGCAAGATAGAGAAAAAGCTCTTCACCCAGTTGTGAGGGACTCAGTAATGGAGGGGAAGAGAGATAAGTTTTTAATTCTTCGAACGCTTGTTGGCACTCGGCAGTCCACTCGAAAGATCTCTTCAGTGTGCGGAAGAAGGGTAAGCACTTGTCCGTTGCCCTGGAGACGAACCTGTTTAGCGCTGCTATCTTGCCGTTGAGGCTTTGTACTTCCTTTACATTCTTTGGCGGTGCCATCTCCATTATAGCCCGGATCTTGTCTAGATTGGCCTCGATGCCCCTCTGGGAGACCATGAATCCTAAGAATTTTCCTGCCGTCACCCCAAAGGCACACTTCCCTGGATTAAGCTTCATGTCGTAAGAGCGGAGAGTGTAAACGTTTCCTTGAGATCTTCTAAATGATCTTCTTCCCTTCGACTTTTAACTAGCATATCATCTACGTACACCTGGATGTTCCTCCCGATCTGCCGTGCGAACATCTTGTTCATAAGCCTTTGATATGTTGCGCCCGCATTCTTTAGACCAAACGGCATTACCTTGTAGTAGAAGAGTCCTTGGCTGGTTACGAAGGAAGTTTTTTCTTGATCATCGTCGTGCATCTTAATTTGGTTGTAGCCAGAGAAAGCGTCCATGAAGCTTAACAGCTGGTGTTGAGCCGTAGAGTCTACTAGAGTGTCGACTCTCGGGAGAGGGTAGCTGTCTTTAGGGCATGCTTTGTTTAGATCGGTGAAATCTACACACATCCTCCACTTCCCGCTAGCTTTCTTGACCATCACTACGTTGGCTAGCCAGTCGGGGTAGTAAACTTCTCTAATAAAATTGGCTTCCTGTAGCTTGCGGACTTCTTCAACTATGGCTTGATCCCGTTCGGGGGCAAACACCTGCTTCTTCTGCCGGACGGGTGGAAAGGATGGTGATACACTCAGCCTATGCACCATGACTGAAAGGTCTATTCCTGGCATGTCCTCGTGACTCCAGGCGAATACGTCCTGATTTTCTTTGAGGAATGCTCTAAGTGTTTGCCGGATTGCGGGACTTGCAAGGGTTCCAATCCTCGTTGTCTGGTCAGGTCTGGAGTCGTCAAAGGGTATCTCTTCAAGCTTCTCGACTGGCTCCGTCGTGCTCCGGTGTTCTTCTATGTTCATAGTTTGACGATGATCATCCATGTCCATCATGGCCAAGTAGCATTCACGTGCAGCAATTTGGTTTCCATGTAATTCTCCGACTCCGTATTCAGCTGGGAACTTGATCATTAAGTGATAAGTCGAAGTCGCCGCCTTCCATGAGTTGAGGGTGGGTCGCCCTAGGATAGCATTATAGGCAGATGAATGGTCGACCACGAGGAATGTTACGTCCTTCGTGATTTGCTGGGGATAGTCGCTTGTCGTCACAACCAACGTGACCGCGCCCAGTGGAAATACCTTTGCACCTCCAAAACCGACAAGTGGGGCATTCGTTGGAACCAGTTGTTCTCTGCTAATCTTCATCTGCTGGCATGCCGGGTAGTACAGGATGTCTGCCGAACTGCCATTGTCGACCAACACCCGATGCAAGTTGTAGTCCCCAACTTGTAGGCTGACAACAAGCGCGTCATCGTACGGGTGGTGAAGACGTCGCGCATCTTCTTCCGAGAACTCGATAATGGGAGTTTCCCTTCGAGCTATCTTTTGCATTGGACCCGTCAGCTGGACGTTTTGGACCATCCAGAGGTACGTCTTTCGAGCCTTCTTCGACGGCCCGGTAGCCATTCCTCCTACAATCATTCGTATGTCTCCAACGGGAGGTCTAGGGCGGTCATTATCTCGTCGGGGGGGGGGGGGGGGGGTGCTCTAGAGGTGCTGGATCCGCTCTTTCCTTGCTTATGAACTTCTGCAATTTCCCTTGTCTTATAAGGGCCTCGATTTGTTGCTTCAAGTCGTAACAGTCGGCCGTGTCATGGCCGTGATCTCGGTGAAAACGGCAATATTTGTCTCTAGAACGCCTGCTAGGATCTCCCTTCAGCTTTCCAGGGAAGGTCAGAGCCCCTTCGTCTTTAATTTGCATTAGGACTTGATCTATTGGGGCGGTCAGCGGGGTGAAGCTTGTGAATCTTCCTCCCGGAGGTTTTGAACGCCTTTCGTCCCTACGGTCTCCCGTTCTAGGCCTCTTCCTCCCTTGCTCTGGTTGTGGCTCCTCCTGCCTCTCCCTTTTTCTCAGCTTCTCTTCCCAGGCTTGCAGCGCGTCCTCAGCATTCATATACTTAGTGGCCCTGTAGAGTACTTCCGACATGGTCTTCGGGTCGTTTTTGTATAGGGAGAACAAAAACTTGCCCTTGCGCAACCCATTTGTGAAGGCTGCTACAAGTATTTTGTCGTCGGCTTCGTCAACAGATAGGGCTTCCTTATTAAAGCGCGTTATGTAGGATCTCAACGTCTCGTCCTCTTTTTGCTTGATACTCATCAAACATACCGTGGACTTCTTATACCTGTGTCCCCCAATGAAGTGTGTAGTGAACTGAGCACTTAGCTCTTTGAAGGTGCTGATAGAGTTGGGCGTCAGTCGGCTGAACCATACCCTTGCGGGGCCTTTGAACGTTGTGGGGAAGGCCCTGCATATAATCTCGTCTGCTACCCCTGAAGATGCTTAAAAGTTTCCAGATGGTCCAGAGGATCCTTTACTCCGTCATAGCTATCTATATTCGGCATGCGAAACTTGTGGGGTAGGGGGAAGGAGTTCACGGCCATAGTGAAGGGCGAGTCGGTGCGGTTGACTAGATCGTCAAGATCACTGGAGACTCGCCCCTTAAGCGCATTCATCATAACCTCCATTTGCTCCCTTATTGCCTGCATCTCTGCGATAATATGCGGTGGAGTCGCGTCCGTGAGGGATGGCATGCTCACGTTCTGCCTCTCCGGCTTGCTGAGGGCGTGGCTGCCTTCAGGTTTCTCCTGATTCTTCTTCAGGGCACTGGTCCCTTCCTGATCTTCTTGTTGGTCATTCAGTGCTGCATTCTTCTGGCGCAGTTGTTCTTCCAAGTCGAGGTTTTGTCTGGTGAGGCGCTCTACGGCGGCACCGAGAGTCCGAACTTGTCTCTCGAGGGCAGTCGTGGGTGGCTCCTGTCCTTGAACGTCATTAGTGGTTGCCATTGAGCAAGTGAGTACCATGCAACCCTTTAGTCCGGGAAACGATTGTATGGCTTAATTACTTCGAGTCATTGTTTCCCACAGACGGCGCCAACTGATGATGCCGAAAATATCAACAATGAGTTGCACAATGCTCGTACTCTCGAAACGGCACCTACACAGCGAAAGAGAAGAAGAACTAACAGATAGCACTGGTGTGGTGCCGGCCAAATACCCTCCGAATGTCAAGTTAGAACTTTTTTCAACTCTAGAGTGCTAGAAAGTGGTTAATTATGCGTACCTTGATTTGGGAGAGTATTGGGGCTTTTATAGTAGTTGAGGGTTGACCCCTTTTCCTTAGAGTAGAAGTCTTTTCCTTATAGGAATCCTTATGAGCGCAAATCGCGGGATCCTTTCCTTATAGGACACTGATACTAAGCGTGGGATAAAAGCAATTTCCTTAAATACCACGCGTGGTGGCCAGGTCAAAGTTTTACTCCTAACCGTCGGCATCGGGGTCGTCGGCTTACTTTACCCCGTCCGCCATGTCCTCGTCAGTTCTTTGCAGCGCGGCCCAAGGGCTTCGAATCCCTATCCGTTAGCCTTGGATCCTACTTTTCCAGTTGTCCGAGGCCGTCAGCCTAGACCGTAGGGCCAAAAAGCTGACGGATTGAAGATAATTTATTTATACGTATCAACTATCAAGACATGATTTTACACAAATCTCTTGAGTTTTTCCTGTTATAAATGTCTTTTTCTTTATTCTTTTTTTTTTTTCCTTTTTTTTGCTATTTCCAATTGTTCTCTTTCTGAATCTCTTTAGACTGTTAATGTGCGAGCCAATCCCTTCCTTCAATCTTTGCAATTTTATGACTGTCAAAGCCAAATAACTCAAGAAAGAAAGATTCAAAAACCATCAAATTGCTTTAAAGAAGAGAGAAAAGAGTACCAAATTAGCCAAGTGATGTTGGAGAACCATTTTTGTATATCTCAACTTTGTGCGATATATAGAATCCCACAAAAAAACCTTGGAAAGGCTTTTCTGTTTGGTATATTAACATTATGTGGATACTAATAATGATTGATTGAAGTGCTAGCTGTTGGGATGCATAAAGCCTTGGAATTTGCCAAGCATTTGTCAATATGAGACCTGGAGGTAGTGTATGAAGATAGCTCCATCATTCAAGCACTTAATATGCTTAAACTGTTGGTCATGCTTTCAAGTGCATTGCTTTCTTTTGAGGCAATACATACTCAAATCTATGTATGATACTCCGGAATGTAATTCAAATTCAATAGTTACTGATGTACAAGTTTTATAAATTCTCAATAAATACCATTATCATTTTGTTAAAAAAAAATGTTTTGCAAAAGACTAATGTTTAAAATTTTTAGGGGATATTGGATATTATATGCTTAAATATACTAAATTATGTAGGTCTAAATGAATGTAGTGGAAGTAAGAGAGCTAAGTTTATGTTGGATGCAAAGATTATTAATATGTAAAATGATCCCGCGCGTCGCGCCGGTTAAACACTAGTAATAACTAATAACCGAAACGTTTGACTTTTTGTTGATCGTGCCTCATTGCGCCACGTGGTTACATAAATTTATGCCACACGCCTACATTTAAAAATCGAACAATTGTGTCTATTCCTTTTGCAGAATAAGACATTGAACAATTGTGTCTTTTGTGATTTTAAATAACTAACCACAACCAAAAGAAACAAGTTGTTACACTGAATCATACCGTTGTTTTCCCCTCGGTACATAAAAATATAACCGGACTGCAAAAAAATTGTGATTTGCAAGCAGTTTCTCTTTTCCATCGGCACACCTCTGTCTTGGAAAAAAATCATTGACAATCGAAAAAATCATTGACAATCTCAACGCCAATAAAGCAAGCAATCGTAGACTAATCCGTTTTTCTCTTCGTTTTTATCTCAAACTCTAAGCCACACCCTACGCCTCTCTCTCTTTCATTCATTCATTCTAGCACCAATTTTGACTATATAGGAATTTCTCTTTAAAACCCAAAGACCCAAAAACGTGTAAACCCTACACGAAAGCCTTTGAAGTTTGAACACCGCAAAGATTTAGAAAACAAACATAGCCTCTTCAACAAACAAGTCTTCTTCACTGGCTTTACTGCCCTTTCTTTCTCCTCCGCTTCTTCCTGTAAGTTGGGTTCCTTAAACTTTGGCTTTATTGATTGTTTGGTTCATTAAACTTTGGCTTAAGGAGTTGGGGGAGGATTAGGAATGCTACAATATATGTTTTTAACTTCTATTTTGATACCTATATTATTTTTCTGTGAATTCATTTTCTTTTTCTGTTATATCTTTTTTTTTTACTTTTTTTTTTTTTTTAATTTGGTTCAATCTGGCACTCTCATTGAATGCCAGGTAAACAAGTCCCATGCACAATATGGATAACATGCAGCCTTTCTTTATTTTATTTTTTATTTTTCCATTTTTTTTTTCAAGAGAAAAGTCTGCCAAAGTTTCATTCATAGATTAACCATTATTACATAGAAAGGGTGGGACTTATGCCATGACCACATCCGAGTAAGTACACATTCAAGCCACAAAATGTTTCAAAGAGGAAGACCCTGAATTTCGAATGTCAAAAATATTATTTAAACTCTTGGCTTAATGGGTTTGATTGTTTACTGCAAAGTATTGAAATTCGAAGTTATTGTTGGTTGATTTGTGTTGTTTTATAGTCATACATTTTGATAAACTTATTTCTCAAAAAAAAAAAAAAAAAGTTTTGATAAACTTAGTTTTTAAGACATTTAAATTGACATTTATTTGATTTTAGATATCATTCTTTTATGGTCTAGGTGGTTTTTTGAAACTGATTAGCAGATTTGAAAAGTTACAAAACAATCACAATAATTTTAGAAAAAATATATTTGTCTTTCAATTTATTACAAAATTTTCTTTTAACATTGCAATGTCGGTGTTTTTTTGTTAAATATTTAGTTTATGCAAATTGTTTTGTTAAAAAGTTTCTACTGCAGCTTATTTTGTTATGTAGCATCTTTTGGAACTTGATTTTCTCAAAATCAAGTTCAAAGTAGAAATTAATTTCACCAAAATCGAGTTCTGTACAATTCAATGATATATGACAAATGTAGAACTCAATTTTTTGAAACTCAAGTTCTATGTTCTACTAAATTTCATAGACTTTGGCAAAATTGAGTTCCACGTTGGAACTCAACTTTCATAAAATCGAGTACTAGAAAGAAGTTATATAACTAAATAAGTTCTGATAGAGACTTTGTAACAAAAATAATTTCCAAATATCAAATATTTAGAAAAAAAGGGTCTTATAACATCTATGGGATAGAATAGTATTTTGTGTTTTAGTTTATTACTATTGTTCTTTTTCCTTTTTCTTTTATGTAATTATCATTATTAAATAGTATCTTGAATAGTTATGAGGTACATTGTTCAAGAGAAGGGAGTAGGTCTGCATGCAAGATAATTGGAATCCTAATGTATATTTAAATTTTTGTTTAATTGCATATTTCATATTGAGGTTAGGGATTTTTTAAATTAGAATTTTACTGTGCAATCAAAGAAGAAGAAATGAAGAATTTTTTAAATATTTTACAAAAATCTATCAAAGTTCTGTTTGCTAAACATTGCGCCCATTTAAGGTTCATTGCCAAAAGAGTTAAAATGTTGTTGGATAGTACTCAATTTTAACAGTTGAGCTAATTGGAACCCACGATTTTATGTTCTAATTTATTATATATGTTCAATTTTATTTAGATATCATCTTGCAAAATCGCTACAATTTGTATTTTATTAATGTTACCTCACGTTTCTAAGTATACTATGCATTTATACAAACTAAGTTTTCCTGTTAAATTATACTGATATGATGATTGTAGTAAATTAAACCAAGATTAAATCATACCTCATACTCGATAGATTCCCTGTGCATCGCACGGATAATTCTATTAATTTATAATGAATTTTTTTTTTTTTTTTTATGTTGCATAAGTTTTTTTTAAATGCATTGTAAATAATAAAAATAATTGTACAAGCCATTTTTTTTCTTCATTTTATAACATATAACTATCAGTCTATGCTATAGCTATATACTATTATTTAGTAAGATTAAATCATATATTATATTCAATTTATTTTTCGTGCATCGCACGGGTTAGCGACTAGTTATGACTAAATTTATTACAAAAAAGAGAAAACCTTTTAACATAAAATTTTAAAATCAAGAAAATAAATTTATTTCCAGTTTTTCTTGAAATAAATTTTTTTTCTTCTCGATTTTAAAAGGTTTTCTCATTTTGGTGATATTCTATTCGTTTTACATTCGATCTTGACAATCTGCCCTCATTTCGGAGGGAATTAAAATGTCTTCGTATTGAATGATCAGATTTTGGATTGAAGTAGATAGAAGTTGGTTGAAATGGGTCAAAGTTGATAAACTGGGCCAAAGGTTGGCAGTTCAATATATTTGGAGGGTTGTTGTGGGCTGAGATCTTTTCTTAGTTTTTGTGTAGTGCTAATTGGTTTCTTTTGGACCAAATGGAGCAGTTGTATTTGAAGTTAAGATTTCATCTTTTTACCAACCCATTAATGAAATTGAATTTTAAAGATGGGATTTCAACTTTCATCTTCAAAATGAGATTTCAACTATTCGCTATTGCATATTTGATCCAAGGTTGAAATTGCATATTAATTTCATCCAAGAAATAAATCACATCTTCAAGATACAAGTTTGTGTTATAGACCTGTTGTGCTCTCAGCACCCTGACATGTGCCAATTCACTAAGAAATCGTCCCTTTAAGATGCCATTTCACTCTGCATCGCATGTTGAAGATTCAATTTCAAAAAAATACCGTATACAAATCAGAAAAATAAATCCAGAAGTACAATATTTTTGCAATTCATTTTCTAATCCCAGTAGCCCATATTGTTATGCGCCAAACACTGAGTTTCGGACTATAGAATCCGAGTCCTACTCCAAGTCCCAATTGGGCATACTAAACGGGCCAATGACCGTTTGTTGAGCTAAACGTGGACTAAGAACAGTAGTTGTGCTAACTGGCCCAAGTTCGATTCTATATATTTTCGTGGAAGACTGTTAGCTAGTCTTTTTTTAACATTAAATAATTGTTTTATTTTAACACAGCTTTGAAGATATTTAGGTAGAGAAGAAAGTGAAGACTCCACAATTATTGTTGATTTTCTATTATTTTTGGAAGACCTGAATGAAGTAAACATACCCTACAATGGTTGATAAAAGAAAAAAGAAGCATACCCTACAATGAGAGCAACGTGGATCATGTGAAACTGTGAAGCTCAAGCTAGTCGACAATGTGGCTGATAAGTCTTTTTATAAATTACAATCAGTTTCCTTTTAAACTTCAATATTATTATTATTAATTTTTTTTTATTCTTATTATTATTGTTTTTGGTGCAAAGAAGTGGGGATTTCGTTATTTATTATTTATTTATCCCTAAAGGAGCCACAATAAAAAAATATTGTCCGAGCAGATTAATTAGGTATTACGTAACAGTACCAAGTCCCTACTTACTACTATTTGGCAAGGAATAAAGAGAGAAAGTAAAAGACAAAAGGAGAAAAGAGTTGTGAGTCTCTGTGACCCACTTAAAAAAGCTAAAGTTGATAGACAAATTATTTTCATTGCAATGTGCAATTATTGGATAAGTTTTCTGATATAATATTTTATTTTGGAAATATTTATTTATATCATATATTTTACATGATGTAAATCCTATTTGTTTTTAAGGAAAAAAAAAGTTAAACTTTGTGGTTTCAAAAAAAAAAAAAAAAATTCTAAAATTTTTTAAAAAGTAATTAGTGTCTGTTTTGAAATTATTTATTTTCGATAACTTATTTGCATAACATGAGACAAAAGTTAAATGTTAAATATTCTAAAAAAAATATTAAAAATTAGATGTTTTAAAAAGTTGAAAGTTTAGATTATTTAAAATAAAGTTGAAACAAAAAGTAGTAATGTAGGATATGTAATAATACGCAAAAAAAAAAAAAAAAAAAAAAAAAAAAAAAAAAAAACATCCCAAACTCTCACCCAACTAAAGTCTATAATTTCAAAAGTAAAAACTAAACCTTTTTTTTTTTTTTTTGAGAAAGAAGTAAAAACTAAACCTAAGCCCATTTAAGTGGAACAGTATTATGTCAGGGTTTAATATAATTTGGTATATAATTTGTTAATTTTGAAAACTATAAAATTTATAGGATTCTTGCCTATACTACTACGTAGCGTATCCCTAATAATGGCCATACGTCGTAGTGTGATGGCATGGCATACACCAGTTTAACGTGCCAAGCTCCCCAGATTTGTTCCTATGGATTCATGTGTTCTTATTGCTCTTGGGTTTCTGTTTGAAACTCAAAGGCACACACCAATCATCAGTGGCGTATAACATCTTGGACAAATCCTTAAATTTACTTTAGGTGAAAACCCCATTTTGATCTTTACATTTTGGTGTAAAAGTTAATTTGGTTTCTGTTATTTTTAAATTGAAATCAATTTGAATCCTACCGTTAACTTACTAACAAAAAATGCACAAACGGCAAACCATTTGCATTGTTAACACACACATGACTAAAATAATAATATAAAATCAAATAATTAAATATTAAAAAAGCCACGTAAGCATTTTAATAAAAAAGAAAATTCCACGTCAAACAAAAAATTCAAAAAAAAAATTTAATTGAAAGAAAACAAATAAAGAAAATGGTTTTCAAAAAAAAAATCCACAATTTCTTCTATTTACTTTTCTATTTTTATTGCACTTTCTTACGTCCCAAACACAAAGCAATCTGAAAATCCCAACATAATGAAATCCTTTACCAAATTAAACACACAAATAGAACCCAACAAACACTAATCACGAACAAACACTAAAAAGATCTCAACCTGCGCAAACCATATCAATCCTTTCACCTCTCTAATGTGAAGTAGAATAGACTGCCATAGCTTTTCTGGAGTCCCAAGCGCGCCTAAAATCATGCAAGGTAAAAAGATACTAGTAGAAATCATTTGGGTGACAAAGTCAGAATCGCATGAAATTTGGCAGGCTGAAGTGAAACGGCCTTTTGAGCAATTGTCATTGCTTTGCTATGACGTACCCCTTGAAAATGAAAAATTTCTCCATTTAGGCCTCGAAAACTGCGATTTTGCCGTTTATAGTAATGTTTGTTTCTTAAATAACTTTTTACTCAAGTCAAAATAAGGTCTCACTTGTTTTAGGATGACCTTTAAGGTTAGTAGTTTAAGATTTTGCATTTAACTTAATTTTGCGACTTTTGGTAAATTTTGGTATTTTGTCACCTAATCGTGTAATTAGTGTGAATTAGGGTTTTAGACATTTTTCTTAGTATTTATATGTTTTGTAGCTATTAGAGGCAAATTAAACTATTATCAATAAATACAGACGTTTTGTCAAATTTTTTTTTTTGTGAATTCCAGTTTTTATCACATTATGGATTCAAAGAACCTCTCGTGGATTCGATGTTTACTACACAGAAACTAACAGTTTAATTTCTGTCCATCAAAGAGAGCATCATGTGTTCTTTCTTTAGGCTTTTGCGACATCATAATGATTCCATTTTGCTGGTATGTATAGGGTATTATTATCCTAACCTATGGTGGCTAGCAATTGAATGAGAACAAAAGAAACACAAAATAAGCAATGAATAAGTGTGGATTTGATTAAGGAAATCTTAAACTCTGTGGACAAATTTGGGACATTTCTAATGATTTTATTCAAGAGTGCTCTACTGGTTTTCATACCAGAATTTACAATGTAATCTTCAGAAGAATAAGGACTCAAATTGAAAATAAAAGACCCACAACAACCACCGCTACTTCTTAGCAAAAAACATTAAACTGCCTAAACAACCTATAATGTTAACATTGAAATAACATTTGGAATTGAACTCCAACTCTAAACTAATTGATGGTTGAAGAGAAGAGATTAAAGGTTGCATTGTCAATTATTTTGAAAATTTATTTAAAACAAGCATCCTTCAATTCCCTGAAGAGGCATAAAGACTAATGCAACCAAGTATCATAAGAGAAGAGTCTAAGGAATTAATTAGAATTTCCAAAGAAAAGGGGATTAAGGAAACAATTTGTAATATGGGCTTTTTAAAAGCTCTTGAGCCAGTTGGCATGCTTCCGTTACTCTCACAAAAGGCATAAAAATTTGGGCATTGTCTTAGAGCCATTCAGTAAATTAGACACATATGTGAAGATGTAGACCACCAAGATAGAAAGACTCTTTGAAACTTCACCATTCACGTGTGGGAGGGGGGATTCATTTCCAAACCCAAAAGCCCATAATGTTAATTATGCATCACTAAATACGAGTTTCAGACTATAAAATCAGAGTCCTTTCCTAGTCCCCTATTGGGCATTTACTAAACGGGGCCTAAGACCGTTAGTTGAGCTAAACGTGGCCTGAGACCAGTAGTTGTGCTAACTGCTACCTGGCCCAAGTTCTGTACATTTATGTGTAAGCTAGTCCTTTTTTCGTCTCAGACCCAAAAGTTAATAAATATCCCTAACACTAAATAATTGTTGGCGTAAATGCACTTTTAGTTCCTATATTTTGGCTTTTTTAATTTTTAATTTTTTTTTTAATTTGGTCCATACATTTTAATTTTACCACTTTTAGTGACATCTTTACAAGAGTCCTTATTTATTCATCTAAGTAACAAATGAGACGAAGACACCCACTCCCTTCTACTCTGTTTTTACTAAGTATAAATTTATCTTCATTGGTATTAGCCTTCAACACAGAAGGATCAATTCTTGATACAGCTATGTGGTGAACCTATATGTTGCTGGTATTTTGTCAAATTACTTAACTTGTTGATAGTAGGTTATTGTCAGCTTCTAGTGAAGACAGACAACAACAATTCAACACTATTTATAACCTTAATAAACTTGAAAGCAGATAAAGCAAAGATGCAAGAGATATGAAGAAAAGTCCGTTCATTAATCAAAAGTAGGTACATTATAAATATTGGCAGAAGCCACCAAAAAAAAAAAAAAAAACAATAACAGAGAAAGATCCTACAACTATTTTTCTGCGGGTTGGGGGCCCTTCTCGGGATTAGTGGCTTTGTGCTTGGCATCCCCAGCATCAGACGTTGAATCAGCAACTTTGGCTTGGGAAACCATGTCCTTGATAGTAAGGCTATCCTCGGTAGGTATATCTTTGGCCAAGGGTGGGACCTCCTTACCCTTCCCTACTATCCTTGGGGGAATCTCAGAGGCCTGCCCAGGAGGAGGAAGGGATAGAGTAGTGGTCGGAGTGAGGTTAGCTGGGGCTTCTTTGATGTGCTCAGAAAAGAATATGCTCTCAGCTTTCCTCAGCTCGGAGTCAGTAGGGACTCCTGCACGGTTGAGTGCCTCCATATAAAACTCAGTGCAGTAATCCCTGCACACTTCGGCTACCTCCTTGGCTAGCCTTTTTTCTGTTTCCTCCACCTCGCGTTCATAGGACGCAATCACTGCAGCCTCAGTAGTTTCCTTGGCCACCCAAGCTGCCTCTTTTGCTGCATCCTTGACCTTCTGCAGCTCGGTCCTAAGTTCCAGGACCAACTGTTTCTAGGTGGCCAAGTTAATATCTGTTGTGTACAGTAATATTCGCTGGTCCTCAGCAGTTTTCAGCCCCGCCACAGCACTCAGACGCTCGTGCTCTGATTCCTTCAACTTCTCAGCTAGCTGTGTCTTTTCCTCCTTTATGGCCCCGAGTGCTTTCTCGACCTCGCGCCGAGAGTGGGACTCAGCCTCAAGTTTATGATAGGCACTTCGAACCCACTCTTTAGCCACATAGACCTGTTGAGTGACCTACATAAAAGTGGCAAAGGGGTTACAAAAAAAGAAGAAGAAGAAGAAGAAAAGAAATATATATATATATATATATATATATATATGAATGAAAAAGGCAATGAATTAAAGTATTGCTAGAAGCTTACTTACCATAGCAAGGTCTCTTTCAGAGACATGAATAGGTCAGGCTGTTTTGTCTGCCTAAGGGCCTCCATGTTCATAAAGAGGAGGAGAGGCTGCTCCAGGGCTTGAGCTAAATGGGTGGCGTGCCCTCTCCTGGATTCCCATATGGTAAAGTCATAGGGGATAGGGGCCCTGTCCAACTCTATCACGGGAGCCCACGTACACTATTGTCGGCACACCTCAGCGTTATCCCTGCTATCTACATAGTTAGCCCTCTTATCTCTGGGGTCTTTTGTTTTTTGCTGTTTGGTGCCCCTCTGAGGGGGCACCTCCCTCTTTTCCAACTCCTGTAATGGTCTCTTCTTCTTCGGATTAGGATTAACTCGCAGTCCGAGGTCAGTAGGAGGAAGAGGAGGAGGAAGAAGAGGATTGGCATAAACTTGGGACTTGGGAGTTTCTGTCGGAGTTACCCCTTTGTTCCTATTAGCGATTAAACCCCTCAAGCTAGATCTTTTCTTCTGATCCATCCCTTCTTCTTCCTCGGAGCTTGAATCAATTCGAGTAACGACTGACTTTGGGGGGCGAGTAGAGGAAAGCTTATCAGACTCAGTTTCAAAATCCAAGAGCTCCACAGGTTTCTCTGGTACTCCTTTTTCCCCTTCAAAGCGAAACTGGTCTATCTCTTCATCCAATGACAAGTGCGAGGTGGCAACTCCCTCTTCTGCTGCGGCTGTTGCTTCGAGAGGGATTTGTTGTAATGGTATTACGAGCAGAGAAGGGATTTGGTGAATTGGTAATATGACAGGGGGAAGGTCTTTTCGGGCCAAGAAATCCGGCTTTGACACGTCAATACGATTTATCCGAGGATCACCAGCTTGGATGGCGTGGTCGACCTCTTGAAAAATCTTTGAAATGGGATCAAAATCTAGGATCAGATGGACAACCTGTAACTGTCGGTCCTCGCTCACAAAAATTTCTGACCGAAGCAAGTAGTTGAGGGCCGCAACACTGGTAAGACTAAGCCGAGGGGCGACTTGCCTCCTCTCTGCAGAAATAGCCGGGAAACCAAACACAATTAGATAATTGAAGTCCATTATCAAAGGAAAGTAAAACGAAGGACATGGGTAGGGTTAAAAATCTAAGTCTTTTGCTAAGGAACCTAACTTTAAGGTACCCCACCTGGCTCTTTCTCTTGGGTTGGGCAGTGGAGACCATCGTGCCATGCCCCTGAAGCGATGAGGTAGTCATCTTTCATCAATTTGTTGGATTTGGGGAGGCACATAGGCACGAGATGAGCCTAACAATGGGCGACCTGGAATTGAGGTAAAACCCTCCGTCAGCTTGTGAGTGACACTCGTACATGTGGACCACGTCGTGCCATGTGAGTCCCAATTTGAGATACTCGTTAAGAGCATCGACACAGCTTAGGACCCTAAACATATTAGGTGCGCAATGATGGGGATACAGCCTATGATTAATAAGGTAGTCCTAGGTTATCCTACCTATAGGAAGGGTCATCCCTCCTTCTATGCAGGTTATTATAGGGATGACGACTTCCCCCTCCCCTCTATGTGTAGCGATTTGTTTCGGGGAACAATACTACAGACCGACTTCCTGGGGTATATGGAATCTCTGTTTAAAAGCTTCTATTTTGGCAGGGGAATCTACTAGACTCTCGAATCTACCCATTTGGATAAACCTAGGATGAAGTGACTGAGATTTGTAAATAAGGAACTGAGAACTAGAAGGCCGAGGATAAAAAGAGGTATTCAGCAAGAATGTAAATTTGTAGGAACTGAAATATATACTAATCTTTGATACCTTTGAAAAAGTTTTCGAAGATCTCTTGAGGAAAGGGTGTGAGAGGTTGTGTATCTTAAAGAGGTGTTGAGAGCTTAAGTGTCTGCTATCTCTGGAAACTTGAAGACTTGTAAGATGGAGAAAAGATTTCTCCATACGCTTTATATAGGGACGAAAGTAAGTGGGAGTTATCCCGCTCAAAATTCCAGGAAAAGGCTCAGCAGTTGGATCTGCGCTTCACCGTTAGATTTAGGGAACAAAGCGCCGCCCAGAGCAATTAATGACACTTTGTGGGCTTCGAAACTGCAGGAGCAATTATGGGGCTCTTAAAACAGCGCTCTCGTACGTTCGAGTCAAGGGATCAATTGGTGTAACTTCTTAAAAATCAAAACCCCACTTTTCTCCTTGGATGAGAGGGAAAAAACTGGAGTTTTAAAGGGCTATTGTAGGGCTAGGGGCCCGAAACACATATTGGGCCTTGGGCCCTATCCGAGGAGGTAAGTAATTTGGAGATGCACTAGTAGTACAAAATGGTTTAAGTTAAAGACTTTATGAACAGAGCATGAATGGGGTGGTGGTCTGAGGAGTAGTGTCTCCTCGGACAAACTAAAAATAAGTCAAGCATAGATCTTAATGATCAAGGTGATCTTCCAGGAGGCTTCATTGATGAGGACATGCATCGTACACCTATAAAGAGTGATGGGAACTCAGAAATATCTAAGGAAAAGCTGCTACCACCACATTTATGTGGAGAAGACTCCTGAACAGTGCTACCTTGACAACCACAACTCATAGAAGGCCAGAGGAGGTGTCTGATGGGATAAATACTCAAGTAGCAATCAAAATTATCGACAAGTGTAGGGTAAAGATGGTCCAAGAGGGACTATATAATAAGAGAGACCCTCCATGAGAGGGGGGAGGGAGAGAGAGAGAGAGAGAGGAAGGAACACTGTAACAATCTAAATAATATTTATACTCAGTCTCACCCGGTTTACAGGATCGTTAACCTCCTTGGACTGTGAACTTATTCATATTTGTGTCTGTTGTTTTGTTTAAATCTTCTATCCACTCCATACTAGCCGTTGTTCAATTCATTAGAGCCCAGTTTGTCAACCCACTCTCTACAAATTTATTGTATTGGGCTCATTGAGCCCATACCCCATACCTTTTGGGCTTGGGCTGTAAAACGTAACCCTACATATATAATATAGTATATTTTATAGTATCACTTTTTATATGAATATTTGATAATATATTAAAATTTACCCTATTATCCACAATTGAAGCTAGACCTCACGGTAAATGAGGGCTTCTCTAGATAGTACTGCGTGTACTCTCTCCTACACTTTCGTAAAAATGCAAAACAAGTCAAGCACAATGTACTTTTACTTAAAAATCATGGCTGCTTCACTTCCTCACAATTATCACCATTCTCACCCTAACTTAGCATGAACAACAAGGAAATGAATAGAAAAGCATGAAAATAATAATTTTATAATATTTATTTCCTTTCCGTGGGAGCTTTAATGAAATGAATGAAAAGTCCATTTTTTTGGGAGTTTAAAGTAGTAACGAATGAAATGGAAAGAAGTGAACACTAAGGGTTTGTTTGGATGCCGCTTATTTTGTTGAAAACTGAAAACAATAAAAAATTAATAAAAAGTTACTGTTCACTCGCAGGTTACTGTTCATTTGCCTAATTGCACTGTTCATGGAAACAGTGCAATAGGCGCTGGTTTAAAAAAAAAAGGGTGAAAAACGCAAAACGTGGCCATGGACTCCGGATCCAAACGCTCACTAATAAGTATTGTTATTTAAAATATTAGGTAAAAGTAATTGTTTAACAAAAATATAATGATATAGGAAAAAACAAAAATATAATGATAATCCTAAAAAAAAATTGTTATTTTTGCTTCTAATCACGCTGCAAATCAATAGACCATTATGACTGAAACAATGTATAAAATTTTATTTCTATTGTTTGAGTGAATAATATTACATAAAAGCTTGCAAAAATCTCTCTTAATAATTTTTTTTTGAGAAACAATAAAATTTAATTTCTAAGTGTTATATATTTTCTAAAAAAAAATGACACACCCATTTTAGTAATATCAACATCAATTTAAGCCTGTGACAAAAATTGAGAAATTTGTTATATTTAATGGGGATCCAAGTGTTGGTTGGTTGAAGACAGTTGATGAGTACTATGTTGGCTCCAACAATTCCATCTAGGTCTCTCTCTCTCTTTCCCTTTTTGTCTTTGTTATGAATTTGATTGAAGATGAAACTTAAACATGTTGTTTTTGGCTGTGTAGGGGGCTTGTGTGCAAAATGTATTGGATTCTCTAGTGCCTGCACTATTGGCTGACCAGAATTGAAAGTTATCTATGTTGAACAGGCAAGTTTGTTGGTCCAATTGATATTTCTCATTTTAAAAGCTATAATATATTGTACTGGGGTACCGACTACTGAGTTTGGTTGTAACACCCCGGTTATTAATTGTAATTTGGTTATTAATTGTAATTTGGAAAAAGCTTGATGGGCAGATTGGTAATTTTACTTACAATATATTTTAGGGACAATCTTGGAAATAGGCTTCATCCCCTTAAGTTAGCCCCCACCCCCCTCACTTTCACATTCACGTGTCTCCTTCTCTCTCTCTTGAGCTGCCACCCCTCTCCCTTTCTCTCACTCGAATTCCTCTCTCTCTCCCCAAGGTCTTCCACTAAGGGTCCGTTTGTTTTGGCTGAAAAGGGTTTCAGGAAATCATTTTACACTCCTATATGTGTTTGGTAAGCATAGGAAAATAGGGTCAACGGAAATTAATTTCAGCTTTAATTGTAAAATACCCCTCTCAAGCCGGAAATCAATTTCAGTTTCTATTTTACCTTCAAATGGTTTCCAGCCCTCACAGAAAAAGAGAGAGAGGGAGAGGGAGAGAGCAAGAAGAGAGAGCACACCCCTCCAGCCAGCCAAGCTCTAGCCAGCCCAGATCGTGTTGCCCCCATCGCTGCCCCCACTGCCCAGATCAAGCGTCGGCCAAGCTTTTTTTTTTTTTTTTTTTTTTTCTCTCTTCTTCCTCAATGCTTCTTCTCTCGATCTGGGTGATCTGGCCGTCACCACTCAACGTCATCGATCTGGCTGTCACCGACCACTAGCCCACGATTGAGATCGATGGCATTGCCGTTTGGGCCAGGCCTCTCCCTCATCACCGATCGCCAGCCATCACCGATCCACCCCTCCCTCATCACCAATCATCCACCGGCGAGTCGCACCCACGAATCGATCTCTCTTTGTCCCTCTCTCATGATTGCTCTTGTGATTTTGATTTTTTTGTTTTGATTTTTGTTTCTTGTGTTGTTTATATATTTTGATTCTCGGTAATAATATTTGTTTGGATCTTAAGAAAATGTGAGAAACATGATAAAAATGGGTTTTCTAGAGCATTTTCAGCAACACAACCAAACACTAGAAAATATTTTCCAAAATATTTTTTGGAATGCAACCAAACACTTGAAAATATTTTCCTTTCCCGAAAATATTTTCACCTGAAAATATTTTACACTTGGAAAATATTTTACACTCAACCAAACACAGCCTAAAACTACTTTAGCCATGAGTTTCTTTTCAAGCCATCACCACCGGTTGTGAAGAAAAGATTTCGGCAAGAGAGTGACCCATTTGGCCAAGCAAGAAATATGAGGTAAAAATTCCTATTTTCCTAACAAAACTAAGTAAAATCTAGCTATGGAGTTTATGCTAGAGCAAGCTGATTGGGTTTATGGAAGAAATTCTTTTTCGAATGAAAAGTTTGGTTTGGTTTTGAGTCTTTTGGCTCTATTGTGCACCCAATCACGTTTTTGTCTTGGGTAATGGATTTTGGAGGTCTTGGAGTTGTGGGGAGGTGCGCATGTGAAACTTTGATGATTTGGGTAGCAATGGTTTTGTTAAAATCTGAAAATTTCATATCATTTGAAGAGTTTTTGCTTTGATAAAAGGTTTTGGTTGATTAGTTTCCTAATGGGTATCTGAGGGTTGGTTTGCTAGATCAACTATGGGTCATGTTGTTGCATATGTTGACGTGAGTTGATTTTTGGGAGTATGTTCTTTGCATTTTAGATGACTTTGGCAAATGTGGGTGTGAGTGGAGTGATAACTACGAATTTATGCAAGTTAAGTGTGAGCATGTGCTTTTGCATACCAAGTGTTTGATAAGTTGTTTATATGAGATTTTTGGGTTTGATTCCTTGTTTTTAATATACTTTAAATCTGGTGGTTTTAATGTGAGTAAATTCTCAAATAATTTGGGCTAGTCTTACAACTATAACAATTTTCTAAAGCTGTCATGACAGATTTGAGTCAGCCGCAATGCATGATTTTTAATAAATTACAGAAAAATATTTTTGGGCTGAATTTTCTGTGGTACATTGTATACATATAGGGGAATGTTCCCTTAAAGTTTTGAATTAATCGGATAAAATTTCATTGACCAAAATTTTTTTACAAATGGCTGCCCTGTTATGTACTAAATCTGAAAGCAAGACTAAAATGCTGAGAAATTGTGGAATTAATCCCAAACCTCGGTTGATCTTATCTTGGCTTAAATATATTATTTAGTACTCTCAGCACTATGAGTTTCTTGGATGCTTGTTTGGTTCCTGCTTGGGAAGGGTGCTTTTCTTAGGACGGGCAAGCTAGACTTTAGGGCCTTTGGTTTGATTTTAGGGTATTGTTACGATTTATGGAGATTAGTGTGATGGTACTTTGTGAAAGGCCTTGTTATTGTTAGGTTTGATCATTGTGTTTCTAGGTTTCGATATTCTTGGTGATGGACCTAGTGACTGAATTAGTTGATTCTGTGGTGCCTGGTTGAGGTAAAATTGGTTGGCCTTCCGAGGTAAGTAGCTTTTTAATGGGATTTTTGGAAAATAACCATATTTCATAAATATTGTTTTTGGGTCAAACACATTTTGGAAAATTTATATATGGATATATGTTTTCTTAAAAGTATTGTGTTGTGACCCTATTATATATGAAAATTGCATCATATTTGGTATTGCATTTAGGGAAATGCATGAATTGTTGACATGGAAAAATGAGCATCTTTTACTTAATATTTGATAAGAAAATCATGGATTTTATGGTGTATTAGAAAATTAAAGATGCTTATCTTGTCTTATTACTTGGGAAATTGATAGAAATTTTTTTTGACAAGAATGAAGTTAAAAACCTTACAGACTTTGAAGAAGTTAGATTATTTAAGGTTTTTCTGAAACTACCTGAATATGAACTATGTGTTTTAAAGTAATGTAACCTGTGAGCTTATGTTGTTTTAATACCATACAATGTGTGATTTTTTGGTGATCACCCGATTTGGTTTCCATAGTCTTTGTGACAACGGAATCAAATCCAAGTTAGTGCCTTTTCACTCTGGATGACGCGTTCTTTCCTGCTGCCCATGGGGGGAAGAGGTTCCTTGATTATGTGTGGGTGAGGCTATTGCCTGTGGGGCCAAGAGATCACATGCAAGAGAGGTCTTATTTGACGCGCTCTCTCTGCTGCCCATGGGGGGAGAGAAAAACCTTGAGGGTATGGGTGAGGTTGCTGTCCATGGGGCCAGGAGTCTGCATACCAGAGAGGACAATATCATGCCAGTTGTGGATCGGTGGATCCCCTGACCGGTTTATGTGGTAGTGTGGTATCTTTGCGATAAATTACTGTATGTTAGATTTTATGGTTTTGAAAACTATATTGTTAGTGCTCACAGATTATGGTATATAGTTTCAAGGTATTTACTTTGAGAAACTGTGTTCCATTATTTAATCATTCTTGTCATACTATTATGGAAATGATCTTCCAGTATTCAGTTAGAATTTTCCCAAATTAAAACATGCTTTGTAAACTGTTCATCATCATGAAACTTGCATTTCCCTCACCCCCATTAATTATGCTACTTACTGGGCTTTAGCTTATCCCACTTTCCAACAGTTTTTCAAATAAATTTGCTATACCTCGGGCATGGAACTTGTTTTATTGGTGGTGATTGGAGCATTATGCTAAGTGAGAGATTTATGCTATGATTGGTTGGTGACTCCATCTTGCAAAGTTTAACGAGATCATAATTAATTCTATTGGAGGTTGGATACTTAAGGTTTGTTAGCCTTAGGCTTTGTAGGCCTAACTTCAATGTTAAGGTTGTGTATTCTAAAAGGGATTGTGGTTTTGTGTTATCCATTTGGAGCTTTGAAATATATTCATGCATTATTTGGAGGCACATGACTTGAGTTATTGTTTTTAATTGTGTTATAGGGCTCTGACTTGTAATATGAAGATTTTAGTATGATTATTTATTCTTACCCTATGGAAAAGAAAGGAAAATAAAGATCTCCTATAGTTTGATTTGCCAAAAAGGAAAAATCTACAGGTACCTTTGGGATGTTCCCTCACACTTTGGACCCCTTTGGGTTTGGGGCGTGACATTAGTAGACGAAGAAACATTGGGAAAGAGAAGGAAACTAAACTTTTAACCTTTACTGATTTAATTGATGAAAATCCACACGCTAAGTAATTATGTTGGGCTTTTTTTACTTGGGTCCTATTTGATGGATAATCTAAGATTTAAAACTGCTATTTCTTTTTCTACATTGTCCTGGTAAACAAACAAAGCATAATGGCTTGGTTGGTGGAAACTCTGGAGAGACTATGCTGGACTTGCACATAGGAATAGCAGAATTGGAATTTGGGACAGTGAAAGTTTATTTATTTATTTATTTGAAAATTTTTTTTTTTATTGACTTTGAATTATGCCCCATCTCAGTCTCACCAATTCCCTCTTTGCTGTTCTTGCAATTAAACTGTAATATTACAGTTCATTGAATCACAGTGTCTTGAAATTGCAAGGACCGTGTTACATCAAATGTCTAGGTTGTCATTAAATGCTAACAATTGGTTGAACTTGGTCAATTTTGGTATTTGGGTGTGAAGTCACTTTGAGTGCCAATGCAATTCTCTTTCATACACATGGTTGGAACCATCATATATTAGTTTTCCGGTACCTATATGACATGTTTTACCTACTAGCCGTTAGATGATGCCATGTGTTCAATTCTTGCTGTCCTATATTCATAAAATATTAATTTTATGACTTTTTCATGTGCTTCATAAATTCAGGCATTTTTCCAGCGCTGATGGAGAAACCAGAGTGAGATAATCCAGCATATGGTCAAGCAGCTAGCGAGCTCGGCTCAACTAGAGTTCATGTGACATACTAAGTTAACAAATACATCATGCTATTTTTCCTTTTCTTAAATTTCTATAGAGGTCCACGTAGCAAATGCAAGGGGGAGGAGGTGCAAGTTGAGCTAGTGCTCACTGACATAGGATATAAAATCATTCGTTCATGTTTGCTAGCGTGGATTGTATTCAAAAATATTTTTTCCCCCCTTGATTCTTATTAATTTTTTTATATTGCAGAATGGGGGTATGTGTATGCATGATGAGGTAGCAACACATTACATTGACATGATTGATCAGACAACCCTTGGGCATCGGTTTATCAAAGAGGAGTTTGGTGTTGTTCCTAGAATTGGTAGGCAAATCGTTCCCTTTGGACATTCTGCAGTGCAAGCTTTTTTGTTGGGAGCTGAAGTAAGCCTCTCTTTTGTCATATCCTGTCCAAAGCATATACAATGTATAAAGTCAAAACTAATCAAGAGCCAAATGACTGAAAAAACTTCCATATGCACATCTCACAAACATTGGTCAATTTCTGCTATTTGTGCAGCTTGGATTCGACTCACATTTCTTTGTTGGATAGATTACCCAGACCAGACTAAATGCAAAAATGAGAAAAGTCTTGAATTTGTCTGGCAGGGTTCCAAGAGCCTTGGTTCATCTGCTCAGGTAAAGAGAGTTTTTTTTTTTTTTTTTTTTGGGGGGGTGGGGGGGACCAGGCTGGTTTCTCAGCATTCACTGATTTTAGTCTTGTTTCTTTGTTGCCTTTCCAACTTTTTGTTAGTTTCTTTCTTAAATGTGCAGATTTTTGCTGGTGCATTTCAGGAGAATTAAGTGCCTCCACCTGGTGGTTTCTACTATGAAGTTAATGATGATTCCCCAATAGTTCAAGTAAAAATAATGAAAACTTGTTATAGATGCTATCAGCATTTTGAGTATTTACTTGTTTGCAAAATTTCATTTTCTCTTTTGATGAAGGATGAGAATGAGTAAGTGCCTTTGTTGCTCCTGCAGTATCACAGGTAACTGGGAAAAGCTCTTCACCCTGCATGGGATTATTTTATCTGCATTCCCATTATTTGGTGGAATTGGTTATACATTTTTCACATTATGCTTTCAAATGACCTTCAATTTTGATGTTTGCATATCCTGTTTCCTCCATGGTGACTGGTGAGGTCTCCTCTTTCTTATTTGAATTTTTACATAAAAAATTATATGGCTGCTAGGACAATTCATTAAATTTGTACTAGTAAGTTTCTGCTTAAGGCCAGTTCTTACTATGAATCATGACTTAATCTTGCTAAATGCTAATCTATATTAAACATGACATCACGACCAAATGTCCTTTTGGAACTCTTACAAGAAGCTAAAGGCTTTTCAACCTTGTACTCTGCGTAGGTGTTGCACCATAAGTTTGAGTCTGCCTTGTCATGTTTTAGTGCTCCTTTTGATTTTTTGGAAGTGCAAAATTACGATAACTAGTCGCAGATTCGCGCAATGCACGGGAAAATTTAATATGATTATTTTTTATTGGATAATTATTGAATTAATATATTAGTTTGTATATTTTTAAAAATTCAATGTGCTATTTGAAATTATGTTTTAAATTAGAAGTTTTTTTGTAGTGTAACAAAATATTTTTTGTAGTTAGGTATTATATATAGTGAGATATGTATGAAAACACAATGCAATATATATATATATATATATATTTTTTAAAATTGATAGTATGAGAACTATTAGACTAAGTTATAACTATGTATACTTTATTTATTACTATACAGATGTATGCGATTCATTTCTTATAAGTATATTTTTCTCCAAAACATAGATCTGCATCGATCTCTTTCTTCCTCACAATTGAAACAAAGTGAAAAAGTAAATAAAGATAACTATGCAATAGACCATTATCAATAAATCATATATCATAAAGTGGAAATATAAAATAAAAATAAAATAAAATGCAAAAAGAAAAAGTTACTTAAGTATCTATATATAAAAACATTAATAGCATAATGATGTTCTGGAGTAAATTATGATTTTATCTTATTCTCTTTTTGGCATTTTCAGTAAAGATGATCAACTAAGCAAAGTAAAAGATTACCAAGAAAGTTCAAATTAACTAAAAATTTGATGGTAGAGATGCTAATTATTTGTAATAAAATGACCAAAATAAAAATAACAAATAGATTTAAGAAAAACACATAAAATTTCTAAAAGAAATTTTACCAAACACATGGGATGCAACAATACAAAATTACTATACTAAATATTTGTTGACTTTTTTGATACGTTACAAATAAAACAACTTTATTCCCTTTTTGTCACAGTATAGACTATAGAGCGATTAAAATGTTTATTATATTCTCCCCTCCTTAGAGGTTATTTTATAAGCACTTTGATTGAAACAAAATATGCTTTTTATTTCTTTTTCATTTTTTACCCAAAGGCAAGTCAGCCTACCAGATAATCCAAATGATTATCGTATGGACATGCTATCATAGAGCAATTTTTGGTAAATGTCTAATATATCAAACTTTTGATGATATTTTAGGCTAAGATATCATAGATTCAGTTTCTCAACATAAGCCGGATGTCTCTCCACAATAAATCTAATCAGGGAATTCTCCACAACATCACCAACCTGAGTCTTGTAACGGTGAACTGATATTTTTTCATTGTTTGTAACAACTACAACATTGTCTTTGTGAGTTAAAAGCTCATTTGCCACAACCATATGCATCTTGTACTTTTTAAGAACCATATCAACCTTCTCCAAATGTATTTGTATATCTGTCTCTAGCTGTTTAGTCAGGCAAAGGAAAATTTTTAGTTCTATTTCATTATAAAATAACAAAAAGTCAAGGAACTTATAGCAAAAGGTTTTCTATACAAAATTCCAATAAAAGAGAGACTAATGGGCCCTCCACTTTCTTCAAGACATAGGGGATTATGGAAAACCATACATCCTTTGCCTACCCTTTTCTCTTTCTCAAATTCACATTACCAAAGAAGTATATGAAGCTAAAAACATTGTGAATACATCTTTGTTCAATGGAAGTCCATTGGTAGGCACATTCAAATTCATAACCATGTATATTTTGTTTTGATATAAACTCAGATTTCTATTTAAAAAAAAAAAAAAAAAAAAACTACATATTAACCCAAATCAAAATATAACCAAAGCTATAAGAGTGATTTGTGATGAGAAATTTAAAAAATACAACACAAAAAAATTAAATAAAAAAACCATCAACCTAAATTAGAGTTATAAGAAAGAACCAAAATCAAACAAGAGAGAGAAAGAGAGAGAGGGTACTCACAATTTTTTTGTGGAAAAAATATGGATTGAATGAAATAAATTATATTAAATTTATACAAAATAAGATGAGGAGAAAAAGAGTTAAAATATAAAAAAGAGGAAATGCTGAAGAAAGTTTAACGGTAAAAGAGTAGTAAGGAGATAAAGAGGCAAAGAGAGAGGGGAAAGGTGGAGAAAGAGAAGACGATTTTTTCTTTTTTTTAAGAATAGAAAGATGAAAAGGTTTAAATATTCAATTTTAACAATTACTTGAAATTAGAAAGAAGAAAACAAAAAGTTGAAATCAATTTGGGTAGCTAAATATAGTAAAACATTTGCATCTAATGAATAGTAATATTTGTAATGAATATTCAAACATTTACATAAATCCACTAAAAAAATAATGAATTATTCAATTTTAACAATTACTTGAAATTAGTATCCAAAAACAATTACTTGAAATTAGAGAGAAGAAAATGAAAAGTTGAAATCAATATAAATAGCTGAATAGTCAAATATTTGCATTTAAAACAAATGAATAGTAACATGTTGAATAGTAATGGAGTGCATTAACAGGTTTGTTCATGAACTATATTTAATTATGTAAATAAAATAAAATTGAAAAATCATAAAGGATTTTTTTTTTAAAAAGTATGACGTAGCTGATGAGGTGGCTTAATAGGAGTATAGCAACATTAAACTCTACGTCTCAGCTTTTAGATATATTAGCCGCGAACCCGTGCGTTGCGCGTAATAATTATTTTTATGGTGGTTTTATTAAATTTTTTTTTTACAATTTAAATTTATCTAATAACGAGTAATGTATTTCGTAATTATATTTTTATTTATTATAGGAAAAATAATAAATGTAATATAGGAACAATTCAAAACACCAAAAAAACGTAAACTAAAAAAAATTAATAAAACTTAACAATGATTAATTGAAGCAATATTAGGATAAATTTTTTTTTTTTTGATAATCTATTAAGGTTATTTTCTTTGTAGAAATTATAATTTCAGCCACTCAAAACATATTATCAAATAAATAATTATTAGCAAAATCTAAGAACTAAATTTCTATACATGCATTGTTATAAAATAATAATAATAAAAATAAAATTGCAAAGGCTTCAACGTTTTTTTTTTTTTTTTTTTCCTTCCTTTAAGTTGAAAAGGCTTACACAAAACCCTAAACCTGAACTGAAAATGATTTAGGTTGGGCTTGATAGTGAAACTAAATAAATAAGAGGTGAGCTGGATTAATTATACAGATTTATTATAGGGTGATAGTGGAAGTAAATAAATAAGTAGTGGGCTGCATTTATAGGGCTGAAAATTGTAAAAACCATTTTAAAATTGTAAGACAAATTATATATATATATATATTTTTTAAAATGACATGGCAGTTGATGTGGCGCAACTTGAAAGCAGCATTAAACGCTACGCTTCAGCTTTTAGTAATATATAGATATAGATATAGATTCTAAATTATCTATCGGAGTTACAGCTATTATAGGGGACGTCCCTTATGCATCAATATGACAATAGACTGTGGCCAAAGGAACGTGGCTTGTTCTTAAAGAGTATAGAGTCACTTTTTATGAACTTGAACTCCAATTAAGCATCAAAAGTAATTATCTTTTCTCATTTACAAGGGCCTCTGATAGTTGCAAATTGCAATTTTTTCTTTTCAGGTTAATATAACTCGAACAAATCATATAATGTGGATGGAAACAGATGTTAAGTATTAGTATGTGCACGCATGGTTTCGACAGATGGACAAACTCATTCATTATGTCAACAAGGTGACTGATTGTTAAAACTGCAAAGATGGTTTCAGATTGTTTTTCCATCATCATCATAATCTTGCCTTTCAAGTCTATACGAAGTCCTTAAATTGAGGATTGTTTGATAGACTCATTGTTTAAGTAATAATCTCTGTGATTAATATGCATGTCTCATGTCTATTAAGGAAAGGGAAATTAGATGATAAGATATTCATTCGAACTAAGATGTATTATATTTCTAATAAAGGCTGCTGGTAATAATTTATGGAATAATGTTGGTAATCTACTAAAAGGTGAGTGTTAAATTACTAATTCTCCCAAAAGAAAAATGGTGAATTTAATAACTCAACTATAATTCTAACGCTCCGCTTCCTCACGCGTGGGCCTAAACTTTTCCTTAATAAGTGGAGACCCAACACGTGAGATTTTTAACATTTTAAATGGGAGGTAGAGTAAAGAAGGAGATTGAACTTTAGATTTCTTACTCTAATACCAAGTTAAATTACCAATTCTCTCAAAAGTTTAAACTTTTAAGAAATGATGAATTTAATCACCTAACCATAATTCTAACAGTAAGAATTGAGGAAGTATTGATTTGTTTCTTGGTTGGAAAATTCAAACGTGATTTAGGTTGAATCTGAAGAATAAATGGCAGGGTATAGAGGTTTGACCTAGTTGAAATACTTTATATTGTTTTATATTCATATTAAAATATAGAATTATAGCATTTGGAATATGCCATTGCGCTCAATTTTGGCCAGTATTATGTCAGTCTTAAACTTATTAGAGCATTCTCATCAGGTTTGTTATATGTGTTAAATGCTATAATATTTGGCATTTGACACATGAAATCCCAAAATATGAGTTTCATCAGGTGTTTTATATGTGCCATTTTTTTGCAACGTGCTACAGTACGCTCTCAAATTTGAGAGCGTACTGTACACCTTTACTATAATTTATATTACTTTTTTATTCTCATTGGGCCCACTTCCTCTGTCTCCTCATCGCCTCTTTCTTCCCTCTGTCTCCTCATTCCTTCACCGAATTGGATCTGCTCTCTCTCTCACTTCATTTCTTTGCTCTCTCTCTCTGTACTCCACATCACTGCCTCCCTCTCCGACGAAACCCAGGAGCATCAAGCCACGCCACGCCACACGAACCCGACATACACTCTCAGATCGCCGTCCACCAACACAGCCACACGAACCTGACCCACCACATCCACAACAACCCATGGCCTGATCACCGCGCCACGCCACGCCGCCGAGCTTGTCATGCCATCCACCACGTCATCGGAACCTCCCACCATCGGATTTCTCTTAATCGGCTTGCAGTGGTGGGTTTTGCTTTTGGGTTTGTTTGATTTGGGATGTGGGTTTGTTTGATTTGGTTGTGTTTTTTGCCGTGCCGATCTCTCTAGTTATGGGTTTTTTTTTTTTTTTTTTTTTTTTTTTGCTGCAATTTGGGCTGATCTGATATTGAGTGATTAATTGTAGTGGTTGTGGGTTGATTGTGGTGGTTATTTTTTGGGTTGTTGTGGATTTTTTTTTTTTTTAATAAGGTGGTGTTGGTGGATGTGGATTTGTGCCGGTGGTGGCTGTCGGTGTTGTTGTGGCAGTGGTTGTTGGTGGCCGTTGTTGCCGCAGTGGTGGTTGTGCCGTTGTTGCTGTTAATGATGGTGGGAACTGGAGAAGAGTTTAATATATTATTTTAATATGTTGTAAATATTATTTTAATGTATAGAAGTGAAAAATAGAACATCTGATAAATGAGATATTGTAAAATGATGTGTTAAAATAGTAAAGTAGGTTTTTGGTGTGTTAAAATGACATTTTTTATAAAAAAGCTAATGAGAATGCTCTTAGGATTGATAAAATGTGCAGGATATAATCTTAAAAGCTGTGCCAGAATTTTCATTTTATATGTCCCATTTCTTTACACATAGTTATTGAGGTTTGGCCATAAGGGTTTAAAGTTAATTAAACTTGTTATAGTCCTGCTAAATGAGTTAATAGTTCCATCTCATGAATACATGCCATTCTAAAATAAGTTTTAGTTTTTACATGTATCTTCCTTCTTCTTTTCTTTTTTCTTTTCTCTCTCTCTCTCTTTAATGTTGAATTTTTCTTGTGTCAGTAAATTTTGCCTCATCATTTCACATCCTTCTTTTTATTTTCTGTTTTTTTTTTTTTCTGTTCTAATTGGCTTTCTAGAATGGGCGTGTCGATGCTCTATATTCTACCCCATCCATATATACTGATGCAAAGTATGCTACAGATGATTCCTGGACAACCAAGAATGATGACTTTTTCTTCTAAGTTTAATGTTATATAACCTGTTTTCTAATTGTTTCTCACTTCAACCTTTTCTTAAAGTTTGAAGCATGAACCATGCCAGTTATGCAGATCGTGCAAATGCATACTGGACGGTATACTTTACCAGTACCAGCCTTGAAGCGCTATGTCGGAATAATGAGTGGCTATGATTTGGTTATTGGTATCATTTATGTGTCTCTTTCAGTTTGTATGATGGATTTAATTGGAATAGGCTAATGACAGTTTTAGAGTTTGAGATTTATTTATCTCTAATGAATAGTTAGGCCGCAAGGTAACTAGAGTTTTTCAAAGGGAGGAATAATTCTGGGCCTAATACAGACTCACTAGCAAATGCTTTAGCAATTGCTCAACATCATGACGGAGTTACTGGTACAGAAAACAATGTGGCTAATGATTGCGCAAAACTTTTGTCAATAGGGTACACAGAAGTTTGAGTTTGGCTTATCCAGGGCTAGCCCAAGATAGTTTCAGGCCTACGGCGGAAATTTTAAAGGGGCTTTTTACATCTAAATGTCACTTAAATAATATTTAATTTTTTTATTTTATATATATATATATTTATTTATTTCAAATCAATTATTAATTCATACTTATTAATATGACTAATTCACCTAAAGTGAGCTAATAATACTAACTATATAGGTTTTATAAACTAGCATATCACCAATTAAAAAAAAGTTATTTCAACATTCATTTATTATACTGTTTAAGTGGCACCAATTATATGACTGTCACATCACCAGTTTATAAGTTTTTTTGTCATAAAATTTGTATTAGCTTTAGCATTTTTCATTTACTTAATGGAGATCAGGTTGCATTTCTATTAATGCATTTTTTTTTTTTTTGAAGAAAATGCTAAACTTACTATAAATATTTTTACAAAAAGTTTACAAACTGATGTAGCAATGAGGTGACATTTTAACAAAAGATTAAATAAGTATTGAATTACTTTATGTAATTAGTGACATATCAATTTATAAGACTTATGTAATAAAACTTATAATTTGCTTCTATAACTATAATATTTTAGCCCTTGGAAAAAAATTTACACCTAACTTACATTTTTTTTCTTTAATTAAAAAAAAAAAACTTAGTGGCCCCATATTTGGCGGCCTTTCCATGTTAGGGGGCCTTAGGCCATGGCCTAAATGGCCTAGGCCTAGGGCCGGCCCTGGGCTTATCAATTCAATCATATGATTTTTCTCAAAGTTGTTCTCTCTCTCTCTCTTCCAAGTGTCATCCATTTCTTCAAAATTTATGTGTAGGCTGAGGAATTAGTTGCATCTTCACTTTCTTGCTTGGCTTAGTCTACATCAAATATTGGATGTGGGAACCCAACTTTGAAGTTTCTACCAGTAAAGTATTATGAGCTTCAGGTAGTGAGCTATTTTAATTCATTGCGTAAAGGGCTCCTTTTATTGTGGCATTTGTATAGCTATTTGTAGTACCCTGATTTACCTTCTTTAAATCTAATGATGGATCATGTTTTTGACTTTTGATCACATTTTTAGTTCTCTTGTTAATATGGTACTTTTTGTCTGGAATCCGTTATCCTTGCATTTTTTTTTTTTATGGCTAAGAGGTGGTAATGTTTAGAGGGGTAGTTTATCTTAGTATTGTTAAGGGTTAATTCCAATTTGCCCCCCTAAACTATAGCCCAGTTCAACCTCCACACTAACTCAAAAAATGAGCAATATTCCTCCTGATTGATTGGTAATGGGCAAAATGCCCTCTGCAGTTAAAAAATTCTGTTAAATTTAAATTTTTAAACTGAAAATTAAATTGCTTTGAAACTTTTTGTTTTAATATTTGTATATTAGCTTTTTTTCAAAGAATAGTTTTGCAGGAAACATTTAAAATATATATATATATATATATATATTTAAATAAATAAACTTTGAAAATCAAGCTAAAAATGGGTTTGACATATGAATTGTGTTTGTACTCTTCTATCCTTTTATTATCTTCTTATTTTTCTTTTCTTTTTCTTGTGCCCACTTCTGAATATAAGTTACTGTCCTGGATCAGAAGTTGATCTGTTTCAAGGAAAAAATTTGGTAATGAAAATATTTTTCCCATGTTATGTTCTTTCTCCTTGCAATATTATGATTGTTTCTATTTCATTTAGATACACTACAACAAAAAACGTTTATTGCAACGAAAAAAACCATTGCAATAGCATTAGAGTCATTGCAATAGTTGATACAAGATGTTGCAATAAAATTTGAGGTAATAAGTTTATACAACAAAAATTTTTGTTGTAATAAACTCCAAATATTTTAATAGTAACTTTGATGCAATGATATATATATTGTTACAATAAACAATTTACTATTTTGAATATCTTGTAAGTATAGGCTATTACTTCATGAAACTTATTGTAATATATTGCAAATAATTGAACAAAATAAGTCAGATTAAATTACTGCAATGATATCTTTATTGTAAAAGATAATTAATTCATTTTGTCACTGCGGTTGACTATGAAATAATTGATATCAAATTATTGCAACGAAATATTCGTTACAATTACATGTTTGTCATTGCAATAGATTGTAAAAGAATTAATATCAAATTATTGCAATGGTAATTTCGTTGCAATAAGCTATTAGTTCAAAATTTTCGTTGCAATAGATTGTAAAAACAATTTGTATCAATTTATTGCAATGATTCTTTCATTTTAAGTTATTGCAACAATTTTTCCTAATATATTATAACTTCTATTGCAACTAAAAATTATAAGTTGTTGCAACTTATTATTGTTGATGCAATAGTTTAACATTTTTAAGTTACTATTGCAACCATTTTAACTTGTAGATGCGATATTTTATCTAAAACTACTATGTACATATTTTGTTATATTAACACTTGATGTAATAGATATTTTTTGATGTAGTGAGGTGAAGAAGAAGAAGGGAAGAGATGGAAGTAGAGGGAATGGGAGCAGCAGACGTGGGGGCAGTGGAGGAGGGGAAGACAGGGGAGACGGCGGAGGAGAAGGGAGAGGTGGAGGTGGAGGTGGAGGGGGAGGCGGAGATGGAGAGGGAAGTGACTTGGAAAGCAGAGGTGGAAACAAGAAGAAATTGAGACCCATTCTAGACGTATTAAAACTTGCAATAATGTCCATCGCTATCACAGCACAAACATCTGGTTCGGCTATTGCCTTGAAAGTTGGTGGCCTAACTTTCTTGACTAAGCTTCTCCTCATTTTGGTGATGACAATTAACCTGGTAGGTTACCTCTGTTGCATGATCTCTGTCTTGCTAATGCATACAAGGCCACGGGTTGCTCGTGTATTGGGAGTGACAGGATGTGCTGCTACTGCCTTGGGGTTCCTAATATTGATTGTTACGTTCATCCAAGGGTTGTACAATGGAGAATGAAAATTATAAAAATAATGTGTGTTCTTTTTTATTTTATGAAGGACTTTTATATTTAAATTGTATTAGCAATGTAAATTAAGATTTTTTTCCCTCTATGAATAGATAATGTGTGCTTTGTCATCTGGTTGTCCTCTTTAAAAAGTATGGGTTAAAAGTCTACCATGGGAGAACTGGATTGGTAATCAAACCAAGAATACTGAAAAGTAACACAATAAAATGAAAGTAGTTCTTATTATTCTTTCGGGGCTTGTCAAGAAGAGGTAGTTTCATACCAAGGGATTACAAACTTGATTCCATTAACCGAAAAGGAGCCAAGTGATAGTAGTAAAAATTTAATTCCATTAGCCAAAAAGGAGCCGAATGTGACCTCTGTTAGAAAAGTTTTTATGTCTAAGCGCTACCTGCTGCAAGGTCACAAACCTTCACTGGGTTATTCAAAAATTTCAATTCATGGTCCACATTTTATGTGAGAATTCATGGGAAGCAACAAAAGGTAAATTACCATCTTAATAATGCATCATGATTACAAATTTCAACACAATTGCCGAAACTGCCTTGCACTTATTTAAGAAATATGTATTTGCAAGGGCAGTACGGTTTGGAATCCTGTGGAGTTGCAGGATTGGCGCATTGGGAGCAGATACAACAGGGGAATTTGATAAGTTTTTGATAGCACTCGAGGGAGAGGAGGGTGGGATGAAGTGTGTGAGAAGGAATGGTTTGCGATGGCTGTTGTGATGACTTGGTTTAATTAAAAAGTTGCAGATCCCATATAGAGAGGAAAAATTATGAGTGGATTCCACCTCAGAAACATTGGTTGAAATTGAATGTTGATGCTGTGTTGGGATCTTGTAAAGCCTTTGCTATAGCCGTGTTGAGGCATGAAGAGGGTAGTTTGCTGCAGTATGGTCCTTTAACCTGAGCTATAGTTCACCAATGCTTTCTGAGGCAATCAGGAATGCAATTCATATCGGTAAAAGAACAGAAGCTGATAGAGTAACAATTGAGAGTGATGCCCGAGTGGTAGTGCGAGATGCTAAGCAGCAGTCCTCAGAGGTAGCTTGTGAGATTAGTTTGGTAATTCAAGATATAAGGGATTTGGTTTCAGCATTTGGTGGGAAGAATTGTTCTGTTTGATTGGGTGGCAAGGGAATGTAATTCTATAGCTCATGGGTTCAATAATTGGGCATTGGAAAATAACTTTCATGGGCTTATACCCCCTTTTTGTTTGACTAGGATGTAGAAGTATATTGCTGTTGTTTCTGATTGACAATTACGTTCCAGTGACAGTTCCAATTTGTCTATTAGAATAGTATATTTTGGAACCGGTACCATTTTAGGGTTACCACTAATTTTTATATCTATATAATAACTAATAGCCAAAACGTTTGACTTTTTATTGACCGCGTCTTATTGTGCCACATGGTTACACAAATTACTACCACGTTTACATTTAAAAACACCAAAACATTGTGTCTTTTCATTTAGTGAAATAAGAGCAACATTTCAGTACTATTTTTTGCTACTGTTGTGTTCAATTGCACTGTTCTAAAGGGTAGTTATAAATTTTACGCCTTTCCTAATAAGTTTTAGTTTATATCTCCCAAAAAAAAAAATCAAAAACTTCTGATTCTTCACCTTGGGCGCCCCTCTCTCTGTACATTACTAATTAGCAAGATATTGCACCATCCTGCTAACAGGGGTAGTTACGAAATTTGTACGCTTATATATTTCTTTCAAAAAAAAAAAAAACCACTTCTTTCTTATTACTCTGTATGTACACTCTTTGAGGAGAATTTCTCCATACAAGCATTTTTGAAATGCCCCCCAAACTGAAAATCCTACGAACCCACGGCCACACGCATAAAACTTTGCTCTTCAATTGCGACCTTTCTCTCTCACTCCAGTCTCTATCCCCAACGACCCATAAAATCCAACTGCCCATTTGCAAGAATCATAAGATTAATCAATATCGGCAAGGCAACGCTGTAGTACATGCCTTTATTAAAAAAACAATTATTTCTTCCCCTCTTTTAGTTTGGAATCTTGGATAGAGGATGTTCCTTCCGACTGCCTTTCATTTGTAATGGCTGATATACCAGTAGATTAATAATACTTCAATGGTATTTTTCTCCACAAAAAAAAAAAAAAAAAAAAAAAAAAAAAAAACTTAACACTTAAAAATACCGATACTAGTCATTAGTTTGTAACTAGTCGCAGACCTGCGTGTTGTGTGTGATAATTTTTTAGATTATATACTATTTTAGTCCCTAGACTTTATAAAGAGTTTTTATTTTTATTTTTTTATTTTATAAATAGTTTTATCATATTTTTCATAATCTTGTTTATAACATTTTTTACCGTTATCATATATTTATTGGTTGATGATTTGCATAACATAGACATTAAATAAGAGGTAGAACTATTCATTAACTTTTTTTTTAAGTCATGGTGTATGAAGATTATGATTTTATATATATATATATATATATATATATATAATTTCCCTAGTTAGAGTTTGATTATTTTTAAGTTTAAATTTTGTATTATTATATTTAATTGTTGATTTTATTACACAATAAAGTTTTCAATGTCCTCTGTATAACCATCTCTATTTAATTTCTTACTCCTCTTAACCACCTTTTTATTCTTTATTATTTTGTATGTTCTCTTGTTAGTTGTAAATTTTATGGTTATCAATAAGAAATAGATATCATGAATGGCTTAAATAGTTATAGATGTAGTTACGTTAATGGTATGTCAAAGGATTTTTTTTTTTTTCAAGGAAATATGAAAGGCATTTCTCTAGTTTGGTCTCAATCAATTAAGATATCTATAACATATTAATAATGAGCCTTAAATTTTTTTTAATGTATGAAGTGGTTAGATTAGTGGTATGTCAAAGGTTTTATAAAAAAAATTTAAAAAATAATTCCAAGGAAATGTAAAAGGCCTTTTTTTGAAAAAAGAAATTGTAACTTTTTGAATTGTAGAAATATGATTGTCTTAATTACCTTGTGTATAGATTTCATTATTAAGTTATAAACATCTAAATTAAAGTAGATGAATATATAAATGCAAAATTATATGTAAAGTTACAACCGCACAAGATAAATATGCATAGATAATTTTTTTTTAATTATTCATGAATCATTATTTCATTGTTTACTTATAAATATCTAAATTATTTTTTTGTTTTGAAAAAAAAATCTAAATTAAAATAGATGAATATGTAAAGGTGAAATTATATGAAAAGTTAAAACTACCCAAGATGAACGTTAAACTACTTGTAGATGTGTGTTTTTGGAAGACTAAAAGTTTACACAATTGCTTTAGTTGGAACTATATAACTATGCAAATATTGTTGCAAGTGGTTCTATCATTTGCAAATTATCAAGTTTGGTGGCTTTACAAAACATATATTTCATTTTGTAAAAAATTTTACATGAACTCTTCTTTTGTGACAACCATTTTTTTTTGGGGGCCAAAACAACTTGATAATATTAAGACTTAGGCTATGTTTGGTTCCCGTAAAATATTTTCCGGAAAATATTTATTTTCCGGAAATGCTATTTTCAGGAAAGGAAAATATTTTCAAGTGTTTGGTTGCATTATGAAAAATATTTTCTGATGCTTGGTTGTATTCTTGAAAATAATAGAGAAAACACATTTTCTACTTGATGCTCACATTTTCTCACATTTTCTCAGCTTCCAAACAAAACCAAACCAAAAAAAATTCATCAATGGCGCGATCTGAGTGAAAGAAAACCCATTCGGTCAGAGTGGTGGGTTTGAGGACTCGGTTCGTCGGCACGGTGCGATCTGGTGCGATCAGCGCGGTGCGAGTGGGTTCGTCGGCAATCTGGTGCGAGTGGGTTTGAGCGCGATCTCGCCGGTGGTGCGACGATCTCTCTACTCTCTCTTCTTTCTCTCTCGTCTCTCTCTTTGCGCGTGGTCCGGAAATGGCAAGACGATCTCAATGATTGGTGACTGGGTTCGACGAGGGTGGGTTTGAAGTGAAATCATTTGAAGGCCGGAAATCATTTGAAGTGGCGATCGTCTTGCTCTGACGAGGGTGCGATTGTCTTACTCCGACGAGGATGCGATCGTCTTGCTCTTTCTCTCTCTCTCTCTTCTATTTTCCAAGGCCGGAAATCATTTGAAGTGAAAATGAAAACGGAATCATTTTCACCCATTTTGGCATCATCTTCGGTCAACCCGGAAATGCTTTTCAGTTTGACCCAATTTGAAGCAACAACCAAACACCCAATTTTTCGGAAAATAATTTTCGGAATCAGTTTGAAGCCAAAACAAACGGAGCCTTAAGTTAAAACATGTGGTAATTGTAAAACATGTTAGTGATATGAAAAATAAAAAGATTTAAATATTTAAAAAACATTTTTAGTAGATCGTAATATAAAACATTTTTTTCTTAATATTTTATTTAACTTTTCCCATAAGATCAATATTGTTGGCATCCTTTAAAGATAATACATAATATTTTTGAAAAGAAGAAGAAGAAACAAAGACAATTTTAACACATAATATAACATTATTAAGTTTGTGTGATTTAAATTTGTGGCAAAAAAATATTAATGTATCTATGATAAAAGTTTTTATCTAAATGATATATAGTAGTTCATATTTTTTTAGACTTGATTCAAAAAGTTCATTCTCAATAGCCTTTTAAGTCTACAAATTGCTCAATCTATGGGCCTAGACACATTCAAAGTTTGCTATCTAAATTATAAATTATATGACCCTTTATCACACAAATATATTGATTCCTCCAATGTATGGTAAAGGATTGCAAGTTTGTGTCTAGCTATTTTCTTGATTTGTGCTACATAACTTAATAGTATGGAGGATGTAACTGGACTTAAATGTTGAATAAAATAAGATGAGAGGAAAAAAAGAGTAAAAATAAAATATGTTAGGACATATGTGTTTCACATACTAAGAACATATGTCTTACTTATTTATGTAAATTGGCTAATCCTTTGACAAAACGCACTCTACTTGTAATTGGGTAGATCTAGGTGTTTTTAATACTTTAAGAAACAATGTTTCAAGGTCAAGTATTGAAGTCATCAAGTCTGTCCAAGAGAAAGCAAGTTGAAGTGCAGAATTTTTAAAGCTCGACACCTCTCGATAACTACCTCGACACCTGCTATCTGTCGAGATTTAAAAAGTCAGAATTCCAAATCTGATTTTCTTGGGATCCGTGAATATGTTTTTGGGACTTCTTTTCTTCTAACCCTAAACATATAAAAGGATTATTTTAAGAGCCGTTTTGGTGACACAAGTTGTATTATCATTGAGCAATCTCTGTTTATGCAAATTGTGCTCAACAGACGAAGTTCTTGACCTAGTTCATCTTCCATCAAGAAGTTGCTGTGTCTTTGCACCATAGGGTTTTGTAACCAAGCATCTTCCTGCTATTCATCACGTGGATGAACTGAAGAACTTTGCAGCCAACCTTTCTTCCTCAAGTTGGTGTTTCTGAAGTCGCGTACTGGGATCCGCGCATTGGTTAGTCACGTACTTGGGAGCCGTGCATCAAAGGTGGAAATTGTCACTACCGATCAAGTCCAATTGGGTATTGGGGTAAGGGTTCAACTGTAGGTTGGTAAGGTACTTGGGATTCCTTTTTTGTAACCGCTTGATTTGATAATAGTGGAGTTTCGGGAGTGGTGACCTGAAAATCACCCGGTGGGGTTTTTGCCGTTAGGGTTTTCCCCATTCGTAAACAAATCACCGTGTTATTTATTTTCCGCTGCATATTTAGTATTTGGTGATTTGTTTGTGCTTCCATTAAATTGCATGATTAATTGATTAATTAATTACTTGGCTAAATTAATTAATTAGGGTTAATCACAAGGGGTCATTCAGTTTGTGACCTAACAAGTGGTATCAAAGCAGGCACACTCTGATTAGGTCTTAATCTTAGCTGTGTTGATCCATTGACCCCTGTTTGTCATGGATAGAGGACAATCCTTAATCATACCTCCTTTATTTGATGGCACTAACTATGCATACTGGAAAGTACGCATGAGAGCTTTCTTGCAGTCTTTAGATGAGAAGGTGTGGCAAGCTGTAGAGATTGGCTGGACTAAGCCAAAAGAAGAACCGGCCGATTGGGACGATGCTAAGATCAAGGCAGCCAACTTCAACAGCAGAGCGCTGAATGCTCTTTTTAGCGCAGTCACCAATGAGGAGTTCAAGAAGATATCCTCAACTGAAACTGCTAAGGAGGCTTGGACCATCCTCCAGACAACCTATGAAGGGACAAAGGCTGTCAAAGACTCAAAGCTTCAGAGGCTCACTACAAGCTTTGAAGAAATTAAAATGGAGGAGGATGAGTCGTTTGATGAGTTCTATGCCAAGCTCAAGGACATAGTGAACTCAGCCTTCAATCTTGGGGAAACCATCCCTGAACCCAAGATTGTAAGAAAAGTGCTCAGATCTCTACCTGAGAGATTTCATGCCAAGATTACGGCAATTGAGGAATCAAAGGATATAGACAAGATTCCTTTGACTGAGCTGGTTGGAAACTTGCAGACCTATGAGATAGGTTTATCTAGGATTGGCAAGACCAATAAAGGCAAAAGCATGGCATTGAAGGCGAAGAGCAGTGATACAGATGAATCTTCCGATGATGAAGATTCTAAGATGAAGTCCTACATTACTCGGCAATTCAAAAAGTTCATGAAAAATGCCAATGGAATGAGCTTCGACAAGGACCGCAGGCAGTTCAGTTCTTCTCAGTTCAAAAGCCAAGACAAAGGGAAGAAGGATGCTAGGGAGGCCGGTCAGTATACTGTTCCCGCAGGACCAAAGTGCTTTGGTTGTCATGGGTTCGGACACATGAAACATGAGTGTCCTACATATCTGAAAAGCATTGGGAAAAGCAAGGCCCTTGCTGTGACCCTAAGTGACACTGAGCCTGAAGACGATTCCGACAATGAGGATGACGGAATCCTAAATGCCTTCACTGGCACAGTCAATCCTACTGAAGGGATTGTTGAAGAAGTGGATGAAGAAGAAGAGTTGGTGGAGTCCAAATTTGAGAAGATGGATGATCAAGATGATATCCATTCAGCCTATGAGAAGCTTTACAAGCTCTCTGAAAAGCATGAGAAATTATATAGGCTGGCCACCAAGAAGCTCAGTGAAGTGGAACTCGATCGTGAAGAGCTGTCCACAAAGTTTGATGAGGCGAATCAAACTATTGGAGCACTGAGATTTGAGAACAATTTTTTGGCTGAGAAGACCAAGAAGCTTGAAGTGGAGCTGTTTCAAGTCAGAGCTCAACTAGAGAGGACCTCAAGTGCAAAGCTTGATGAGATGCTTAGCAATCAAAAACCTGCTTCGGATCGAACTGGTTTGGGGTATGGTATTTCTTTCTCTAATACTGCTTCTACTAGCAATACTGTTTTTGTTCCTGCTGCTAATAACATTGAAATTGAGAACCCTAATGTTAAAACTGAATTAGCTAGTGAGAACTTAGACAAAGGAAAATCTATCTTAGGAGCACCCCCTAAGCTAGACAAGAAAGATGCCAAGAACCCTAGGGCTAAGAAGGCTAACTCTCAAAAGCCTAAACAAAAGAAGCAGCATCTCTGTCATTATTGTGGAGCTGCCGGTCACACTCGACCAAATTGCTATAAGTGGTTAGCCACTCAACAGAGCAATGGCATGATAGCATCTGGAAGCCAATCTCAGCTTCAATCCTCTCTTGCTCCTCTTGGAGATCTTCTGAAAGCCCTCATGTTCCTTTCGAACTTGAACGGTTTAAATTCTTCCCCCTCACCACCTGTTCAAGGATTCTATCAAAGGAAAGGTTCTTCCAAGGAGTGGAAGAAAAAGGACTCTAAGTGATTTTATCACTTTCTTCTCCCTTCTTGTTTTTCTTTTGTGTGTTGCATTGCTTATGTGTTTTACTTTTTTGCTGAGTCAGTCTAGTTTTTGCTTTGCTTTGTTTAACATGTTTTTGTTTGTTTATTTTTCAGTTTTGTTCATTTTGTTTTTAATATAAAAATAAAAAAAAAATTGAAAAATCAGAAAAATACAAAAACAGTGTGTGTTATGTGTACTTTGGTATTTGTGTACCTTGGATGGCCAATGAAACAAAGTTTCTCTAAACTTTGTATCTCTTGTAGCTTAGATGAGCATCTCTATGCACAACTAAGCAAGTGAGCTTTGTGGCTCTTGTTTGTGATGAGTAAGATTTGGTTATCTCTTAAAACTTAACACTCATATCACTCTTTTTGACGGGTAGGACTAGAAAATCCTAAGAGAAAGGCATTAATGACCATCTCACCACTGTTGCCTGCCAATCATAGTATGACACCTGTATGCTTCGGCATAACAAAAGTGCAGTGTCATAGACACCTGTATGCTTCGGCATAGCAAAAGTGCAGTGTCAAAGACATTCGTATGCTTCGGCATAGCAAAAATGCGATGTCAAATGCTTAACATCTTGGGTATTTCTTTTCTCTCTTTTTATGCCCATGCATGATATGCTTAAAAAAAAAAAAAAAAATATGCAAAGAAAATATAAAGCAAAAAGATTAAAGATGCTTTAAATATGATTGCAAGCATGTTTTCTAGGAGATGTGGGAGTTATAGGATGTACCTCGAAGGTGATAGTCCCCATCAAACAGTTATGATTGTGTGTGAGTTAAAAGTTATTTACTCATATCTCAGATCGTCATAACATGTATACACATATGCAATCTTGCGATGTTTTTCACACACAACACGCAATATTCTTTGCTACTTTTGATACATGTGCAGGTACAATATGATTTGGCCATCACAAGTGTTTACATATGCTAATGTATGCTCACTAAACTATCATAACTTGTTTTTGAAATATAAAATTAGTTAGACTTGTTTAGTGTGTGTGTGTGTGTTTTGCATGATCTTTGTGCTTAATTTCTTGTTGAGAGATGTTTTGAGAGGTTTATATGTTGAGTGGATTTGTTGGTAGAGATGTGTGTTGGATTGCATTCATGTCTATGTTTTTCACTTCTCGAAAAACTCCTTTTACTGTGTCTCGACACCTTCCTCGACACCTCCTCGATACCTGGTCATCTGTCGAGCTTCTCAAGATTTTCTTATCGCAGTTTCGACACATCCTCGACACTTTGTGGATCGATCGAGAAAGTCTCTGTCCTCTCGATAGATTCTCGACACCTGTTGGATCGATCGAGATTCAATTGTGTTGTTTGTGTTTTCTTTCTCGACACCTGTCTCGATACCTTGTGGATCGATCGAGATTTCTTCTGTGTTCTCGATACCTTCTCGATACCTTCTCGACACCTTCGCGATCGATCGAGTTTCGCGTATCTGAAATTCTCCTTGCATCTCGATACCTCTCGATACCTGCATCTGTCGAAGGTTTTTTCCTCGATACCTTCCTCGACAGCTTCCTCGATACCTCTCGACACCTCAGCTGTCGAGATTTACTGAAGGGTCTATATAAGGTTTGATCGCGATTCTGAATCATTTCACTCGATCGCTCTCGATCTCTCCGTGGCTGTTCATCTCCCTTTCACTCTCCTTTCACTCTAATCCTTCAACCCACTTGGATCTTGCTTATTTCTTGCTCAAATCACTTGGTAAGATCCCCTTTCTCTTCCTTTTTCATGCATTTCATGTTATGAAAACCTAGTTTTTGGGATTTTTCATAAAAATTTGGGGTTTTTCAAAATTATTGAGTTTTTACTGAAATTTTGGGTTGGGTTTGGACTTAAATGATTTCAAAATGTCATACATTGCATTTCATGTGCATTATAATGATATTTTCATACATTTAGATGTGAGTACTTTGTTTATATGCTGTTAGGAATGGATTGGGCTGAGCCCATGATGATATTTCTGTTTTGCATGTCACATGTTCATGCATTCCCATGCATACGTACTCTTTGTTCATATATCTGTCATATTTGAACTGATTTGGGACTTTTCTGTTTGTCTCCCTCTCTATCTCTTTCTCATTCTTTTACGTGAGTAGTGTCTATGGCACCCAAACGTAAATCTACTCCTGCTCGGAACCCTCTGCGTTCTGGAGCTTCTACTTCTTCTGATTCTGCTCCTTTTAACATTCGGTTCCGTGATGGAGATGCCCAAAAAGCATTTACTAAGAACTTTTCTAGACGAGGTGTTCATTCGGAACGCCAAGTCATTCTGGCGGACTTCGCCGACACTGACCTTCCTTTTGTCATTCACAGTAGGGGATGGGGGTCACTGTGTGACATCCCGGTCACTTGCCCTCTCGTGCTGATACAGGAGTTCTACTCCAACATCCACGGGATTGATCTTTCAGTACCTCATTTTTCCACTCGCGTTCAAGGTATGCGCATTCCTGTCACACCGCAACTTGTTGCGGATGTGCTTAGGGTACCTAGGATAGAGTTTCCAGATTACCCCTCTTGTGAGCGTCTGAGGACTGTGTCCAAAGAAGAGCTCATTTCTGCTTTTTGTGAGCGCCCTGCTGATTGGGGTGAGCATCAGTTCACATCATGTAGGCCTTTTACTAAAGGTCCTAGATTCATGAACATGGTGATGACTTTTGTTCTCCATCCTTTGTCTCACTATAACTCTATCACAGAGCCTCGTGCTCGATTTTTGCTTTCTCTTCTTGAGCACTTGACCATAGACTTCCCTTCTCACTTCGTCCGGTCTATCTTAGAGGTTTATCTTGATTCGGCGTCCCGTGATAAGCTCATCTTTCCTTCTGCTATCACGCGGATTCTACACCATTTTTCCGTTCCCTTTCCTGTGTCCGACCACTTCACACACATATCTGCCACAGATGCCGCTACCGTAAAACGTAGTGAGGCACAGTTTAGGTCGAGACAGCCTGGTGCCACTCCTCCCTCCCGTTCAGCACCATCCAGATCAGCTCCATCTACATCTGCTCCTTCTTCCTCTTCGAGCGATGTATCCCTTGGTGATATCATGGCGCAGCTGCAGCGCATGGACACTCGTCTTGATACACTCTCTGCTGAGTTGTATCAAGTGAATGTTCGTGTGGGTCGTATTGCACGACGGCAGGCGACCATGGGTGGTTTTGCTCCAGAGGCTACTCCTTCACCACCTACTCCAGTAGCTTCAGATTCTGAGGATGATGATGATGATGATTTTGATGATGATGATGATGGAGATGCTAGCTCTGCCGATGAGATGTCTACATGACACTCTACCCTTTGTCACTCGTGACAAAAAGGGGGAGTAGTTTTGGGTTATGAGAGTAGTCATCTTAGGGGGAGAGTTAGTATAGGACATTTTTGGGACATTTTTGATAGGGGGAGTGTTGATACTTTTGAGGGATGTAGTGAGGTTTGATGTATCTTTTCTTTTCTTATCTTTTTAGATACATTGTTCTTGTATATGAGGTCTTGTGACCAGTTTTACATACATGGTACTTATTCTTTATTTATGTGGATGTATGTTTCTTTCACCTCTCTCTTCATGTGTTGTTTCTTTTCTATCTTTATACACATGTTCTTTACTTGTATGCAATCTATTTATTTCTGTTTCACACAAGATGCCTTGATAAGTTTTGTTTAAAGTGTTTCAGAAATACAGGTTGTCAAAGTCTACTTATCATAAGCTCTCTTCTTGCAAAGTTTTTCAAGAGTTTGTGTTAGGATAGATTTTATTGTATTCAACAAGTGAATATGAGTTGAGTGATTTATGACTTCTCTCATATGCTAATTTGTTTGTTGTGGTTTTGTCACGGATTGCCAAAGGGGGAGATTGTTAGGACATATGTGTTTCACATACTAAGAACATATGTCTTACTTATTTATGTAAATTGGCTAATCCTTTGACAAAACGCACTCTACTTGTAATTGGGTAGATCTAGGTGTTTTTAATACTTTAAGAAACAATGTTTCAAGGTCAAGTATTGAAGTCATCAAGTCTGTCCAAGAGAAAGCAAGTTGAAGTGCAGAATTTTTAAAGCTCGACACCTCTTGATAGCTACCTCGACACCTGCTATCTGTCGAGATTTAAAAAGTTAGAATTCCAAATCTGATTTTCTTGGGATCCGTGAATATGTTTTTGGGACTTCTTTTCTTCTAACCCTAAACATATAAAAGGATTATTTTAAGAGCCGTTTTGGTGACACAAGTTGTATTATCATTGAGCAATCTCTGTTTATGCAAATTGTGCTCAACAGACGAAGTTCTTGACCTAGTTCATCTTCCATCAAGAAGTTGCTGTGTCTTTGCACCACAGGGTTTTGTAACCAAGCATCTTCCTGCTATTCATCACGTGGATGAACTGATGAACTTTGCAGCCAACCTTTCTTCCTCAAGTTGGTGTTTCTGAAGTCGCGTACTGGGATCCGCGCACTGGTTAGTCACGTACTTGGGAGCCGTGCATCAAAGGTGGAAATTGTCACTACAGATCAAGTCCAATTGGGTATTGGGGTAAGGGTTCAACTGTAGGTTGGTAAGGTACTTGGGATTCCTTTCTTGTAACCGCTTGATTTGATAATAGTGGAGTTTCGGGAGTGGTGACCTGAAAATCACCCGGTGGGGTTTTTACCGTTAGGGTTTTCCCCATTCGTAAACAAATCACCGTGTTATTTATTTTCCGCTGCATATTTAGTATTTGGTGATTTGTTTGTGCTTCCATTAAATTGCATGATTAATTGATTAATTAATTACTTGGCTAAATTAATTAATTAGGGTTAATCACAAGGGGTTATTCAGTTTGTGACCTAACAAAATATATAATAATAAACATCAAATTATCCAAGTCAATCTATGTAATATAATAACATTATATTATTATATACTATATGAATAATGCAGTAGGATAATATTTAATCAAAGAGAATATAATAGATAACAACTTAAAACACAAAACTAAATTACATCAACCCAAAGTAGAATTCTAATTAACATAAAAATTCATCAAACTCAAGAATTGATGCAATAAAAAAAATCAAACAAAAAATGAAAAACAAATTGAGAGAGAGAGAGAGAGAGAGAGAGAGAGAGAGAGAGAGAGAAGTAACCTTTTTTGTGTGAGAAAACTATGCATAGAATGAAAAAGAAAATGTCAAATTTATAGTAAGATGTTGAGAATAAGAAGAGTCAAAATAAAAGAAGATAAAAAGGTAAAAAAAAAAAAAAAAAAATGATAATAATGTAGAAAGTAGCGGGGAGATGAAAAGGTAAAATGGAGAAAGAATTTTGGAAAATTAATAATAAAAATAATGGTTAAAAGATATATTAATTTTTAGATAATGGAGTTTTTAATTCACCTTAAATGAGAAAATGTTTAAAAATATATATAAGAAAAATTGGAAACAAAAAATGATGATGTGGTTCAACGTAAACATAGCAACATTAAATGCTACGTTTCAGTTTTTAATAATATATAGATTAGATGATCTATAATGACCTCCCAAGCTTTGTTTCTTCGAATATATATATATATATATATATATATATATATATATATATATATATATATATATATATAACGGAGTATTGTTGTAATATTCTTTCAATCAAGATAATCAATTAAATCTTGACCAGTCTCTCCAAAACTAATAGAATGCATTGAAGTTTCTTCATGGTATCAGAGCCTATAATGGTGTCCTTCATTGCAAACAAAAACACATATCTATTATTAAATTTTTCTTCACAAGCACCAATCTTGTTATATTAGACATGCCAAACCTAATGTCCATCAGATTCTATTGATTGCAAAAACTTAGTTGATGTTTGAATATATCCTGTTCAGTTTCTTCACGATGATGAAGGAAACACTACTATCAAGATTATGGATTTTCAGGCTTGGATTCAGAGAGATCAAGCATTACCTATCATTATTTCAACCCTCACTATGTCTGGTCTTTCACAAGCGTTTGGGTTATCTTTAGCAAAGAAGTGTAGAATGCTCTCAAGAAGACGTACACCTTAATTTCCAAATACAATCTTTCGAATCTCAAAGCTAAAGTATAGCATATCAGGAATAGAAATGATATATTCTATTGGTACCTACTTGCACAAGCTCAAAGAAGCAAGAATAGTCTTGTAGCTGTTGGTGCCAACCTCGACGATGAAGAGCTGTTATAGTTTTCTCTAAAAGGATTGCCTCGCGAGTGTTAGGAAAAATTCTATATGAATGTGAATAAATTTCAGTAAGCACAGCGAAGCATAATCACACAAGAACACAAAAATTTACATGGAAAACTCATTTTCCTTGAAGGAAAAAACCACGGAACAAACTTTACATAATTTCACTATATTAAATAGAGATTACAATATTTAGAGATACAACTTAAACAAAGAAAAACTTTTTTTTTTCCTTTTTACTCACTGCTCTATTTTTCAAATGCTAAAGGCACTCGTTAACAATCTAATTAAAGAAAGTTTTTATGGGGAAAAAAAAATTTTAATGTTTTGACAGCTTTTTTCATTTATCATAAAAGTGATATCAAAACTTTCGTAAAATGGATTGTTAACGAGTGCCTAAGAGCACTCGTTAGCATGACCCATTTTCTATTACTCTCTGTGTTTTTCTCTTCACTTTTACTTGCTCTCACTCACTTAGTTCTTCAATGTTGGGAATTCAACCAAAATTCCAACCTGTGAGAAACAAAAAAAAAAAAAAAAAAAAAAAAAAAAAAACACACGTCAAAGAAAAACAATCACATGCACAAGACAGTATTTACGTGGTTCGGCAATTTGCCTACGTCCACGGAGTTGCAGGGATATCACTATTATCAGGGAAGAATACAGAGTGCGGCTACAGTGTTTTTTCCTCTCTCTCTAAAAAAACACAACAACAGTAGTAATCACAAACCCTAATCACAAAAGCGGCTTTTATATCCTGCTTACAATGTTACAATGGGCTACAAAACGGGCCAAAAATACACTAGACTCCACAAAGCCCAACAAATCTCCCACTTGGAGATTAGTTCAATCACCAACATCAGCCGCTATCCTCCAAAAGCAATCCCTCATCCCTGCAACTCATCCTCCTGTCCTCAAGTTAGAAGGCCAACTAAAGCTGCACACAGCTTCAGCTTCTCAATAGTGACACCCTTAGTCAACATGTCTGCTGGGTTCTTAGATCCACATATCTTCTCAAGTGTTACCAACTTATCTTCAACAAGGTAATGGATAAAGTGGTATTTTGTTTGTATATGCTTCAACTTTGAATGAAAAGCCGATTTTTGGCAAGAAAGATTGCACTCTGACTGTCACTGTGTAGAATGCCCATCTCCTGCTTCTTACCCAATTCATCTAAGAAACCATGTAGCCAAATCATCTCCTTTCCAGCTTCAGTTGCTGCAACATATTCAGCTTCTGTAGTAGACAAAGTAACAATCTTTTGCAGATTTGAAGTCCATGATATAGCTGTACCACCCAGAGTAAATACAAACCTAGTAGTACTCTTTCTACTATCAATATCACCAGCAAAATCAGCATCTACATAACCCTGCAGTTTCAAACTTGCACCTGTAAAACAAAGACATGTATCTGATGAACCCTTCAGATATCTCAGAATCCACTTGACTGCCTCCCAATGCTGCTTTCCAGGCCTACTCATGAATCTGCTCACAACTCCCACTGCATGTGCAATGTCTGGCCTTGTACACACCATAGCATACATCAAGCTGCCAATAGCTGAGGCATAGAGCACCTTGCTCATATGGTCCCTTTCTTCTTCTGTCTTCGGTGACTGTTCTTTGCTCAGTTTGAAATGACTACCCAAGGGTGTGCTCACTGGTTTAGATTCATTCATGTTGAACCTGCTGAGAACTTTCTTCACATACTCTGACTGTGAAAGCTTCAATGTACCATTAGCCTTGTCTCTAATGATTCTCATACCAAGGATTTGCTTTGCAGCTCCCAAATCCTTCATTGCAAACTGTTTTGACAATTGCTTCTTCAGATTATTAATCTCCTCAATGCTAGACCCTGCAATGAGCATATCATCCACATACAACAGTAAAATGATATAAGAATTGTCAAAGAATTTAACATAGCAACAATGATCAGTTTCACATCTCTTGAACCCAATTTTATGCATAAAACTGTCAAATTTCTTGTACCACTGTCTAGGAGCTTGTTTTAGGCCATACAAGCTCTTTCTCAGTTTGCAGACTAGATTCCCTTGTCCCTAAACAATAAACCCTTCTGGCTGAATCATGTAAAGGTCTTCCTCCAAATCACCATGAAGGAATGCTGTCTTCACATCTAACTGCTCAAGATGTAAGTTTTCTGCAGCCACCATTCCCAGCACCAGTCTAATTGTTGACATCTTCACAACTGGAGAAAATATCTCTGTGTAGTCAATGCCTTCCTTCTGCTGGAACCCTTTAACAACTAATCTGACTTTGTAACGTTTGCTACCATCATGCTCATTCTTTATTCTGTATACCCACTTGTTGTGCAAAACCTTCTTTCCTACTGGCAATTCAATCAATTCCCATGTCTGATTCCCCAACAAGGAATCCATCTCATCATTCATGGCTAACTCCCACTTGCTTGAATTTTCATCTTGCAAGGCTTCATCATAACACTCTGGCTCACCACCATTAGTCAATAGTAGATAATTTAAAGCGGGTGAATAACGTTGTCGAGGTCTAATGTTCCTGGAAGATCTACGGACTTCAACTACAAGTGTACTCTGATCTACCTGTGAATCTGCATTCTCCTTATTTTCTTCACCCCTTTTCTGGACAGTACTTTCAGTCAATCCATCTAAGTTGACAAACTCAGATTTCTTTTGATCTATCTCTGCAATATTTGATACTACAGTTGACCTGTCCTTGTACATAACCTGTTCATTAAATATCATATTTCTACTTTTGATGATTTTCCTATTTTGTTCATCCCGAAACCTATAGCCAAATTTCTCATCACCATAGCCAATGAAAAAACATATTTTAGACTTAGCATCAAGTTTACTACGAGCATCAGAATCAATATGAACATAAGAAACACAACCAAAAACTTTTAAATGGGAAAATTTTACCTCTTTACCGCTCCAAACCTCCTCAGGAAGTTTGAACTCCATGGGAACTGATGGCCCTCGGTTTATCAGGTAAGCTGCAGTGCTAACAGCATCAGCTCAGAAAGTTTTTGGTAGTCCAGCATGCAACCTCATACTCCTAGCACGCTCATTAAGAGTTCTGTTCATGCGCTCAGCCACACCATTCTGCTGTGGTGTCCCAGGAATGGTCTTTTCCATCGTAATTTCCTGTGCAGCACAATACGCACTGAACCCTCCATTTATGAACTCTCCTCCATTATCAGACCTCAAACATTTTAGTTTTAAACCTATTTCTATCTCAACCATAGCCTTCCACTTCTGAAAAGTTTCAAATACATCAGATTTATTTTTCAGAAAATAAACCCATACCTTTCTACTGGAATCATCAATGAAAGTGATGTAGTACCTTGAACCTCCAAGGGATGCAACCGAAGAAGGCCCCCACAAATCAGTTTGTACTAACTCTAATTTTTCTACCTTCGGTGTTCTGCCAGTTTTCAAGAAGCTCCTATTTTTCTGCTTTCCTAAGATGCAGCTTTCACACATGTCAAAATCAATGGACTTCAATTCTGGTAGTTTTCCTTTTGACAGCAGCATCTTCATCCCTTTCTCACTCATGTGACCAAGCCTGCGATGCCATAGGCTTGTATCAGTACTTGCATCAGCAACTGCAATTGTGTCTCTTGGACTTGAGGTCATATAGAGAGTGCCAGTCTTTTTTCCACGAGCCAATACTCTAACTCCCTTTGTAACCTTCCAAGTACCACCAACAAATAGTATTGCATGCCCTTCATCATCAAGTTGTCCAACAGAAATCAGATTCCTCCTCAGGTCAGGAATATGTCGAACCTTCTCCAGTAACCAAACAGATCCATTGGGCAACAATATCCGAACGTCTCCCATACCTACAACATCCAAGGCTGAACCATTAGCCAAATACACCTTACCAAAATTACCTTCAACATAATTCTGTATGATTTCTCGGTGTGGAGTGGTATGAAACGAAACTCCTGAATCTAAAACCCAATCATCAAGTGGACTGTCTACTGCAAGAAGTAATGCATCCTATACCTCTTCTGTTACAGCATTAGCAGAATCATCTTCATTCTTCTTCTTAGGACTTTTGCATTGGTTCCTAAAGTGACCTATTTTCCCACAATTCCAGCATTGTACTTGTTGGCCTGATCTAGACTTACTTCTGTTCCGATTAGAATTTCTGGATTTTGATCTGCCCCGATTTGAATTTCTATTATTACCTCTGCCTCTTGTCTCAAGGTTTAAGGCAGAACCAGATTCTGAGGTTTCACTTGCATCTCTTCTGCGAATCTCCTCAGCCAGAATTAAATCTCGTATATCATTGTACTTGAGTTTTTCCTTTCCTGTAGAATTGCTTACTGTCATCCTCATTGCCTCCCAACTGTTTGGCAAAGAAGCCAAGACGATCAGAGCATGAATCTCATCATCAAAATCAATTTCTACAGACGACAATTGATTTGTGATAGTGTTAAATTCATTCAAATGTTGTGCTACTAATGCATTCTCTGCCATCTTCAGATTGAACAGTTTCTTCATCAGATGCACCTTGTTGTTTGCTGACGGCTTTTCATACATACCAGACAAAGCCTTCATCAGATCTACTGTGGTCTTCTCCTTTACAACATTGTGTGCAACAGATCTAGACAGAGTTAACTTGATAACTCCCAATACCTGTCTATCAAGAAGAGCCCATTCCTCAGCCTTCATAGCCTCAGGTTTTTTCCTTAGAAGCGGCAGATGTAGCTTCCTCCCATAAAGGTAATCCTCGATTTGCATCCTCCAAAATCCAAAGTCTGTGCCATTGAACTTTTCTATTCCAGACGCTTTTCCTGCTTCCTCTGCCATTGCTCTCACTCAAACCTAACCCTAGGCTCTGATACCAGTTGTTGGGAATTCAACCAAAATTCCAACCCGTGAGAAACAAAAAAAATAGAGAAAACACACGACAAAGAAAAACAATCACACGCACAAGACAGTATTTACATAGTTCGGCAATTTGCCTACGTCCACGGAGTTGCAGGGATATCACTATTATCAGGAAAGAATACAGAGTGCAGCTACAATGTTTTTTCCTCTCTCTCTAAAAAAACACAACAACAGTAGTAGTCACAAACCCTAATCACAAAAGCGGCTTTTATATCCTACTTACAGGGTTACAATAAACTACAAAACGGGCCAAAAATAAATTAGGCTCCACAAAACCCAACATTCAAGACTGTACTGTCCTCACTCTGTGTTTTCCTCATCTCTTTTACTTGCTCTCACTCACTTAGTTCTTCAAGACTATACTGTCCTCACTCCCTGAGACTTCTCACTCACTCATTGGCCGAATGGCCTCATTTATTTATTATTCAGCTTTTCTTCTTTTCTTCTCTAGCTTGTAGGACACGCACAAGACAATAGACACATCCTTCATAAATGTGGCTTGACTTTTGCACATAAGAGCTTACTTCATTTAGTTCTTGACAAGCTTCTCTCACAAGCTCATTTAAAGAGCTTTGACAAAGAGTGTGGGCTGGACTTGTGGGTGTCGGCACCCAACAGCGAGTGCCTCCCATTCTGTACTGCGATCAAAATAAGGAGCAATAAAGTCTCCTTCGATAAACTACATGTTATGTTACATGCAGAAGAAATGTCAATTATGGACTAAGATGAAACTTTCAAAAATGTTCACCACATGGCAATGATGACCACCACACAGTACTGAAATTAACTTCAACGGAATGATTTCTTTGTTACAACTACTTGATCCACTGATCACATCACGCCGAACCTTGGCAAGCGAACTCTGCATCATCAGCCTTACCAATCTCACATATATGCAAAGATAGTATTAACACAAATTCCTTTAAATAGATCATGAATAACATCTTTTGAGTCTCTTAAATAGCTGCCAATTTTATTTCAGTTCATAAACTTTGTGCTACAATCATTTTTGGTGTTACTTTGACTATAATAAATTCTAGGATGCATGTACACTTTATTTTGGGTGTGGTATCCATATCGTATTCATGTCATAACAGTATCCCATTTGGAGTATCATGTTATAATTTTTTTAAAATTACTCGTGTCATCATATCGTACTTATACTTGTACCATGTCTATATCCATGTTCGTGCATCCTAGAATAAATTATGTATACAAGATCTTCCAACATGAAAAATCATTTACAAAGGGCCTTAGAATAGCTTATATCCCATTCCCAACTAATACCTCTGGTCTTCACCGTGCTTTTTCAGCACCCTATCTATCAAACACATGGCATTTATGGCATCAATGCCTTGGGGATCCCAATAATAGAGTCTTAAGGTCCGTTTGATTTGGTGGATTTTAGGGTCTATTTGGTTGGGTGAATTTTAGGTATGATAGAAAAAAAATGGAGAGAAAAAGGGGAGGAAAAGAAATTTATAGGGGTGTTTGGTTGGGTAAATTTGTGGAAAGAAAGCTAGTAGAGCTCGGATGTTTTCTCCACAAGCCCACCATAACGTTTTCTTCCCAAATTGTGGAGAAAACTAAAGAGGAAAACCAAGAGAAAGAAATGGACCAAAAAATGTGCAACATGTGTTTTCTTTGTTGAGTACTTTTTTTATTTCTTTTTTTATTATACCATCTATTTTTGTTTTCCTTATCTTTTTTTGGTTTTCTTATTTAAAAGGAAAGATGAAAAAAATGAGAGAAAATGTTTTTTTGGAGTGTTTGATTTGATGGATTTTATTTTTTGAGAAAGAAATGGACCAAAAAATGTGCAACATGTGTTTTCTTCGTTGAGTACTTTATTTATTTATTTTTTTTTTATTATACCATCTATTTCTGTTTTCTTTTTCTTTTTTTTGGTTTTCTTATTTAAAAAGAAAGATGAAAAAAATGAGAGAAAATGTTTTTTGGAGTGTTTGATTTGATGGATTTTATTTTTTAAGAAAGAAATGGACCAAAAAATGTGCAACATGTGTTTTCTTCGTTGAGTACTTTTTTTATTTCTTTTTTTTATTATACCATCTATTTCTGTTTTCTTTTTCTTTTTTTGGTTTTCTTATTTAAAAGGAAAGATGAAAAAAAATGAGAGAAAATGTTTTTTGGAGTGTTTGATTTGATGGATTTATTTTTTGAAAAATAATTATAACATGTTGCTAACCTCACAGCTCGAACCCTTTCCTCCCAAGCATTTTGTGTATAGGAACGTACCAATTCAGTTACAAGGCCTTTGACAATTTGATAAATTTTAAAGAGAGAAAACTGGTAAGATTTAGGAGTTTTTTCTTTGGACCCGCTAAAAATGAACTTCCCTAATTTGGAGAAAAAATTGAAGAGAAAAGAAGCCTCAGGAGGAAAAGTCTATTTTTACAAGGTGACTGCCCAGTACCCAGCCACAACTCAATTTGTTTTGTCCTTTTCAAATGCTTTTCTTCCTTTTGTTTTAGTCCGCTATTAGCGCACTAGCAAGGAATCAAGCTCCACTATCCACGCATTTGTTTTTGTTTTTTGGGTTTTCTCTCTCTTTTTTTTTTTTCTTTTTTTTTTTTTCCTTCTATTTTTTAATATGTTATTTTAATCAATTTAATTAATCACATCTTACACACACATATAGAGATAATTTTGTTGTGCCACTTTTATAATGTGTGAAATTATTTTAAATATATTTTTTAAAAATTATATACTTTTAAAAAATATTGTTTCTTATATATTATGTAATATATATATATATATAAAGCCAACGTTCAGAGAAAATTCAATTAAATTTTTATTGTGGGCTAATTTTGTGTCATGTGTCTAATCAAGCTTTTTGAATTTTTGTCTTAAGTGAGTTAATTAGTACAAAATACTAAGAGTCTAATATTAATTAATTACAAAATAAATAAATAAAAACCAATCATATACTCTATCTACTACTATCATATAAAATAAAATTAAAAAACCAATCATATATCTACTCAACAAAAATCACCACTCCTTCTATCTTATTAAAAATTAGAATAAAAATTATTATAAGTTGTATTAAATTTAGGCATGAATTTTAACATGCATCTAATTATTTTTATTTTTTCTAATAATTTGATTAATTAAGTATTATTTTTATGTAAAAAAAATGTGTTTATTTTTAAATGCTTCCATACATATGCATGTGTTACAAGCTAGTAGGGGTATAAGAATAAATTCATGCAAACTACATTTTTTATTCTCTCATTTTTCTTCTTAACCAAACAAATAAGTTTTCTATTTCTTCACTTTTCTATCATTCCAACCAAATAGATCCTTAAAGTCAACTCTTACTTCTTTGTTTTCTAATCTTCAACCAAATAATGTACATGAATGTTTTACTCACTGCCTCAAAGTAAATGCATCAATTGTATCATTTAAATGAGTCACATGATTTATTAAAAATATCATGTGACTATAAGTACACATGGATGAATTTTTTAACCACCACATAGTGGGTTGTATAAAAATTCCTACAACCCAGGTGGCATAATTTTTTTTTTTCCTTTGTTAAATAAATGAACATAAATAAGTTTTGTCCTAAGCCGAATTCAAGCAATTTGGGGTCTCAAATGGGACGGTTTATGAACAAACGTATAATTTAATACAATTGTGAGCATATGTGGACAAATGCACACATGTACATTGTGAGCCTTAAAGTTTGGGGTCTTGATTTTGGTTTTTCGTCATTGATTCATTTTTACTTGCCATCATTTTCATTAGTAATTTGACAAATATGGTTTTTTTACCTTTAACAATAAAATTCTTAGATTTTATAGCATTCTAGACTAGTATTTCATGGAATAGTTAAACGTTATGAGCACTTAATGGTCTTATTATTTGATGGACATAGATGGCCAGACCAATATGAAAACATAATCAACCATACAGGACCAATATATATATATATATATATATAATCCTAAACTTAATGATCAAAAGTATAATTAAATATTTAAAAAAAAAGAGAGAGAGAGAGAGAACCTAGTTATTCATTTCCAAATAAGTACAATATTGAAGATTTTGGATAATCCCAAATTATTTCTAGATTAAAGTACGCATCTAACAGTAAATATAAAAAATACTTAATTAAATTATATATTTAGACCTCCATCTTGACATTTGTTTTAAATTCATAAATTGTACTTATATATTAAATTGTTTGAAAGGATTTTATTCTTATCTTTATAGAAGAAAAATATGAACCTAGCAAGTGAAAATCAATGGCATGGAGCTCTCTAACATGGCATCATTATATTTTATTCATAAGTGTGTGTGTATATATATATATATTAAAAATTTTATAATATAAAAATTAAAGTGAAACAGATAAAGACAAATTTGAAATAAAAGTTTAAAGGTCAGTTACATAAAATGTGATTTTTTTTTTTTTGAGGGAATAATATGCGCACTTAAAAAAAATTATACGTGTAAGCAACTAACGTTTTTGTTATATTTTTTATATTCAAATATGAATTGATGAAAAAAATTTCAGTGGGCAAAGTCAAAAAGTGAATTTTCGTAAACTGCTTGCCAAGTGAGCAAAAGCCAGCTTCCCACGCGTTCTTTCTTTTTCTCTCGAGACTCCGAAGTTCAGTCTTCTCTCTGTTTCTGTGTTGAGCCAACCGAAGACTCTTGACACTCATTGAAACCAGAAGAGAAAATCGGCTTTGGCTTCTCACTCATGATGGGCATCATCTTCAAATTCATCATTTCGCTTCTGTTTTTCCTTTCATGCAATAGCTTCACTTCAACAGGTGAGGTTGGCACACTCTTTTTTTCTTTTTTCATTCAGTCTTTCCAAATATAGAATCTTTACCTGTTTTCTTATTTTCGTTAATGATTTCTTCTTTGATCTTTAATCTTTTTAAAAAAGCAGTAGTTTTGTTTTTAAAGAATTCCATTCTTGGGGTGTGGTTGACTGACTGGAGTAACGTTTGTGGAATTTGGGAAGCTTTGTTTATTAAATTTGATAAATGAGAAAGTGGGTTTTACTTTGTTAATCAAAAAGTTTAAGCATGTATGATCTTTTGCTCTCCTTGTTAGGTTGATGATGAAACATGAGCTATTTTCAGTTCTTTCCATAATCGGTTGGAAAATAAAGCTTTATAGAATTCATTTTTGCTGTTCTTTATATGATAGTTCACCTTGTTTTAACTACAGAAATAGTAGTATCAAGAAAGTTTTTCTTTTTTCATTTAGTCTTTCCAAATATAGAATCTTCACCTGTTTTCTTATTTTCGTTAATGATTTTTTCTATGATTTGTAATCTGTTAAAAAAGTAGTGGTCTTGTTTTTGAAGAATTTCATTCTTGGGGTGTGGTTGACTGACTGGCGTAACGTTTGTGGAATTTGGGAAGCTTTGTTTATTAAATATGAGAAATGAGGAAGTGGGTTTTACTTTGTCAATCAAAAAAGATTTATAGAATTCATTTATGTTGTTCTTTATATGACATTTCACCTTGCTTTAACTACAGAAAATAGTAGTATGAAAAAAGGGATTAAAAAAAATTGGGGATGTAAGCTGAATTATATCTTCTTTGTTATTGGGACTAGGAAATGATCAGGATGTGGGTATTGACTTTTGAGTAATATTGGGGAGATAGCACCTAGGGGGACTCTAATTGAAGGCGTAATATAATATATAATGACACTGCTTAAGGTAAAAGTTTAAGCCTATGGGGGCCCAACTATGTTATATTAATTCCTAAACTTCTTTAATTTTTCTCCATTTGGGATTTCCACTCGCACCTGTATATCAACAAGTAGTCATGTAATATTACTAGAGGTTACTTATCAAATATATATATATATATATATATATATTGCTAGAGGCCGTCGGTTACATTCCAATAGAAAATTTTGTCAAAAAGAGTTTTAATCTTACAATTTGAAGTTTTGGGTTCAACTACTATGTAATAATAATTAAAAAAAGAAAAGAAATACAAATCTTATCATCTTGCCATCTAATAAGTTATTAATTAGCCAAACTAATTACTGTTTTAATTTTTTTGGCTTTGTTACTACTTGAACAAGCTTAGGTATTCTCTCTATTTCTTAGTTTCTGTTATGCTTTTCTTTTTGCAATTCTGATTTTCCAAAGAACTAAAAAATGATGCTCTGTTTTGGCTGGTTGTTTCCATTTCAGAAGCCTATGACGCACTCGACCCAAATGGAAATATCACAATCAAATGGGATATAATTAGCTGGACTCCTGATGGCTATGTTGTGAGTATTAGTTTATTGATAGAGTCTCTATCTTTTGTGCAAATTCTCTGTCATTTTAGTGCATGTTCAAGTTAGAGATCTCTCATATTTCATTGCTTACTCAAGAAACTTAGCCTATTTTGTTGCATGGACTAAGTTTGTGGCTAGCTAAGAGAGATCATAGAACAAGGCATTATAATACGATTGAAAACTCAAAAAGGTTCTGAATTTTGAATCTTACACTTTGAGCTGCTTGTTCAGTACTTAAATCATTTAATCTAATTTTTTTGAGCAATGGAGTTATTTTCTGTTCATGTTGCTAATGTGCATCTTGACTAGAGTGATGGGGGTTTGCCTATGCGAGAAGAAATTCTCTCAACTTCCCTCACCAATTCAGTAGCTATAATGTCTACCATATTTATCCAAAATGCAACATTGAGGTTTTCTTAATACTGTTCTTTTTCAATCCGGTATCCCTAGTTGAGATATTTATGATGAGCAACTGTTTTACATTTTCTTAGTTAAGAGGATGAATTGTAGGGCTTTATTCCCATAGAAGTGATTGATTATGCAAACGGCCTTCATTATCTACAGTCATGTGAAGTATTTCTCTGTTGAGCATATTAAACTCATCTCTTTTGTCTGCTGGCAGAGGCATTATAAATCATCAAATGTCATTTCTGTTAGCTAATCAGCATCTATGTTGAATGGACAGGCAGTAGTCACAATATACAACTTCCAGGCATATCGTCACATTCAAACACCGGGGTGGACACTGGGGTGGACGTGGGCAAAGAAGGAGATAATATGGAGCATGACAGGAGGCCAAGCCACAGACCAAGGGGATTGTTCTCGATTTAAAGGGAACATCCCACATTGCTGTAAGAAAACCCCAACGATTGTGGATCTATTACCTGGAACACCTTACAACCTGCAGATTGCAAATTGTTGCAAAGGGGGTGTACTCAGTTCATGGGTGCAAGATCCAGCTAATGCAGCAGGTTCATTTCAGCTCAGCGTTGGTTCAGCTGGAACCTCCAACAAAACAGTCAGAGTGCCTAAAAACTTCACTCTGAAAGCGCCAGGACCTGGTTATACATGTGGACCTGCAAAAGTTGTTAGACCCACTAAATTTATTACAGCAGATAAAAGGAGAGCCACACAAGCTTTGAGTAAGTTAATGAAGATTACATCTGTATATGCTCATTTTCAGCTTTGAGGATCATACCAGCACTGTGATAGTTTCATTTTCACAGCAGATGACACACATAAATTTCTCAATTGGTATTTCACTTATTTGTTGGGTTTCAAACATGTCTCTCTTTCATGGCAGTGACATGGAATGTTACATGCACATATTCTCAATTTCTAGCTCAAAAAGCTCCTACTTGCTGCGTCTCACTCTCAGCCTTCTATAATGACACAATAGTACAGTGCCCAAAATGTGCATGCGGTTGCCAAAACAACATAACCCATCCAGGGAGCTGTGTTGAGTAAGTTCTCTTAATCAGAACAACTTAACTCTTTCTTCTAACTTCTTTCTGGATGATATTTTCCGCTGTGGATTACAGGGCAGATTCGCCGTATCTAGCTTCAGTTGTTTCCAGTTCTGGCAAGAACAGCAATACGCCTCTGGTTCAATGTACAAGTCATATGTGCCCAATCCGAGTCCACTGGCATGTTAAGCTTAACTATAAAGAATACTGGCGGGTGAAGATCACAGTAACAAACTTCAATTACAGGATGAACTATTCAGATTGGAACATAGTTGTTCAACACCCCAATTTTAGCAATGTGACTCAGACTTTCAGCTTTGACTACAAGTCATTAACACCTTATGGAGATATCAGTAAGTGATATCCTAACATGCAGATGGTCTGTTTTTATTTTTTTAGTTGGGGTGGGGGGGTTGGGGCACATTATCTGTTGTTCTGAATTGGAAGTTTCTGCTGTCACTTATAGAGTGAATTACTAGTTGTCATCATTTTTCTGGAAACAATTGCATTTTTTACTTTTTACTTGTAATACAAATTGGAAGTTGACAAAATGTATTTAATGTATTCTTCTTTCCAATAGATGATACTGCCATGCTATGGGGAATTAAGTTCTACAACGATTTTCTCATGCAAGCTGGCCCTCTTGGTAATGTTCAGTCAGAGGTACTTTTTCAGAAGGATGCGACTTTCACTTTTGACAAGGGTTGGGCTTTCCCTCGAAGGGTTTATTTCAACGGTGATAATTGCGTCATGCCACCTCCTGATGCCTATCCATGGTCGCCAAATGCTAGTTCCCAGCAACACATCTCCTTGCTTACTCTAGTCATGACCTTCTTGTCAACCTTGACATTCATGTTTGCATATGCCTAAAGCTTCTAATCTCTGGTATACTTAAAAGTGATACTATAAAATTTTCAGCCAGATCAAAGAGACTCCAGTACTCAGGCAAACTGACTTAAGTTTCATGCATTTGGGCTATTACTTCCAGCCGCAGTTAAATGTGATCTTGTGAGCGCTATGATCTGTTACCAAAATATTCTGTTGTACCAGATATGGGGTGGGTGAATTAACGACCTTTTTGTTGCTTCTAGCTGTTGTATTTATGTTCACTTACTGAATCATCTTGTTTGTATGATATCCACATCCATACTGTAAAAGTGATTGTAATAACAGGAACTAGTAACTAGGACTGTGTTGCCCAAAGAAACAAGGACATGAAGCTACTTTCTCATTTTGATCACAATATTGTTTTTACTCTTACTCGTATTTTTATTAATCACGTGCGCATGTTGATTCAATTAAATCTCATCCCTTGATGAATCAAAGGGTGATTTTGCATGTGAATGAAACATTTTATTTATAAGGTGCTTACTTGATTCTACAAGGAGTATATTTTGTCCAGTAACCTTCGAAGTATATCTGCCTATTTTGTAAGAAGAAACATAGATGAAGATTTAATATCACATTGCAGTATTAGGAATCAAAATACAAATAGATTTCATTGTTTTTGAGAGTCAAATTTGATTTCTCTATTCACAAGCTCATGTATCATAGAATACAATTCCATCTCCATAAGTCAAGTTTGGCTCTTTCAAAAGAATATTGAATTGTTATACCATTTCTCTCTTTAATCTGTGTCAAAGTAACTTAAGCTTCAAAAATTTCCATCACATTTCTTTAGTCCAAGAAGCTGATCACCAGATAGATATCAACAAGAAAATCAACGAAGAAATCAATGTTGATAAGGCAAGTAGGCTTTTAGGGGCAGAATTAGGCAGATGTGGGTACGTATCGGGTGGGGGCAGCATGCACTCATCACCATTGAAGTAAACTTTGCGAGGAAATGCCCATCCTTGCTTGAAGGTGAAAGTGTTCTTGTCCTTTTGAAGAAGCACCTCTGACTGAATGTTACCAAATGGTCCAGCTTCCATGAGTAAGTCATTATAGTATTTCATGCCGTAGAACATACCTGTGTCATCTGCATATAAAGTAACATCCATGTTTGAATATTGTCACACACCTGAACCGAAATTCAATCCTGTAATAGTGTAAAATATGGAAATTTATTGTCACTTACTTATAGATTCGTAGGGAACAAGAGGTTTGTAATCAAAGCTGAAAACTTGTGTCACATTGTTGAGATTTGGATGCTGAACAACTAGACTCCAAAGCGTGTAGTTCATCCGATAGTTGAAGTTTGTAACAGCAAGCTTCACACGCCAATAGTCCTTATAGTTTTGCTTCACATGCCAGTGCACCCGGACAGGGCACATGTGGTGTGTGCATTGCAACAGTGGTGTGTTGTCTTTCTTCGGAGTGTTTATTCCCTTCATTTGAAGAATTTTAGAGTCGCTCCTGTAAAACCAACATTCATCATTTGATATGATGTTGCAACTTGATAAATGCATCGAAGTCAAGATATTAAAAAGCAGAGACTTACTTGACACACTTGTTCTTGTTCTGGCAACCACAAGCACAAGAGGGGCAAGGAGTGATTGTGTCATTGTAGAAGGATGAGAAAGAAACACAACAACTTGGGTTTTTCCTGGCAAGAAACTGGGAATAAGTGCAGGTCACGTTCCATGTCACTGCATGAGATGAGAGGAAAGATGTTAACCATTGTATATGTATAGCAGATCATAGTGACAAATTTAGGACTAAAAATTACTTGGCCCATAATCTGAAGCCTTAAATACTACCGTTTGTCCTAAAATTTAGGCCATTGGTGATTTTAATTCTTGAAGTTTAAAGTGATTGCTTTTAGTAGTCCCTTAGAATTCTAAATGACATGGCCGAACTAAAAACTGTCACGTCATTATTTCATTTAGGACTAAGCTTTCAAGGAACTAAAAATGATTACTTTAAACTTTAGGAACTAATTTTGATCATGGGTTAAATGTTGGGTACCTCTGGAAAAACATCATTTATTTATAGTAAAATAAAATTCTGCAAGACAGATGTAATCTTTCAAACAAGAAAGGTGTTTTAGAAAACGAATTGTGGAATACAGATTCATCTGGAGCAGTTGACAAATTTCAATATATGTGAAGAAGGGACAATGTAACTTACTCAGTGCCTGAGTCTTACGGCGGCGGTCTGGTGTGAGGAAAGCGGTGGAAGGCACAACCTTAGCAGGGCCACAGGTGTACCCTGGCCCTGGACCTAACAAGGTGAAGTTCTTGGGAAGTTTCACTGTCTTGTTCGAAGTACCCGCTAGCCCGACACTCAACTGGAAGGCTGAGACAGCAGCAGTTGGATCTTGACCCCATGCTGCCACCACACCACCTTTGCAGCAATTTGTGAATTGCTGGTTGTAAGGGACACCAGGGAGCAGATCTACAACTGTTGGAATTTTCTTGCAACAATGGGGTATGTTACCTTTGAATTTGGAACAGTCTCCTTGTTCAGTGGCTTGAGCCCCTATCATGGACCATATCACTTCCTTCTTAGCCCATGTCCATCCTAAGGTCCAACCTGGACTCATTATGTGGCGGTACATTTGGAAATTGTTCAATGTTACAACCGCCTGCCAAATATTGGAAAAGAAGCATAGTCATCCATACAATTCTAAATTCAATAAGATTCATAACAACCCTTTTCGGGGTTTATTTGAATCTTCAACAGATTAGTCAAGGTCGGCAACATATATTCTTTTCCGAACATATTTTTTTTGACATGTATGTTACATAATTTTGATTTTGGAAAATTTTCTATAAGCTTTGACTCACCACATAGCCATCTGGGGTCCAAGACATGATATCCCATTTAATTGTAACGTTCCCATTTGGATCCAAGGGATCATATGCAGCTACAATTACAAAACAGAATGAAGGGAATTGAGAAAGAGAAGAATACAGAGAGAGAAAGAAGGAAGTAAGTTAATCCAATTAGCATTTAGGGAACTATAAGCTTACCTGTATAAGTAAGCAACACAAGGAAGAAGAAAGTTGGGACAAAAAATCTCATTGTCTCAAGCTTCTAGTATTGTTGTTAAATTCAGTACCCTGAAATTTCCAGTATCAAAGTGGGATGGCTACTGGCTAATGTCTGTATATAAGAAAAGAGAGACTGTTGGAAGGAAATGTCGGTTATAGAGATGGCTTACCAAAAGGTTGTTAGATACATATAAAAAATAAAAATGGTTAAGTCGGTGTCACTCTTTTTCTCATGGGGTTTCTGGAGTTTTCTGATTGGCTTCCCATATCTTGAAGCAAGGACTAACGAGAGAGAGAATAGGCGGGAGACACGAAGACTAAACTATATGGCGAGCGCAACACTCCAACGGTCCCGGTTGAATTGAAGGTGACATGATGTATTGGGACTTTAATAACCCCAATAAGGCAATAAGGAATGAACCATCTTTGTGTTTAGGAGTTACGACTAAGGCATATGATTGAATGAGGTATATTTGTTAAATTCTTTCTATTATAGTCTCCCTAATTTTTTTTCTTCTTTTGGGTGTTTTCTTTGTATTAAATTTTAGGGTGCATTTGGATAAGTTATTGCAAAATGGTGTTTTGGGTTTAAAATGAGCCTTTATAAAAATAAAATAAAAATTACGAAGAGTTGCTATTGCGAAATGAAATTATGGATTTTAAAAACATGCTTTTAGGCTCCAAAACACCTAACTAAACGGAAACTTAATTGGTTAAGTTCCTTTTTTTTTTTTTGGTATGAGTAAGCTGTTAATCCAGTCTGCCTTCTAGGAACTTGGCTATGGAATTCTGATTAACATATATCCCTTGTTCATTTTCATATCCAATTCCAAAACCAAAACGTGAACATTCATAAACCAAAAATGTGACCAATAGCAATATTAATATATTATTCAGACATAGGCAAACAGTTTACGGAAATGTGGTAGGTTAGGTATCATGGTCATTTTGCCGAGGCCATTTTGGCAAATATGTAGTCATAGAACTTGTTGCCAACTAAATTCTGATTTCGTCCGTTAAAACCTTGCTTTCATATGCATGTTTTCAGCCAGAAGCAAGAGTTTTCGGCCAGCAGACTCTGTAGGGACAAGTGATGAGTCCCTTTTCTCAGTAAAAAAAGACACCCCAACTTTATGCGTTTTTTAGAAGATGTGAATGCTTCTCTCTGCAAAGTAGCAAACCACCCCCAAAATAGAAGACTTGGATGCTTCGTCAGTAAAAATTCTCAAATATCCCTTTTTGTAGTCTTTTTGGTCACTCAGCCTATGGCCCTCACTCAGTTAGGATCCTTTAGATGAACAACAACAATTAAAACCTCTTTCTTTACTTAGCCCAAAGAAAAAATTACAATTAGAAAAATTAATTTGAAAGACAGAAGTAAAAGATTCTTTATATATATATATATATATATATATATATATATTCATTTTCTCACATATCTCTCTATTTGGCTATTTAAATAGAATAGTGGTAGTTTCATTAAAAAAAAAAAAAATAGTGGAGAGTATTGAGATTAATATAATTTATGAATCATAGATTAATTAAAGTAACAAAAGTGAGTTTTTAGACCAAATTTGACTAAAAGTGCACTGATATATGAAGCATGCCACTTTTGGGGCATGGTCAGGATTATAGATAATTACTATGCTGGCATTTGTTGTATTATGGGATAGCATGGTCATTTTTTGTGTATTTAATAAAACTCGGATTAGTTGGAGTGTGAACATTTGGAAGACCCAATGGAAGATAGTGATCACCACATTGTTGATAGTGGACCATTTTATTGCAACTTATGATTAATAGTATGGACTTTATTAGTATATTATATTTGATCATACGCAACACTTAATGGGACGGGCTTGCATTTTGGACTAACACACAATGAAAAAGTCTCTAACCTCTACTTCATTAAAGTATTGGTTTAGCCCATTAAGAGCAATACATTATGATACTCTCTCACTCATATAAATATATTATATATTGGGTTGGTGTTCAAGGGTGATTAGTATGTCACTATGTCTAGAGAGTAGAGAGAGAAAACAAGTGAAAAATATGGTATAGACGTATAATAGCTCCCCTTCCTCTCACACCGTACGGTTCCAGCAACACTGCCCTCGTGCTTTTGCTCTTAAATCTAAATGTTGGAACGCAGTTAAAGTTATGTTGAAGTGCCACCGAAGCTCTATCAGTGCGCTCATTTTTTTTTTTTTTCCTGAATAAATACTTTATTGACCAAGCAAAATAAGAGAAGCGCTGGGCCTGAATCCATCTCTATCCAAAGCCTGAACAATTCAAGACGATAGGGAGGAGATGGGCACCGGCCCAGTCCATAACAAAAAGGTAGCCCATTTTGCTAACAGATGGGCATACATTTTGCCTTTTTTTTTTTTTGTTTTTTGAGAAAACATGCATGTTGCCTTCTCTATACACAAAAGAGAAATTTACATTTACAAAAGATTTGGCTAAATTAAGAATATCTTCTACTATAGTTTTAATGTTCCAGTGAGGCAGTAAGCTTTATTTTTGCAGAGGATCTAAGAAAATTCCATGCATCTCCTTCTATAATTATTTTGTTAAATCCCTTAGCTACTGCTCTACGAATAGCACACAAAGCTGCCTCAGCTTCACCTTGAATAGAACTTCTTGGACTAATTTTTACAGTCCACCTCAATAAGATTCCCATCATGGTCCCTACTTACCACAGCCACACAGCTATATCCTTCTCTTATAGCTACATCAAAGTTCAATTTAATCCAATCTGCAGGTGGAGGATACCATTTTGGGTCTCTAGATGATTTCTTGATCAGTTCTCTCTCTGCATGTTTGTGCTCTTCAAAAACTCTCAACATTTGTCTTGCAATCTCCATAGGGTTGCTTTTGACTCCCTCTACCCTTACTCTGTTTCTAATCATCCATAGGTGATCACATACAATTGTAGCAAAAAGCTGGAAAGTTATGGATTCTTCACTGTTTAGCCCCAGCAAGTCTTCAGGGTACAAAATCATGTTCACCTGATCTGAAATTGAGAGGTTAATTAATCTATCTAAATTAATTGGCCAAGGTGACATTAGCCAAATTTGGGCAACCCAATCACATTGAATAAAAAGATGCTCAATAGACTCAATTGCATTGTTGCACAAATAACACTTAACAGAAGAGAGAACAAACCTGTTATTAAGGACTGAGCAAGTAGGTTAGGATGTTCCAAACCATTTTCCAAAGGAGGTTTTTGAGCTTGGCATTAAGTTTCAATTTCCAAAGATTCTTCCAGTCTTTGTTTTGCAAGTTGGGATGGTTGGCTAAGTTTGTGATCCTCAACGCAGCATAAGCCGATTTAACTGAGTATTCCCCATTTGCACTCAAGCTCCAAAACACCTGGTCATGTTGAAATTGTTGGGTGAGGTGGATGTTCAAAATGTTGTTCATTGTTGCTTGGTCGAACAAATATGAAAATTTCCCTCTATCCCATTGCCTTGTATCTTGGTCTATGAGGTCAACAACTAGATGGTCTTCATTGGAGGCTCCACTCCTTAATTGAGGAATAAAGTTTGGTTCATTAGGAACCCAAGGGTCTTCAAAAATCCAGGTATTAAGGCCATTGCCAATTCTATGGCAAAGCCCATTTTTCAATACATCTCTACAACCAAATATACTTTGGCAAGACCATGATGCAGATTTCAGCATAGGGACCTTCATGAAATTTCTGTTTTTCACATATTTCTTTTGGAAAACTTCACCCACACTTTATCAACATTGCTAACAATTTCTCAAGACATCTTTGCCACTAATGCTCTATTCATAACTTCTGTCTTTTTAATGCTCAAACCTCCCATATTTTTGGTGTGCAAATGGATTCCTAACTCTTGAGGCAACATCCCGGTTTATTATCATCTTTCTTACCCCACCAAAAATTTTGATTAAGAGCATCTAACTTGGAACACACATGTTTTGGTAGGAGTAAGGAGGCTGCTTGGTATGAAGGGATTGAATTCGCCATTGATGTGATAAGGATAGCTCTGCCCGCCTGTGATAAAGTTTTCATTTTCATCCTTGAAGCTTTGACTTTACTTTTTCTATAATCTCCTTTGATGCTGCCTTTTTATCCTTACCAGAGGCCATATGAATGCCCAAATATTTTTCTTTTCTATTTGAGGCATTTATCCCTATTGACCTAGCTAGGCGATTTTTCACCCCATGTGAAAGGTTTTTACTGAAAATTATCAGACTTCAAAAGGTTTACTTTCTATCCAAACCAGCTAGAGTAAGTTTCAAGGGTTACCTTGATTCTCTCCATATTTTCATCGTCTGCTTGAGTTTAAATAAACAGATCATCTGCAAATTGGATGAGTGATTGGCATAAGGTCAGGGGCAAGCTTGAATCCCTTGATTTTGTGTTGACTTGCTTCTCTATTTATGAGCCTAGCTAGAACTTCTGCTACTAATACGAAGAGAAAAGGGGAAAGAGGATTTTCTTGTTGAATTCCTCTTTTTAGTCTAAAAAAACCATAAGGACTGCCATTTATTAGGATGGAAAATGAAGGAGTGGTCACACACTGCATGACCTATTGAATCCACATGCTAGGGAATCCAAAGCATTTGAGCACATTCAATAGAAAGTTCCATTCTAGCCTATCATAGGCTTTCTCCATATCTATCTTTAAACCCATCCACCCCTTTTTTCCTTTCTTCTTCTTCATTTCATAAAGAATCTCTTGAGCTAGAAAGGTGTTTTCTTGAATTTTATGGCCCGAAACAAAGGCTATTTGCCAAGGGGAAATCAATTTTGGGAGAACTTTCTTCAATCTGTTGGCTAGCAACTTGGAGATAATTTTGTACATGACATTACACAAGCTTATCGGCCTATATTGTGACATAGATGCTACATTACTACCTTTGGGAATAAGGACAATAAAAGAATGAGTTATTTCCCTCAACATATAACCCCTAGTAAAAAAAGCTTGTGATTGCTTCAATTATATCACCTCCAATGATATTCTAGTAGAACTTGTAAAAGTCGGCTGATATGCCATCTAGCCCTGGTGCCTTGTTTGAGCCTAAACTGAATACCATTTCTTTAATCTTTTTTTGCCATAGGTATCCGTGAAAGCATACTAGATCTTCCTCAAACAAAATTGGTAAAATGAGATCATCAAGATTATCAGGGATAGAAGGGCTAGAAAAGGAAAATAAATTAATAAAGAACTCCTCAAAACATTTACCAATTTCCTCTCTACTCGGCACCCAAATGCCCTGTTAATTCTTAAGGAAGTCTATGGCATTCCTCCTTCTTATTATCGTTGAAAGGTGAAAGAATTTAGTATTCAAATTTGTCGCTGCCAGCTTTATATTTCTGTCTCCATAACGTTTCCTCCCTTTGAAGCCATTCCTGGAGATTTAAATAAATGCTTGCCTCTTTACTCAGATTCTCCTGTGTTGGATCTTCCCCTTGGATTTTTTCTAGTTGCTTCCAGCATTCTTTGATATTGGATTGAATGTTTCCAAGCACTCCCCATTCCATATTTTGAATTCATTCTTTGTTTCTTTAAGTTTCTTACAAACTTTAAACATCGGGGTTCCCCTCATATCCCCTCTCCAAGCCTTCTCTACAATAAAATGGCTTTATTCATCACTATTCCATGCCTCTTCAAATTTAAAAGGTCTTTTAATACAACGTTGTTCCCCTTCTGTAAAGAGTACAATTGGTGAGTGGTCTGATGATGCAGCTAGTAAATTGTGAACAATAGCTCTAAGAAAGATAAGCCTCTATCATTTGCAAAGGCTCTGTCAAGCCTTTCTTTTATATTCGCTAGGCCCTCCCTCCTATTAGACCAAGTGAAAGGGTTGCTAGAAAATTGGAGATTAATGAGCCCACTTTTATCTATCACTTCATTAGGACCTTCACTGGACGGATTAGCCATTGGTTTCCCACCTTTCTTATCTGCCTGTGAAAAAACATGGTTAGTCCCCAATGCAAAGCCACCCTCCACTAAAGACTTCTCCCACCTTCTCTACTGCTTCCCAAAAAAGGCTCTATCACTTCACTTCGGAGGGCCATACATAAAAGACATAAACCAAGGCTCATTAATAGGATTGGAGAACATTAGAACATTTATCATATTACTGCATTTATATGTGACTTGCAAATCCACCCCTATTTTCCAACAAATAACAAGACCTCCTTTTTTACCCTTTGGATCAACATACTCAATATTATAAAATCCCAACGACTCCAGCAATTTTCTACTTCTATTTATGGAAATTTTAGCTTCGGATAGAAATACTATATTCGGACCAGTATCCCTTATTAAGGCTCCAAGAGTTCTTTCTGCTGAAACCCAAGCCAAGTCTCGGCAATTCCAAGATAAGGTAATCATGGTTGAGGTGGAGGCATGATAAGGCCTGCCTCCTTAGCCTTTTTGGATGTAAGGGACTCAACATCAATCAAATTTCTAAAGTTCACATAGGTTACCTCTTTTATTGGCAAACATGGAGGATGTCTAGCTTTCTTTCTGGCCAAAATTTTTATTTTTCTCTTCTTATCTTGTTGCGACTTCAGTGAGCTTAGACAATTGAGCTACGATTCCAGTTTAAGTAAACCAGAGCCCACCTTGGTTAGTTTGAGGGCTCTACAATGGGTTGGGTTCTCCTCCTCCTCCTCCTCCAACTTCCTCTTTGCTCCAATACTTACTACATTTTGGGTTTTAGATGGGCTAATAATGGCTTGTTGCATTTCCCTGGTCATTAACTTTGATGGGCCTAAGCAATCAAGCCCAATTAAGTGGGGTGGGTCTGCAAGGTTCAGGTCAGTCAAAGGAATGAGGGTATGGTCTTATGTTACTGATGTGTGTTTGGAGGTGTTATTTGTGGTGGGTATATTTAGTGGAGATGCGGTGTGATGTTCTAGAGATTTGGTTGTGAGGGAACTAGATTTTTCTTGGAGGTTAGTTTCCATAGGGGTTATGGAGTTTAGGGCTGTCAGGTTTAAGAGTTGGTTAAGAGGCTTTTGATTTTTTAAGAGTTGGTTGGATATTTGGTTGGGATTGGATGGGGATATTGGGTAAGTTTCCAATATTGGTTTGTTTTGACATGACATGAGCAACCAATTCTTCAAAATTTGATAGAGTTTTCCTCGAGACACTCACCTGGATCTCACTGGAATCACATCTATTCTCATTCTCTGAATCACCCAACGTGTGAAGATTACGCACCTCGTCTCTCTGACCTAGGGCCTTACTCCTCCCTTCTCCATCCTCATTTGATGTTTGAGCAGCTTCTGCAATAAATTCAACCCATTTGGTTGTTATTTTATTGATTAGTTCTGCTTTCATCCATGGACCAAATCCATATGGTTCTTTGCGCATTAATTTTTCATCCTGCCACATTGAAAACAAAACTCATCTATTCTTTCATATTTAAATTGAATCCATAAGTCTGGTTGTGGCTTTCTATCTAAAAAAAAACACTCCAGAGAGGATTTTCTACTTTTATCTCCACCTTCACCCTTCGGAACATGCTCATGCATATCTTCCTATCTCCCGTGAGATCAACATCTAGAACCTCACCCACAAGAGCTCTAATCTCTTTTGCATTTTCCTTTGACATATACTCAATGAGGAGATCATGAACTTGGATCCAGAGTGGAATACTAGAGAAATCCATAGCTTCAATTGCTAAATTATTTTGCCACTATTTCAAAATATGGGAATCCTTCAATATTCCAAGGCCCCAGTTCTAAGATGTGTTTTTTATCCCCTTCACAGGAAAATTTGAACAAAAAACACTCCCTTAGATCAACAATCTGAATCCCTTTTGCTATTCTTCAAGCTTTTAAGATGATGGCCTTGACTGCATTTTTGTCGATGATTCTATTCGCCAAAATTTTACCCACCAAGCCTATATTGCATAGATCTTTAGCTGCCTTCTCACTTGCTTTCAATTTTAAAGATTTGCCCAAGCACATGAGTTTGCTGGTATCCATGGTAAATGCTTCTACCGGCTCATTTTGTTTGTCCATTTGGATTCGCGCTAAGTGGTTAGGGGCATGACTCCTAGACCACAATAAGGTGGGTCAATTAGGATGGGTTTTTTCGAAACTGTGTTGGTTGAAGGAATCGGTTTAGGATGGGTTTGATGGAAAATATGATGGTTTAAGGAGTCTGAGTAGATAGGAAAAGCTGTACAAATTTAAAAGAAAACTTGAGAACCAAACTTAGTGAGATTGGGGAACCTCGAGCAAAGCTCAGGCCAGGGAAACCTTGGTTCAAAACCAAGGAGAGAACAGCTGCCAAAGCAATGAGTTTTTGAAGACTCTAACTAACAGTGCGCTCTTATATATTTATCTTTCCTTTTGTATATGCATAATTATATATGTCATATATCATGTTGTTACTGAATTAGTACAGTCTAAACAAGTTAACCATCCATAAGCCACTTGAATATCACTTATGGAGGGATTCATAATGATAAGATTAACCAACCCAAAATAGGCAATGTGAATACCCACTTGTAAATTAACATGTGACAAGACCTAATTATTTGTACCAACTCATGCCCCTTTGTAGCATTTTGGCTAGCTTGGAGGCCTACTCATGCGACGTGTGAATATCACTTGTCCATGGGTCTCCTGGTGTGAGGCAAGTATATAAACAACGAGATGTGTGAATACCACATGTATGAATATGTGAATCAAACATACTTTCCAAAATGTTGCGACATGTCATGCATACGCTCCTTCTTGCCCTCATTGACCAAACCCAAAACTCTTATCAATTTTTCAATTTTCCTCATCAAAATTTCTTTCAAATTATTTTCAAAAACAAAATACAACCAAGTTGAAAAATGAGAGTTGTAGTAGGGGTAACAGGAAAGGCTTGTCCCTGAGTAGGGTCTAGCCTGTTAGGATTTGGCAATGAGAATACGATCCATAAAGCTGATTCCATTTAGGCCCCCACCGAGGATGATTAGCCATGTCGAGGACAAAGAATAACACAAGTATGGATGCATTTCCGAGTACAAAATTGGTGTCTGGTACAAATTACTAGGTGATCTTTCCATGATGAATGATTTGATAGGCCAAAATAGTATTACAGACTCAAATATCCACTTAAACCCTAAAAAGGGTAGGACCCACAACATGTGTGGAATATTTTGTTATCATGTGGGATACACCAAATGGAGAGTATAAAAGAGGGAAGGAAAATCAAATTGGGGGTTGGAACAAAAATTGGGGGAGAAATACATGAGAGAATGTGAGAACATAGTTTAGGGTTCAGAGGTCTTGCTCGGACCTCAATAGGGTAACTCAATAGTTAGGAATCTCCTTAGCTGGGCCCAATACAAAGCAATCTAACGACAAATTGGGCTAGGGTACAATCCACCATTGAGAAAACCACTCCAGGAGTCTTCCATTGTAGGTTGTACCCAATCAAGAACACAAATTAATTTAGGGGGCCAAATCCCAGGAAGCCCAAGGGTTTTTTTTGGAGTGGAGCCTCCACAAGAGCTTAAGGGGGTCAGTTTGGTTAGAGAGATGGAAAAGTTGATGGATAAAAAATGGAGAGAGGATGAAAAAGTAGAAGGATATAAGAGATTTTAATTTCATTCATTTGTGTTTGGTTGGAGTGGTGAAAAAGTGGAGGGATGAAAAAAAAATTTGTTTGGTTGAGAAGAAAAATGGGAGGATAGAAAATGTAGTTAGTGTAAATTTACCCTTACATCCTTATTTAATTATATATGAAATAATTTTTTAATAAAATATTACTTATTTTATCAATTAAAATTTATAAAATATTTTATAAAAATTAAAACATTATACATATTATTTTTTTTCTCTTTGTTATTAAATTTATTACATTTTTTTTAATAAACCAATAGAGAAAAAAAAGGAAAGCACAAAGATTGATACTAAACAAACACAAAGAAAGAAAAAAAAATAAACAGCATAAAATAAAATAAACAAAAGAAAGAAAGTGAAAACTGAAAAAGAACAAACTACAAAGAAAGCAAAAAACGAAAAGGACGAAAAAAGTTTTTTTTTTTAAATCAAACATTGAAAATATGCATGTTTAACGTTTAAGACTGGTAGAAAAGTAACTGATATGGTTGCATTTAAATCAATTGTGTTTCCCCTCCGAAATGGAGAGATCAATTTTTGGTGGATCAAGAGAGAAAATGTCTAGGCTTCACCAAAAATTTTCCATCATTTCTCTTCTTAACAAACAACACTCACTCATATTTTCTCCTTTAATTTCCATCCACTCTATTCTGCCTCCAACCAAATATACCCTAAAGAATATCTTGTTGATTAAGTTAAACCCCAAAACGTGACCGCACAGAGTTACGTCAAGATTTTGAGTGCATCATGACATTAGCTATTTGTGGGTTCAAAGATTTTCAAAATGTTTTCTACATGTCACTCTTGATGTCTTGATGCATGTATGATATCATGGAATGCATTACAAAATTATAGAAGGGCCCAAATAGATAATCATAATTAGGTAGTGATTTCGGTTGGCCGTCATAGGTTGCAAGTCCTAACACATTTTCCACAAGTAACTGAACTCCCAAATTTTTGTTATTGGTTTGAGACATTGTTTGACCTAATGTAAGTTAGAGGACTCAAGGATTCTTATAATAGGACCTAAGGAAAAACCAACTACATACAGATACTAAATATAGATAACTAATTATACTTAAAGAAATCCTAGCAACTGGCGGTAACTAGATACACTTTACACATGCACTACGTATTTGGGCACAAGTCATGAAAACCCTGAAAGTAAAAGTAGTGTGGATCCGATGTTTGATATTTATAGTATAAAAACATTTGTAGGTTTTTTCTTGTTTCTATCCAATAATATATTTGGGCATACATGAGATTATAGACCCTAACCAATAATGAAAGTGATAATTTCCACCGGGTCCCCTATTTTTTTCACCTCCCAAATTAAAGTGAATTGAGAGAGAAGAGAGAGTTATCCAAGGGTTCACTTCAGATTTCCTTTTCCTTTCTTTTCTCCCTTGAAATTTGCAAACCAAAGGCTATGAAAGAAAAACTCTTTGTCTCTGTCACTCTCTCCACTTTGTCAAGCATGGTGTAAGTTAGGAGTTGATCCAAAAAATTGAATTTAAAAAAAAAAAAAAAAGGTTTAGATAGAATATAAGATAAGTGTAGAGAATTTAGACCCAACCCTCCAAAAGAAGATAAGTATAGAGTATTATATAGACATAAATGGGTTGCAACTTGCAATGTTTATTCCACATTAATTCCTTATTATTCAACCAAAAATAAATAAAAGAAGCGCAGAACTTGTCGTTAATTATGACCAGTGTTGGTTTGATGTAATTTAAGGCTTAAAGGAGAAAAATTCAGGCGATGTAAAAATAATAATAATAATAATAATAAAGTCATCTTGTTTATAGAGATGTAAAACTATTAATTAAATTTTTATATGTACGTTTTGCTCTCATCTCTTTTTGAAATCAACCAAATATTTTTCCTAATGTTTTATCAATTTTAATACTTAAAAAATATTACAATAAGAGGGCCTTAATTAGGCCTAAGCTTAGAGTTGGCGTTGTTATGGCAGGTAATGGGCAAAGTTTTGTTATAAATACAATAAATTTTGTAATTTTTTAGCAACTTGTTGAAGTAATAGATTTTGATAAGTTAACATCACTTTTTTTGTTAAATAATTGCGAATTTTGCTAAAATAATTCAATAATTACAAAAGAGAGGGAAGATTTCAATCTTAAATGTCTTGAGAACATAAGACTCATGGCTTATTATGCTATTCTTTTTATTCTTTTTGATCGCAAACTACTTAATTTTTTTTAATGAAATTCACAAGCTTAAGATAAATTTAAAATAAAAATAAAAGTCAATTCGCAAGAAAAGTCCAATCCATCCACGAAATAATTTTTTTGTTTTTTTGGATGTGTTAGACGGTTATTGCTTTGAATGTGTCGTAGTGGGAAAGCAATTTTGTCATTACCATACATAACTGTCAATTTGGACGTGTTTCATAGGATAAGATCATTGGAACATTCTGGTCATAAGTATATGCTCGAAACTACACGGTTATTGCTTTTACTATTAATTAGTTTCCAATTAAGTTCCAGCGATGGAAAACAAGAGGCTTAAAGCACCTGGTTTTGGGTGGAGTCAGTCAACTGTTTAATGCAGCCCACTGAAATTTTATCCAGAGTTCATATCTTGCTGGTCTCATCTCTCTTCCTGGGCTGAGTATTCTAGTTTATCTACCCCTATATATATACACAGGCATAGTCATAGATATTCAATTCAGTACACTGTTTGGTAAAAATTACATAATCTTCCTGGAAATTAATACAAACCTTTAGAGTTTAGAGTAGCATTGCAAGTTTGCAACACATTTTGAAGGGAATAGAGAGAAGAAAAAATTTCTAATGGGGCGTTGGATGAGGCCAGAGGTAAGTATTTAATACAATCATGTCATGGCCAATAATTAAATCTCAAATCATGGCTATTATTATTATTAATATTATTTTGATTTCATTGAGTTGATTTGACCCCTTGACCTGATAGGCTAAACCTGATTGCTGTAAATTGTAACGGCTAATACGAAAATTTTATGTTCTCTTTTTGTTGTAATTTTTTAAAATATTTTATTTTACATATATATATATATATATATATATATAATGATGGTGTGAGTGAGATAAATAAATTTTCATGGCCACTAAACATCAATGCTGAAAGTTCCATTTTATGAGTTTTTGTATTGAAATTTTAATTTTAAATACATAAATATCACTTGATTCAAAAATATATTTTTGAAATTTAGAGTATATAGTATATAACATCATTCTATTCCTTGTCTAAAGAAAAAGAACCAACCTACTAGTTTGTTTCTTCTATAATTTGTAGTACTTTTGATTTAAGTTTATCTTTTGTTGGCAGTGAGTTTTGTTGGATTAAGAGATCTTTAAAAATAACCCAGCACTTATTGTTGATCCTAAAGTAGGGTTTTCTTGTACTAATTGCAATTTGCAACCTCGTGTTTTGAAAGCTTGTAGACGTGATTATTATACTGTTCAAAATCTTCTAAAACATTATGCATCCTAAATTTTTTTTTTTTTTTTTTTTTTGACAATTCAATAGTTACAAAATAATAGAGAAATATGGAAGATTTGAATTTTAAATATCTTTATTATAAATATTTGGAGATGTGAATTTCAATTAAAAAGTTCTTGAATATGCACGTGCTAATAATTGATCCTACAAGCCCTTGTACGAGGTTGACTGTCATGTGGATGTAGTCTATTCGTAGGCTATTCGCAAGCTTATTTTTATAGCTTTTTTCAGATGTGTATATTAGCCTAAGGTAAAAATAATATTGGTTTGTTTGTGGATTCAGGTTTATCCACTATTGGCTGCAATGACCTTCGTAACTAGTCTGTGCACCTTCCAGCTTGTAAGGAACGTATTGCAAAACCCTGATGTCAGGTACAACATAAATTTTAATTTGCAAGAATTTGATATCAGCCCCTCAGAATTTTTTACTATAGGATTAAAAAAATAAAAATAAAAATTGTTATGCAGGATTATCTATTTTCTTATGGCTTTGTTAATTTGCAGAGTGAACAAAGCTCACCGTAAAATGGCAGTGCTTGATAACGGAGAGGAAGGAATGAGGTATGCCGAGCATGGCTTCCGCAAGTTCCTTCGTACCCGCCAGCCGGAAATCATGCCTAACATTAACCACTTCTTCTCCCAAGATAACTGAAGAACACACATACATTAATACATACATACAGATGAAAGAAAATAATTCATGGGGAGATTGGATTTATTTGTTTTTGATGCTGGTCATTTATACCTCTTTATATTGCTTTGAGTGTGTGCTTTAGTTCTTTGGGATTCTATGGCCATGGCCAACCTTTGTACTCGACTCACTCCATAAATAAAATTGAGTCCTGTGTTTTTTTTTTTTTTTTTTAAGGAATGAGCCCCTGTTTAATTGCTTCATTTAATTTCTTTCTTTAAGCAAGCTGGCTCCACATAATAGTCTAAGACAAAAATTTAAGGGGACATTTTTTATATCTAAATATTAACTAATTAAATTTATTTATTAAAAACCAAATCAAAGTTAATTTGATGCATTAAATATATAATTTGATGAATTAATATTAACTAAAATAAATTTAGTTATATATATAATTAAATATCATGGTTGAAGCATCAAATTGAACGGAAAAAAAGAAAATTTATTATTTTATAAAAAGAGGCTTACTTTATCTTAGATATAAGATGTAAGATGATGCATATTTAAGTACAATTGTAATATAATTTTCAATTTTATATCTTGCTGTTAAGAGGGAGATAGAGAGAGAGAGATAAAATTTATTTGGTATGTGTTTATTTGAGAGATAGATAAATAACGTTGAAATCAGGTAGGATATTGATTTACAAAATTAAAATTTTAAACTATTAGGGAGATTAATCATCATTGATGATCTAACACATGTACAATATATTTTCAATTGGATTAGGTTTTTATTAATCTTGTATTTTGGAGGCTTTATTAGAACTTAGAAAGAAAATGCTAAACCTATTACAAAATAGTCACTGTAGGGTCCGTTTTTGTAGCCTAAGCCCAAAGAGGATGGGTTAGAGGCCCAATGAACCCAGCACAATGAATTTGTAGAGAGTGGGTGAAAGAGCTGGGTTGGATCTGAATTAAACAATAGATGGCTAAGTTACGTGAGGCAGAAATGGCATAAAAAAATGACAAAAGAGGGTTCTTAGGTGGAAGTCCGAAGAGACATTTTATTAGATGAACAGTAATTGCAACATTCAGAATTACATTAAAGCTTTTTCCTCCTCTATTTTCTCAGGGATCGACCTTCTTTATATAGCACCTTTCTCCCTCATTTCCATCGTCCACCTGTTCCTCATCTGGGTATCAACTTGAGCACATGTCACATCATGCGCCCACTTTTAGTTCTTTTTGAGTGGCGGTAGCTGGGCTATCACTGTTCAGGTGTCTTCTCCACATAAATGCGGCCAGAAAAGCTGTTGCAATACATTAAATACGTTGGTAGCAGCTTTTCCTTTAGATATTTCTTCATTCTTATCATCCTCAGGAGTGCCTAGAGCTTATTTTTGTCACCCAGACTATCAAGAAAGGCATTCAGGCTTCCCGTACCTGTATTTAATCAGAACTACCCGTATCCAAGGAGAAAAACCTCTTCGGACAAAGTATGACCTCTTCGGATTATACTTTTCGGCCATCTTTGGGCCTGATGTCAGCAGAAGTGTACCCCGGCCTGCTTTTGCTCTTCAGACGCAGGATACCATGAAGAACAGGGCCCCAGGCCCAATTGACAGCTCTGGGCTTTTGCCCCCCACAATAGCCCCTCAAAATCTCAATTTTTCCTCGCATCCGAAGAAAACAAGTGGGATTTTGACTTGCCACGGAGCAAAAGCTTGGGAACAGACGAAAAATTCAAACTGGCATGTGTGTAGATATGGATGCGCGCGTTCCATCATTGCTGCAGTTGTTTTCCGTATTCCCAAAGCGCTATATTAATTACTCCAGGCGGTGTCTTGTCCTTTGCATCCAACGGCGGACTGTTGATCCAACGGACAGGGTTCTTTCTTGGGATTTGGGCGAAATAACTTCTGCCCCTTCGTTTGACATCATATAAAATCTCAGAGTTTAACATTTCCTTTTTACCTTACAATTCTCAGACTACCCAACAAGAACAAGCATCCAAACGCTCCGAGCTTTCTCAATCGCTGACCCCAATCCTTCTTAGAGTCTTCAAGAATCTTCCTACGAGTTCAAGGATCGATCCTTAGTTCCGTGTCTGTAAGTTTTCATCGCCCCAAGACTTCTGTTTTCTCTTTGGCTATCTTCTACATCGTGTTTTCATTTTTCCGTTTTTAAGAAAGATGGGCAAACTTGAGTACATGGTAGACGGACCTGCCCAGATGGAGAAGTTTAGGGCTACATACCGTATACCCCCAAACGTGGGGGTGAGGTATTGTCCTCCAGAGAAAATACTGACTGATCGAAAAACCGGGGAAGTTGTGATCCCCCTCATCGCTTTCCTGGAGGGAGGAATGACGATTCCTATAGGTCCCATCACTACTAGTTACCTCCGAAACCATAGGATCACCCCTTGGCAGTGCGCGCCTAACATGTTTAGGATCCTAGGAGCAATTGAAGACCTTAACCATCACCTAGGATTGGGACTTACCTGGCTCGACGTGGTGCACATGTACGAGTTTCACAGCCAACAAGGGGCGGGATATTATTTAAAATCCCGGTCCGACATTGTTCGGCTGATTTCCTGCCTTCCCAAGTCCAACAAAGGGCTGAAGGACGACTATGTGATCGTCTCGGGCGCGTGGTATAACGGCCCTCACTGTCCGACCAAGCAAGGAGAGCCAGGTGGGACATTAGTTTTAGGCACTGACCGTAGGCTTAGGATCCGTGTTTTTTAACAGTTTCTGATTTTCTGTGTTGCTACTTTCGATTTTTCTAATCAAACTTTGCTGTGACTTGACAGATAAAGAACACATTACTCCTCGGCTCAGCCTTACTAACGTCGCTGCGCTGTACTTTTTATTACGGTCGGAGATCTTCGTTAGTGAGGACGGACAACTCCGATCGGCTCCCCTCATCCTAGGGTACAAAGCGAAACCGAAAGACTTCCAACCGGTGGGCAACGCGATAACCCAAGGAGATCGTCGCCTCAACCGTATTGACGTATCTCGGAAGGGTTTCTTGGCACTGCACGAACTTCCACCCGTGCCACATCCAAACCCTCGGAATATACCTCCTCTCGTTCAACCACTCCAACAAGTTCCCCTCGGACAAGAGGTTGAGGGTGAAAGAGTTGGCTCCTCTAGCTCTTCACTTGAGGAGCAAATAGACAAGTTCCATTTCGAGGGGGAAGCGCCAAGAGGAGAACAAGTGGTAGAGGTCTCGGACGCCGAGGAAGAGATCGACAGGCATTCAAGCATTCACCCTGTCCTGATTGTTGCCAATCCTGAAGACTCGTCGGACGAAGACATGGACTTAAGGAGTTTAATGAAGAAGAGGGGCCAGAAGACCGAGCACAAAGATGCTGGGACGTCTAAAGCAGTGGTGACCCTGCCCCCAGTGCCTACTCAGGTCCCTGACCCAGGTTTGAAGCCCATACCAAACTTGCAGAAGAAGAGGCCCCACGAGCCTGAAGAGAGGGAGGTGGTTGTGCCACCTAAGACTAATAAACAACAAAATGTGGTACGAGACCACCGAAGCAAGAGGGCCTCCTCCACCGAGAGCCGAGAGGACGTAATTGTGGCTGACGTCTGCCGAGGAGGGGGAACTCGCATTTGGTCCCCAAGGTTAGAGCTGGATGGAGCTCCCTTTCCTTGGGATACCTCCCTCCGCAACTATGATGGGGGAAGGGCAGGGTACGTTGCTGAGGCCCTGCAGCAGCCACTCCTTCTCCCTCATGACATAGAGTCCTACAAGCGCTTCGGCCAGAAGGAGCTCTTCTTGTCCCTTAAGAGGGACGTGGCCATGGTAAATAACCTCTTTCTTAATCCATGTTTTATCCTTAACTGACTTTGCTTCCCTTCTTTACTTAATGTTAAAAATGTTGTCATGCAGATTACTCAGCAGATTTACGTAGCCGAGGAATGGAATAAGAAGTCCTACCTCGAGGCTCAAGCAGCAGCTCAGTCTCAATCCGAGACAGAGAGATCTCTGGGTCAGTTGAAGGAGGACTATGTTCACATGTCAGAGCAGCTGAAAGACATGACCAATCAAAGGAACAGCCTCAGAGCCGGCCTAAAGAACGCCGAGACCCAAGCCGAGGAGCAGCGCAAACAGCTGCATATGACAGAGATCAACCTGGCGACTGAAAGGGAGCTAGTGAAGGGTCTCAGGGCCGAGCTTCAGAAGGCCAAAGAGAACGCCCTAGCAGCCGAACAGAAGGCTCAGCTGGCCAAGGAATTAATTGAAGCTGAGAGGAAGGCGGCGTATCAGTTGGGGGTGGATGAGACCGGGCAGCAGCTTACCGAGCAATTTGCCTCGGTTAGTCGTGATTACTGCGGCATAACCTGGCAAAAGGCACTGGATGCTGCTGGGGTTCCCTCGGATTCCCCCCTGAGGTTGCCTGGGAGCATATATTATGATCCCGAAATTCGAGAGCTCCCAGGTCCTGACCCTCCTGCTGCTCCCCAGCTTCCAGCGATTTCAGAGCAAGGCTTGGTCAGTCAAGCTCCCCCTTCCACCCTTGATGCTCCAAAAGAGACTGGTCAACCAGGTGAAAAGGGTAAACCGGCTGAACCAGGAAAAAATAAAGGCAAAGGGTTAGAGGGAGAGAAGACTTCTGCTGAGCCCGAGGGTCAAGCCCCAGAAGCTGCTGCTCGGATGGGCCAGGCTGCTGACAGTGTGATCCCTCCAGCAAAAGAATAGACTGATAGGAGATTGTAATTTATTCTGCTTTTTCTTTTCTTTTTCTTTTCTTTTTTTTTTAAATGAGATTGTAATTTATTCTTTTTTAATTAATGAAGTAATTTTTCTTTTACTTTTGTTATAAGGTCTTGTACTTTAATACTATGGGAATATAGGTAATTGTGATTCTAATATTATGTTAACAACGTGCATGACTATGATTGTTACTAAAAATAAGCAGAATGTACAGGAACTATCAATAAGAGGCAACATGAACCAGGGATAATTTAAATATAATTAGTAGTTTCAATCATGGCTTATCAGAGGACGATATTTCAGCAATAGCAGTTGCATTAGATTTAGACTTAAACACTCGGATGACTGTAATGAAGTGCAAACTAACCTAAATCATCTGGTCCGAGGACTACAGGCATGATTGGGTTTAAGTTTAGACGGTTAAAAGAACTGCAACGGAGTGTTAACTAACCCAAATCATCTGGTCCGAGGACTACGGGCGTGATTGGGTTTAAGTTTAAACACTTAAAAGAACTGTAATGGAGTGTTAACTAACCCAAATCATCTGGTCCAAGGACTATAGGCATGATTGGATTTAAGTTTAAACACTTAAAAGAACTATAAGGGAGTGTCAACTAACCCAAATCATCTGGTCCGAGAACTACGGACATGATTGGATTTAAGTTTAAACACTTAAAAGAACTGTAATGGAGTGTTAATTAACCCAAACCATCTGGTCCGAGAACTACAGGCATGATTGGACTTAAGTTTAAACACTTAAAAGAACTGTAATGGAGTGTTAACTAACCCAAATCATCTGGTCCGAGGACTACAGGCATGATTGGATTTAAGTTTAAACACTTAAAAGAACTGTAATGGAGTGTTAACTAACCCAAATCATCTGGTCCGAGGACTACAGGCATGATTGGATTTAAGTGTTTAAAAGAACTGTAATGGAGTGTTAACTAACCCAAATCATCTGGTCCGAGGACTACAGGCATGATTGGATTTAAGTTTAAATACTTAAAAAAACTGTAATGGAGTGTTAACTAACCCAAATCATCTGGTTCGAGGACTACAGGCATGATTGGATTTAAGTTTAAACACTTAAAAGAACTGTACATATGACATGTTGTTATGTTGATTATAAGGAAAATTCGATTAATAATAATACCTTTTGAGGTTATTTACATTCCAAGGGCACGGTATCACATGACTATCCAAGTCTTCAAGAAAATACGCCCCAATGCCAGCCCCTGAAGTGATACGATATGACCCTTCCCAATTAGGCCCTAATTTTCCCCAAGCTGGGTTTTTCGCAGTGCCGACCACTTTCCTTAACACGAGATCACCAGGTTCCAAAGGTCTGAACTTTACGTTGACGTCGTAACCCTGTCTGAGCTTTTGCTGGTAATGCGCCAATCGGACCATTGGGTTTTCCCTCCTTTCATCGATTAGGTCCAAACTCCTCTCTAGCTGCTCATTGTTACTCGTTAGGTTGAATGAGCTAGTTTTCAATGTTGGGAATCCAGTTTCCAGGGGTATGACAGCTTCAGCCCCATAGGTCATCGAGAAAGGAGTCTCTCCAGTAGACCTGCGTGGAGTAGTTCTATAAACCCAAAGCACATGTGGCAATTCTTCCACCCATTTGCCCTTCGCGTCGTCAAGTCTCTTTTTCAGGCCACTCACAATGACCTTGTTGACAGCTTCTGCTTGGCCATTGCCCTGGGGATATGCTGGGGTGGAATATCTGTTCATGATTCCCAGTTCGCTACAGTAACCCCTAAATGCTTTGCTATCAAACTGGAGACCATTGTCCGAGATAAGACTATGTGGAACTCCAAATCGAGTAACTATACTCTTCCACACAAACTTCTGCACATCTACATCTCGGATGTTGGCCAGAGGTTCTGCTTCAACCCACTTGGTGAAGTAGTCAGTGCCGACCAGCAGATATCTCTTGTTTCCTGCAGCCTTAGGGAACGGCCCCACGATGTCCAAGCCCCACTGGGCAAAAGGCCATGGGCTGGTTAGCGGGTTAAGAGTTCTTCCGGGCTGATGAATGCGTGGGGCAAATCGCTGGCACTGATCACATTTTTTAACATAATTGAGGGCTTCTTTTTGCATGTTGGGCCACCAATAACCCTGAGTAAGAGCTCGGTGAGCCAAAGACCTACCCCCAGTGTGGCTTCCACAGATTCCTTCATGCAACTCTTCTAATAATAGCTCAGCCGCTTCGGGAGACATGCACAACAAATAAGGTCCTGAATAGGATCGTTTATATAGCTTCTGATCTTCGGATAACCAGAACCTGGTCGCTTTCCTCCGAATTTTGTCGGCCTCCCCCTTTTCTTCAGGCAAGACATCTTCCTTTAGAAATTTAACTAAAGGGTCCATCCAACTGAGTCCAGCCCTGACTTGATGTACTTGGATTACTTCTCCTCTTGCGTCGATAGGCTCATGCAAGTCTTCGACGAGGATAACCCTCGGCAAACCTCGCGCCGAAGAGGTGGCTAGAGTGGCCAAGGAGTCAGCGTGTGCGTTACCACTTCTGGGAACATGCACCAGGCTGAAAGATTCGAACCCCGTTTGCAGATGTTTAACTAGGCTCAGGTACCCCTGCATTCTTTCATCTTTCGCCTCAAACTCCCCCTGTACTTGACCCACAATCAACCTTGAATCCGAGAATAGCTTTACTGCCTTTCCTCCCATCTTCTGGACCATACTCATCCCCATCAGTAGAGCTTCGTATTCCGCCTCATTATTTGTTGCCGAAAAGCCCAGCCTTAGTGCTTTTTCAATAATGATTCCCTCGGGGGACATCAACACTAGCCCCACTCCAGAGCCTTTTTGGTTCGCAGCACCATCCACGTATGCCTCCCAACGGGAAGGGCCTTGTTGAGAAATCATGCCAACTGATTTTTCATCCATGTCTGACGTCGGCTTTACCTCTTCTAGTTGGGGTTCCGTGAACTCAGCTACCAAATCAGCGATCACCTGACCTTTGATTGAGGTGCGTGGCATGTACTTGATATCAAAAGCCCCAAGGATTGTCCCCCATTTAGCAATTCTTCCGGTATAATCCGCGCTGCGGAGTATTGCCCTGAGCGGAAGCTGGGTGAGAACAATGACCGTATGGGCTTGGAAATAATGCGGGAGCTTTCGCGTACCAAGCACCACTGCTAGAATAGCTTTTTCTAATGGTAAATAACGGATCTCGGCTTCATGCAGCGATTTGCTTACACAGTAAACTGGTTTTTGTACACCGCCATCTGCTCGGATCAGCACCAAGCTTACGGCATGGGAAGCTACAGCGATGTACGCAAACAAGACTTCGTCTGGCTCAGGGCTGGACATAATTGGCAGTCGAGCTAGATAATCCTTTAATTGCTGGAAAGCCATAGCACACTCTTCTGTCCACTCGAACCCTTTCCATTTATTAATCAAGGAAAAGAAAGGCCGACACCTATCTGCTGATCGCGAGATAAATCGATTTAGAGCTGCGGCCATCTCAGTCAGTTTCTAAACTTCCTTGGGATTCCGAGGAGCCTGTAGCTCATTGATGGCCTTTATCTGATCGGGGTTGATCTCAATTCCTCTGTGAGTCACCATATATCCTAGGAACTTGCCTGATCCCACACCAAATGAGCACTTAGAAGCATTCAAGCGCAGCTTGTATTTCCTAAGAACTGCAAAAGTACTTTCTAGATCCTTTACATGCTCGGCCACCACTTTGCTCTTCACCACCATGTCGTCTATGTAGATCTCGATATTTTTGCCTAGCTGTGGTTCAAACATCCTCGTCATCATCCTTTGGTAAGTGGAACCCGCATTTTTCAAGCCGAATGACATCACCTTATAATGGTAATTACCAATGGGAGTTACAAAAGCGGTCTTCTCCTGGTCATCCAGGGCTAAGGGTATCTGGTGATAGCCTTGAAATGCGTCCAAGAAGCTCATCCGGGGGTGTCCGACAGTGGCATCTACAAGCTGATCGATTTTTGGCATAGGAAATGGATCTTTAGGGCACGCCCTATTTAAGTCAGTGAAGTCCACACATACTCGCCATTTCCCGTTCTTCTTCTTCACCACCACGGTATTTGCCAACCACTCTGGGTAGAAAATCTCTTTAATAGCTCCAGCCTGCTTGAGCTTTGCTACTTCTTCTCTAACTGCTTCAGCATGTTCTTTGGATGGACACCGAGGGGGCTGCTTCTTAGGGGTAACCATGGGATTTACTTTCAAATAATGGCATATGAATTCCGAATCCACCCCAGGGGCTTCATAAGCGTTCCAGGCGAATACATCGAGGTTTTCCTTAAGAAGTTGCACTAACTTCTTCTTTTCCTGTAAAGGTAACTGGGATCCGACCCGAAAGAATTTTTCAGGATCATCCCCAATGATGACTTTTGTTAAATCTTCGCACCCTGCGCCCTTATCTGGATCTTTAGTGGGCGATAACCGATGCTTTCGTTGCTATAATCCCTCTTCGGCTTTCGCTGATGACTCGGCTTCTGGCTCGTGTTGGATGGTGACCACCAAGCATTGTCTAGCCACAGATTGGTTCCCGCGGATTTCGCAAACCTAGCCTTCGGATGGATATTTGATTTTCTGATGTAAGGTGGAAGAAACTGCCCCCAAAGCATGAAGCCAAGGTCTGGCTACAATTGCCGTATAGGGCGAAAAGACGTCCACAACTATGAAATCCACTTCTACCACCTCTGAGCCAGTTTGCACAGGTAATCGTATTTGCCCCTTAGGGGTCACGGCCCTTCCTTCGAAACTGATCAATGGAGAACTATACGGCGTTAAGTCACTGGGTTTGAGGTTTAGCCCCCTATAGAGATCAGGGTACATAATTTCTGCAGCACTGCCCTGGTCAACCATCACCGTCTTCACATCGTACCCTCCGATTCTGAGGGTTATGACCAACGCATCATCATGCGGCTAGACAGTCCCCACCTTGTCAGCATCCGAGAACCCTAAAACTGGATGACCGTCTAATTTGCATCTCTTCGGACCCTGGCCAAAATCCTCCGCAGGCAACCGATCTACTGACATGACCTTAGATGGCCAGGATCCTGTTCTTCCTGTGGCTGCAAAGATAACGTTGATGGTTCCCAGAGGGGGTTTTAAAGGATCGTCCCTCCTGGGCTCTAAGTTCGCCTAGCCCCCTCGACCACTAGAGTGATGCAAGAGATGCCTCAATTTCCCTTCACCGACCAGCTGATCCAAATGATCCCACAAACTTCTGCAGTCCTCGGTCATGTGTCCATGATCCTGGTGGTACTGGCAATAGAGATTGCGATTGCGCCTATCAGGATTCCCTACCATTTTATTCGGCCACTTGAAGAATGGTTCATTCCTGACCTTTTCCAAAACTTGGTGGACTGGATCTCTGAATACGGTGTTGACTGCCTGGGGATTAGCTGATCCTGACTGCGCAGGAAAATCCCTCCTCGGTTTGTTATTGTGATATCGATCTGACCTGAAGTCCCTCCTCTCCTGGGGGACGACCTTGTCCTTGCCTTTTCCTTGTTGCTGATCTTCTTCGACCCTCTTGTACTTCTCAATGCGATCCATTAGCTGACGCATGCTAGTAACAGGTTTACCAGACAAAGATGTCCTTAAACCATGATCGGTAGGCAGACCGAGCTTAAATGTTTCTAGGGCCATTGTATCAAAATTACCCTCCATGTCGTTGAACATCTCCCAATATCTATCCGAATACATCTTTAGGGTTTCTCCCTCCTGCATGCTTAAAGACAGCAATGACGACAAAGGTCGGGCCACTCTTCGACAGGTGACAAAACGCGAACCAAAGGCTTGGGTGAGCTCTTTGAAAGAGTTGATGGAATTTGGGATTAGCCCATCGAACCACCTCATTGCTACTGGTCCAAGACTGGAGGGGAAAACCTTACACATCAGTGCCTCGTCCCTGGAGTAGACAGCCATCTTCTGGTTAAAATGACTCACGTGTTCCACGGGGTCCGTCTTACCATTGTAGACGGTGAACGTTGGTTGGTTAAAGCGCCGAGGAAGTCTCGCCTCCTCAATCCTGCGCGTGAAGGGTGACCTAGAAATCTGATTTAGAGCCCTGCTCATGGCGTCATTTCCCACGTCTTCACGTGATGGACCTCTACTTTGCCCCTTTCGATGGGATTCTCCTTCATAAGAATAGGACTCACTGGCTGGTGTCCTGGATTTATGCTGATAAGTAATGTCTGGCTCATCATCAGGGTCCTCACCGGAATACGAGGAAGCCCGTTTCCTCTTTGCGTGGCGCAGCTCCCTTTTTAGCTTTTCAACCTCTCGCTGCAAATCTCGGTTCTTTTCTGCATGGGATATGTGACTCTCACTATGTGATTGGCTCTAGTCAAGGGGCACGGTGTGTACACTTCCTTCGCGGTCTTGTCTTCTCTCCAAGTTGAAAAAAGGGTCCACGTGCTGAGACGCCCTAGATTCTGCTTCTTGCTGACTTGGTTCAGCCATTACCTACTGTTGTTTTCTCCCCTGCACAAGCTCTCCCCACAGACGGCGCCAATTGTAGGGTCCGTTTTTGTAGCCTAAGCCCAAAGAGGATGGGTTAGAGGCCCAATGAACCCAGCACAATGAATTTGTAGAGAGTGAGTGAAAGAGCTGGGCTGGATCTGAATTAAACAATGGATGGCTAAGTTACGTGAGGCAGAAATGGCATAAAACAATGACAAAAGAGGGTTCTTAGGTGGAAGTCCGAAGAGACATTTTATTAGATGAACAGTAATTGCAACATTCAGAATTACATTAAAGCTTTTTCCTCCTCTATTTTCTCAGGGATCAACCTTCTTTATATAGCACAATTCTCCCTCATCTCCATCGTCCACCTGTTCCTCATCTGGGTATCCACTTGAGCACATGTCACATCATGCGCCCACTTTTAGTTCTTTTTGAGTGGCGGTAGCTGGGCTATCACTGTTCAGGGGTCTTCTCCACATAAATGCGGCCAGAAAAGCTGTTGCAGTGCATTAAATACGGTGGTAGCAGCTTTTCCTTTAGATATTTCTTCATTCTTATCATCCTCAGGAGTGCCTAGAGCTTATTTTTGTCACCCAGACTATCAAGAAAGGCATTCGGGCTTCCCGTACCTATATTTAATCAGAACTACCCGTATCCGAGGAGAAAAACCTCTTCAGACAAAGTATGACCTCTTCGGATTATACTTTTCGGCCATCTTTGGGCTTGATGTCAGCAGAAGTGTACCCCGGCCTGCTTTTGCTCTTCGGACGCAGGATACCATGAAGAACAGGGCCCCAGGCCCAATTGACAGCTCTGGGCTTTTGCCCCCCACAGTCACAAATTGATATGGTAATGATTATGATTGATCAACTTCAACAATTTAATTAATGAATATTTTTTTTAAGAAGATAATTAATGATTTGAATTATTTTATTTTTTCATTGGTAGCACGTCAATTTGTAAACTTATGGTAAAATTTGTAGAATTCCTAGCATTACTTATGAGAGAGAAAAAAAAAAAAGTGTGCAACCATATTTTTTTTTAATTATTCTTATCAAATTTTGGGTTTTGTTTTTTTAATTTTATATTTTTTATAATGAGGACTTAGCCTTTATTTATTATTATTATTATTATTTTCCCTTTCTGAAGGAGTATAAACTTTTTGTGGAGGGGGTTGCCTTGGGTTGACCCTGTCTTTAAAAATGTTTTTTTACTCCGTATGGAGGAGTGAAATTCAAATAATGGTTCTCTACGTAAAACAAAAAAAATACAATAACAATGTAAGGCTCTTAGCACACAAATTCGATTTTTCATAACTTTTGTTTCCTTTAAATCAAAATTTTTTTTTTTATATTGATAATTTCGAAATTCCTTGTTTTGGTTTTGAATAGGACTGCAGGACTGAATTATATTATATAAAAAAAAATTATATATCGAATTATTTAAAATAAATAATCAACTAGATAATTGTCTGATTTAAGAACTTTGTAATTTTAGTGGTGCTTTTTCAGTGTTCAAATCCCTATTATTTTAATAGCCAAAAAAAAAAAAAAAGAGGATCGTCAACATTTAGGGGTATTTTTGGTTTGGTCCAGTCAAGAGTAAGAGCATTTTTTGGACCAAATGAGTTCGGTTGGTTTTGCATATTGACACCCAAAGCCCACCAAAAAGGTAGGACCCCACGTCGAACCAGTCTGAGACGGGGTTCTTGATTTGGGCCTTTTTTTTTTTTTTTTTGGACCTAAATGATAGAACGGGTTATCAAAAAAAAAAAAAAACGATCTCTTTTTCTGTGGGCCTAAATGCTAAATGTAAAATTAAAACCTACTAAAAAATCTTCTTCTTTTTTTAACCCATTAAAATGGGCCTATAGAATAAATCTCCACAAATTTTGAACCTAGAAGGCATAAAAAAAATCTTTTACAACTCACAAATTTATTACAATAAATTCAAAATGACATAAATTTCACAAATTTTACTTGGAATTGGTTGGGGGTTTAGACAATTGTTTGCAACTTAAAATTCACAATAATGACCAAGTATTTGCCAAGATTTTTATAGTTCAACTTACTGGCAGCTCTACATGCAAGCCAGGGTGGTCACAAAACTACCCTGACTTGCAAAAAATGGCACATATACCTTTGCCAAAAAAATTATATGTTAAACTAACCTATTGTGACCACCTTAATAAAAATGAATACCTTGTTTAAGAATTACAAAAAGTTGGGTTCAACAAAAATAAAAATAATGCTACATTAACAATATTTTCACAATAATTTTATAACAAATATAATGTGATAAGCTGTTATTGATTCTAATTTTGGTTCAATATTGATATTATTTTTCTATCTACCTGTACGGCCCCCGCACCATGGCCCATAGTAGGCCTTGAACCCAGGCCGGGGTATGTGGCCCATGAGGCCGGTCTCCCTCTGCCTAACGGCCCATCCCCGAGCCACGCAGGCTACAAGCCCTAGCTTCGCCTTTAAACCGTCTCTCGGCAAACCCATTCCCGAGCAGTGATGAACGCACGTCTCGCGGGACACCCGCCCCGTACCTACCCAGCCGCACCTCGGAGAGGCACTATTGCCGGGAGCTATAGTGAAATTGGGAACCAAGTTCCAACGCCACCCTCACCGCTTCCCATGCCCACCTAACCATCCACTTACGATCAATAATACTGGACCGCCGGTTGCACTTGCTGGCAGATAATTATGACCTCCACATTACTTCGTGGACTATAAATAGAGGAAGTTTCGAGGAAACAGGGGTTGGAGAGTTGAAGGAATGAAGAGTAGAAACAGAGAGAAAACAGAGTAAAGAAGGGGCTCAGATCCCAGAGGAGAGAAAAGTGATTCAGTTGAGCCTTGGTGTTTAGAACGACCCAGTGTAGGAAATCCAGACCCACCATACAAGTAAGTTGTGAGCCCAAGTGAGGCCCAGCCTAACGGGTTTCTGTTTTGGGTGCGCACAATTGGCGCCGTCTGTGGGAACTCCTACTAAGCAGTGGTTCCGCTGAGACTCGTATACAGGAGAGATGTCTGGAGGTAACGCCGAGAGTGGCTCGGCAGGGTCTTCCAGGGGCTCCACCTGGCGGGAACAGAGGCAGAAATGGCGTGCGGATCCGTTTTACGAGCAACTGGAAGAGCGCTCCGGCCTTGGAGAGGGGTCGTATCAAACGGGGAGAACGGTATCCCATGCTTCCCGGCATAGGCAGCCCGATGTCAGGGATGAAGAGCTTGAGCGGCTGCGGAGGTTGGTGCAGGACCTGGAGATGGAAGCACGAAACGAACGCCGCCGAGCCGGTCAAGGCGACCAAGAGAGAGGGCCTGGAGCCGAGGAAGAGAGACGCGGGATGGGATCGAATCAATCAGGATCCCGCCACCACAGGGAACGCTCGCACTCGAGGGAGTCCCATCGTCGCCGAGACCGCTCCCATTCCGCAGAATCTCGCCGGCAGCGAAATCGTTCTCGGTCGCGGGAATACGGGAATCAGGGCTCGGAGTCTCCAGATGGACGGACGAGGAATGCGGCCATGGATGCTATGAGCCGTGCATTGCGCAGAGCGGCTCGGTCGCCATTCTCAGCAGATATTGAGCGAGCACCGATGCCGGACAGATTTACGCGCCCGCCGTTCAATTCGTACGGGGGGAAAACGGACCCCGTAGAGCACGTCAGCCACTATATCCAGATGATGTCTTTGCATACCCGCAATGACGCTCTGATGTGCAAGGTCTTTCCCTCCAGTCTTGGTCCCACGGCCTTAAGGTGGTTCAACAGGTTGTGCAAAGGCTCCATTCGCAGTTTCGCCGAGCTGATACAGGAGTTCGGTTCCCGTTTCGTGACGTGCAGCCGGGAGCAGCAACAGGTGGACGCGCTGCTGTCTATGAAGATGAGGGCAGGGGAAACCCTCCGTGATTACGCAAGCCGATACTGGGAGCTCTACAACAAGATTGGTGGAGGGAACGAGAAGATTGCAGCGAGCACTTTCAGAATGGGATTGCCTGACGACTCGGGGTTGAGAGAATCATTGACTAAGAAGCCTCCCGAGGACATGAGGCAGCTGATGAGGCGCATTAAGGAGTACAAGCGGTTGGAAGATGATAAAATACAAAGCAAAGGCAAAGCACAAGTGACAGATCGTCCTCGGCAGAGCGGTTTTCAACAGAGGGCACGGGGAAATCTGAGGATTCAAGAGCCAGTAGCACCAGCAGGGGAGGTGAACGTGACGTTCAAGGAGCCCGTGCATAAAATCGTGGATAAGATCAAGCACGAGCCGTACTTCAGATGGCCGAACCGGATGGCTGGCGACCCCTCTAGGAGGAATCAGAACCTGTACTGCACCTACCACAAAGACCGGGGGCATACTACCGAGCAATGCCGAGTGTTAAGGGACCATCTCGGGCAGTTGGCTAAGGCGGGACACCTCAAGGATTTTGTGACGGATGTCGGGAATCGGGGAACAGGACATGGCGCCCCACACATAGGGAATCCCCTTCCGCCCCCTCTTGGGATAATTGACGTTATCCACGTCGCCCTGAGAGGCGTTTCAACGGCAAAAGGGAAGGAGGTGCTAACAATGATACCGGTAGGGGGAAGTATGGGCGTGCCGCCTCCCGCGAAGAAGATCAGACCTGCCCGAGAGCCGATCTCCTTCGACGACAGTGATTTGGAAGGGACCGTTCAGCCGCACGACGACGCATTGATAGTCATGGCAAGGATCGGCGGTTTCGTCGTGAAGAGAATAATGATAGACCAGGGAAGCGGAGCGGATGTTATGTACTCGGACCTATTCAGGGGGCTCGGGTTGAGGAGTGAGGATCTGTCGAAGTACAGCACTCCCCTGGTTGGTTTCGACGGGAAATTGGTGGTGCCCGAGGGGCGAATCTGTTTGCCCGTGAACATGGGGGGCAAGGAGGCGATGGTGAGCTTCTTCGTAGTTACCTCGTATTCCCCATACACGGCAATTTTAGGGAGGCCATGGATACATGCAATGGGGGCTGTCCCATCTACTCTGCACATGAGGGTCAAGTTTCACACCGACTATGGTGTCGCGGTGATACAAGGAAGTCAGCAGGCGGCCAGGCAGTGTTTGATCGCCATGGTCGACTGGAAGGAGCAGACCGGCCAAAAGGACCCGGTCGATCCGAAATGTTCGTCGTCGGGGACGCCTTTATAGCAATTACAGGGCCCGCCAGAGGTCGCGCGCGCCGAGAACATGCTCAAGGTAAGAGTGCTGCCGGATACGGACAAGTACTTCAAGATAGGGGAGAGCATGGAGGATCGGGAAAGAATAGAGATGTTGCTACTCCTAATACGGAATGTGGACGTGTTTGCTTGGAGCCCGTACGAGGTGCCCGGGGTGGATCCCGAGTTCATCATACATAGACTGGGAGTCGACCCCTCCTTTGCCCCCAAAAAGCAGAGGCCGAGAAGATCAGCCTGGGAGCACTCCGAGGCAGTGAAAGTGGAAGTTCAGAGATTGAAGGAGGCAGGGGTGATTCGGGAGATCATCTTCCCGGATTGGTTGGCGAACACCGTGGTAGTGAAGAAGAAGAACGGCAAGTGGAGGGTCTGCGTCGATTTCACCGATCTGAACAGAGCTTGCCCGAAGGACCCTTTTCCCGTGCCGAAGATTGATCAGCTGGTGGACGCCACGTGTGGGCACCCGAGGATGAGCTTTCTGGATGCCTTCCAAGGGTATCACCAGATCGCCCTGGCGCCCGAGGATCAAGAGAAAACGGCGTTCATTTCTCCGGAGGCAAATTACCACTACACAAGGATGCCCTTCGGACTGAAGAACGCCGGGGCCACTTACCAACGAATGATGACAAGAATGTTCCGAGACAAGATAGGGCGCACGGTCGAGGTATACATCGACGACATGGTGGTTAAGAGCAAACAGGAAGCCCTGCACATGGGGGACCTCCAAGAGGTTTTCGAGGTTCTCCGACGGCACAAGTTGCGCCTTAATGCGGAGAAGTACGCGTTTGGTGTCGGGGCCGGGAAGTTTTTGGGATACCTGATCAGTACACGGGGAATTGAGGTCAACCCCGACCAGATAGAAGCTGTGAGAAGACTGAAGCCACCGAGCAACCCGAAGGAAGTACAAGTACTAACCGGGATGCTGGCCGCCCTTAACCGGTTCATCTCGAAGTTCGCAGATCGCTGCCGTCCATTCTACCAACTGCTGAAGAAATGGACGGGATTTCGGTGGAGCGAGGAGTGCGAAGAGGCCTTCGCAGATCTGAAAAGTTATTTGGCGCGAGCGCCTATGCTAACGGCACCAGAGGCAGGTGAGGATTTATTCATGTATCTGGCGGTATCCGAGCACGCCGTGAGTGCTGTGCTATTGAGGGACATAGGGATCCAGCAACCCGTATACTACATCAGCAAAACTCTTGTCGACGCCGAGACGAGATACTTGCCCTTAGAGAAGCTCGTATTAGCCCTGATACACGCCACCAGGAAATTGCCGCACTATTTCCAGGCTCACACTGTATACGTCCTGACCGAGTACCCATTACAGTCGTTATTGAAGAAGTCCGATTTCACGGGCCGTATAGCCAAATGGGGGACTCGACTCGGTTCCTTCGACATACGATACAGACCCCGAAGCTCGGTGAAGGGCCAGGTCCTTGCGGATTTTATTGCTGAGTTTTCGCCTAGAGAAAGAGGGGAGATGGTTTGCCAACTGGAGGCTCGACCGTGGAAGATATTCGTGGACGGAGCATCAAGCTCCACGGGGGCCGGTTCGGGAGTTGTTATGATTACCCCCGAAGGAATACGGCTGGAACACTCGTTTAGATTGGGTTTCAGGGCATCCAACAACGAGGCAGAATACGAAGCTTTTCTGGCCGGACTGAGGGTAGCTTCGAACCTGGGGGCTCGGGATATTGAGCTATACTCGGATTCACGTCTGGTGGTTAATCAAGTGCAGGGCAGTTTTGAAGCACGAGACCCCCGAATGAAAGCATACCTGGGACAAGCAAGGATAGTCATGACCGGCTTCAACACGGTGAAAGTTTTCCACATAGCCCGAATCCAGAACAGACACACTGACTCCCTAGCCACGCTGGCATCCTCAGTAGCCGAGGAGATACCACGGCAGATCAAAATCGAGCATATTTCGGAGCCGAGCGTCAGTGTAATGAGCAACCCTGAAACTACAGGGATCAGTGTCACGGCAATCGCAGCCCCTGCCACGTGCTGGATCGACCCCATTATCAACTTTTTGGCCGACGACCGACTGCCGAGCGACGAAAAGGAGGGCATCAGGATCCGTAGGATGGCTCCTCGGTATTGGTTAGCAGCGGACCGGACTTTGTATCGAAGGTCCTACGGAGGGTCGTACCTCTTATGCTTGCGATCGGAGAAGGTGGCCGAGCTGTTGGCGGAACTCCACTCTGGGGTGTGCGGCGGCCATGTCGGGGGACGTTCATTGGCACACCGAGCAATGACTCAGGGGTTTTGGTGGCCTCGGATGCAGAAAGACGCTGCCGAGTATGTGCTTAAGTGTGAGCAGTGTCAAAAGCACGCCCCTCTGATCCATCAGCCCGCGGGCCACCTGAACCCGATCAGCAGCCCTTGGCCATTTGCACAATGGGGGCTGGACATCATCGGCCCGTTCCCTAGGGCGACTGGCGGCCGAAAGTTCGTTTTGGTGGCCGTCGACTATTTTACCAAATGGGCGGAGGCGGAAGCGTTGGCCAACATACGGGATGTGGAAGTGAAGAGATTCATGTGGAAGAATATCGTCACCAGGTTCGGGGTGCCGAACACTATCATATCTGACAACGGGCTACAGTTTGACAGCCGGGCGTTCCGAGAATTTTGCAGTGGTCTCGGCATCAAGAATAGCTACTCAACTCCTGCTTACCCACAGGGCAACGGTCAGGCCGAGGCCGTGAATAAGGTGATTGTGAGTGGGCTGAAGAAAAGGCTGGAGGGAGCGAAGGGAAACTGGGCTGAGGAACTTCCCAAAGTCTTGTGGGCATACCGCACCACTCCTAGACGATCCACCGGGGAGACCCCTTTCTCTCTCACGTACGGAGCGGAAGCCGTGATACCCACCGAGGTGAATCTGTGTAGTGCGCGAGTGGCGGGTTTCGATCACGCCCAAAACGAAGAAATGATGATAGGATATTTGGACAAGGTGGAAGAGTACCGCGAGATGGTGACAATACGGTCGCGGAATATCAGCAGAAACTCGCCCAAAGATACAACCAAGGCGTGAGAGCGAGGGAATTTGTCTCCGGGGATTTGGTTCTCAGAAGAGCCGTGGGCAACATGCGAGACACTGGTGCCGGGAAATTGGCACAGACATGGGAGGGGCCCTATAGGGTCACGGCTGTGGCCGGTACCGGAGCGTATTTCTTGGAAGACCTGAACGAGAGACAGCTTCCCCGACCATGGAATGTCCATAATCTGAAGAAGTACTATCACTAATGACCGATTCACCGAGCATAGAGCTAACCGCGACATGTTGTAAATGTCTTGATTGTTATACTAATGATGTCTTTCATGCAGATCCGCACTATTCTGGCCAAAATTCTCGGTCCGATCCCATTCGCCGAGCAATGTTTATTTTTGAACGATTCACTCAAAGGACAGAAACCTGACTCTCGGTTCGACTCTAATCACCGGGCAGGTGGAAACCTTAACCTTTTCATTTCAAGGACAGAAACTTGACTCTCGGTTTGACTCTAATCACCGGGCAGGTGGAAACGTTAACCTTTTCGTTTCATGGACAGAAACCTGACCCTCGGTTCGATCCTATCACCGAGCAGGTGGAAACCTGAACGATTCACTCAAAGGACAGAAACCTGACTCTCGGTTCGACTCTAATCACCGAGCAGGTGGAAACCTTAACCTTTTCGTTTTATGGACAGGGGCCTGACCCTCGGTTCGATCCAATCACCGAGCAGGTAGAAACTTAAACGATTCGCTCTAAGGACAGAAGCCTGACCCTCGGTTCGACCCTAATCTCCGAGCAGGTGGAAACCTGAACGATTAACTCTTAAGGACGGAAGCCTACCCTCGGGTCGCTCCTATAACTGAGCACGTGAAGACCTTAGACATTTCATCCTAAGAGGGGAACTCGACCCTCGGTTAGATCACTACCTCCGAGCATGTGGAAACCTTACCATGGACGGGCACATCATAACAAAAAGGCAACCAATAAAAATTCATTATTCGGTCAATATGAAAAAGAAACACGGTAAAGCATTCGTGATTAAAACGTGAAACTTAAAACAATGTTTTATTGCCAAAACCTGGCAACTTGAAACAAAGAAAAGACGACAAACAAATTATCCCGTCACCACATCCCGGTGACATAGGCAATTCCACTTCTCAAAAATTCTTAAACAAAGGAAAAATAAAGGGGGGCTGGATTTCAACTTTAACTGTCCGCCCGCATAGGCGGAGGATGCATCCTCTTGGGTGTGTTGGTCGGCATGAGGAGTTGGCGGCTGGATGTCCTCCCCGGTTCGGTCCCCAGCGTGAGGGTGGCTGGTCCCCTCCATGTCGGTCGGCACTGCATGAGAATCAATGGCGTTCACCAATTCCCTCATGCTGGAGGTCTCTTCCTCGTCAATGACAAGGGGCGCAGGATTCTCGGTGTGGGGGATGCTCGGGAAAGGGATTTTGCTGCGATCCCTCAACGGAGAATCCTCGGGAATCCCCAGGACTTGAAGGGCGGCGAAACCAACCCTCCTCAAATCCGAGCCTGTGGGCCTGGCGAATGACCGGCTCCGCCGAATTCTCGGCATCCGCAAATCCCTCGTTGTACCACTTGTTTTCACAAGCTTCCAACGCCGCCTTCAATTCGGCCAGCTGTCCTTCCAGCATAGCGTTCAAGCTCTGAGCCTCGGCCAATTTGAGCTCGGTGCCTCCCAATTGGAGTTCCAATTCCTCACACTTCGTTTCAGCGATAGCCTGGGCCTTCACAGCTGTGGCGATTTTGTCCTTTGCCTCCTCGGCAATTTTCGAATGCTCCTTCGCCGTGGCCTCGGCAACATCCTTCAGGGCCTTCTCCCGCTCAACATCCTCGGCCAGCTCCTTCACCCTCCCGTCCATGACGTACGATATTTGCGCAGCCTGACCACACAACATTCACTTTGTAAGAAAAGGGAAAGTACATGTGCATAGGCAAATGGGAAATCGAGAATCATAAGGAAAAGTAAAACCATTACCGCTATGGTGTGCCACTGCAAACGCCTCCCCAAAGACTCATCCGTCGAGTCCGTAAAGGCATGCAAGTCCTCGGGCAAGAGGATGCCGCGCGCCAGACTCTGCGCCACGAAGCCACCATGACCTTTGTCCCACACCCGGGCACTTGCCGTCGACGGAAGAGGCTCGCCGCCGAGTTGGAAGGAGGGTCTCCATACTGGTGGAGCCCGGGAAGAGGACGCCAGATCCATCCCGGTTTGCGCTACCGGTTCCCGGATGACGATACCGGCCGGGGGTCGGGGGGGGCACGTTGCCCGAGCCCGTCTGAGTCTGATCGGTCGTATGCGCCCTTTTTCGAACTCGGGTTGGTTGGGCAGCAGGAGGCGAAGCATCTCGGGCGGGGGCTTGTTGTTGCTGCACGATAGGCCGGGCACTCGGGACGAAGCGGTCTATCGTCATCTTCCTCCTTGCCACCATGGCGAAGCCTCGATCGGAGCCTGTCTCCGAGGAGTCAGTCGTTTCTGCGGCTGCACCCTCCCCTTCCCGAACAGGAGCCTCGGGTTCTACGGTTCTCTCGGGCTGAGCAGGAGCTTGTTGGATTTGCTCGTGGGCGCGCCTCCTACGCTCGGCAGATACACGCTCGGCTGACTCGTCACGGACTGGCGGACGCTCGTCTGAACAAATGTACCAGGGACCATGATCACGTGCCTCGCCTACAGTTAGCCTTGGGGGAAGGAAGTTTGCGTGCTGGACGTCGATGTATGAGATGAGAGGACTGTCAACCAGCAAAGCTTGGCCGAACGGCTGCCAAGTTGAGTAGACGGGATTGACACCGAGGATGAGGTGGGACGCTCGGAGTTGTCCGTCCGTGTGCACGAAGATTTCCGACCTGAGTACGAAGTTCAGGTCCCGAACATGTACCACTCTTATGTCCGGCTTGAATCTTTTACTCTCTGCACAAAGGAGATAAGGGTTAGCGATCACAAAACCGGACCAAAATCAAAAAAAAAAAAAAAAAAAAAAAAAAAAAAAGAAGGTTAGTCACCGACCAACGTCGCAGGGCGAGAACGCACAGGGGAGCCCCTCGGCAAACCAATTGCCGCTCACCGGAACGAAATCCTTGGCCGAGTTACGATTTGAATCCGGCAGGCATGAAATAAGCCGTACCCTCGCGTCCCTAGTCTTTAGGTAATAGTCAGACTCAATCTTGCCGCACAGACTATACATCTGATTAATGTCGTGGTGATCAAGTTGCAACCCGTACAACCGGTTCAGCCTACTCACACAACTTACTACCCGGTAAAAGTTGGGAGGGAGTTGGTCGGGGCAAAGGCCGTAAAATCTAAGGGTGCTAAGAATTAGGGGGTCAACCGGGAACCTAAGCCCACCCTCTAGAACGGCCATCAAAGGAAAAAACACCGTGTTTTCACCACGGCGCCTCTGGATGTCGATATCGCCCATATTACAGTAGGCGATGTCTACGTCGCTAGGAACGTTATATGCTTCCCTAAATCTAGCCAAGGCGTGCTCGGAAGAAAGGAGGTAAGAGTAACTCATGTTTCTTCTTCCAAAACAGTGTTTTTATTAAGAGGGAAAAGAAATGCTACGAATATCAAAGAATCGACTGAAATGGATGAACTAAAAAGCAAGAAGAGGAAAAGGAACTTACTTTGGGCTCTAAAGAGGAAGAATGTTCTGGGCCAGTAGATGAACCACGAAGAGAATGATGCTCGGCAGAGTAAGAAACTGAGAAGTGAGGAATGCGAAAGTGAGATTCAGCATCTGGAGGGGCTATTTATAGACGTGGGGAGTGAAATGAGAGGCAATTAATGATCCGCTGGAGGGAAACCACGCAGAACGCCGCTTCAACTGCCACACGCGCGACGCCTCGGTTCACGAACCGTCAGGCAATGATGGCGGGTAGGCCGTCAGTCAATTCCAAACGCATCTTTTAAGACGCGCATTAATGCGCCCGTCAGTGGTCGGGTACTGATCCTTCGACTTCCCAAAACGGGCAATTACCCCCCGGGATCCTTGATTCACCCCCGGGAATAGGGAGCGAATCAATGGGGGGCTATTGTACGGCCCCCGCACCATGGCCCATAGTGGGCCTTGAACCCAGGCCGGGGTATGTGGCCCATGAGGCCGGTCTCCCTCTGCCTAACGGCCCATCCCCGAGCCACGCAGGCTGCAAGCCCTAGCTTCGCCTTTAAACCGTCTCTCGGCAAACCCATTCCCAAGCAGTGATGAACGCACGTCTCGCGGGACACCCGCCCCGTACCTACCCAGCCGCACCTCGGAGAGGCACTATTGCCGGGAGCTATAGTGAAATTGGGAACCAAGTTCCAACGCCACCCTCACCGCTTCCCATGCCCACCTAACCATCCACTTACGATCAATAATACTGGACCGCCGGTTGCACTTGCTGGCAGATAATTATGACCTCCACATTACTTCGTGGACTATAAATAGAGGAAGTTTCGAGGAAACAGGGGTTGGAGAGTTGAAGGAATGAAGAGTAGAAACAGAGAGAAAACAGAGTAAAGAAGGGGCTCAGATCCCAGAGGAGAGAAAAGTGATTCAGTTGAGCCTTGGTGTTTAGAATGACCCAGTGTAGGAAATCCAGACCCACCATACAAGTAAGTTGTGAGCCCAAGTGAGGCCCAGCCTAACGGGTTTCTGTTTTGGGTGCGCACACTACCAATAATAGCTTTTTGCATAAGATTTATTATAAAAATATTGTGAACGTAGCATTACTCCAAAATTAATTATGCCTCCAAACATAATCCTTAATACCTTTTGTAAAATTTAAGTAATAAAAAAAAAAATTAAATAACAACAATAAATATTAGCCCAAACTGAAATAACAACAAACAAAAACAAGATAAGACCAAACAACAACAACAAGTAATCTAATTATTCAACAAAAAGCTTATTATAAAACAAAAAGATAAAAATCTCTAAATATTCAAATTTGTAGTTCGTTCAGCCTATTCAATAAAAATAATCTCTAATTTCATTTTTCCTTAAAAAATGGTACCAAAAAAATATTGTAGTTGTTCGTTCTCCTTAATGATGATAACAATTATATTCTTTTTAGCTTTGAAGTCACAACAATTTTACTCCCTTTAGTGACTTGACTCACAATTGTAGCAAATATTCAAATTATCACTTTATTAAATTTTGTATAATTTAAATTTCTTAGTAACCACAATAAAAAAAAATTCCTAGAACTGTTACTAGTTCAATTTATACCGTTTGTTTCAACCGGAGAAATCATAGATTCAAATCCACAGAAATAAAAGATAAAAAGATTAATAAATAAATCTATGATAAATGGGTCGACTTAGGTGAGAGAAAAGGGGAGTGAGCCATAAAGAGATAAGAGATAAAGGATAAAAATATTAACAAATAAATAAATAAAAGAACAGTATGAAGATTTGGCTGTGTTTGGGCATCACCTTTGAAACACAGGGAGTCAGATATCCGGAATTTATGGACTTGATTTGGTACTTAGTCTTCGTGCAGCACTTTGGAGATGAACTATTAGAACTAATCTTTACCATTGTATGGAGTATGTGGCATAATAGAAATCCCACTAGACATGGTACCTCGCGCTAACCTGCAACAACGATTGTGCAGAAAGCTAGAACAATGCTTGACAAGTTTCAGATTGCCAACCATACAATCAAACAACCCCCTGGTAGTGTTGGATGACCATTGGTCGTTACCACCGGCGCCAAGTTATAAAGTTAATGTAGTCACTGTAGTGGGGCCGTTTTTACCCAAGCTAAGGGGGCTGATGTTTGCGTGGTGATTACGGACCATGGAGGGAGAGTTACAGCAGCTATGAATAAGAAGATTAATGAACCACAAAGACCTTTAGACATTGAAGCGAATGCTATGGAGGAAGGTGTTATTTTTGCTTAGGAGGTGGGTATACGATATGTAATATTTGAATGTGATTCTAAGATTATTGAAGATTGCCTTATGGGGTCCTGTACCTCCTCTATTGCCATGTCCAATATTTTTTCCAAGATAAAAATTTCAACACAATTCAAGTCTTCCACACGAAGCGACAAGAGGGAATAGGTCAGCATACATCTTGGCAAAATATGCCAAAAAAAGTAAAGGTTTGATTGCGTTGGCTTTAACTCAGAATGTACTAAATTTATCTTCTTTTTAATAAAGTTTAGGCTAAAATGCAAATCGCACTCTTCGAAAAATTTCTGAGCTCGATAAAAAATTTCAAGATTTTAGAACAGTTCAAATTAGAGGTGGCAAAATTGGACACGACTCGCGAACCCAACACGACACGACACGAAATTAGCAAGTTATGGGTTAAGGCTTAACGGGTTTGTGTCATATTCGAGTTGATATGACTGACTCGTTTAATAAATGGGTTGGGTTAGTGTTAAACACATAAAACCTATTTGACTTGTCTGACCCGTTTAATTAAATGACATTTTACCAATATACCCTTCAAACTCTAAATATATAAACTTATTAGTTGTTATGGTTTATTTTCTTTGACATATTGTAATTGGTTATTTGTGATATTGGGATATGTCTTAGTTTTGAATGATTATTTGTGATGTAATTACTCGTTAGTTTTAAATTTTATATTAAAAATATTTATTTATAGTTTTTTCATAATAATTTTTTCATTTTGATAAAATCTGATAAACAGGTCGATATGACTGACCCGTTTAATAAATGGGTTGTGTTAGGGTTAAGAAATTTTAACCCGTTTAATAAACATGTCGGGTTAGTATTGATTTATATAGTCGAATACTCATGAGTTGACACAACACAAACCTGACACGCAAATACGAATTACCACTCCTAGTTCAAGTCTCCCACATGAAGTGACAAGAGGGAATATGTCAGCACACATCTTGGCAAAATATGCCAAAAAAGTAAATGTTTTGGATAATTTTGTAATTTAGATAGAGAAAAATCCACCACTGATTGAGTTGAATTTGACTTAGGATATACTAAATTTATCTTATTTATAATAAAGTTTTGGTTAAAATGCAAATTTCTCCTTTTAAGTTTGGATGAAATTCATTTCAATTCTCTAATTTTACTTTCGTTCAATTGAGTTCTTTAAGTTTTAAATTTATTTAATTTAGGTCTTCTGTCCAATTTTGTTAAAAATTTGTCATTTAAAAAAGAAATTATTTTCACATTAAAAAAATCTATAAAATTAATAAGATAACAATACTTTTTTACTTCACCAACGCATTAGAATTTTACCTATGCACTTGAAAGTGCCCTTACACTAACAAACCAAAAAAAATCTTAGTATGTACTCTTTGACTAGACAAAACTTTGTTTTCTAATTCTCACCTGCACCAAATTTACTTCACCAACGCATTAGAGTTTTACCTATGTATATATGACTTTAATTGCAATTCTTTGGTAGACAAGAAGTACCTTTCTTGGTATACAAGGAATATAAGATAACAATACTTTTTTTACATATAAAATATATAATTTTTCTTCCAAACTCATAAAACTCAATTGGGAAAAAGAAAAAGCAAGTTGATAAGAAGGAAATGATCGTGCGACGGATGTATTACTATTAATAAATTCATAAGTTCCAGTGCCTATTAGAAATTTCAGCAATCCAACCTTTACTTAATGTAATGAAGATAGGAACATTGAAAAGCAAACTATTTAGCTTCCAGTAATACCACAATCAACATAATTAAAACTAAGTTAAATGTTGGTTTATACCTATAACATTACCGGTGACTATAATACCTGGTACCAAAACAATAATAAAAATCTATACAAACTCACAAGATATTCATGTTCATTAAGTATATTTATAGTATCACATATCCTAGATACAAACAACAATATTCAAATTACATTCCCAACATACATGGTGTATTGAATATATTCATTTATTGTTCATCAGAAAAATCTCAATTATTTGTCTTTTCCAACCTCACTGTGCAAAGATGAATCAAGTATGGCTTTGTTTTGGAACTCTGCTCAACCTTGCCTCCTAGCTCTAAAGCTTAGCATTGAATTATCTCTTGAATTTTCTGCAAAAAGTGCGAAAGAGAGAGACACACAAACACAGAGAGAGAGAGAGAGAGAGAGAGAGAGAGAGAGAGCTGTATGTGTCACTTATAGAATGGAATCAGGACTATAGAATCCTGGAGCTAATTAAGTGCCCTTGATTGAGTTCTTGAGTTCCCAATTAAACCAATAGAAGATTCATCTTGCTTAAGAATGTCAATGGAAGACGATATAAAAAATTGAGTTGCTGCGGATACTGTAGGCACATCGATTATTGCATTTGAAAAAGCTGGCTACTAGGAATAAACCCCAAAGAGAACCGATGGAAAGAGAACCCATTGAGTTGGATCTTCACAAGTTTTCTTGGGCTCAACATTTTGATTAGGAGCTTTCTCACATTTTCCTTGTTCATTGTTCTCATTTTTCAATTAGATCTCTCCATCCAACATCTTTGCCCTACTTTTAAAAGAAATTTGGAGTAGCACTTGAGCCTTGTTGATAAACAACAGTATATGCAGAAAAGAAAACATTCTATGAGACAAAGCCTTAGCAACATGGAAATATCTTGACAAAGAGTGGAAAACAGATTTTGCTAGAGGATAGGAAATAGCGACCTCAAATGTCAGATAATGCATAAAGCTATCAAAAAATTCGAGCAGGTTAAGACGTAGCAGTGATGATCTAAGACATTGCAACTCCTTGCATGTTAAGGGCACAAACTCCTTTCAAAATTATATTGCAACTAAATTAAAAGAGCATGACAAGGCATGTAATATGCAAGGAGGTGAGAGCACATGAAAGTCACTTTTTTCATACTTGATGCACTTGCCACCCTTGCACAGAGCTGATAGTTTGTGTTTAGAATGAAACTTGTAAAGTGAAAAAAAATCAATTGTTACTTTGTCTTATCTATAGAAAATGGATATTGTACCTAATAATAAAGCAGACATATCTAAGAAATTCATTGTCACGCCATAGGATAGTATAGACCTATGGGATGAGAAGAGTCAAAGCTAGAAGAACATTTAGCCAAATGTATAGCAAATAAAAAGCAAACTACAGATATCTATTTAAATAAAATAAATCTAAAGGATGGAGCTTATTCTAATAAATGAAAAGAAGGATTCATCTTCTGAATCACAAAAGGAGAAAAAAACATCAATTATTACAATACACCAAAAGTGATGGCTAGTAGGAATTGAGTTCCCATTTACTATCAGCCATTTACCTTCTGTGAGAGCAGATAATCCTTTTTTTTTTTTTTTGGGGGGATAAATAAATATATTCATTAAAAATCAAGAAAGTTGCTACCCCAGTACACAGGCTTGACTCAAGTACAATTTTTTTTTTTTTTTTCACTTCTTATTTAATATGAAATCTTCCTAGAAGGTTGGGTGAATCTGCACCCAAAATCTGCTTCAAGATGTGATAGTTATACGTTTCTGATTTCCATGGGTTGGTAAGTAGTCATTGTATCAAAATTATAATTGCACGATTCGATGCATCATATATATATATATAGGCTCAGTATGTTTTTGAGTTTTGCAAAATGCTATTTCCCTTTGTTAATTCGATTTGTGCTGTTAGTTTGTATTACTTTTTAACTTAAGCATGCCTTTCTCTGTGGGGGTGGTGTTTACAATAGAGGTCAAGCACCAGTTGGAAGACATAGGCGGTCATCATCCTACTTTGGATCACCTAGTCCACGTAATGTTAGTGTCTGTTATTTTTTGTTTTAAATGAGAATTCCTCCTACTAGATACCTTACATTGCTTATTCTTTCTAATTATAACAGTTACCTCTGAGATCAAGGAGTCGTAGCTCGAGAAGGTAATTTCTATCCATGAATGGTTTCACTTTTATTCATCTAAATACATTTTATTTCTCTTCTAATGGGGTTTTAGCTCGGATGGCTCTTCCTCTGCCTCTGGGGTGGAGGGTGAGATTATAGATTCAAAACTCACCAGGCATTTGTGTAATTTTGCAATGAAGAAAAATAAATTTACTACTCACTTTTATGGGGAGAGAGGAGGACATGGGGTTTGTGGTCATAAATAATTGTGGCCGCTCTCTGTCCTTTCCCCCCACCCCCCCCCCCCCCCCCTCTCTATCCAAACGAATTTCATTCTTCTACGCAAGGTATATGAGCTTGCAAGATGACATTCCTTCAATTTTCACGTGATGAGTCCAAGATGAAAATGTCTTTGATGTGTACCCTACCCCCAGATGAAATTATTATTTTCAGTAACATCTAGTTTAAGTTCATATCAATATTTATACTCCAGAACTATTGGAAAGTACCTACGCGTGTATAGTCTTGATGGTGGAAGTTAAGCTCCAAACTATTAAATGCTTTTTCACTTGAGAATTTTGATTTCCAAATGGGACTCTCAATGTGATATGGAGAAGGTAACATATTTTGGTGGTTGCACTTAGGAAAAATATTTAAGTGGGAGCTTTTTCAGGTATATAACATTAAGTTGGGAAATTTATAGAATTCAAAGAAATGGATATCACTGGATAAAAGGAGCTCAATGGAAATTTCCTACTACCGAAGAGGTAGTTTTAAATTCTGTAAAATACACACGAGGGAGCAAGCTGTTGCTTTCCATGAGGAGATGGAAGTTGAGTTGGCATTTGAGTTTCAAAAATGGATTAGAGGATATATTAGGCAATCAGGCTGGCTTTAAGTTTTGGTTTGTACTTTGTAGTTCAATAAATAAGCACTGAAGTTCCCCAAAGTTGTAGCCTGTTCAATAAACAATCAGTCTACTATAGAGAGTTTTTATACTGCTCACTACTCTACTTGCATGTGATTGTTCATTTTATTCTAATTTGAATTCGATTTGCCAAACAGACCCCTAGATCTCTGGAATTTCGGCACCATGCTTTTCTAAAATCTAATATTTTTCATTAAAATAAAATTCATCATCATGGGTAGCAATAAATAAACAAATGGACGAAATCCAATTTCCACGGAAAAGTTCTTCCAGGAAAACTTTTTAGAACTGACTTTACTCAGTCTGTGACATAAATTATAATCACGTTGAAAATAAAGAAGAAGAAAAAATGAGAGAGAGAGAGAGAGGAACACCTTAATGGCGGTGGCGACAACTTCGCCGACGAGGCCAGGGTCAGATTGCCACGTACCCAAAGCGACCGAAGGGATCTTAGCGCCGGTGTTCAGTTGAAAGAATGAAATTGAGTTCGCCATTTTTCGGAGTTTTTTGCTACGAAGTGCGTTGATTCCACGCTGATAGTATGTATTGTAATGAAGCAGAGAGACGAGACGAAATGAAACGACGAAAATGTGAGTAAACAAAGAGTGAAAGTGTGCGAAAATGAAGTCTAGTTCACTAAAATGAACGATCACATGCAAGTAGAGTAGTGAGCACTATACAAACTCTCTATAGTTGACTGATTGTTTATTGAACAGGCTACAACTTGGGGAACATCATGTTGGTTAATTCATGGTTTACTGCTACTGCAGTGTTATTTTCATTATGTAACCTTCGCTGCCAAATCATAATACTGCATAACTTCCATGATTCTAGAGTGCTTCACTAGACTGTTTGGAATTTTGTGAATATATCATAGGGTATTGACTCCCTTGATCTCATTTTATTGGCATAGCTATGTGTATTATTTATCCAAAATAAAAATCATAAATCCCTGCACATTTGTTGTTTCTCTTCTTGCTGTGATGTCACACGTTTTTTATAATACTGCATTTTATACTTCGATGTGACATTTCTTAATTTTTATGCAAATATCAAATCATTTCATTTAGAGCACCGGAGGTTGTTCTGCCGTAATATTTCAATTCTTTAATGCAGTGAACCATTTTGTATATCTTCATGTGAAATTATTGTGTGTTGTAGTAATGCCTGATTTGTGATGATTCTCAAACCAAATAGTGTATGTCTGCCACTAAAAGCCAGTTAAAAAAAAAATGGAACGATTTTATTGTCTAGTTTTCCACAAAAAGGATTATTGCTACGGCAAAATTTGCCAAACAGTATATTTCCCAAAAAAAAATTAGACGCATGGCATGTGTTCAAAGTTATTTAGTAAGTTGGACTGTTTTGGAAAGTCGAATTTAGCAAAATCGACTTTGGGCTGGAAAACGAAGACTATAGTGGCGTTTTTTTAAGTGGCATTTGTAAAAACACCACTATATGTACCCTATAGTGGCGTTTTTTATAAACACTGCTATAGGCACTAAAAAAACGCCACTATAGTGTTCGTTTTCCAGCTCAAAGTCGAGTTTGCCAAACTCGATTTTCAAAAACAGTCTAACTTACTAAGTAACTTTGAACGCATGCTACGCGCCTAATTTTTTTTAGAAATGTACTGGTAAATTTTGCCGGTGAGCTTATCTTATTGTACTTGATTATAAGTTATAACCCCTTTAGAGATAGCCAACAAAATCCTTAGGTGGCATCATTTTGGGTGATTATGCCACATGCAGACTTATTAAAAGCAATGCTATTAACTATTTAGGGTTCTCTAAATGGCATAGACCAAGATTAGTAAGGTCCAGAAATCAGAATGAATAATCAATCACTAAGTTGAAAGAAAAGCAACTTGCATGTATATAATTACAATTAGATAAACAAAGGATAAAGCAAAATCTAAACAATATGATAATAAAATTATTTTGGAACATGGTATATAATAAGTGCTGGGTATGAAGCATTGACAAAAAATATATTAAGTAAAAAAAAAAATCAATTACACAAGGAAGACTAAGAATAGAAGCATCCACAAGAATTTGTATTACTCCTCAAATCCTAAGGGATTATAAACCAAAACAACTACCTGCAGAGAAGATGAGAGTGTATAGGACGTTAGATCGAGTTCTAGTATTTAATGCATGGGAAAGACAGTTAAAATTAAAAAAAATAATACTCTTTTTTTGAGTGAAAATATAGAAAATAAAATCATACTCTTACCAAGCTTCGCCCATCCAAAAATAAATTTTGTGATGGAGAACAGTAACTTATAAATGCTTTTTTTTTTTTTTCTTTAACTACAAAGTCATCGATTCGCTCTTGAACATTATAGTGAAACAGAACAGGACAACGTAATATAACATCATCCTTTAATAAATAAAATATATATAGCATGCCAACTTCATGAATTAACCAACCTAATCCAAAATAGATTTGTAAAACCTGGCCTTGTCATTGATAAGCCACTACCCTGAAGATCCATCTAATCCAAACCTATGAACCACCTTCAAATTAATAACTCACCCTACCATTCAAGATTGACCAAGACCCACCGCCAATTGTATGACTCAACCAAATTGTAAATCCCCAATTACAAAAAAACACTTCACACTATGCTGAACCTAAAATATACATATATATATATCCCCTCATCAATATCAACTTCAGAATTATTCAGCAAAAACAGATGTATAGGACAGCAAGTACAAAGGTGCGTTTGTTTCACAACAAATATTTTGACCTGAATTCCCAAGAGATGGACAGACTAATTAAAAATCTCAGATAATATCAGATTCTGTACAGTTTCCTTTCATATCTAGCTATATTGACAGCAAGCAACAATAAAAATGGAGTCTTCAATGAACATCAAATATCCCTTCCCAACAAAAATTAAAATACATAAAAATAACTTGTTGATAAAGAATCTTCTATGAACTACAGACATCAGTAGAAGATAAAACTAGTGAAAACTTGTTAGCAGCAAGAGTTTATTACAATATTCTTTTTTTTTTTTTTTTGGGTAAACGCCAATATTCTTACAATCTACAAGCTATGAATTACCTGCATCAGTTGTGAACCAATGTCATGGAGTCCCTAGCTTGACACTCTTCCTTCAAGCATATCTTGGGTTCAGTTATTTGCCCTGACAAAACTCACTAGTCAACAAGTACTAGATACATTCATTTCAACAAAAACAATTACTATGACACAAATTAAACCAATAATCATCACAACACCCCAAATGAAATTACCTCTATTTATGACAACAGGATCTGAGTAGTAACCACACACAAGACATCTAAATATTGCTTCTCTAATCTCGGGAATTATCGAGTCACTTCAAATAATCATACCCTTTAGAGATACCATCCTCTCAACATCTAATCAAAACACAACCCAAATCAGTACAAATATCCCGAAAGTCAAATATGGGTTTAAAAAATTGTATAAGAAGCAAAAAGAGAAACTAACCAGATGGGTTAAGATTTCCCATTGAAGTGGAGCTCTTGAGATTGAAAATCTGAGTTTGAATGTGCTTTTCAAACAAGGGGTTAATTCGTCCCATCATTCATCAAAACAATGTCGAAAATCCCCAGCAATTCAAGTGGGTACCTAAGCATCTTGCTGTACAAGTCAGGATCATAATCAAACACGTCGCGTGAATTGACATCAAGCCACTCGCCTTCGATTTCAATGACTCTTTTGATCGCAATCTCATACTTTCCGGAAATGCTTCAAAAACCGATAAATCTCATCCTCGACGCTTATGTTCGCGCCCCAAACAAACGTCAGCCGAGCATCATCGGCGTCGTAGCCCTCACCTCCCTCGGAAGAGGCCGGTGCATCATCGGTGGACGTGGGAGTGGAAACCATATATTGGTTAACATCAATGCTAGCCTCCCTTAACATTGATGCCTCCAACATGTTTGAGAAAATGCCTGAACAAAGGTTCTTCAACCATGAACACTTAAACCCCGAGTCCCTCAACTTCCACTCCGTTGGTCTCTTAAAACTCCCACAGTCCCTCATCACGTGTACAACTGCAACTCACTTGGTGTGTAATAAATAAAATTCTAGCCACTCTCCATAGGACACGTGGAAATGCCGCCGCCATTAGGAAAGAAAATTAATTAAACCCAATTCGAAAAAAGACAAAACAAATTACATTGATTAACTTTCCACTGCCGCTTCTGAGTTCTGACCGTTGGAGGGTTATTATATCTAATTACCATTTTGCCCCACATCACATACCATGCCTGTCTATCTCTCTCTTTTTATATATATAAATAAATATAACCTTCCTTAACCCTAAACCTCCATTAATAACTCAGACCCTAAGCTTTCCTTTCTGCAATCATTATTATTTCTTCTCTTCTCTTCTCTGTTGCTATAAAAACATTCAGTATTGCGTGCTCTTCACTTCAAGCCCACTTGAAGAAATTTTCTTTTCGCAAACTCCATTCATCATCTTCAAACCCTTTGAAGATTCTACGTTAGTTTCAATTCCAGTGATCTTTTGAGCACTCATTGTCGACACAACAACAAGATTCATCATCAGATCAGTGCTGGCGCAGAAGCTACATATGGAGTTGCCACCTGGTGTCAAGTTTAGACCCAATGACCAAGAAATTGTTCTCTACTATCTTCTCAACAAGGTCCAAGGGAACCCAATCTTCGAGGACTCGATGAATGTTATCGTCGACTGTGATGTTTTTGGGGATCCTAGCACGTGGATGAAGATTTTTCAAGAAACCCATATGGACCGTCTCTATTTTTACACCAAACTGAAGAAGAAAAATAAGCACATTGAGAGATCTACACATTCTGCAACCTGGAGAAGTCAAAAAGACCAAGAGCTTTACGATGATAGCAAAACAATACACTATGGGTCTAAGCGAAGTTTCAGTTTTGTCGCTAAGAATGGCTTCAATGGCACGGGAAGGTGGACCATGAATGAATACCGGCTTGACGGGGAGTTTGCAAACACGACTAATCATGTAAGTTTTTTCTTCTTCTTCTTCTTGATGTTATATATTTATAATCCATATTGCTCTGTTTCTTGAGTTTCTTTGAAATATCGTTTGGTTGCTATAATGGCGACTCAGTTTTGGTTCTCTTAATGATGCTTGCTTTATATTGTTAATTGTTGCATATATATATATTGCTCAAATTAAGTTATTGGGTGAGATTTATGGATGTGTGTGTGAGAGAACATTCATGACTTCTTTTGATGCATGTATCTGATTAGAATGTCTAGCAAAGGATGCTCCTGAGAATATATGAGGGTGAACTTTAACATATTCTAGGAAGTGGGTGTTGATACATAAGTTCTATACATAATTAATTCTATGATCGAGTCCGACTTTAAATGCTTATTCTCTCCCATTTTATTTGGCTACAATTATGGTGACCCACTTTTTTTTTCTTAATGATGCTGAATTGCTTAATGTTGTATATTGTCCAAAGGTATTTGATTTTATTTATTATGGAATAAATAGCCATGGATTTTTTGCTGATTTCCTAATTTTCATGTTTAATAATTTAAAAAATAAAAAAGTACACGATGCAAAATTTTCAATATGGGTTAAACGTCTCCCTAAATGGTTTTATTGTTGTTGTTATTGCAGGATAATTATGTCATTTGCTGCATTTCAAAGAAGGAGAATATCTAGAAGAGCAACATCTAAGACAACGTTGGGCAAGAGATGGAGCTTCCAATCTAGATTAACTTTTTTTTTTTAATAGAAAGTAAAAAAACACTAATTTTACAGTATTTCATTTTTATCATTTCTTTATTAGTGCTATTTCATTCTTTGGGGTCATTTTCTGAATGATTTACATGCAACATTTTTTTATTGATTTTTTCAAATTATTAGATTAATCATGTTAATATCAATTCTGATGTATTTGTTCCTAATTTGACCTATGCTTAATATGACGTTAGTAATTAACATTAATTTCACAGTATTTCATTTTTATTATTTCTTAGTACTAGTGCTATTTCATTTTTCTGTCATTTTTTGAATGAATGTTTCATACAACATTTTTTTTATGGTTTTTTCAAATTTATTATAGATTAATCGTGTTAATATCTTATTATTCTGATGTAATTGTTCCTATATTTGACCCTTGCTTTATCTTAGGCCATGCCATGCCATTAAATAAAAGAGAGGAGTAGAGGATGAGAGAGAGAGAGAGAGAGATGTATGTACGTATGTATGTATGTATTACAAGATGAACATTTTTTTTTTAGAAAGACAAGATGAACGACTTAACTAACTGTACCATAAGATCTTTATGACTCTTATTTAAACTACAGAGTGATATCGCCACCGGTAAGCTTGTTCAAAAGTTATTTTAACTAGACTTAAGTGTATTAGACTATTAGTTGCAAAGTCATTCAATTTTCCTTATTCCATTTTGCTTTTAAAAATAAAATAAAATAATAATAATAATAATAATAATTTCCTGTTGGTATTGGCAGATAGGTAAGAAATTAAAATTCAAAGAAAATAATAAGCAGTTTTTCACACACTAGATATAGTTTGCTTACGTGCTAAAACCAAGTGCTGTTACATGCAATGATACAAACGCTAAAAATGCATGCAAGCCAATACTTTGATTTTCTTAGTTGAACTTTGAACTAAGTACGACCTGCACAAAGAAAATATTCAAATATTATTCTGCAATAATCAACTCTCTTATCAGATCACATCATAATTAAACGAAAAAAAGAAATCAAATTACAACAACAAATAAAGAAGTAAAATCAAATGTTAAAAGTAGCTTAAATCAATAAGGTCCAACAAGTAATAGGCCTCCTTCATCCAAACCCAAAGACAACGGATGGGCTATCCTCTTCTGTTGAGGTCCAAAAACACTTGTGGTCAAAGGCTTGTAAATAAACACATTAATTGTTTAGCTAGAGTCCATTAGCACAAGTAAGACCGTTTTTTGCTTAAGTGAAAAAAATTCAATTAGATTGTTAATTTTACGTAATGTGTTTTATCTAATTTTTAATTTTGTGTAAAGTGAATTATTAAGTGTAAAAATCGAAGAATCTAAATCCAATTAGATTCTAAATTAGATTTTAATTGAAATCCAATTTTGTACCACGTATCCATCATCTAATTTTTTAATTTTTGTGACAAGTAAATTATTAAGTGTAAAAAGAGTTTAAATCCAATTAAATTCTAAATCATAGGCTCTTGTGCTATCATTTTGAAGGGAATTTCATTATCTTTAAAATGGATAAATATTTATTTTGATTGGACGGTTGGATCAAAAATTCAAACTTAGCGAAAAAATGGCAAGTTTGGGATTTTGAACTCTTGAATCATTAGAATGATTAAATCAATGTAATTCCTCATTTTCTTACATTTTAAAAGCGTGGTTTTCATTTTTTAGGACTTAAATCAATATTTTGGCATGTTAATTGAGGCCTTACAAAATACGGTATTAATAAATAAGAGGTTCCAAAAACAAAACAAAATCCTTGTTAAGATTGGCCACACACCTCACAAGGGCATTGGCACATTTGTTCACTTCCCTATAACGGTGTTGATTTTTTACTAAAGGGATTTGCTTCAAACCGTCCTTGCAGTGCTATAATTGAATCATTTGCATTGGAAGGCTCATTTGTTTTGCTGAGTCAAAAACCAACTGGGCATCTAGCTCAATTTCTACGGCAAGAAGATTTAAGGAGATGCAAAGGTTAATCCCATCTCTTAAAAGCTCAAAGCTCAGCTGTTACATACTAAAATTGTTGTCTATGTATAGAATCTATACTATAACCTTAAACTTCCTATTATATTTAGGGTCCATTTAGGATCTACTTATTTTGCTGAAATTAAAAATTTTTTGCTGAAAGTATTGTAGATAAAGGTAAAAGTTAGCTAAAATAGTACAATGGGACCCATGAATAGTATCAAAGAGTACAGTGGGACCCATAAATAATAGCAAAAATAAACTGAATAGTAAAATAAGTTGGCAAAAATAATATTTGTCAAACGGACACTTACCATGGTTTGTTATTGAAAATTAATATATTAAAGGAAAACACTCCCACTCAATTTACTGATCCCATCTCCATCACCCTTTTGGCAAATAGAGGACACCGAGGAGATGAAGAGCTTTCCCTTTTAAAAAAAAAATACAGGTGGCTTGATTAGATAAGTTATAAGCCAAAAATTGGCTTCCCTTACAACATGCCTCTTTTTTCATCATCTTTCTTTCTTCCCAGGTTAAAAAAGGGTAAAATCATTTAGCTGAAACTGAAAATTTTTTGCTGAAAATACTGTAGATAAAGCTAAAAAGTAGCTAAAATAGTACAGTGGGATTTATGAATAATATCAAAAAGTGCAATGGGGCCCATGAATAATAGTAAAAATAAGCTGAATAATAACAAAAATAAGCTAAATAAAAAATGCTAACTTTTTAAGTCAATGTCAAACACAACCTTAGTGTGTTTCATAACTGAAAACAAGAGTTAACTTACGTTTTCATATATCATGTCAAAATAATGGAGCACAAATACAAATTATTGTGTAAAAATATTTCATAACAACAAGGTGAAAAGTTGTTATTGGTAGAAGATAAAGTAATAAGTGAGAAACACTCTTGCCTAGTTGCCTTATCTTTCTCACCAGTGCGGTTTCTCATGCCATTCTATTGTACGTTGTTATAATAAAAGTTGATGTTTTCAGCTAACAATGTTGGATCTAAAGGCTCCAACCCTTGGCTCATATCATTAGCTACTCAAATCAATGCATAACATGTAGCAGCATATAGTACAAAGTTTTGTGATTCCACTGCTTGTTGGATAGAAAAGCTTTGTATGTATTCAACATAATTTTAACTCACTAACTTGATCTTTGAATATTAAGAGATGTTATCATAAGTGGCCACTGTCCGCTAAATCATAGACCAAACAATTTGTGCTAACAGATCGAGTAATCGACAATAGGTAAAGAGATGAACACTTGTTTCGTTGGTAGGATATACCAAGCTATCTCTAGATAAAACCCTTAAGTCACGTATAAATAAACTATCGATTATTTAAATATGAGAATAGCACTTTTTAATTTAAGCATAAGTGGTTTTCAGAAACTTTTGCTTGAAAAAAAATACAAAGACTATGAAGTAAATAATAACAATGGTAAATTATATTTTGGCTCTTTTAGTTTTGGGGTTATTACCCATATGGTCTTTAATTAAAGTTTCATTTTCTAATACTTTAGTACCTGAAGTTGTCTTTGTTATTAATGTAGACCTTCCAAATAAGTCTAACTGCAATCCCTTAATATTACATACAAGCTTAAAAACAAAATTAAGTTCCTAAAAACTTCTATCTCAAAAAATGAAAAATGAAAAATAAAAATTCCTTAAAATTTCATCCATATTAGCAAGATAGCAACTTTGAAAATTATTTTTTGTTTTTTTTTTTTTTTTTTTCGCTTTGATTAAAAACATATTCAATCCAAGGGGTTAAAATGAACCCCTTGAGTTGGTAATATATATATATATATATATATATATATATATATATATATATATATATATAAATATGAGGTACAAAGCACATTTTTCGCTCTTTGCTTTGCGCATGCTGGTTTGAAATACACTTCTTTCACTATCTTCTTTGCACTTGTTTGGAATCTTTCTCTTGGTATGAGCTAGGTTTGAAACTCCGCCTTTTGGTCTACCTCCTGAGTAATGCTAAAGACACAGAAAAGTGCACAACTTTCCCCAATCCTCGCCAAACCTTTTCCCAATCGGTCATTCATTACACTCTTATTTCCTAACTTTGACTCCAGTGTGTGGTTAAATCATCTCACTAGGAAATACAATCTAGCCATATCAAGAGAACTGGAAGCTCTCAATTAAACAACCTAAGGGAGGTCCTTTCTTGGCTTAGTTGTGAAGATACTTGTGACATTGGTAGAGTGGGTCTCTTGAGAAGAAGAGACATTGGACCCTGATCTTTTGCTAAGGTAGAATTGGTTTGGTTTTTTTTTTTTTTTTTTTTTTACTCCCTACAATAGAAATTTGAACACCTTGACCCTAAATTTTTTTTTTTAAACCTAGCTGAAATAAGTTTGAATGTGATCCTTTTAACATCTTGACCTTTTTAACACATACAAAAAAGCCCAACAACAATGCAACAGTGCAAATCATTCATGATTCTCATCTCAAACAATCTTGTACATAGCCAAACAAATGTGATGTAGCTTTTAAAAGTCAAAATGATACACATTTTTCTAACAATGTCAAGATTCTATGTGTTTGGTACACATCAATTTTAAAAATAAGAAACCATTTGATTAAAAAAGAATGATCGTAACAAGGAAATTAACTATTGCAAGATTATTCCTAATTACAGTGAGTACACATGCTTGATAAGGTAAGCAGAAAATATGCATCTTAAGTAGACCAATCAGATTAATAAAACATACATATAAGAACCTACTATCCAATAATGAAAAATAGACTGACCTCTCATGTAAGGTGGAGGAAATTTTGGGCCTAATACTGACTCCAACACCAACTATAACCCCAGTTTACAACTACAAATGTTAGACTCTTTTGTAGTTGTACTCTGGTTATGTAATGTATTATAAACCCGATTTAAAACACTATTATTACTATTTTCATGTGTGTTCTAATAAGTAATACTGTTTACTAAAAAAAAAATCAATTAACACAAAATAAATTCTTGAGTAATTGAAAAGTCTATATTAATAAACCAACTATGGATGAGCCTCTTAATTTAGAGAGAGAGAGAGAGAGGGAGGGAGGGAGAAGAGAGTGACAAAAGGCATCAAATGATAAAAAAACTAGATGGAAACAATAGAGGAGAAAACAATCTCAATGTAATTCTTTGATGGAGACAAATTTCTTCAAAGTTCAATCAAAATGTCCTTTTTTTCTTTGATGGTGGAAAGAAATTGAATTTGGAGTCATCATTTACACAGTCATGTTCCATTGAAGTTGAATCCAAATGAAATCCATCTTTACAAAGGTTAAGATAAAACACATATTTGGCCTGCCCAAGGCTAAGTCGGATCCATTTGTTGTATCCATTGGAATCCTCACTTGTTTTTCTCCTCAAGAAAGCGGAAAGAAATCTCTAGGCAGGCAAGCACTAAGGTCTAAAGGCCTTAGTCTATGATAATTACTAGTGCTAAAGCTATTCCACTGTAGCATAGCCTAGTAAACATTTATAAATAATAATAAAAAATTTCTCAAAAAAAAAAAAAAACATTTATAAAAATAATTTTAATTGGCATTTATTGAACAATCATTTATGCATAAATAAAAAAGACATTCACACAAAGTAGTATAGTCCCACAAGCTAACATAGATTTTTCTAAAATTATCAACAACAAAAAAAAATGGAATTGTCTAAATTTATTAAGTAAATTATTGAGTATTATTGGCAGGGTCAATATTCACATGCAAAATTAACATTATACACGCTTGATATTTTAAACTAATCATTGGTTACGATATAAATAATTTTTTTTGATGAATCAATCAATTTTATTCAATACAAACCAAAGTACACAGAGCCCTAAAGGGAACTACACTAGACGGAGGAATAATTTGTAAGCACCGAAAATACAAGCATAACAGTGTCACCTCAACACAGGCTAACAGACTAAGTCAGCCTATCCTTTAAAAACTAAATAATAAACCTACATAGCAAATACAAATATAATCAAGGGATGATCCATGTGAACAAGCCAACAGCTATGACTACATCAAGACACCAGAATGCACCATTTTGCAGAAGACTAGGAACAACAGCCATCATCATAGCCATATTATGTCTTTGTAAATGGCATACAAGGATTCAAGCCCCATTTGCCGTATAATATCCTGTTCAAATTGAGTCACTGGCTTTGCAGTTACAAGAATACATGTTCATGCAGGATATAAAATCATTACTATTTTACTCATAAACATTTTTACCTTCTTTTGTACTGGGTATTCCAATAACTAGTTCATTTGATATTTATTATATATAAAAAAAGGTGAATTTTCAAGTTAATACAATTAAGTAACCACACTTTTTTTTCCAAAGTTTTGTATTGATTAATAATTCAACAACAAATTACTATACATAAACTCAAAACAATAATTCAACAACAACAGTTGACTCAATCCCAAACATTTGGGGTCAGCTATGGATTCTCAACAAATTAGTCAAAATCAGACACATATTCTTTTCCTTCAAAAATTGAACACAACATAGTAATTGAATCAACTATGATCTAACAAAGCTTCAAACAAACTATTTGGAATACTGGAAGTAATACAATTAATTTATTTTGAGAGATATGCAAGTAGGCAAGAGATAAAAAAAGGATGTCCATGGCATCTAAATTACACTCAAAGAAATTGAATAAGTAGTTAATTCATAAGATATCCAAGATACATAACTATAATCTTCAAAGGGACAATAAAAAAAAAAGTTCATAGTTGCTAATAATAATAAAAACCTTATGTTTTCAGGTATAGAGATTCATTCTGAAGTCTAAAAAATAAGAACATCACATACCTTAGAAATAGTTATCTTCTTCCACCACGTTTGTGGACATTCTTCTTCAATCTTCTAAGCATGATATGCTACTCTAATTTGACCATCCTCACAAGCCACTTTGGTTTTCCAATTTCAAACATAAGATATCCCATAAAAATTCCAAATATTGTTCCACATGCATAACCTATGGATATAGCTTGCCGATTAAACCCATTTTCATGCTCTAAATTTTCATCTTGTTGCAAGGTCAGTGGTGGTGGTTGCTTTGCCTCATGGTTGTCGCATGTTCTTGACAATGGAAACCCACACAATCCCAAGTTTTCGGTGTACGAATCATTGTTGAATGTATTGAATTGATTTCCTGAAGGTATGTGTCCTATGAGTTGGTAATGTGATAGCTTTAAGACTTCAAGCATCGTTAGATCTGCCAATTGACTAGGAATCTCCCCACTAAGCTTGTTGAAAGAGAGGTCTAACCATTCAAAATTGGTCAAATTTCCAAATGATGATAGAATATAACCTATAAGGTTACTGTAAGAAAAGTTGAGCCCCTTGAATGATTTAAGTCTTCCAATTATCTTTGGCATCTGTCCTCTAAAACTATTATTTGAAAATCAATGCTTGTTAAGACGATTAAGACTCTCTCAATCTCAATAGACTGCCCTTTAATCATGATATTCAATAAATCATGATAATAATATTCTCCCATATATTTCAATGCCACCTCACGTTCATTCACATTCATCATTGCTTTCAAATATTCAAAATACTTTATTGGCAAAGGACCATTAAACTGATTGTTAGAGATGTCTATGATTCTCAAACTTGGGAAATGAAATTTGGTTTTAGGATTGCCTATACGACCTTGAAATATATTTGATCTTATGACAAGAACCTACAAATTCTAAAGACTTCCCAACCAATAAGGGAGGCTCCATTTATCTTATTGTTTCCCAGATCTAGAACTTCCAAGTCCCTAAAATTTGCCAAAGATGGTGCCAATAGCCATTCCAATTGATTGCCATTAAGGTTGATATTACTAAAATTATTTTTGATAGCAAATGTTGCAGGGATGGTACCATGAAGGCTATTTATTCACAAATCCAACACCGAGATGGCAGTAGAGTTTACTAAACACTTAGGAATCATGCCACTTAAGTTGTTATGAGACAAGTCTAGAACTTGAAGGTTAATTGCATCACAAATTAAAGAAGGGATTTCTCCTGTTAAATTTTTATTGGAGAAAAACATATAGTGCAGACTAGAAAAATTTAGAGTGGAAAATGGTCCTTGAAGCATGTTGTCACGAAGATCAACATAATATAATGAATTCATCCCCACATCCTCCAACCATCTTCAAACTCAACCATAAATTCGGTTATTGGGAAAGGTCTAAGTATTGTAAATTTGTTGTCAGTCTTAAGAAAATTAGAAATTCATTGATATTGGAGTAAGACAAGTTCAAATTTTGAAGATTGGGCAGGGCATAGGTGGCATTATTATTGATGCTAACTAATTTATTTGAAAAATGAAGATACTTGAGATTCTCGAGCTTTGAAAACATTTCTGACCCCAACATAATATTCAAGTTATTAGATGAGAGAGATAGGCTAGTAAGGTTCACAAGTCTAGATATTAACCTAGGTATAGAGCCCTGTAGCTTATTATAGCTTAAATCAAGATTATGTAATGAATTGGAATTGAATTCACCAATCTCACCAATGAAATTTGAACTTAAAGAGAGAAAAATTAGATTTAAACCACATACGTGATTAGGAAGATGACCAACAAGTTGATTGTTGTTAAGGAATAAGCTTAAGAGATTCGGCAAGTTGAATAGTAATGGTGGCAACAAACCTGTTAAAATTATTCACAATAATTAAAAAATTGTTTATTTGATGCGTCAGCCAAAAATACCTAAAATTTAAAAATGGTAATAGAATCTCACCGCTAAAACTATTAGATGACAGATCCAAATATGTAAGTTTTGTAAGGTTCCCGAGCCATGCTAGAATTGACCCTATAAAATTGCGATGAGGGAGAGCCAAATGCTTCAAGGACTTCAAATTGCCGATAGAATTAAGGAATTCTCTTGTAAACATTCTCCCAGAGAGAGCTAAGAACTCCAAGGAACTACAGCTCCAGTTGGACTTTAGAAGAGAACCTTCAAGGTTCCAATTACCTGCTAGATCAAGGGTTTGTATACTTGGAAGACAGACGATGTTATTTTCAAGTTTTCCTTGCAGCTCATAGTAAGAGAGACTGAGTTATCGAAAAGGAGGATAGATTCATCAATGAATTAGGTCTAATTGAGGACATATTTATGGAATCCAGGATAAGTTCCTTTAACTGAGTTAGGTTACCAATGACACTTTTCCATACTAGAGCTTCGATTAATAGCTCATTGTAAGAAAGATCAAGTGAAACCAATGAAGACAACTAAGAGATTTCAAACGGGATTCCCCAACAAAGAATCCATCTCATCTTTCACACTTGCTTGAATTTTCATCTTGCAAGGCTTCATCATAACACTCTAGCTCACCACCATCAATCAAAATGAGATAATTTAGAGTAGATGAATAACGATGTAGAGGTCTAGCGATCCTAGAAGATCTACGAACTTCAACTACAGGTGTACTCTAATCTACCTATGGATTTACATTCCTCTTATCTTCCTCACCCATTTTTTGGATAGTATTTTCAGTCAATTCATCTAAGTTGACAAACTCATATTTCTTTTGATCTATTTCTGTAATATCTGGCACTATAGTTGATCTGTCCTTGTACATAACCTGTTCATTAAATATCACATTTCTACTTCTAATGATTTTTCGGTTTTGTTCATCCTAAAATCGGTGGCCAAATTTCTCATCACCATAGCCAATGAAAAAACATATTTTAGACTTTGCATCAAGTTTACTATGAGCATCAAAATTAATATGAACATAAGAAACACAACTAAAAACTTTTAAATGGAAAAACTTTACCTCTTTACTGCTCCAAATCCCTTCAGGAATTCTAAACTCCATGGGAACTGATGGTCCTCAGTTTATCGAGTAAGCTGCAGTACTAACAACATTAGCCTAGAAAATTTTTGGTAATCCAACATGCAACCTCATACTCCTAGCACGCTCATTGAGGGTTCCATTCATGCGCTCAGCCACACCATTTTGCTGTGGTGTCCCAAGAATGGTCTTTTCCATCCTAATTCCGTGTGCAACACAATACTCATTTTACCCTTCATCTATGTACTCTCCTCCATTGTCTGACCTCAGACGTTTTACTTTCAAATCTATTTATTTCTCAACCATAGCCTTCTACTTCTTAAAAGTCTCAAGTACATCAGATTTATTTTTTAGAAAATAAACTCATACTTTTCTGCTTGAGTCATCAATGAAAGTGATGTAATACCTTGAACCTCCAAGGAATGCAACTGGAGAAGGCCCCCACAAATTAGTGTGTACTAACTCCAATTTTTCAGCCTTCGTTGTCCTACTAGTTTTCAAGAAGCTCACCATTTTCTGCTTTCCTAAGATGCAACTTTCACACATGTCAAAACTAATAAACTTCAGTTTTGGTAGTTTCCCTTTTGACAGTAGCATCTTCATCCCTTTCTCACTCATGTGACCAAATTTGCGATGTCATAGACTTGCATCAGTACCTACTTTAGCAACTGTAATTATGTCTCTTGGACTTGAGGTCATATACAAAGTACCAGTTTTCTTTCCACGAGCCATTACCATCGCTCCCTTTGTAACCTTTCAGGTACCAACAACAAATAGTATTGCATGCCCTTCATCATCGAGTTGTCCTATAGAAATCAGATTCTTCCTTAGGTCAAGACTATGTCGAACCTTCTACAGTAACCAAATAGACCCATTGGGTAGTAAAATCTAGACATCTCCCATACCCACAACCATAGTTGTCAAAATCGCGATCTAGATCGTAAAATCGCACGATTTTACGATCCCACCTCACTAAAAATTTTAAAATCATAGCAGGATCGCAAAAATGGTAGGATCGTATGTAGGATCATGTAGGATCGCATAAGATCGTAGGATCGTATGAGATTCTACCGATCCTACCATTTGGCTTGATTTTTTTTTTTTTTTTTTTTAAGTGGGATTCATTTGGGTAAGATAATTCACCTAAACCCACAAGCCTAATGGGTTATCAAAAGCCCAATAATGAATTGAAGTCCCAAATTTATCCCAATGTCAACATAAAATATCAAAAAAACCTATAGTACTTAAGTTTAACGTTTTCAAAAACAAAACCTAAAATATTTAGATGATGAAATAGGATATGACAATGACAGTGATTAGATTAGAAGAACCTTAGAATGAGAATTCTCTTTTGGATTTCATATTTATAATTAGCTAGTTTACCTTAGATTGAGAATTCTCTTTTGGATTACATGTTGTAAATTTGTAGTTAGCTAGTTTTTATATGTTAATTAGCCTAACTTATTTTAGATTTGGAATTTAGAATTTGGAAAACATTTTCCATATGTGTAGATAATATTTTGGTACTTAGTTGCTAATTAAACATGTACTGAACTTTTTAGATACATCATGTCAAAAGTTAAATATATTTTATTTCATTAGAATGACATAAGAACAATGTAGTGTGTGCAAATTACATTTTATGATGCAATTTTTTTTTTAATGGATGGATTCGTATTTTAAGAGATTATATAACATACAAAGTCACTATCAATATGTTTTTTGCTTAAAATCTGAAAATATGTAGGATCTTACGATCCACGATCCCATTCTACGATCCACAATCTTACCTACCTCCCACGATCCTATATAGGATCCCGATTTTGATAACCTTGCCCACAACATCCAAGGCTTCTCCATTAGCCAAATACACCTTACCAAAATCACCTTCAACATAATTCTATATGATTTCTTGGTGTGGAGTGGTATGAAACGAAACTCCTGAGTCTAAAACTCAATCATTAAGTGGACAATCTACTACAAGAAGTAATGCATCCTGTACCTCTTCGGTTACAGCATTAGATGAATCATCATCATTCTTCTTCATAAGACTTTTGCAGTGCCTCTTAAAGTGGCCAGCTTTGCCACAGTTTCAACATTGTACTTGTTGGCCAAATCTAAATTTACTTTTGTTTCGATTGGAATTTCTGGATTTTGATCAGCCCCGATTTGAATTCCTGTCATTACCTCTACCTCTTGTCTCAAGGTTTAGGGTAGAACCAGATCCTAAGGTTTCACCTGCATAGCTTCTGCGAATCTCCTCAGCCAAAACTAGATCTCATATGTCATTGTACTTTAACTTTTCTTTTCCAGTAGAATTTCCTACTGTCATTCTCATAGTCTCCCAACTATTTGGCAAAGAAGCCAAAACGATCAGTGCACGGATCTCATCATCAAAATCAATTTCTACAGAAGACAGTTAATTTGTGATAGTGTTAAATTCATTCAGATGTTGTGTTACTGATGCATTCTCTGCCATCTTCAAATTGAATAGTTTTTTCATTAGATGCAACTTGTTGTTTGCTGACGGTTTTTCGTACATACCAGATAAAGTCTTCATCAGATCTACTGTAGTCTTCTCCTTCACAACATTGTGTGCAACAGACCTTGATAGAGTTAATCTGATAACTCCTAGTACCTGTCTGTTAAGAAGAGTCCATTCATCATCTTTCATAGTTGCAGGTTTCTCCCCTAAAAGCAGCAGATGCAACTTCTTCCCATAGAGGTAGTCCTCGATTTGCATCCTCCAGAATCCAAAGTTTATGCCATCGAATTTTTCTATTCCAGACGTATTTCTTGTTTCCTCTGCCATTGCTCCCACTCAAACCTAATCCAAGGCTCTAATACCAATTGATGGGAATATAGACGAAATTCTTAAATCTGTGAGATGCAAAAAATAGAGAAAAATATACACCAAAGAAAAATAATCACACACAAGGCAATATTTACGTGGTTCGGCAATTTGCCTACGTCCATAGAGTTGCAGGGATTTCATTATTCTCAGGGAAAAAAATAACGAGTACGACAGTACAGTTTTTATTCTCTAAAAAACAACATAAAACCCTAATCTCCAAAACAACAGTTTTTATACTAAGCCTCAGAAAATCTCCCATTAAAAACTGTAACAATATTATTTCGGATCGGGTCATAATCTGGATCAAACACAGCTAGGCTCCACAAAGCCCAACATTTGGTACATTTCAATTGTAAAATATCTATTAGTAAATAACTAAATAAGTTAATTTAATTATTTTGTCCAAATTTATTAGTACATGAAGTCATTTAAGAATTTTTTAATTAATATTGATCAAGCAATAAGTTCTTTTAAATAATACATCTTATAAATGTTTTCATTTAAATTTTTAATGTTTAAAGAATTCTTAAACAATATCGTTTACTAACTAAAAAATGTACAAAGTGACATTATTGGTTAGTTTCACATCAACACCATAGTAAAAAAAACAATCCTAATTATTTTTTAGTGATACTATATTTAGTACAAATTTTACAATATATAAGTCTTACAAATCTATATGTATATCATATTATATACTATATAATAAAAGTTGAGCTTAGAAGCCGTTGTTGCACTAAGTGGCTTCACTAAATTGCAACAATTTTTTCTAAATTGTGGTTGCACCAAGCTGCTTCACTTATAATTAGTTCTTATCATTTTTTTAGATAAAATAACAATAAGTGTTTTAACAAAATATGCAACATACATCTAAGTTTTAGTTAATAAAGACAACAACTTATTTTTTCTTATCAATTTCTTTAGACAACATGCATCTAAGGTTTAGTTGATAGAGATAACAACTTATTTGTTCTTATCAATTTCTTTAAATAAAGTAACAATAAATTTTTTAACAAAACATACAACATGCATCCAATTTTCAGTTGATAGAGACAAAAACATATTCTTCAATTTCTTTAGACAAAGTAACAATAAGTGTTTAACAAAACATGCAACTTAAATTTAGATTAAAAAAATAACAATTTTCTTAACACACATGTCAAATTTCATGCTAATTGGATGTTATTTACTACTCAATCCATAAAATTAATTTTTATGCATAATTTTAGATTAGAAAAACTTGAAACATAATTATTTAATTGATGACATAACTATTGATCTTTGATCTTCTAAAAATTTTGTATGCATAGCAGGGGCGGCTCTACGTTGTAGTCAGGGGGTTCAAATGAACCCCCTGGCCCGATTTTTTTTTTTTTATATGTAATATTTTTATTAAAAATTGTTTTGAACCCCTGACAATACAAATTTGCACACCCTCACCTTCAAACCTGACCCTTTTTATTTAAAGCCCAGCTTAAACTCTTAAAAAAAAAGTCCAATAGAAAATTTCGGTCTTTAATTTCAGAAATACAAAGCCCATAAATAAAATTTTGAAAAATCATAAAAATAAGGCCAAATAAAACCTAGTAGTTGCCACTGCATAGCCTCAAAAACTCCCACTATCCTTCTTCACTTTCCAAACCTAAAGGAAAAAGGCTGCCTATGCTTCACACACAAAATCTGCCACTGCTTAGCCCCACGATCTGCCGCCGCTACCACTTAATTGCCGCTTGATATGCCGCCTGGATCTGGTTTTGACAATCTATGTTCTTAATCGCCGCCTCCATATCTCTCTCTCTCACTGTGAGTGTGTTTTTGCTTTGTCTTTATCTCTGTTCATGTGTCTTCTTCGAAGCTCCACCTCTTACTCACATGTTTGATGTCTTGCCATATGGTGTATATGGGTTATCTTGTTTTGTATTTTTTAATTGAGTTTTGAGCCATATACGTGTCTGATTGTGTAGTCATTGTTATTGTAGTTTCTATGAATCTATGTGTAGTCACAATTGAGTTTGTCTTTTTCACTTTAGACTATTTGACTGACTTGTGAGTAGTTGTTGGCAATGTGGGTGGCGTAATTCATTAACAGGACAATAAAAATATAAAATATTTAAAGAATGGTAAACTTATAAATTAAAAAATTGTAAAAAAATCAATTAACAACAATAATTAATATGTTTATTACATTAGAAAAAAAATACCAAATGATCTTATGGTTTATTTTTTATTCTTTTGCTAGAACTATGGACAAATTTGTAATAAGTAAACTTCGTAGGCCGCAAGATTCATCTCTTATTCAAGATTTATCTTCTACTTAAGTTTCTTATTGACCCCCCTGGACAAAAATCCTGGAGCCGACCCTAATGCATAGAGGATATAAGAAAAAAAAATGTAAGCATTAAAGGTGGATTTGTAAAAATTCATATCTAATAAAAAGTTATTGAGTGAAGTTGTTATTTATTTTTTATTTTTTTTTTAGGAAGTTTCAACCTATGGCGTCCGCTCCTGATAATAGTTCTTTATTATCAGACCAAGACACCAATCAGTTTTTGGTGGCGGAGATTGAACCCCAGATCTCTTATACAACCATCAGAGACTTTACCAGTTGAGCTATCTGGAACCCACTTGACTGAAGTTGTTATAGTTGTAAACATTGGCTACAACCAAGTTCATAGCTAGCCAAACTTTGTCCAATTTTTAATTTCTTTCTTAATTAATAGATTTTTTTTTTTTTTTGGTGGAGGAAATTAGGTAATAGAATTATAATTAAATTAAATCATTCATTTATATAAATATGGATAAATGATAGTTACAACAATGGGGGTAAGGGGATTTGAACTCTAGTCAATCTTGTGGGAAGTATTAGAAAGTGCCAATTGAGTTACAATGTTTTTGGCTTCTAAAAATTAACACAATTACAACTTATAAGACCCAATTTTTGGCAATAGGATATATTTTGATATTGAGTTGCCATGCACTATTATTTATGGGAAAATTATTAAATACTCCGAGAATACCATAAATTCGTACTCCCCCATTTCACATAAATTGTGAGTCTTACCATGAATTTAATTAGTGAAACTTACAATTATGTGAGAAGGAAAAATATATATTTATGGTATTCCGGAAATATTCTATAATTACCCTTATTTATGAGCAAGATTTTTATATAACTTGAATTGCAAAAAAAATTATGCAACTCACTACATGGTGGTTAAAAATACCATTCACAAGTATTATTTAAGTAAGTAAAATAAGTCATTAAAAATGTTAAGTAACTGTTACCAAAAAAAAGAAGTTACACGAGTATGATGAGTAAATGTAAATAGTTTTTTTAACCGACATGTAGTGGGGTAGCATAAAAAATCCTGCAACCTAGATTGCGTAAAATCCTTTTTCGTTGTCCTACAATTATTTCCATAATTTTTTTCTTTTCACAAATAAATGGGAAGTTATAATTGAAAAATGAGTCTCAGGTGTACTTGCTACTAACTCACTTTCCTTTTGCTACCGTAAATCAGTGTGCTGTCATTCCCAAACTTTACTTGTAACTGATATTTACTCAAACGTAATTGTCTAATTGCCTTGTGTGGATAGCCAACCCAAGGTTCCCATTTTTGTTGCTTCTGAGCATATTCTATATACGTACCTTTCTATTCCTCATGAAAGTTCTATTAAATTTCCTTTGATTTCTCAGACGAAACTGAGGCATATCATATTACTATTTTGCTAGTTGTCGAGGAAAACCATCTTATACATACACCCGTTGGATTCTCTGTGTATCATTCTTGGACTTTCGCCACACCTTTGCCAAATGGATCTCCGGCGGGCAAGTTTGGTTTTGATCACTGCTTCTCTATTCTTTAGTGTTGCTAAAGCTTGCTCCAATGGAGACTGCAAGGTTTGTGTCTCCTTTCAATTTTTAGACTACTTTTGTATAATAAAAATCTTATGGTTTTAGCTCTAAGTTCTTCACTCGTTTCCATGTGTAGCTACTTGACCCATGCTCATCCGATGGAGATTGCCAAGCTGGGCTCTATTGTTTCTCTTGCCCTCTAGAATTTTCAGGCAGTAGATGTGTTAGATCAACTACTACAAACCAATTCAAGCTCATTGTAATTCCCTCTCTCTCAAACTGCACACACATCCAATTTTTAGTTTTTTTTTTTTTTTTTTAATATATATATATATAAAGCTAAGTTTGATGCTCCTATATATATTATGTAATAAGCTTTCAAATACTTATCCTTCCAATTTCGTGAAGAAAAAATGTGCCTTTCTAGGATAAAAGTCTCTGTCAATATTAAATTATAATTTTTCTTTGTTTCTTGTTTTAGTTTTTATTTTTCTTTTCTTGATTATGTATTTTATCGATCATTGAATATGGCTTTTGGACCTCATCCAAAAAAAAAAAAAAAAAAGAATATGACTTTTGGACGGCTATTGAGGTAATACCCATTAAAATTTATCAAGGCCACGTAATCATGATTCCTGACCCAATTATTCGGCGAATATTGGGAATTGGTAAGAAATTGTATTCGGCCCAGTGGGGCCGTTGGCTGGTTAAGGATATATGACCATAACATGGCCCATTTGATTTTGAATTATGGACTATAACATGGCCCATGTATATGTAGAAATATCATGTATGTATATATTTTCTGTAAGCTATTAAATTCTAAATTCCAATCAAGTTGGATGTTCTAAGGTATCATCCTAAATAAAAATTTAAGTTTCTAACCATTTCTCAAAATAATAATAATAATAATTGCTGAATTATTAATTTAATTATTTATTTTGTAATTTTCCTTCTCTTGAATAGAATAATACACTTCCTTTCAATAAATATGCATTCTTGACAACCCACAATGCCTATGCTATTGAGGGAGAACCATCTCACACGGGAGTTCCTCGAATTACCTTTACAAATCAAGAAGACAACATCACTCAACAGCTCAATGTAAGTTCTTTTTAATTTTCAAGTCTTTTCTTTTACATTTTTTAAATGAATGATAATTTATGCAAATCTTCCTCTTTTTTTAATTTTAATTTTAATTTTTTTTTGGATTGATTCAACTTTTGGACTGCCAAACTAGCATTCTTTATTTGTAGAATGGAGTTCGCAGCTTGATGCTAGATACGTATGATTTTCAAGGAGATGTATGGTTGTGTCATTCTTCCGGAGGAAAATGCTATGACATTACTGCATTTGTATGTGCACTTTGTCCCCCACTAAACTAACTTTTTAAGGTTTTGTTTGGAATGAAGGGAAAGTAGTCAGAATATACTAAACATTAGTAACTTTCCTTTCTAGGGATAGCAATTTTGCCCTACCTCGCTTAACCTGCTCCTCCCCGCTTCGCCTCGCACGAGTTTTCCCCACTCCGCAAAAGTGGTGGGACGGGGATGGGGCAAGATTTTAGCCCTGCACCATAGAGCGGGGCGGAGATAGGTTTAGACTTCTTAGACCCACCCCACCCCGCCCTGCCCCTTCCCGTCCCCACCCCGCCCCGTGTTACTAAGGGGTTATAATTGTAAATTTTTCATACCCTAGAACCCTACTATTTAAACAAATATATCAATATTAACTTATTTTATTCTACCCAATGTGGTTTTCTGCCTTTATTTTATTCTGCCCAATATTATTATTATTATTATTATTATTATTTTGTAATTGTCTTGTTAAATACTTGGATATATTATTCAATTTTTTTCTAAAAATTGATTTAATTTGATGGGATAAATTTAGTTGTAATTTCAAGTATATTTATATTAATGAAATAGGTTTCATTAAAAAAAATTGTACTAGTTGCAGGGCAAATTAACAAAAAGTAGAATTTTACAGGGTGGGGTGGGGCTTCGCAGGGCCCCAAGGGGTGGGGATGGGGTGAAAAAGTTTTTCCTGTCATACAGGGCGGGGCGGGGATGAGGCAAGACAACACCATGCAAGGCGGAGACGAAGACCCTATTCTTCTGCCCCGTCCCACCCCATTGCCATCCTTATTCCTTTCTACTTTTTTCTCCCTCCATCCAAACATAAGATAGATTATGCGTTAGAGGAAAACTAATTATAGAGACATAAATTGCCTTAAATTTTATGCATAATAGGAACCAGCTATAGACACTCTGAAGGAAATAGAAGCCTTCTTATCAGCAAATCCGACAGAAATTGTCACAGTGATCTTAGAAGACTATGTTCAAGCCCCTAATGGATTGACAAAGGTCTTCACCGATGCCGGGTTGATAAAATATTGGTTTCCTTTGAAAAACATGCCAAAAAATGGTCAAGATTGGCCACTAGTAAGTGACATGGTTGCCAACAACCAAAGGCTACTTGTATTCACTTCAATTAGGTCCAAGGAAGAAAGTGAAGGCATTGCTTACCAGTGGAATTACATGGTTGAGAATCAGTGTAAGAAGCGTTCATTAATATATATTTTCAATCTAAATTTTTTTTCTTGTATCATTATGTAACTTTCGGCCTTTGAGGTTATAGATACTCTTCAATTACTGGATCTTTCAATGGACAAGTTGTTGTCTGTTATTAAAATTAATATAGAGTCCACAATAAAAATGGATTTCACTTTTAAATAGTTATAATGTTCACTCAAACTATTATATTTTAATGGCATTAAAGAGAAAATAGTAAGAGTTTGTGTTTTGGTTTGCTTCCTTGAAAGTATTTCAAAAGCAGCCATTTTTATATTTATATATTCAAATGTACGTACGTATTTAGATAAAAGTTTGTTTACAAGATAACATATAATTATACTATTGTATTTGGATTACATGAGAACTCCTACCTACTATCATATTGCTTTATTTTTTTTTGAGAATCTACTATCATATTGCTTTAGTAATTGATGATCATCAAATGCCTTAATTTTAGCTGTAGATAATGTTATCTCAATAGGCATTATATGTTTTCCTTTATAAGGAGAACATAATTCAAATCTCCCTCTCCTATGGTTATAACTACTAAATTATTAAAAATAAAAAGGATTCATTAATTGATTGGATAAGACCCGAATCCTAAATTTCCTATACTAATGAATGTATCTTTTCTTGTCTTCCCTTTTTTTATATTCTTTTTTCAAATCGAAAATTTGCAGATGGTGATGGTGGAATGCATGCAGGAAATTGTCCCAATAGGACAGAATCATCACCGCTAGATGACAGAACCAAGTCTTTAGTTTTGGTGAATTATTTCCCAACTATTCCCTTCAAGCAAATTGCTTGTGAACATAACTCAGCGAATCTGATTAACATGCTCCATACTTGTTTTGGTGCCGCTGGCAACCGGTGGGCTAACTTTGTTGCTGTTAATTTTTACAAGGTGTGTCAATTTTCCTCCCTCGTTTCATTCTCTTTTGTGAACTTTGTATTACCAACGAATTGAAGCTTCATATGCATAGGTGGAAAAAGAAAAGGAATAAAACTTCTAAAGCAAAAATAGTTTCTAAAAAAGCTCTGAAATTAAATACTGAGTTGTATGGAATAGAAAAATTAGTTCTTCATTTTAGTTTAAGAAAGTAGCATAACGAGACGTGGATGGTTTCTTCCTCCAACATTGAATCCTTAATCTTCATTAGTGATGGTAGTAATTAAGTGGCAAAACAAGGTTTCAACTCAGGTAACAAAATCTATAAATGGTATGCAGTTGCATGGGGACAAAGTTTGTGTATGTAATTAACCGTATCCAGATCGACAGAGAGCAAATTAACCTTTGGTAATATCCATAAGAACACATACGTCAAATACTTTCCCTAATAATAAAACTTATACCATCTCTCAGTACGTCAAGATCAAGAAGCTTTCCCAATTAATGAAGATCATGTGCTCAAACGCAAAAAGATACACTAGTGAATTTCATGCATGTTGAAAGAGTGTTACCATCTGTTAGAGCTTCTATAAGAATTGAGCCTCTTGCGCCTATACACATAAACCCAATACCTCTTAACACCATCAAAGTTCTTGTAGTTAATCAGTTAAAGTAATGGCTTCTCAAAGAGCCAAGCACTACCAAATACCATCGATCACTTTGAGTTTGTCCAGTTAATCTTTGATTACAAAAGGGAGAAAAATCTCAATTCATATTTGGGTTTATTAATATTTAGTTTTTTTTTCCTAATTTAATGCAGAGAAGCGATGGAGGTGGAGCATTTCAAGCTTTGGACACTCTTAACGGAGAATTGTTGTGTGGTTGTGATGATGTCCATGCATGTGTGGTAAGAGATATTTTTGGCATTAGAATTATTATTATTATTATTATTACAGAAATGTTTTGACTTTCAACACATTTTCTCACTTCAAAATATTTTCATATTCCATCGATCTCCGGCGAAGGTGCTGGTGGTGAACCAGTTGTGGGGATGTCTTGACCTTAGTCATTTGTTTGCTTTATTTTATTTAGTTATTTATTTTAGGTAACAAATAATAAAAGCATAATATTAGAGTTTAATTAATTAGGAGGATGTAGCAAATTTTTATTAGTAGAACAAGAAAAATGGGAAAGAGGATTTAGACTCATAATTTACATAATGTCATATGTCACCATATTGTTAAAGAAAATGAATAATATGGTTAATATGAAAACAAAATCAAACATAATATTTCAAAATGAAATTTTCAAAAATTAAATGGTCAAAATTAAAACAACCGTAAACAGGTCAAAAGTCTACTTTGGTTTTTTTTTTAAATCGAGTTTGTTACTGATTTTCTAAGACTACCCCAAAACAGTCTTATTGGCCCACGTAACTAGCTTTCTAATGCTTTGGGCCGCCTATCTGGGGCTGAACCCCACTACTTTACATTTTGAAGTCCATAAATTGACGGTTATGTGTCCAATGCACAATGAAAATTCTCACATTATGATTTCCTTCTTTTTGCAGAATGGATCAACCTCATCAGCTTGCAACCATGAGATAAACGTGGACCACAGTTAGGGTTAGGGGCATTTGGTTCGCTTGGTACTACATTTCATTGTAATGGATCAATAGAATCACATTACAACAATATAATATTAAAGTGTTTGGTTCATTAATTACATTTCCATCATAATTCAAGAATGTAATGTTCTTATACTTAATTCATAAAGATTTTCAGAAACAATTAAAATTGTTACAATAAAAAATTGATTGAAAATATGTAAATAACCTCAACATTTAAAATGCCAAAATTACCCTTGAACCACAAAATACTCTTAGAAGACCAAAATGACCAAATTACCCTTAAAACCTCAAAAATACATTTGAAACCTCTGAAATGACTAAAATACTTATGAATGAAACCTTTGAAATTACCAAAAATACCCTAAATCCACCGAACAAGAGCAAAATATTCTTGAAATCTCAAAATGACCAAAAACACCCCCAAAAACCTCTAAAATGACCAAAATACCCCTGAAAATTGCTAGAAAGTCCAAAATACCATCAAAATCTCAAAAATGACCAAAATACCTCTAAAACCTCAAAACAACAAAAAATAAAATAAAATACCCATAAAACCTTTAAAATTACTCAAATACCCCCAAAACTTCTAAAATTATCAAAAATACCTTGAAACCTCTAAAATGACCAAATACCCCAAAACTTCTAGAATGGCCCAATAGCCCCAAAATTTATAAAAATGAAAAAATCCACCAAAAATCTAAAAAATGACCAAAATACCCCCCAAACCTCTAAAATGGCCCAAATACTTTTGAAGTCTATAAAATGAAGTTTATCGGAAACAAATATGTTATAAAAAAAATTTAAAAAAAAAAAAAAAAACTGTATGCTACCTCATTATGTTGTTTCTTATTATTTTCAACCATAAATCAATTGTGTAATTTATTTATCAAAAATTTATAATTGTAAAAAACTAATAATCACAATCTAGTATAGTAGTGAGGAAATAAAGAAAATAATTATTCAAGGAAAGCGTTAAGACTATGGGGTTCTTTTTGCACTTTCACCAAATTATTTCAACAATAACAGCATCATAGCATACTATATAATATGTTTAAATGATTTTTCTCAAACAAATATTTTCCTCCAAGTAGATGTATGTACTATGTACTTAAATTCCATGTAGCTTTGTATATGGGTTACAAATTAAGAGTGTTTAAAAGTGGGGTTATTAGAAAATTAAAAGAAAATACCCAACTATCTCTTCACAATGACGGCAATTGCTACTGTTAAGCTCCATATTAGAAAGAATTTTGAATGTCTCCGTTAGAAAGAACCCTAATAGATAAATATAATATACATTATTTGGATTTTGAATGTCTTCATTAAAAAGAATCCTAATAGATAAATATAATATACATTATTTTAAAGTAGATGTTCTCCTTTCAACCATTCTAAGTTTTCCCTCTTTTGTCTCGTGAATGTTATGGGAAGATCAATTATTTCTGTATTATTATTTTTCTATTGAGGAAGATAATGTATCTGTCATTATTTCTGTATTATTGTTTTGCCTCCGTTAGGCTAGTTTGAAATTTTTTTTATTTTTTTTTTATTTTGATGAGCTTGTTTGAGATGTTTACCACTAGACATTTCCTTTGTTTAAATGCTGGGTAGTAACTGATAAGTCTATTTGTAGAAGAGATGCTCTTGTACTGACTCATAATTGCAAGAAAGTGTTTTTGATTGTAATAGAACCAAATTGAGGGCCTTGCCCAAAAGCGGCCAAGTATGATTTGGGCCTTGGGTGGGTTGATCCAAAGTGAGCACATACACACCCTTAGCCACTGGTGTCTATCTTTAGCACAACTAAATTCCTATATTTGCAAAAAATATCCACTCAACAAATTTTTGAAGTCCGACTTTCTTTTTTCAAGATAGAGCATATTAAAATCTTAGTAAAAAAATAAGTCAAACAAAAACCAATAGCATCATATCTATATATAAAATTTTCAAACATGTAATTTGGTTACTTAAAAATGAATATTGTGAAACATGCATCTTGCTTTTAAAAGATTGTACAACATCTAAAATTTCTCTCTTTCTGAGTTATTCAAAATTCAAATTGATGACAAAAACGCTAAAAGACATAAAACAAATTTAGCTAAGAAATGGCTGGACAAAATATATTTTCTTTTCTCTCCTTTTTTATTGCTAATATGGATCCCACATAATCAAAATCATTCACTTTAGTTTTGGGAAGATAGATGTCATGGGTGTGGTATTTGGAGAGAAAAGTACCAAGAGGCTTGAGGAGTAAGTCAAGGTTGGGACTTCCTATAGGGATGGTAAGTTATAAAATAAAGGTATCATAAGATTAATTTGTTTTTGGTGGGGTATTGCCCCCTCTCGCACCCTCCTCTCCATTTGAGAGAGAAAGAGTCTTATTACTCAACATACACTTCTTAGTATTTTTACTGAAAACTTTCAGGATACAAATTTTATTCTCCCAATTATTAGAGGGGGGAAAAGTAATAGTAACTCCGTATTTTTGTAGTAATAGCATTATCTAAAGGAGGAGACCGAAAAGATATCAGGTTGACTACATGCATGGTTTGATCAAAACACTCTGGATTCGTAGCTCCTAGGATTTGATTTGTATTGTTTTTCTTTTTTGGAAAGTAATATAGTTCCTAAGATTCTTCAAATCATTCATAATGAATAAGTAACGACATTCATGTGAAGTGTAAAATTCTTTAAGTCATTTATTATAATCCAATCATATATATGTATCAGTCTTCACCGATTATATGAATATAGACACACACAGTCACTGGCCAGATCATAATTTAGGGATAGAAGTTGCAGTCAAAAAGTTCATACTACAAATTTAGTCAAAAATTAGCAGCTTCCGTGTTTTCAGACTTGACTCTTGACTTACTGTCCCAGAAAGTAGTGCTTAATTAGGTGCCCCAGTTAATTTTCCCTATAATCCTGTGGCGGAGCATGTGAGTAGTGGGATTAGGAGGTATCTAACACATGCTAGCAATCTTCTCATAGTAATAAAAATGTAAATTCTAATTATAGTACACTTATCATTATTAGATTATTTATGTATATGTATGATAGGATATGAGATCTACATGATTGTTTACCCCCCCAAAAAAAAAAGGATCTACATGATTAACCTAATAGTACTTTCACTAGCCAACATGCTCTTGGAGTTGCTTTGTGCGAGAATAATGGGCTTCATGTTATTGGTGTTTTAAACATTTTAAAAATGAGAGAGAGAGAGAGAGATATGTTGTTTTTAATTAATTTTGGGTATTAGGGATCATATTATTATACATAATCCACTTATATTCCCTTAATGTTGACCAGCGTAGCAATGGGACTTTTGTCGTGAATGCAAAGAGTTATTATTATTATTATTTCAAGCCCAAATAGTAGGGTTAGGAATACATAAAAATAAACCACAAAAATTCTTGCAATCTAATGTATAATCAATTACACAAAATAATTCAACATTTATCTATTAATTATGAAACATGATAACAAAAGATAATTTGATTTCCTAGTAGGTCTCTAAGCTAACTTAGCATTTACATATCTTTTACCTTTCTACCATGAAAAATGGTGAATGTAAGTGTGTATCCCATGCTTCAAGTTCTGTGGAGTTTATGCGTAAGATATACAAACCTTTATGTATCACTTTATTTGCGGGCTATATAGCGAGAGACTATTGCCTAGCTACTTCCCTGTAGGACATATACAGAACTGAATTCAAGCCAGAAAACCAAGTGTTACCCTTTGCATCTTACTCTGCGGGAAAGAAAACATTAAATGTCTCTTCCCAATATAAAAAGGCCATGCGGTTTGGAATGATAAACACTCATACTTATTGTGTTCCTCCTCCATTATCCATTAAGCGTTTTATTTATATACGTAAGAAACTAAAGCATTGTCATAATTTTCGGTCCCCACTTTCTGATAATGAAGAGCCATGAAGGAAAAGTGGTATACACTATACTCCTGAGTTCTGACACACTTGATCGATGAATGACAAAATATATGCGTACAAATTTATAATCATATATTTTTTGGATGGAAAGGAACACCCATGAGGGAATTTAAAAGAGCATAAAATGTTTATCTTTTTGTTGTCCCAAAAATCATCATTCACGAACTATCTGGGACTTGTCAGTTGTTAACTATCGTACCAAGGATGATTACGATATACCCACGAGGGGGTAACGTGCAGTTGGACATAGTTCCTAGTGTTGTTTGTTGCCCCAAAACCAGCCCCACCATAGATTAAATTTCGCCCACATTTTGGCCAAGCATGCACCAGATCACATGGGTTTTGGTACCCCCTTTATAATATAAGGTTACCTAATGAGGACTGAATGGAAGTGAAGAAAGAATTTTAAAAACAGAGTGGGAAAGAAAGAAACAACAGCAAAGACAAGCACTCAAGCATCAAACAAAATCAATGGGGACCTTAACACATGGGGTGGGGGTTCTTTACATTGTGCGGTACTGGATCCAACCAAAAGCTGAGAATCTTTTGCAAAATGTTTGTTGGAAGCACACACATTTGGGGCAAAGCCCTTATGTTCAGTTATAAGCCTAAGCACAAGAGTAACTTATGTTGAGCTTTCTTTTTCTTTACTCTTGTATTATATGATTTTATATTTTTAGTTGATATTTTATTAAAAATTAATGTACTAGTGCACCATCCTAGTGGGCTTGATAAGCGAAGGATTAGGAGTAGCTACTTAATTTAGGTCTAGGAACCAACTTGAGCCCTCTGCAGAGGCCTACGCACCAAATTTTGGATCCAGAGTTAGAGTACAAGAGGGAAGATGTTTGGTACTCCAAACCCGCCTAACTCATGGTCCAGTCTCGCACTTATTGTGTTGATAGGCCATGCACATTTTAGTAAATATTATATTTAAAGAGCCCTAACCCTAATCCTAATCACACATTTATTAAATTAAATTAAACACACAAGGAAACATATTCAAACACACATCAAGAAGGGGGAGGCTTGTGTCTAGTGGCCAATTCCACTGGACACGCTGAGATACAGACACGTGTCCATATCCTAACGTGTTCAGTGGAATTAGCCACTGGACACAAGCCCAACCCCATCAAGAAAAGGAGAAAAGATACAAAATTTAAATCAAAGATATTATTGGATATGGAAAGTCAGTTAACTAAATCAAACCAAATAAGCATGCATTGAAACAGAAAGATTTTATTCTAAACATGTATAAATCACATCAAATATGGAATAATTAATAGAGAAAATCATTAACTCAATGAAAGATATTATTGGATATGGAAAGTCAATTAACTAAATCAAACCAAAAAAGCATGCATTGACAAGAAAGATTTTATTCTAAACATGCTTAAATCACATCAAATATGGTATTTTTAAAAGAGAAAATCATTAATTTTTCTAATCCTACAAATTAGAAGCTAACCGAATCACAAAACATGTGAGAGACAATCAATTAAATTAAAACACAATTTTATGCATGCCCATTATGGGTTCGAGGTTTGTACACATATTCAATTATGCATGCACTGGATCAAAATCCTACATATTCAATCTCAATTATGTGTTCACATCCTAACATAGAAACTTGGATTTTATATTTTCAAATTTAATTAATTAAAGAACTTAACACAGAAACTAAAGAAACACATGAGAAACCCTAAAAAATTAAATATGATTAACTCAATATTAGATTAACACAACAAGAAAAGAAACATGGAAATGAAATAAATTAAACATAAATATAAAATCAACTACATCAAGAAACTCATGTAGATCTTATTTAGTAAAAGCAAGAAAACATAGAAAGAATACTCACTTTGCTAATGGATCAATGCTTTGAAACTTTAACTGACCCCCTAGTTTCTACAACAAAGAATTCCAAATGGAGAGTACAAATACAATTAAAGAACTAAATAAAACGTAGTAACCCCAATTGAAAAGCAAAAGATTTTGGAAAGAGGTTTTGAACATGATTTTGAAAATTAGTTTATCGCTAAAGAGTCCTTGAGAGAGGTTTTGAAGATTAAAAAATATTCTAGCGTATTGGTGAGAGAGATTAGAGAAAATGAAGAGAGGTTTGAAAGCATAGTGATAAAAAGACACCCTCTCTAGAAGTCTTTTGGAATAGAAGCATAAGATGGGTATTTGTAGGAGTAAACAAGTTTAGAGCCTTTTGGAGGGTTTAATAGCTTCTCAGATGTTTAGGCTCTCCCACTAAACATTAAAGCATTTGGGGCCTAAATATGGACGTTTAGGGTTGCTAGGATTAAGCTACGTACAGAGTCTCTCCTAGAACCCTAATTTCTTGACAGAACTATTGCCCTAACTTCAAATGACCATAACTTACTCATTTTAAATCCAAAGTGTGGTGTCCAGACCCAGTGGTACTTCCTTTAGGGATGGAGAACTAGGGATCCCAATTTATTTGTTGGTGAGTTTCCTTACACTCCTACTAGATGTTGCCTCAAACACTACCTTGACAGCCCAACCCTCTCCCCTTCTTTGTCATAAGCCCAATCCTAACCCTCTTTGATTTCTCCTATCACTCTCCTTTCTTCTCTCCTTAACTTCCACCCCTCTCTATGTTTGCCAACCCCCTTCCCATTCATCCTATCTTCCTTTTTATAGTCTCCCCTTAGTGGGGATACAAATCATTACTTTTGCGTCAATTCCCACGCAATTCCACTTCTACCCAGAATTCCAAGAAAATTGATTCCTTCTGAGAATTCTGTTAGGTTCTAAGACTTTAGGAACTAAATGTATTAGAATTTCATTTTGTATATATTGGCAAACCATGATCAGAATAATAAGTCTAGGTTTAGGTTTGCTCAAAGTTTGTTTAAGTGTAAGTTTGAATCAAGTGTTTTGCAGGAATTTACTGTGTAAAACTGCAAGGCTCGATCGATCGAAACACGCAATTCCAAAATTCTGCAGAAAAATATCATACGTAGCCCAAGCCCAATAAACATGTAGGGTTAAGTGTTTTACTCATAATATTAAAGGAACTAACCACATTTTATAAGTCTCTGAATAGTTGTGTGTTATCTCGTGTGTGAGATTTAAGAGGTGTTTACCTTAGAACACAAGAAAAGCTCTACCAATATCAAGATTTGGTGGTGATTCAATTACTTCATAAAGAACTTTCAAAGAACAAAAAAACCTTTGAGAGGTGTCTCAAAGTGACAAGTAGGAGAATTTGTGCTGTAGCAGATTCAAGGAAAGGAGGAGTCTATGGATTCGAAGCTAGCATGTGGTCGTGATAGTAAGTTTTCTACTCAAGGTAGCATTAGAATGTTAGTAGTCTAAGTCCTTTTGTAAAACTTCAATTCTTTCTATAGTGGATCTGTTTTTATCTTGAGGATAGCTAAATTAAATTCTCTCCAGGTTTTTTATTAGTTTGGTTTTCCTGGGTCATCAGTTCTTTGTGTTCTTTATATTTTACGTTTTATGTTTATTTGTGTTTAACCTAATTTTGAATAACAATCTTGTTAATCAATTTAGTTTAATATTAGGTTAAACATATTGTGACAAGGGGTCTAACAACCTAAGAAATTCCCTTGAAACTTGTACCTAAAGCTGAATAATGATCGGCAACTTATTTCCCCAAGGCACTAACTATGCTTGGGGGACCGACCTTAGTTCTGACTGTTCTCTTATCGGCTATCCTTGGCCTATTAGGTAGTATTAGGCCTAACTTGGCCCAAATATGGTAGGTTTTCCCCCTAGTGTCGATCCTATACCCTTGTACTTTTGTCATAGTGCTGGGCCTACCCCAATAGTGCTGGGCCAGGCTTGGTTGTCTACTTTCTAATGAAAAAAACCTAATTAAAACATTCAGTTTGTTTCAAAAGATATTGGCAAAATAGTAAGCAAAAATCATTTTTTAGCATCATTTTAAAAGTGGTTGAGTACTTTTGAGTTATGATCACTTTTGAACTATTGAGAATATTTCAATTACCCTTGGTTGAAATATGTTAAGCTCCTTATTGGGGTCTGAGACAAAAGATATTAACTGGGACAAAATGTGTTGCCTACACCTTCAATTTAGGTGTAATATAATTGTTGATGGTGTAAATCACGGTGAACCACTCGTCCAAAACGAACATTGGAAGACCTAAAAATTTAAGATCACACTATTAGAGTGACACCGATGTGGTGCCATCTTAAGCATCTCAACAATTAAGTTAGACTCCCTAAACCCAACTTTTTAGAGAATAATTCAATGTCAAGATTTTTTAATCTTACCTTAAAGTGGAGTGGCTTGGCCTTTACATAGAGGTCACCTCAAACCACTACTCCCTTGATTACCTTTGATTTATATCATGACGAGAGAAATGGCAATGATGGCGGGAAAAAGTTGAGGTTTATGCCATAAACATGAATCATGGGCTGGTCGGCAAATTTTTCGCCCTATCATATCTTGGGAATCACACTTTTCTAGTTCACGGAGCCTCGTCCCACTTGACCTCATCCATTGAAAGTAGACGAGGTCGTTGCAATCTAGAAGCGAGTCTTGAAAATGTACTTGTTTATTTTGATAATATTTTAGTGTATAACAATTCTCAAAAGGAGCATATGGAGCATCTTTATCAAGTATTTTAAACACTTTGTGAGAAAAAGGTTTATGTGATCTTGAAGATGTGTCATTTCTTAAGGTAGCCTTGTCTTCTTTGGCCATATTGTTTTAGTTGATGGAATCAAGTTGGATCAAAAGTTTTCATGGACTCGTATTTCTTATCAATGTCTTATCGTAGACTTCAACAGCATTATCACCTTGCTATTGAATGCTTAAAGGACTAAATTTTCATTGGAATGAGGAATCCTAGAAGAGCCTTGAGCTTATCAAGAGAAAGGCAACAAATGCTCCAGTTCTTATAGGATTTCAACAAATGTTTTATATTTGATTGTCATGCTTCTAAAGTGGGAGTTATACAAACTTATATTTCCTAGAGGGCGCATGATATGTGTCATGTGAAAGAGTTATCAAACTTGCCACATCACTAAATGCCGTCGTAATAGAATTGAATTATATCCATGGGCAATATATTTATTGTTATGATCTTCGTGTCCTACATGGATTAAGTATAAACTTAACTGTGTATATATAAACTTTTAGGCACCCTCTCCTTCTAAGCTAGTTTTCAATGGTAAGTTTTATCCATGGGTTGTATCATTGGGCATCAAAGCCAACTCTTTTAGGCACCCTCTCCTTGTAAGCTAGTTTTCAATGGTAAGTTTTATCCATGGGTTGTATCATTGGGCATCAAAGCCAACTACCACATCAAGTAATCGAACGTGCTCATTAAGTATGGGATCAAATGAGTTGCAATTTTTTGGTCGGATCTCAAAGGAGGTAGCCTAGATTCTGGATTAAAGTAACTAATTAGTGAGTGGAGCTGCCAAAAAGAGAAAGGGCTACCATGAGGTCAGTGTTGATAGAGTGAACTATCGTGAACATCTACTGCGGAGCGTGGTGGCATGTTATGATCCTAATATCCCACATGGATTACACTTAACCATATGTATTTAGACTTTGCTTTGGGTTTTCCATGCCTTCAAAGAAATAAGGACTCCATCATGCTGTTTATTGATAGATTTTGAAAGATGGCTCATTTTGTGCCATGTTACAAGACTTCTAATGCATCTTATGTTGTTGAATTATACTTTAGGGATATAGTCAAGCTTCTAGGAATTCAAGAACTATCATCATTGATCATGGTTTGAAATTCCTAAGTCATTTTTGGTGCACTCTTTAGGGGAAAGTTGGAAAAACTCTCTTCAATTTAGCTATTCATAGCATCCACAAAATGAAGGCCAAATGAAGGTTGTTAGCAGAAGTTTGGAAAATATTTGAGATTTTTTGTTGGAAAGAACATTCAACAGTGGGATGTTGAAGAGTGGATCGCTTAAGTTGACACTACTTCCTATTACTAAACATTTTAGTGGGGATGTTGAAGCGTGGGCTAAGGAAATCAAGAAATTGCATAAGTAGATTCAAGTTCTAATTGTGAAACAAAACAAGAAGTATAGAAAGTAAGAAAATAAGCATTGGAAAATGATAGTTTCAAGGTTTGTGACTTGGTGTGAATTCGCCACTGAAAAGAACAATTTCCGTCCAAATGTTTTTCTAAGCTTATGCTTCGATCTATTGGGGAGATAAATACCTTCGAGAGCTTCCTTGAGTAGTTAATATAACATATAGAAACACAGTTTAACCCAAAAGACCTAAACTCCAAGAAGACTTGTCCATAAGCACTACGACTTGGGCTTATTGGCCTAAGAATCCGCTCCATATACTAAGCCTCAGAAAAACTCCCATTAAACAATTGTAACAATATTATTTCGGGTCGGGTCATAATCCAAATCAAACATAACTAGGCTCCACAAAGCCCAACAAATCTCCTGCTTTGAGACTTGTTCAATCACCAACATCAACTGCAATCCTCCAAAGACAATCCCTCATCACTACAACTCCTCCTCCTGTCGTCAAGCTAAAACACCAATTGAAGCTGCACACAGCTTCAACTTCTCAATGGTGACATCCTTAGTCAACATGTATGCTGGATTCTTTGATCCACAAATCTTCTCAAGTATTACTAGCTTATCTTCAACAAGGTAACTAATAAAATGGTATTTCATCTATATATGCTTCAACTTTGAATGAAAAGCCGAATATTTAGGAAGAAAAATTGCACTCTAACTATCATTGTGTAGAATGCCCATCTCCTGCTTTTTACCCAATTCATCCAAGAAACTATGTAGCCAAATTATCTCATTTGCAGCTTCAGTCACTGCAACATACTCAGCTTCTGTAGTAAACAGAGCGACAATCTTCTGTAGATTTGAAGCCTTAGATATAGTTGTACCACCCAAAGTAAATACAAAACATGTAGTATTCTTTCTGCTATCAATGTCACCAACTAAATCAGCATCTACAAAATCCTGCATTTTCAAACTTACACCTGTGAAGCAAAGACATGTACCTAATAAACCTCTCAGATACCTCAGAATCCACTTAACTACCTCCCAATGCTGCTTTCCTGGCCTACTCATGTATCTACTCACAACTCCCACTACATGTGCAATATATGGTCCTGTACACACCATAGCATACTTCAGGCTGCCAATAGCTAAGGCATAGGGTACCTTGCTCATATGGTCCATTTCTTCTTTCATCATTGGTTACTATTCTTTACTTAGTCTAAAATGACTAGCCAAGGGTGTGCTTACTGGTTTAGCTTCATTTATGTTAAACTTGTTGAGAATCTTCTTCACATACTCTCTCTGTGAAAGTTTCAATATACCATTAGCCTTGTTTATAGTGATTCTCATACCAAGGATTTGTTTTACAGCTCCCAAATCCTTTATTGCAAATTGTTTTGATAATTACTTCTTCAGATTATTAATCTCCTCAGTACTAAACCCCGCAACGAGCATATCATCCACATACAATAGTAAAATAATATACGAGTTGTCAAAGAACTTAACATAGCAACAATGATCAGTTTCACATCTCTTATACCCAGTTCTACACAAAAAGCTGTCAAATTTCTTGTACCACTATCTTGGAGCTTATTTTAGGCCATACAAGTTCTTTCTCAATTTGCAAACTAGACTCTCTTCTCCTTGAACAGTGAACCCTTTTGGCTAACTCATGTAAATGTTTTCCTCTAAGTCACCATGAAGGAATGTCGTCTTCATATCTAACTGCTCAAGATGTAGATTCTCTACAACCACCATTCCCAATACCAATCTAATTGCTGACATCTTCACAACTGGAGAAAATATTTATGAGTAGTCAATGCCTTTCTTTTGTTGGAAACATTTGACAACTAATTTGGCCTTGTAGCATTTGCTACCATCATGTTCATTCTTTATTCTGTATATCTACTTATTGTGCAATGCCTTCTTTCCTATTGGCAATTCAGTCAGTTCCCATGTCTAATTCCCCAACAAGGAATCCAGCTCGTCCTTCATAGCTAACTTCTACTTGCTCGATTTTTCATCTTGCAATGCTTCATCATAATATTCTGGTTTACACCATCAGTCAACAAGATGTAATTTAAAGCAAGTGAATAACGCTATAAAGGTCTAGTGATCTTGGAAGATCTACGAACTTCAACTACAGGTGTACTCTGATCTACCTGTGAATTTACATTTTCCTTATCTTCTTCACCTCTTTTCTCGATAGTATTTTCAGTCAATTGATCTAAGTTGACAAATACATGGTTGTAGGTGAAGCTGCAAAGGAAGCACTATGGTTGGATAGGCTAGTTGAAGAGCTTGGTTTGAACCAAGGTGGAGTTCAGTTGTATTGTGACAATTAGAGTGTTATTTACTTGGAAAAACATTAGATTTATCTTGTTGCGATGTTCCACAAGATAAGGGAGTTGATTGTTATGGAAGAAGTTTTTCTTGAGAAGGTTCACACTTTAGATAATGCAGTTGATATATTGATGAAACCGGTTCCAAAGGATAAGTTCAAGCATTGCTTGGACTTGCTCGGTATTTGTAGCTTGTGATAGCCCTAAGGGGCTATGGTGGTGGCGACGAAGGTGTAAGTTCATAGGGCTTGACCAAATTCAAGCCAAGATGGAGATTTGTTGAGTCGATGACTATAACTTGGTCTAACATAGAAGACCAAGTCCTTGTTATAGTAGGACATTAATATAGCCGACTATAGTAACCCTTATGCAATGTTAATACCCTAGCTGACTTAATGTATGTATATATATTAAGTTAGTGTTGCAGCAATTTATTAGTGCAAATACAATAGGGTGCTCTATTCTTTGTGTGAGAGAGCCAATGGTGTATTTAGGGCTTGGGTCTTGTGAGAGTGCTATTGTGCTACAATTATAATCTCCTTATTTTATAGTGGAACTTTCTCTATCTCCACCAGTGGACGTAGGCAATTGCCGAATCACCTAAATCCTTGTGTCTATTATTTTCTTCTCTCTTTCTTTAATCAAGTTATTAGTGGGTGTATTTTCACATGATCGAGTTGATGGTTTGTTTAGGGTAGTTTAGTGCATTGGAGAGAATGCTTATAAGATTAAGCTTCGTGGTGAATATATGTTTAAGCAACCATAAATGTTTCTCATATTTCACCTTATCATGAGGATGAAGAAAACCAAGTGGACTTAAGGCAAGTCTTCATAAACTGAGGGAGTTTAACATACGAGTGTCCAAAGAATCCATAGGCTCAGCCCAATGTGATTTACAATCACAGCTCAATGAGATTTTATCTGAACGAATTTCCTATGCAAATCATGTCATTGGAAAGCTTAATGAGTTCTTTCTTTTAAGTGGTTAAAACGGACAAGTCTTTATTATCTTTCTAGTTTCTGAGTATTCTAAGCAAATATTGAAGCTATTAGGCTGAAATGAATAATATAGAATGTGTTTTACATATATTTAGACTCTGCCTTGCGAAAAAAGTGATTTCTTCTACTTTATCTCTCATCCTTGGGTGGATTTCCTTTGGGTGGTGGGTTTTGCTTTTATCTCTATTGGTGGATTCTATTAAAGCGGTTTGTTCTTATCTTTGTTGGTGGATTTCATTAAAGTGACGAGGTTATCTATCCTTTTAAGTGTGTTTTGAGTCTCCTCAATGTTCATTTCTCTTTGTCCAATATCACTAACCTTGGAATTATGTCACTTGCACTATAAATATGAATAGAATTACTTTAATTGCTTTACAAGTACATGGGAATATGGACTAAAAATGAACTTGAGTCTGTTAGGCCGTAATATTCTTACATAAGATTTCTCGTATTTACTAAACCAATTTAATTATCAAAGTAAAAGAAGACAATTAATGAATAAAAATTATCTTTTCTACTTATTTAATGTCCCACTTTATAATCCTCTTATTTTCAGTATGTCATGTATAAAAAAAAAAAAATCATTTTAAACTTAAGCCACTTTATAAGAAAATAAATGAACGTGCGACTAACTATGATAACCTCAAAATGAAAGATGATTTTTATTGGATAATTAACCTTATACTGTGGCTGCCATTTAAGTGAATTTCCACCTGGAAACTTAATGCATGTCCCGAATGTCACATTACCATGACCAGATGGACATCCAACTTTCCAATCCTGTGTTGTAGGAGAGGAACCAATAAATGTAATTGATATGGGCAAGCTGGATATTGTTTGAAACTGAAACAGAAAGTGATGCCTGTGTTCCTTGCTCCATGTACTGAAATTAGAGAATAGGAATTCTAACTCCATTTAAGGGGGCAATATCACCTTGTCACTTATCCAAAGTGAATGTGAAAAGGCATTGAAGTGACAAAGCTAATGTAAGCATGTTTAGGATGACAGTATTTTTTTTTTTTTTTTTTGAGAAACTGGTTAGGATGACAGTCAAGGGAACAGGGAACTGATGGCTTCTGGATTTTATATTTTACTTTGGCAGGGTAACAATGGTATGGTAAAAGTAAAACTAATAACCAGTAGTAAGAAGAGGGACAGAAGGAGACGACACTTGACAGTCAGCAAAGAGACAAAGGAAAAAGGTCAAGAAATATCAGAAAGGGAGAGAGAAGCAAACAGACAATTCAATCAAATCTGTGAATAAAATAGGTGCACGTGGATAGACCTACCACACGTGCACTCAATCATCATATGGGTACTCCATTTTCTCTCTCATGCACACAGGATAAAGACGTCCAGAACTTTTAAAAACCAATGAAACAGACATCTTTCATGGGAAGCCAGAGGGCGGTCCTCTTCTGCAGCGCACAGTTCTGCATAATTTTTTATTTTATTTTTACTTTATTTTATTTTTATTTTATTCACTCTTATTGAAATTGGCAACTGAATTTTTTTTTTTTTTTTTTACAATATAAAAATTCTATTTTAGTTTAATTTACGTGTATATGTGTGTGAAAATTTCTTCCGAGAGACTTGAACTCCGGCCCTTACCCTCCACACCTCACAAATACTTATACTTATGAAGTGACCATCACACTAATGGTGTGTGGTGATGGCAACTGAAATTGTTAGTCTCAAGATAAGCTGATTCTCAATAAATTCAACAATTAAGTATCTATTTGACATGATTAATTTTACAAACTTATTTTACTATTTAGTTTATTTTTGATACTATTTATGGGTCTCATGTACTTTTTGGTACTATTTATAAGTCCTACTATACTATTTCAACTAACTTTTATATTTATCTATAATATTTTCAGCAAAAGAATTTTAATTTTAACAAAATAAGTAGATCTTAAACTGACCCTAAGTCCGAAGCTCTCATGGATCTCTTGGTAGCTGAAATTGCTCTGGATAGAATATTCCTATCTGTCAATATTTATTTATCTTTTCTTTTTCTTTTTTCTCCGGTCACACTTGTTGATCTTTGAATCTATTTTGGTCAAGAAACTATAAAAACCACCGTCGATCAACAAACTAGCACAAATTTAACAAAATCACCACCGCACACATATTTGATCCAGTCACCCGCCGATTTGACCTACCATGACCCATCAATACCTATCTTTGTCTAACCCAACCACCATTGTACACATGCACCAACATCAATTCCCATCTCCACTTGACCCAGCCACTTCAATCCTTTCATACCCATATTTCAAATCGCCCCAAGTTTCACACAAAACCCAAAATCACCATTGTAGAAAACCCAAAATCACTGTAAAAAAACCTAAGCCATTGTCTAAAACCCAAACCATAGTCCATCGCCGCCGATCTTTGCATGAGAGAGAGATAGAAAACCCAAAATCACTGTAAAAAAACCTAAGCCATTGTCTAAAACCCAAGCCGATCTTTGCATGAGAGAGAGAGAGAGAGAGAGAGAGAGAGAGAGAGGTTCAAAGAGAACAAATTAAAGAAATTAAAAAAAAAATTTAACATTGGTGATGAACAATGCTCAATAACAATATTGAGGTATTGTTCATTGCTAAAAAAAAAAAAATTGTTAGTTTGTTGAGTCTAATGTAGGGTGTTTTTTGGTTGATTAGGTTAAATTTTTCAAAATATAGCATATGGTGAGGCAAGTTCAAATGCTTTTAGTATTCGACAATTTGCTGTCTAAAAGTACAATAGTTGGGATTAGGGTTGTGTATGGGTCAATCAAACTCAGGTTTGGCATTAACTTTTCACTTGACCTAATTCTTTCAAATGGAAAAATTTCCCACCTTATATTGACTGATCGATGACGACTAAAACAACAATGAGCGACAAGTGAGAAATTATTGGGATTTATGCCCTAAAATCAAATTTGCATAACAATATTTAATTAATAAAGTATTTTATTTTTAAGAAGTATATAAACATAGGATATTATGTGTGGTCCATGAAATGCATTATGTGTGATTTAGGTATGGGAATGAGATTCGTATACATAATATCTAAATCACAATTAATTGTAAACTCATAAATTATAGTTTGTAGTCGATAATGAAATTGAGAATTTCACTTATAAGACTAAACATATCAATTATGATGATTTTTCTTGATCATAGAAGTTGAGATTTTTTACTAATATGTTGGTGTATTTGGAATACATTGAACTGGGCTGTTATAAGTCATCATTCTATAAACTAATGTTACTTGAACAAACAACCTCATGATTACTAAACGCATCAACCCTCAATTGTGAGAGGAATGTGAACTCAAACATGAACTATAGGTTACTTTGACGTATACCAAATTACGTTAGAAGCTCCACAAGATGTAAAAACTTGTAAGTAGAAGCTCCACAAAATGAACCATCTCTTATCTACAAAAAGTAGAAAGTCTTGTCTTTAATTTTTGAGAAAAAAGATTACTCAAACTCAGGGTCATTTTCATGGTTCCACCCAAAACTCTAAAATTTTTATTTAAATTTTTTACCCATGAAGTCAGAAAAATGGTTAAATTGATTCTTTTCTTTACTTTTGTTAGCTTAATGAACATAAAATATTATCACTTGCACTACCCAACATAAAATTAGTAAAAAGATCATTTTAAAATCATTTTGAATTTTTTTTTTTTTTTTTTTGGGTTAATCTTCTTTCTCTTGTCTTCTATCACCACACAACCACAAAACACTTCAACAACTGTAAACCCCTAAAACCTCTTAAACAACATAATACCTCCATAGCCAAGTTTACCTCATTCACCGCCAAAGTAGCACCAACCATACCAAAAGAGTAAGTCGCCACCACCAAGGAAAAGTAGGCAAGCCATCGTTGAGACAAGACCTTAAACACTCATCCCCAAAATTACGCAAATCACACACCCCCATTGATGTATGACAAAATATGCATTTTATAATATTTGTTATTTATTAATTTTGATATCTTTGTGTCATTTTTGAAATTTTAAGCTTAAGGTTAATATTTTCTTGATTTTAGGTGGATTTAATTTTTTTTTTTAAAGTCAAATTAGAGTTCTATTATGGTAGAGCATATCAATTATGATATGTTTTAAACTATATTTTCTTGTCAGCCAAATTTTACAAAACCTTTAAATTAGTCACCTAACCTATAAATGGAAATTAAGTTTAGTATTCAATTTAATAAAATTTTAAACTTTTGTCTCTATTTTTCTAGTGGATTCCAGTAACTCTTTTTGCAGATACAATGAACCCTTGTAGATTCAAGATTATTTTTCAAGAATAAAAGTGTTTTACTGATCTGGGGGCTTTCTGCCTGCATTAGTTGGTATGAGAGCCTTGTTCTTACCCAAGTTGAATGACTAATAAACATGACAATAGCAGTTCTCATAGGGGAAAGGTTAAAGCAAAAGTTCTTAGGAACAAATTCCTTCAACTTCAACAAGAAACCCAGCAAAGATTACAAGAACTACGTCAAGCATTTGCTATTCTTCTTACTAGGAAATCCTCCCATAGCAACACTAATCAATTTATTCATAGACATATTCTTAACTACAAGAAAACTCCATTCTTTGATGGAGAATAGCAACACTAATCAATTTATTCATAGACATATTCTTAAATACAACAAAATTCCATTCTTTGATGGAGAGATGCATAAGTTGGATTTTATTGCTTAGATTCTTGACTTGGAATAATATTTTAATTATTGGGAGACCTGTGATGAAGCGAAAGTAAGACTTGTGTCTAATAAATTAGATGATGATGATCATATGACATACAAATTGATAGAAAACGTCAAGGTAAGCATAAAATTTGCTCTCAGCATATGGAATGAAAAATACATTGGATGATTTCTGATTTCCTTATGATTATAATGATATATTAGATTATACAACTGTTGATTATAGATATGAAATTTCATATGAAGATGATTATATTCCAAAAGTCATTAGCCAACCAAAAACTCAAGATTGTCACCCAAGGAATTTTTGTAATAAAATCCAAGTTCAAGCATCAAGAGAAGATATAGATTTTAGGGTTGAAGCCAATTTTTGAATAACATACCGAAAAGATTGAAATAAAAATCAAGTTTGACCATCACAAGTTGAAATTTTTTATGAAGATATTTTACATGAAAATGATTTTGAAGTCAAAGACGAAAAGGTGAATGTTCTTGAGAAATTTGATGAGGTTATAGTGGAGCAAAATTTTGTGAGGCAAAATGTAGAGAAAATCGTCAAAGATCTCGATAAAATCAAATCAAATGATTGCAAATTTCAAGATCCTACTATTTTAATAGGAGACAACGCATCAAAGTTTATTGATTTTATTGGGTTTGAATTTGATGTAATTGTTAACTCCTATTTGGTGAATCTTGTCAATTGCATGAAGGCCAATAAAAAAAGAATCTCTAGTTGATTTTTTTACTCAATTCATGAGTTGCAAGTATAGAAGGAAGATCAAGGGACTAAAGTATTCAAAATATTCTTTCGCTTGGCATGGAAGGTTCCAAATCTCAACTATTAACTTGAGGACGAGTTTTTGGCAAGTGGAGGGGTCTAATGTAGGACAGAATATGCAGTATGATAATTTGAAAAAATTACACTTTACCACCTCAAATTATAACTTGTGTTTCACTTTGCACCCTATCGTTAATTGAGCTATTAACTTGGATGAAAAAACATGTCTTGTGCGACCCACATAAACTCTGCATATGTGGCACCACATGAATAGACCAAATTGCTTCTCTTCAATCCCTTACATCAAAATCGTTTAGCAAATATGTCTTTTCATGTGATGCCACATATGTAGATGTCACGTGAATTGCACGTGACATACTTTTCCATCTAAGTAAACAGTCCAATTGACAGTAAGGGGCAAAGTAAAACACGAGTTATAGTTTAAAGTGGTAATTGTGCATTCTAAAAGTTCAGGGTGGTAAGTGTAAATAAATGTATAGTTTAAGGTAGCAAAGTCTAATTGCCCTCATAGTTTAGGGTGACACAACTTTGTGCACAACTCGCCCACGTGGCTAGTTGTGATTGGTGAAGGGGTGACCTACCATCACCCTTCCACCAACTACAACTCACCATGTGGGTGAGTTGTGTACAAAATTGTGCACAAAATTATGGCACCAGAACCATTCATATTATATTACAATAATCCTCGAAGCATCTTTATACCATCAAAAGGCTACCCTAACCTAACAATGTTAACGAACGAGGAAGAACGGACATACCATAGGGTAAATACCATTTACATTTGAAATTGAAGAACAAGAAAAAGACAAACAAATCCCTAGTTTCTGACTTTCTGTGCGGGGCTACTACTTGCACAAGGATCAATGATGTATACACAGTGGCCTAGAGAGTGTGCATAGGCTTAAGGCTGGTACACGACCTAGAAGAAAGAAACCATATCTAGGCTACATCTCTAAGTTAGGCATGTTACTAAAGACAAAAAAAAATTAAAGAATTCACTTGGGGAGTAATTTGACCAGCCCTCTCAGTACTCATTTCGGTAGTGTTGAAACTGCGTTTGCCTTTTTTTGTTTTTTTTTTTTTTTTTTAAAATGCATTTTTGTGGTTTTTATGTTTTTTCAGTAGATTCCGTAAATTGTTTATGAGACTTACAATTTTTTTTTTTTCAGTAAAACTTTTATTAAAAATATGTTTTACAGTACTATTCACACATTTAAAATTTATTTTGCTACAATATTTTTAGTTTTTAGTTTTCAATTTTTAGGAAAATAAGTGGTATCTAAACATACCCTTCTCACTAGACAAAAGTACCAGGATGCTAACAAAAAAAAAAACCCTCAACTAAAAGATCAAAGCCACTCAAGAAAAGAGTGCTTGAAAATCCCTTATGGATGTCTTCAATTTTTTAGGCCTTTTTTTTTTTTTTTTTGCTGAATACAATTTTTTAGACCTTTACTATCTTCTAAGCCTCTTTGATCATTTTCTTCTTTCTTTTTTCGCGTGTCTTGCATTGGGACTAGAGGCTACTATATATAGTTGAAAAAAAGGGTGCAAACTCCACTTCCCAGCAGTGTGGCACTAAGTTTTGGTGCATATTCCCATGATTTATCATTAAAAAAACTTCTCATAGAAGGTTTTTGGCCGCCATGCGCTATCTGCTTACACAAGAATCAGTCTAGTGTATGCATGATTATGGTTCTTTTTAAAAAATACTTTTTCAATTGTGCACCCAACATGACTGATACTTGAGGACCAGAGGCTTTAATCCTAAGGGAAATAAAATGGAGAGTCTAAAATTACATTTACAAAAAAAATAAAAATAAAAGGAGTCTAAAATTAGAAGGGCGTTGAATCAGCTTTGATTTCAGGATCTCGATCCAAGCAGGGAAAGTCCAAACTCCAGACATGATTTATCACATTCCAATTTGACTATCTTATCGTTTTATAGTGACGCTAATTGGAATACTCGAACTCATTACTTGGGGGAGTTTAATATGCCATGATATGAATCACATCAAGGCCATACTACTGTAATGTGAATATTATGATGTTTGGTTCATTTTTTTGTTACAAGATTACGATAATCTAAAATTACAAAATATTTCACATTACCATAATCTTATCATCTTATTAAATTGAGGTAATCTTACATAACCTATTGGTGGGAAATATAATAATTTATGCAAATAACAAAATTTTCCATGTTAATAAATTTTATTTACAAAATTGTCCTAATATATTTTCAAACTCTAGCCTCTCTCTCATCCAATTCAAATTCCAAACCCTAGCCTTTCTCTCTCTCTCTCTCTCTCTCTCTCTCTCTCTCGTTTTGTGAGTTTCAGATCCCCTTTCTCTCTTTCTTTTCTATCGCATCATCTTCTTCAATTTGGTGGTGCTATGAATCAAGATGAAGAGATCGTCAAATCAAAGCTGAAATCTTGAGATTTGTGGTGATGGAAGTGTGGGCTCGTGGAGGTGAAGAACAAGTTGTGATCATGGCACCATTGTCTCCAATCTGGTAGAACATTCAGTTTGGTTTTGAGGAAGTTTAGAGAGTTTGCATTGTGAGATTTTGTGGTGGTATTAGAGCATTGGCATCAACTGTGCCATGCAAAATGTCATTTTAACACACCAAAATCTACTTTATCTATTTTAAAACACCACTTTACAATACACCTTACATTAGATATTCTATTATAAAATTGAACCCATTAAAATAATATATCCATCACATTAAATTTTTTTTTTTTTATTGTGTCTCTATCTTCTCCAGTTCTCCCTGCGTATGAACTCACAACCCATAAACCCAAGAAAAAATTAGTCCACAACCCAAATACACCCATAACCACCGGCCTCCATGATCACAACTCAAATCCATCCAAATTTGCAACAAAATCATCTCAAAATCAACCATAATCACACCCAAAAAAAATAAAATAAAATAAAAAACAAATGCAAAACACTGCCTCTCATCACCAGACCACAACCTGACCACCACCGCCGCTCTAATGAACACAACACAAATCCACCGTGACCAACACCCATAACCTAAAACCACCATGACCACCACCCAAATAAAAATAAAAATAAAAGGACAAAACTTAGGTGCAGTACCTTATGTACTATTCCTTAGGTTCTCCTCTTAAGATTCAGTCATGTGGCTACTTAACTAAAAAATATACTTCCATCTTATGAGAAAAAGTCCACATGGTAGAATTTTTAAAGGGGAACCTAGGAAACAGCACCTAAGTACTGTACCTAAGTCTTGCTCAAAATAAAAAACCTAATGCAAAACACCATTAACATCAACTCAACCACAATTTGCAACCAAAAATTCAGCAAACCACAAGTTGCAACGCAACCCATCACCCACAACCCCGCCTAATACAACTACCACCTACCACCGTTCAGAGAAAAAGTGAGAGAGGAGAGAGATCGGAACCCACTAAGAGAAACTGCTTCAGCCATGGAAGAGGAGATAGGAGCCAAGAGAGAGGCTGATTTCAAGAAGCCATAGTGATAGTGGTGGCTAATGGTGGCGAGTGTGGCTATGACAGATCTAGCCATGGAGGCTAGAGCTTCGGCCATGGTGGCCAAAAGTTTACAGAGTTAGAGAGAGAAAATAGATTAAAGAGTGTGAGATCAGTGAAAAGAGTAAGAAAAAATAGAGTTATGAGAGGTGGAGCCACCACCGATGGAGGGGGAGAGAGTGAAGAGGGAGGGAGGGAGCGAAGAGTGAGAGTGAGAGGGAGAGGGAGAGGGAGAAGAGATTGAAATGGGTGAGTACGAAAGGAGAGAGAAAATTTATATTAAAAAAAGAATAAAAATTTTTAGAATTTGAAACATGTGATGTGGGAGTTTTTTTTGGTGTTTGGTGTGCCAAATGCCAAATATTTGACATTTGGCACACCTGATACTAGTGCTCTTAGACTACGTGCTATATTGCCAACGATGACTATTTGGTTTTTGTTGTGGTATTGTTTGGTTACTTAGAAAATGTGCCAAATCTAAGAATATTAGAGTTTGCATTATCATATTTATATTTCTCGGTGGATCGGATTGTTTTGTATCATTGTTCACTAGATTTTGTGTCAATTTTATGTATTTGATTTTTATTGTGGAATTAACGAGGTGACGAAATTTGTTTTATTTTTTTGATTGATCTTGAGTTGTTTGGTTGGTGAGAAAGTGGAGGAAATTGAAAGAAAATTGTGTTCAATTATTTTGTGTGTTTTTTTTTTTAATTTTTAACTTATTTTGTGGTTTTTAAAATATATATATATATATATATTTCAAAGGGACATTTATGGAAATTCATTGTAAAAATTATAATTATTTTTAGAAATGTAAGAAACTAACAAAGTAAAGCAACATTGCATTCCTTTAATGTGATAGGAATGTAACTAATGAACCAAATATTGTAATGTTAAAATCCTTTAATTAGATTACATGAATGGAACATTACAAGAATTTAACATTATCGTTTCTCAACAAAAAAAAAAAAAAAATTACATTATAATGTGATATAACATTAAAGCGAACCAAACGCCCCCTTAAGGTATTCCAATTAGTATCACTACATTATTTTTACTCAATTTATCGCATTCTAATGCTTTAAGTTTCATTTACTTGTAAATGTAGCAAGCACTTCAACAACAATCATCAGCATAACAAAGAAAGTAAAATCCTATACCTATCATTATTATGACATCAACCTTTGCAAGCATGAGTGACAGGAAGCCGTCCAACATTTAGCCTAACCCTAGCAAAGAGGAAGTAAAGTAAACTATTGGACATGACAAAGAGACAGAGTCAACCTAACTTAAGAAAAATGTCACCATTGACTCGGTTTGGATAAATGATCATTTTTCTAGCCGTATATTAGTGATAAAAGATAGATACCAATGCATAAATCATGGTCTAGATCCTAACACGCAGTCTCCCTTATATAAACATCCTCAATAACTTGTATGGTAACCCTACTATGAAGTTTCTAAAATTGTATCTATGCATTATGAAATAAATGAATTGAATATTGTCACATCATCAATAATTTAAATAAATACCAAAATAATAATAGGTAACTTTTGTTTAAATACTCATGAAATAACAAAATCAAATCCACATATTTTAAAATGGATAAAACATAAATTATTTTAGAAATTCTAAACGGTCTTGATCCATCAATAGAAAAACGTTGCTCGAGACTTGTAGCTCGACTAATTAGCCGTTTTTAGTGTTTCTAACAAAGACATAGTATTTCCAACAAAAATATTTAATTTTCAAATTATTTTTCTCCCATGATAACTATCCATGATTCAAAGAATATGCACCTAACATTAATCTTCGTCAAAGATATGGTACTATCGTTACTCTTTATATGCATGTGTGCGTGTCAGTGTGACTGTGTGGTGTACAATTCACTCGACGAAAAGAAAAAAAAGGTGTTCGTGTGTGTGATTTTCTTTTCGGTGCGTGTAATTCACTTACAGAAAGAAAAAGGTTCGCAGTCTGTCGTTTATTTTATTTTTTTGTTTTTTTGTGTGTGTGTGATTGTAGGCATTGAGAGGGAGAGAGATCAATGATTGAGAGGAAATAATGGTAGGGAGGAGAGGTACCCACTTTGTGCAGGAAAAAGCAGAAGAGAACAAAAAAAGTCCCTCGTGCAAACTAGTGGATGTTTTCAATGTACATCACAACTTTATTATTATCATTCATTATTCATGAAGCAAAAGCAAACGGCATGAGCTGCTGCATGTGTGCGTGTGGGTAAACATTCCTCCCCTTCTCTTCTGCCCCTATATTCAAATCAAAATTCAATGCCCCTATTAAAACCGCCTCTCCTCCTCTCCACATCTATAATTTATGTGACCTTTTCTACCCTACCTTGTGTGTGTGTGTGTGTATCCAATCTGTAGTACCGTGCACCTCCTTTGAAATCCAACTATACAAGTCCTATCATTCACAAATCCCTATCTTCTTGTTCTCTTTGCCTCTCACATTCTTTTATTTTGTTATATTTATTTATGCTCTAAAGATTTTTTGGACTTTTCAAGGTGTTTTTAATCAATGTTCTACTATGTCGGCTATATATATCTCAAATAATTATGAGATTTTATTTTAGTAACGTAATATTAAAGGATGCTTGGTTTGCCTTTTGTCAATTAGTAAGACTATCTGCATATTATGGTGCAAGAGACCCATCGAAATTTCCAAGAAATGTGAGTGTCAATGTCATTTGCCACAGTGACTTGGATTTTTTTTTAATTTAAAAAAGAGATGATATTTCTTTAAATCCGATCTTGGCTAGACAGCTGTCCCATTAAAGAGTGTTGGATTATAAATTGATCATAATTAATTAATTTAATTACTTAAATTGATTAATTAGATTAAATTACATGCAAATCGTGAAGGTACCAACAAATTACCAAATAAACTAATATGTAGCGGAAATTAAATGACACAGTGATTTTTTGATGAGTGGAAAAAACCTCTCGCAAGGCAAAAAATCTAACTGGGTGAATTTCAGATCACCACTTCAAAGAATCCACTAATCAAGAACAAGTATTCATAAGCATAAGGAATCTGACCACTACTCTGGACTATCCCAAAATACCAACCTACAATTGAACCTTCACTCTAATCCCCAATTGGACTTGATCTTGTACAAGACTTCTTCACATCCACGAATCCCAGTATGTGACTAATTTCAAGCAACTGAATGATTGTTGTTGGCAGCAAAGTTCTTCACTTTTAAGCACGTTGAATATCTGGAAACACTTGTTTACAAAACTCAAAAGTACACAAAACGTGGTAACTTCTTACAGAGTGTATGAGTTCTCTAATTGAGTCTGTGTGTCTTTGATGACTTTAAAATAAGCCTTTTATACTGTCTACGGTTGTAAAGAGGGAAACCCTAGTAATCCAGTTCATCATGGGCTGAAATTCAAATCTGAGAATTCTAAAATTGTAAGTCTCGATAGATCGAGCTTGCATTGAGCTTCTTCATTAAACCTCGATAGATGCTAGTGTCGAGACTAGTGTGGAGCTTCATTGGATCAGGCTTTTTTTTCACTTGTTTCTTGGATCAATCTTCATGTCTTTAATGATACCACTTTTTATGTTTGAGCAACACACTTTGATACATTAAACCTGTTAGGTTTTTAAACCCCTTAAAACAACAATTGGATTAACCTAGTTTATTTAGCCAAGTGATTAACTTAGTCAAATTATGCAAATCTAGGTTAACACAATCAAATAATCATATCAAGATATACAACAGCGGAAATATAAAGAACACAAAGATATGATTACCTAGGAAAACCAAACCGGTATAAAACCTGGGGAGGATTTAACCTAGCTATCCTCAAGGTAAACTTGAATCCACTATATGAAAGAATCGAAATTCATACAAAAGGACTTACAAGCACCCACGCTCGACTTCCTAATGCTACCCACCAGTGGAACTTACTGACACGACCACGCGCAAGCTCCGAATCCACGGACTCCTTCTTTCTTGGATTCTCCAATCAAGTGCAAGTACTCCTGCTTGCGTTTCTTTAAGCTCCAATGGCAGCAACTGAGTTGATCATCAAGGTGTTGATAATATCTATACCTTGAAAACCCTAAGTTTATGTGAAGGAAAGCTCCTCAAGGATCTCACAAGAGATTCACACAAACCCAAAATATGAGCAACAATACAACCAGAGCAACTCACAAAACGTCGCTAGGGAGGGAAAAAACATAAAACCCTAAACGTTTAATGAGATAGGGCTGAGTTGAAAATTCTGCAGAAAAAACATTCTGGCTGACTTTCGATCGATCGAGTCTAACCTTCGATCGATCGAGCCAGGCCAAAATGCATTAATACATCTGCAGCCTCTCGATTCCAACTTTACATAAATTACACAACTTTGAGCAAGTCTAAACAAGACTAAACATATTATTTTGATCATGATTTGCCAACATTACACATTAGAATTCTAAATACATCAAATCCTAAATCTTTAGAACCTAACAAACTCCCCATTTGGCAATCCATGACAAAACACAAATTAAAAGTTCAAAATTTACAAATAAAAGCCCTATACAAAAATAATGCTCATAACATAAATTCAATCCTAACTACTATCCATCAGTTGCAAGTGTAGACAACAGCTCAATTGAATCAACCTGTATATTCCTAAAACACTCAACAAACGCATAAATGCATGTGTAACAGAAAAACAGTAAAACAATAGACATGTAAACTAAGTCTCCCCTTAAGTTAGATACAACAAAAATAAAACATTCGTGTATGTTTCACACAACACATAATAAAAACATATATCAATGAATAACTCATAAATATAAATCAATAAGCAGTGAACACAAGAAACAAGAATCATATATATCAAAATAAATGTATCTCCCCCTAACATGAATAGCCCCAAAAAAATGATATACAAAGTGAAGCACCTAGATACAACCTAATATCTCTACTAGCTCCGCAAAACAAAAGAAATACTCCCCCTAAGTACAAAAACTCCTCTACAAGCGTCAAAACTCTACTCCCCCTTTTTGTGACGAAATGCCAAAGGACAATCACATGCCATCATCAAAAAGAGGTGGTGAGGGTGAACGAAGATGCACTAAGTCGGCTCGCAAAGCACGTATCTCATCAAGCAAGTCCACCAAAATCTAACCATGAGCCGCCTGAACGGTCATGACAGTCTCCAAGATATGACGTATATCAAAGTCATCCGAAGGAGGTGGAGGAACATTAGCAGCAGCAGCATCACCAACAGGATCAGCAACATCCTCACCAACAGGACCTGTAGAAGAAGAAGGAGAAGGAGGTGCGGTACTAGAAGGCTCAGATCAAGGGTGTTTAGAGCCAACTCGAAGATGAGCAGCCCTCTGTCTAAGAAAAGACACACCTATGGGAGCAATAACATATACGGGCTCAGAAGAAGGGAAATCATCTAGACCAAGATATAACAAAATCTTATGAATAAAAATATGATGGACAAGAGCATGAGCAGAAGATGAACTCCTATAAACTTCGTTCAAAGAACAAAGAAACAAGTGAAGAAAACTAATAGAAGCATCAGCAACAAGAGCGTACAAAAAGACACACTGCTCGAGAGGAATGGTGTGAAGATGAGAAATGGGGCATAAGGAATGACAGGCTATCCGAAGAAACATATAGATAGTCTCAAGAAGATCAGAAGACGTGATCCGAGGATCAGAACCCTACTGGATAGAAGACCCAATGATGTATGACATGACATCATTCAAGAGTGGAGACTCATCATACGGGTAGACAGGGTGCTGGACCAAAGGTACCCCTAGAGCATCAGCCACTACAGTAGGAGTAATGGTGTACTCTACACCTCGTATCCAACTCTTTACCAAAGTGTTGGAATCATAGATGCGGATAGAGATGTTCGAAAAGAACTCTCTAATCAGGGTAGGTGGAGGAGGAGGATCAGAAATATCCAACAGAGGTAACTAGCCCCAACGCTCAAAATTTTCCCTAATGGCAGGATCAAGCTCATCTAACACAACAGAACACTCAGCCCAAATCTTTCTCCTAAGGTTCAGTTTCACAAAAATCTCTTGGTTTTTCTCACTAGGAAACTTCTCATAGTCAAAAGAAGATGAGGGAGGAGAAGGTGGGGGAACAGACCTATGAGCTCTAGTCTTCCTAGGCATGATGCTAAGGAAAGGACAAAGACACAAAGATAGAACCAAAAGAACAAAACAAAGCACAAACCAAGGGCAGACTACAAGTTAGCACAAAAAAAATGTAGAACAAAAATCTATATGATGCATGAACAAATACAATATCATGATGCATGTTCTAATGCAGTAAAACTAAGTTCAATTTAAGTTCAATTTCACAAAATTGGCTTAAGCACAGAGTTTCTAATAAAAACCCCAAAATTGAAAACCACTTGTTAAGATTTTGGAAAAATTTGACTAATTGAACCCAATTTGAACAAATCCCTAATTCGGATCAATTACAAGCCCTAGAATTTTCAATTTTTCACAAATCACAAAATTGATCAAATTAAACCATCAAAATCATGTTTATATCATGTCCCAACAAAAACCCAATGTTCAATTTCACTTAAAAAGGCTTGAATCAACAAAAATCCCAAAAAGAAATAGGTCCGAAAATTCCAATGAATAATGCATGAAAAATGCATAAAACATGAAAATTAAAAGAAAAGGAGGGGTATAATGGACATACTGGCCTTAGAGGACAAAAACCTTGCAAAAGATTCGGAGGAAAACGACAAAAAATTGATGATTTAGCCTTGCCGAGTCGGAGAGAGAGAGAAAAAGGTTTGAAACTTTTTGAAAAGTGATTTGAACAAGTCAAAGTCTGATATTTTAAAAACCTGATTTGCGATATTCGATTGATCAAAAATTACATTCGATCGATCAAATCAACCAGAGACTCTTAAAAGAATTTTAAGCACATTTTTGATCAATTGAAAAACAGAATGGATCGATCAAAATAGGCAGAGGCTCACAAAATTTTTGAGAAAAAAAAAACACAATTTTTTAAAAAAAATTTGGCCATAAACTCCTCAAAACATTAAAATTAATGAACAAAATGCATGAGTATAAGATGAAATACTTTTTCAAAAACCCAAGTTTTAAGCCCAGTTATTAAAAAAAATTTCAACCATTCTCCCCTTAAATTCTCAAGCAACAAAAAAAAAATGTTTTGCATAATACTCAAGGTATTTTCAAACTTAGTTGGTCAGACCAAAAACACATACAATAACATGTACAGTGTTTAGCAAAGAATAACTTGTGTAGTGTGTGCAACTAGCAAAAGCTTGAGATACATGTGAGGTGATATGTGAATAGAAATCAAACACAAAATCTACAAAATTCATCACATAGAATTTGAAAGAGACTATCACCAAAAGAGTTACATCATATAACTCTCACATCTCCTAGATCATAAGCTTGCAATCATGTAAGTTTCTTGAATTTTGCCTCATAATATACACACCAATTTTAATTATGTGATTTGGCATCAAACCTAATAGTACACACCAATTTTAAGCATTAAGCAATTAAACCGAGGCTTCCCCTTATGTTCTTTTTGTGCATGTGCTACACTTTCTCAAGTACAGAATCTTAAGATATGCACTAAGGTGTTCATGATTGGCTAGTGAACAGTGGTGAGATGGTTATTTATGCCTTTCTCAAAAGGATTATGTTCGTCAGTCAAATAACATGTGACTTCAAGATTAAGACAAAGTGATAAACACGATAAACATCTTTCCCACACAACATGCACTACAAAACTTCAACTAGTCAAGTACAATAAATAAGCTCATCAAAGTTAAATAAGGTACAAAGACATGTTATGTGTAAATGAATTGGCCAACCTTGTTTTTAAAAACTAAGAAAAATAATGCCAAACACAATTTGCTTTCCCTTTCCTTTCTTTTTTATTTATTTATTTATTTATTTAAAAGAGAAAACAAAAAATAAATCCTAGAATGAAATGCATGAATGTTATGCAATGCAAATCCTAAAAACAAAACAACACAAAAACCAAAGAACAATGGTCACAAAATAGTAGAGCAATGAAGCACAAGGACCATGTCAAAAAGACTCAATTAGATCGAGTCTTTTGCATCCAAAACCTTTTAGATGCACCACGAGCATTGGAGTTCCTATTTACGTTCGAGTGATTTCCAACTCCAGGATTGGAATAAAGGTTTAAAGCCTTTACCAATTCACCAATGAGTGCCATAGGATCTTGTGCTTGAGGCACAAACACTTTTGGTTTGTTTGCTCTCTTAGCAGCTTGAAGCTTGTAACAGTTAAGACGAATGTGTCCAGACTTTCCACAAAAATGACAAACCCAAGCAGGTTTACCATGCATCTTGTCCTTAGAAAGGGTAGACTCCTTAGATTTAGATTCTTTCAGATCAACCCTAATCTTTCTAGATGATGAAACTTCTATAGGTTTGACAACCTCACTCACAGGGGGTTTGACAGTTTCACTCACAACCTCACTCACGGAAGGTTCAGAAGAAGATGAAAGAACAAAGTTCGTGGAATGTGGTGTAGATACAAAGATGCTATCAACAAAACCTAAACCAGATTTGTCAGAAGGATACTTTTAAACACTCAGCATTTGATCAAGTTTAGAACTAGCAGATCTAGCAACAGATAAATCAAGTTCTAATTTCTTAACCTTATCAATCAACAGCATATTCTCAATTTTCACATTGTTCAAAAGTTCATTACCATCAAACAATTTAACAAGCAAATTCTTTTTATCAAGCTCAAGAGATTCAATTTTCTTCAGGCCAAGATCAACATTCATAGCATCTTTTGCAGCAACTTTGCAAAGTTTATTATAGGACTCTTGAAGATTTGCATCCTCAAAGAGTTCCCCATCAGAAGGGTTCTCTTCAACAGACACACTTTCATTAACTACAACAGTAGCAGTAAAAGCAATGAAGTTTCCATCCTCGTCATATCCAGACTCATCATCAGAAACCTCATTATCACTAAGGGTTACTGCCATAACTTTACCCTTAGACCTCAAGAATGTAGGACATTCAGATTTGACATAACCATACCCTTGACATCCAAAACATTGAGAACCTTTTTCTCTAGGTTTTTTAGTGTTGCTAACCTTAATGGGATCATTCTTCCTAAAATTTCTAGGTTCAGCAGTGTTTGTATTTCTTGCCTTTCTGTTACTGTTCCTAAGAAAGTTTCTAAAATTCTTGGCAATGTAAGCAATCTCTGTAGCAGAGAGCTTATCATCAAATCCACCAACCTCAACATCATCAACTGACTTAAGAGCCATTGACTTGGATCTGCTAGCTTTGGGTAGGTCTAGCTCATAGGACTGAAAAGATCCTACAAGCTCATCAACAGGGATGGAGTCCACATCCTTGCTCTCAGTAATGGCAGTCACTTTGGATCTAAAGTCTTCAGTTAAAGATCTAAGAATCTTCCTAACAATTTTAGGTTGATCATAGATTTCACCCAAATTATATGCAGAATTAACAATATCATTCAGCTTAGCATAAAATTCATCAAACGTTTCATCATCAGACATCCTAATGCTTTCAAATTTAGAAGTTAATTGCTGCAATTTATTAATCTTAACTGCCTTTGTGCCTTCATGCACAGTCTGGAGGATTTTCCAAGCAGTATGAGCAACCTCAACATTAGAGATTCTCTTAAATTCTTCCATAGAAACAGCGTTAAAGATGACATTCATATCTTTACTATTAAACCCAGCTGCTTCTTTTTGAGAAGTTTGCCACTCACTCACAAGAGTAGTAGGCTTCTCCCATCCGTACTCAACGGAATTCTAAACCCTCTTATCAATAGATTTCAGGAATGCTTTCATCGTTACTTTCCAATAAGCATAGTTATTCCCATCAAAGTGAGGAGGAATAATAAGAGAGTGTCCATGTTCCATGACAACAGGGGTCAAGGATCAGCTCAGAGATCAAAAGATCTACAACAAGAAAGCAACCCACTCTGATACCACTTGTTAGGTTTTTAGACCCCTTAATACAACAATTGGATTAACCTAGTTTATTTAGCCAAGTGATTAACTTAGTCAAATTATGCAAATCTAGGTTAACACAATCAAATAATCAAATCAAGATATACAGCAGTGGAAATATAAAAAACACAAAGATATGATCACCCAGGAAAACCAAACCGGTAAAAAACCTAGAGAGGATTTAACCTAGCTATCCTCAAGGTAAACTTGAATCCACTATATGAAAGAATCGAAGTTCATACAAAAGGACTTATAAGCACCCACGCTCGACTTCCTAATGCTACCCACCAGTAGAACTTACTGACACGACCACGTGCAAACTCTGAATCCACGGACTCTTTTTTTCTTGGATTCTCCAATCAAGTACAAGCACTCCTACTTGTGTTTCTTTAAGCTCCAATGGCAGCAACTGAGTTGATCATCAAGGTGTTGATAATATCTCTACCTTAAAAACCCTAAGTTTATGTGAAGGAAAGCTCCTCAAGGATCTCACAAGAGATTTACACAAACCACAAAATATGAGTAACAATACAACCAGAGCAACTCACAAAACGTCGCTAGGGTTTTGCCTTATATACTTAGGGCAAAAACATAAAACCCTAAACGTTTAATGAGATAGGGCTGAGTTGAAAATTCTGCAGAAAAAATATTCTGGCCGACTTTCGATCGATCGAGTCTAACCTTCGATTGATCGAGCCAGGCCGAAATGCACTAATACATCTGCAGCCTCTCGATTCCAACTTTACATGAATTACACAACTTTGAGCAAGCCTAAACAAGACTAAACAAATTGTTTTGATCATGGTTTGCCAACATTACACATTAGAGTTCTAAATATATCAAATCCTAAGTCTTTAGAACCTAACAAAACCAACTTAGATTTACCCAATTACAAGTAAAGTGCGTTTTGTTAAAAAATAAGACAATACATAGAAAATATGACCCTAACAAAGGGAATTCAATTGTCTACAATATGGGGCTCAAATTTATCTCAATCGAATAGTCAAATTTTTTGTCAAAACTAAGGCGAAGCTCGGGTTGACAATGGTAAAAAAATTTAACATGTTTGAAAATATTAATTTTCACATAAAATTATTAAGGTTGAGTTTGGATTGCATTGAAAAGGAAAAAAAATTTGCGTTTGGCTTTTTTTTGGGAGTCCCGTGCACTGTTCACGAGACCCGCAAATACGGTAAAACGCAAATGTTAAGTTAAAACTAGGTCCCACGGCACTATTCACACATTTAAAAATTATTTTACTATAGTATTTTTAGCAATAAGTAGTATCCAAACAGACCCTAAGTTTAGTTTTTGGGTGAATTCTTGACTTTGTTAGACTATCGATCAACTTGATTAAATTTTGTTCAACAAGGATATGATCCAACATTAGATTAGGACAAATTTAATTATTTTTTAGAATCTCTTGATCCCAAGGTCAAAATGATAATTTTTGCAAATTTTATGCTCAAAATGGGATTTTGGCAAGCAAAACAAGGCTGGACAAAACATAATATCAACACACCACAACCAAATCAATAACAAAAAACCCAAATAGGATAGCTAAGAAAAATATACCCAAAAAAAATAAAAAAACCCTAGACCTGTTAAATCGGACTTAGCGAAACCTGGAATGAAAAGGAATGTTTTCTAGTTAGGGGGCGATAGAAAAAGCTTATTCAAGAACTTAGAAGAAGGATTAAGAATGAAAATAACAAAAAACAAAAAATAAATAAAGGAAACATAAGCCAAACATGAGAACTGGTAATTGGTGCCGCTAGTGGGTGGTGTCGATGATGGTGCACTATTGATGGGTACTGCCATTGGTGGGTAGGCTTGTTGCATTGCTGTGCAAGAGAGAACACAGGGTTTTGTGCAAGAGGGGAGCTGAGCATGAATGATATAGAGAGAGGTTTCACAATCTGGAAAATGTTTTATGCTTTTTTTAAGAGTAAAGTGTTTTGCAACTTTTCATTGGGTTTTCCAATTAACTGAAATTGGTTTTAACTTTGATTAACATTTTAAAATAGAAAAAAACACTAAAAAAATTGAAATTTTTTTTGAAAAATATTTTATAGTGAAATAAATCGAGCGTAAAGCTTTATTTGTCGTAATTATAAAAGGCATATAAACTAAAAAACAAAAAAAGGAGGTGCATGTGTATGTGTTGAGATTGAAATGATAATATTACTTATTTAAAGGTTTAAATACAAAGATTTGTATCAAAACAAACTAATTAAAATGAGTCTTCAATTTTAAAAAAACTTTACATAGATTTGATATAATTAATGCTACTAGATAATAATCTTAATTATTTTCTTTTTCTAAATGAATAAAACCTTCACTACAAAAGGTATATGTGGCAAAATGTGGTGCACAGTTATAAGAGTATTCAATTATGCAAAGCTAGAATATTGTAAAGTTGTGATTTAGATCTATGTTTTATGTTGGCTTTATTTCATGACAAAAAGTGTTGTAATTGCTCTAATTTTGTTTTTTGTATTTTGTGAAATTTTATTGTATTGGATTTAGTATTAAGTTGGTGAAGAACCAAGCATAAAATGAAGAATCAGTGGATTTCGAGAGTGTCTCGCTAGAAGCTTACCAGCAAAATAGCCATGTGAGAAACACATGCTGGAAGCTGAAGAGTCATGCCAGCCTGAAGGATTTCACGAGTGTCTCGCGGGTAAGGCATTCTTGCGAGATACCTGCAAAACTCTCTACCTAGAGAATTTTTAAGTGTGACTTTCTTACCCTTCATCCATACTATATATACTCTCATTACCCACAAATTGTAAAGAGGCTATTCAAAGAGAAAAACTCTAGATAAAGTTTCTATAACACACACACACCCATTTTTTAGAGAAAGAGTTACTCATCATTAGTGAGAAATCATTCTAACCGCTTCTCCTTCCCTCTCCCATTGTCATACCTTGAGAGGAGATTTGTACCCAAACACAACCCACACCTATTCAGAGTGTAAAGAGTGTTTTGGAACTTGAGAAGTTTTGGGGATTTGCCAAAAGAAGCCAATGAGACTTGGCAGATGCAATCGATCGTATTGGATCTGGAAAGCTAGACAAGTCACGGTTCCGAGAAGTTTTGTTGGAGTAGGAACTTGGAAGGCTTAGGTACATTGGGTAGATTAGGCTTGGAGGGTCTCTTGCTATTCATATATCCCAATTTATTGTCTAGTGGATCGATTTACCGCTTGGAGGGCGATGGAGAAGTTTTTCGCCGAGTTCTTCGGTTTCCTCTTCGATAACACATCAGTGTGTTATCTTGTGTTTGCATTCTCTCTTCCTTTACTCTTGTGCTTTACTTTTATTGCTTGTTGTTTATGCTTATGCACTAGAGTAGTTTTATCAATTTATTGCACTTCATTTACTCTTGTTCTGTACTTAGATAAGTTAAAATAAAAGAAATCTAGCCGTAATTTTTAATTAGGGGTCTAAACAAGTTCTTGTGTTTTCACACATAATCGAGCTTTCAAATATGAAATAACTTATTCTAAGATTTTTTTTAGGAAACCTAGTAGGGTTGGCTGAGTGGTTGGATACTTGATCTAAAAGTGGTTGTCTTGGATTTGACTGGGGGCTCTCCAGTTCAAGTCCAGACACTAGCACTTTAAAAAAACTCCTTGAACCAGCGATTTATCCAATTATTGGCTCACCCGTCGCAAACAGTGATTAGTCTCAGGTTGAAAACTTTGAGGAAACACTGTTTGGGAGCTCTCTCTCTCTCTCTCTCTCTCTCTCTCTCTCTATATATATATATATATATATATAATGTTAATATATGTAAAAATATAAAAGGTTAAACAAATTTTACTCTTAATCAATTGCCTTATAGCACAGTGATATCTCACTTCTTGTGCGACATTTTTGGGAGTTTAATTCTAGCCTAAGGTATATCCTTACACTTGGAGGGAGAGAGAGAGAGAGAGAGAGCTTTTAACTACAATGTAAAAACTAAAAAGTGCCTAAAAAAGACAACAATGTAAAACAAGAAATTATTTTAATCATAAATGGAAAGCAAGAATTTTAGAATTCACAAAGGCTATCACCCGCTGGTGCTTCGGATTGTCTCTATTTCATTCAAGTAGAAATATAAATAAATTCTGATTCTAAATCAGAAAAAGCAAAGAAATACAAAAAAATAAAATTGGGAAAGAAGGTAATTAAACTGGTAACCTTTCTTAATATTAGAAAGTGGGACTGCATCTTTTGTGTCAAATCCCTTTCTAAGGATCTTATGGATCCACACCTTTTTCAAAGTCACAATCCAAATCACCTTTTGTGCCACTTCAAGACAAACCATCAGCATCGACAGAAGTCAAAAAACAAAATGAGCATAGAAGAGAGAAATTACACGACAAGCGATGTCTCATTACAATCATATAACATGTTGATTAGACTGATGATCATGTACACCTACTGTACGGAGCCGCCCAATGATATGTATGGTGTTTGTTCACAATTATCCCAAGTGACACACTTGCATTTTGATTGAGGGCTAAATAGGATCAATATTATTTCAATTGTGAATAATATAGATCGAATCATGTAATATATTTTTATGTTTACATGTAATATATTCCCATTCAACACTTACAATCTTTGAAAAAAGAACAGAAAAATGATGAGTTGAGGCATGTAATATGTTTTTATGGTTGAATATAATTTATCCTTTAATTAATTAATGTCCCAAATTTATAGAGAGCTAAATGTTAATGAACTGGTTCATCAAAAAAAAAAATGTTAATGAACTGATTTTTTTTATAACCAAAAAAAAAAAAAAATCGAACAGATAGGAAATTGATTTACATTCATATATATAATTAGCTCGCATACCCTGTAATTAACAAGTTAAAGATTGAACATTTTCAGGACTTGGTTTAAAATTTAGTGTTTGCGGCATATTCATATATCTTGGCTATGCCTACAGTTTCAATTTCCTTTCCCAGCTTGGATACCTGTAGTCTCTGTGTCTTCCCTCGGGAGTTTGCAATCTTTTGAATTTTGTGGTCCACGGCCTATGCGGCATTTTGGCATTCTCCCTTTCAAAAATAGGTAAGAGGAAGCTAGAGTTCGAGTTCGTAGGTAGACTTAAACAGGTGGGATTGATCGATTTTGTATCAAATCAGAAACATATCTGTCTTAACCATTACTTGATTTTTTGAGGGTCGGAACAACCTAGTATTATCCGTATTTTTTTTAACATGCTAAAGAATAAAACTTAATAATATTGTTTTTATCTTTCTTTCAATACATATTCGGGCCAAAATAACTAACTTATCATAAATACACATGGCATGCCATAGAAAATCCATCTCAAAAGAGGAGTATGATGTGGAAGCTAAATTGGAAAGAATTAAAGCCAAAAATAATGCCCAAATAGATTAAAATTGGCATTAATTAGATTTGTTTCGAAATAGTTAACAAAGGAGTGAGGCAGTTACCACGAGAAGGTTATAAATGCTTACCTCAATTGGAGAAAATTATTGTGTACTCCTGGAGTACCATAAATACGTACTTCCTCTTTTCACATGAATGGTAAGTCTCACTAATTAAATTCATGGTGTGACCTACTATTTATAAAAGGTTACTAAGCCCAATTACCACGGTGACACATGGCATTGGAGATCAATGAGAAAGTAAAACATGGAAAGTGTAACAAAGGTTTTAAAAACCGGTCCGACCGGTTGAACCAGGAACCGACCACTAGTTTGGTCCCAAAAAATGCCTAAAAATAGTCAAAAGAAAAACAAAAAAAAAAAAACCTAGAATCGAAGGCTAATCCGGTTTTGCTCCCGATCTAGTTTTTAAACCATGAGTGTAACTACGCATAACCATTGAAGCCTTAATTATAAATAGAAATTTAGTCTACACACCAAAATAAAATTAAAAAAGGCATCGTAAAGACACCAGAGAACTTCTTGACATCATTGTTACGTATACTTAGATTTCTAAGAGATCAATTAGTTTTTGTTGAGAAGATTTTATGTTTATAAGTGCTTCCCTTGGGTTTTGCACCTCAAGTTTCACTTCAAGTAATCTGCAAATTTTATTAGGAGACTAGACTTAATTAAAAATTGATTTGACTTAAACAATATAAATAAAATAACAAATCAAATATATACTCAAATATATAAATTAAATAATATATAAAATTCTTAAGTTTACACAATCTAGGGTTCACTAAACTTATCCCATTAAGTCAATATTTGTGAGAAGAAAAGAAATAAAATAGAGAAAAAAGTAAGAAGCAGAAGTGTAAAACACATTTAAACAATATCAAAAAAAAAAAAAAAAAGAGGAAAGAAGAAAAAGCAAAATGCGTGAAAATAAATCCCCATTATAAAGCATCAACTGATATTACTCGTGAGTCGACTTAAACCGTCATTCTAGTAGGTTGGGTTCAGGTTGACACATTTTTCACATGTCCAAATATCCCTACCTATATCATAATTTTCCTTCAAGTTCAAACATGTAATCAGGTTAGGGTTCAATTGTTTTTTAGATCTAGATTTAGGAACTCGTCATGTGGCACTTGGCAACTGACGTGGTGTAGGACCAATTATACCAATTCTAAATTTTGAAAGAAATTTTATCATTACATTTTAATTTACAAATATTTTTTATTTATATGCATCACAAGCAGTGCAGGTGATATAATTTTCCTTCTAATACACCAACAAAATGATAACAAAAGGATTAATTTGGATATTTCTCATAGTTTAAGGTTTTATAATTTTAAATTTAAACAACAAAAGGTCAATGATTTGAATAAAAAGTTTAAGGGGGCCTTTTTCAAAAATTTCCCCTTTAGTTTAATCGGGATAAAGCATCCATAAGGTTTTATCAAAAACATTACCAAAGAAAATCCAGTGAGAAACTTATGTACCTATGAATATTTATATACAACTCAGGCTGTTTATATGAATATTTTGACTCGAAAAAAATTTAATACACATAATTATTTTTAAACTAGCCTGTTTTATTTTATCTACTTTACCTACCTGTTTTATGTACTTTAGAAATATATATTGAATACCATGACTTTAGAATAGCAAGAATTTGGGTTGAACAAAAATAATCTTGACCCCAAACATAATCCTTAAACCCTAAAAAATAAAATACCAAATCCCACCAACAACAAGATTAGGCCAAACAACAAAAAATAAAATTTAGCCCAAATAAAAGCAATAATAACCCAACCAACAACAAAATTAAGCCGAACTACAACAAATGAACAAAATTTTTAACAAAAAGCCCATTAAAAACAAAACATAAAACCCTTAATCATTCACATTCATAACTCGTTCAACCTATTCCACAAAAATAATTCTAAATTTCATTTTTCTGAAGGGAAAAAAAAAAAACGATTCCAAGAGAGATATTCTGCTCTCCTTGACTTTGCAATCATAGCAACTCTGCTCTCCTTAGCAGCTCAATTCGCAGTCACAACAAGTATCATTTGTTGCGCTCTCTCTCTCTCTCTCTCCATTTTTCTTTTCTATATTATCATTTTAGACTTTCTCTCAATTTATAACTTTCATCTCAATATTTTTAGTTCTTACTTAATCTTTTATCAGTCCATTTTTTTCTTTTCATCTTGTTAGTTTTCAATTTTAACCCTTTTTGCCTTTTCGCTTTTGCCTGGCTCTCGAGTTTTAATCAACCTTCTATCATGTAACGATTTCAAAATCTGAAAACTCGTAGAAGAAAATTATAAAACTTCAAGTATTTGTGTGCATTTTTTTTAGTGTGATGTCGATATATTCAAATTTTCTTTTCATTAAATTTTTTATAATTTAAGTTTTTCATGGCACCCTATAAAAAACTCATAGAACCACCATTGAATACCATAATATTTTTATCATAAAAAATATTTCGGCAATAATAAATTACCTTCTTTGTCTTCAAAGGGAAACTAGTATTGATAAGGATGACCATCCGAATGTACTTTTAATTATATGGCTTGTTTAAATAATTTAATAAGTATCAGGAGCCTTGTAGTTTATCTAATTGGCACCTTCTGATATTACCAAGGTTCAAATATTTCCATCTCCAACAACAACAACAACAATAAGTCATATAATTTAATACAAAAATAGATGGTTTAATGAATCGTCACATAATGGCAGAGACGGATCTAGGATTTCAAGCTTAAGGGGGCTAGAGTATAAGCAAAAAAAAAACTCCAAATAGGCATCCATATGGTATTAACAAATTATAAATAAACAAAATCATTTTTTCCTAATACATCAAGATGCAATCATCTACCAACAACGAAAAAAAAAACACAAAATAATATTGTTTTTTAATACTAGGTTGGTTAGGATTTTTAACTTTTTTGAAGTTAAAGTATTCATAGTAGTGGTGCTAAAACATTTAGCTTTTAGCATCTCAAAAAGTTAATTTATCTATTTTACCACCTCCCTTTACAATACACCAAATATCAAATGTTCTATTTTTTTACCACTTTTTTTTACAATAATATAAGCAACTCATTAAAATAATAAAGGAAGAGAGAGAATTTTAGTTTTTTTTTTTTTTTTTAGAAAAGAATTTTAGTTTTTTAATTGAAGGAAGAGAGATAATCTTAATGAAATATTTTATTTTATTTTTAACAACTTACTACAGTCAACTGGTATTTATACTAGTTTACTATTAACTTCTCTAATAATACATGATTTTTTGGTTCTTTGATGGTAAAATAGTTTTTTTGCTAAAATAAAATTACCATTATGAATACTTTTATTGTTTATGTTAGGTTTTTAGGTTGGATAATAGCTAGTTGGGCTAAGCTGGCTAAGCTGATTGGGGAGGAGGGGGACTTAAGGTTTTGGAAGAGGGGTGATGCGAACCTCAATCGACACGCTTTGAGACCCAACAAAAATATTGGAATGCTTGCCCAAGAAAACTAAAATTCAAATTTTTGATAGAAAACCCTGACCCAACGTTTATAATCGAAAAGCGAACCAAAGGTATAAGTGTAACACTTTGACCCAATGATTATAATTAAATTACGAACCAAAGGTATAAAGTTTGAACGCCACAAGGAAGAATCCCTGATAAGTTCACAGTTCTTGAAGAACTAAAAGAAGAGTAAAGCCTCACCTTTTCTGATTTTTATTCAATAATCTCTGAAAAACGTTTACAGACTTAGAAGCCTATTTGAGGGCTCCATAAAACTTGACAGACAAGAAAATATATTCTAAAATAACTCCTAATTAATACCTAACCATATCAGGAATTAAATTTGACCTAAAAAGCATTAAATGCACCTAAAAATAAGGAAATAAATCACCTAAACTTAAAATAACGTTTTTTTACATAAAAATACCAAAAATAATAAATTACAATAATTAAATAGTAAATAGTAAATTGTTTATGTTAAGTTTTTAGGTTGGATAGTAGCTAGTTGGGCTAAGCTGGCTAAGCTGATTGGGGAGGAGGGGGACTTGAGGTTTTGGAAGAGGAGGGGCTAACTACAAAAATAAAAAATATAATAAGTAAAAAAAAAAAAAAAAGGACCAGGGGGGCCTAGGCCCCCCTTAGGTCCGTCCCTGCATCATGGGTTAGAGAAAATTCATCTAAACAGATTAATTTAGGATTCAAATCTTCCCAACTGGTAGACAAAGACTAAATCCAAATTTCAATCAGCACTTTGACCTAAATGACCCCAAAACCTTCCATTTAAGCTCCTTTGCTTGCTCACCACTCAAGTCAACTTTGAATTAATTCATCAACTCCACAATCCATTTTAGCATTATTAGATGCCAGTTATTGTTAAATTAATTCCAAAAATCAAGGAATCATTCATTCTTGACTATCAGATTAATGAAGAGTATGCATTTTTACCATTATTTTTCATCCAAACCAATAGAAATATGACATGTCATTGATTTTAAATTAAATCCACATGAAAGAGATTAAAATTAATTGCTCATAATTACATGTGATCAAACTTAATTACATGAATGTATTTTAGCTGTTAAAAATTGATTTCATGATATCTTCTAATCTGATGCTCCGTTGAGGCCTGTGACTCATCGTTTTAATCGTTTAGACTTCAAGATCTATTTTATGTGAAGTAATTGAAAATCCAACAATTGAAAACTACTTCACCCTTAAGATGTGAAATTATTGTTTTACCCCCATATGGAGTTAAATGTGAGTTGCAAAATGGGGTGTTTACATAATGGAGCACTATGATAGCTACATAGATCGTCAACAATAGCATCGTAATTAGGAAATATTTAGCATTTCAGCAGCATTCCAGTGGGGTGCCAGTAGTCTTAGAGCACTAATAAGCATTGTGGTGCCCAAACCCGAGAGTGGTGCTTTCAAGGATAAAGGACTTGGGCTCCCAATTTACTTATTGGTGGGTTTCCTTGCACTCCTACGGATAGTTGCCTCAAACGCTGCCTTGACAGCCTAACCTCCTTTACTTTCGTGATTCTAAGCCCAGTTTTCACCTACCCTCCAGTTTTTCTTCTCCCTCTCTTTTTCTCTCATTTTTCTCCTTTTTCGAACCCCTTAACTATTCGTCCTCCTTCCCCTTTTATAGTCTCTCATTAGTGGGGGTTCAAATTATTACTTTTTCATCATTTCTCATGTAATCCCAATGAAAAATCATTCATTTTGAGGATTCTCTTGAAACTTGTTCCAGACACCAAATAGTGTTCAGCAGCGAACTTCCCAAAGGCTCTAACAGTACTCGACCATCCCCTCATCAGCCTCTCCCTAACTTGTTAGTTGGTGTTGGCCTTAACCAGGTCCAAACACAATAGGATTCCCCTAAACATCAATCTTTGAACCCTTGCACGCTTGTTATTGGGCTAGGCCTATCCCTTTAGTATTGGGCTAGTTTCTGTTTCCTGGGATAGCCTTTGTTACCCAGGGCTAGCCCTGGGCCTTGGTTACATGGGCCATTCCCGATCGCTCGGGCCCAAGCCCCTACAAGCATAATCCATGTAAAGTTCTAGTCCAAGGATACATAGCGATAGTGAACTGCGATGACCTAGCTTCAACCACTATCTTGAATGACTTTCTAGGAAACCCTCACTAGCTCTAAAAATTTGACAAAAATCTTACAGAGTTCTAAAGAAATTTTAAGGACCTTATGGGGCTCAAAATATGGAAAATCTGGTATCATTGGAAATATTATGAATTTATATTTCCAATGACACCAAGTTTGACAAAATCGGAGGTCGATGCAAAATGCTATGGCTTCCGGAAGTTGGTGCATCATAAAATTTTTCAATTGTCGTAGCGAAAGTGCACGAATTTGCATATATGATCATGCTATGGCCGGAGCATTTTGTAAATTAATATAGGGGTTACTGGCTCCTATAGCGTTTTCTATGTATGTTTGATATTTTGTGTGACTTTAAAATTTGGTTACCCAGAGTTGACCATGATAATTTTTTTCACACAAGATTTTTGAAGATATAAATTTGCATGATTCGAAGTTGACCAGGTTTCAATCAAACCCTATTTTCAACCAGGGCTAGGGTTTTCATTTTAGAGAGTTTTCTCGTTTGTAATGCTTTGTTCGTTTTATGTCTAATTTTGGCAATCCACCTATCATTGAAAAAGGAATTGAATTATTTACAGGACAAGAATTACTTTGATTAAATGGTCAAATGTTTAGCCAAACTTCGATCAAACTTGGTCAAACTTCATATTTTTCTCCAAACTTCCAGATTTGACTTATTTTGATTAAATTTAGCCATATTTAACTATATAAGATTCAATATGAACTTAAATTTATATTTATACTCATGAGTTTTAAAGGGAACACATTTTTATGTTTTAGCCTGACTTGTTTAATATTTGAGCTTAAAATATATAAACCTAAGCATGACTTGTTCGCTTGATTAATGAATATAAATTTTTCTTTCCTTTTTTTTCCAAATCGAACCTAACTTGTTCATAGATTGTTTGGCTTGTTTATAGCTCTGATATGAACATATTCCATACATCGACGCAACGACAACCGCCCGTTCCAATTTTGCCTTCCATTCCATATAAAGTCACAGGGGAATTAAAGGTTAGTTGCCCGAGTCTCCTTGAGTCCATAAGTACATTTATGATAAGTCTTTGACACTAATAAATATACCGCCGATTTTTTCACACTTTCCCTTAGACTTGTGTAAAAGTGCATTTGGAACCCTTTCATTTGCATAATATTTATCAAAATATATAATTTTTGGTAAATTTTATAGTAAATGTATGACAATAATTTAAATGTTAGCTTAATTTCAAACCCCCCCCCCCCCCCCCCCCAAAAAAAAAAAAAAACAAAAAAACCTTTTCCTAAACACATGTCAAGAGCTTGAAAAAGTGGGTGGAAAAATAAATGTACTTGAGCACAATTTATACATTTTGTCACAATTGTGCTATTTGGCATAGGCAAATGTTAACGAGTACCATGTTGTGCTTGTTAAACTTAAAAGGGTCATGCTAACGAATGCTCTTAAGGTATTGGTTAACAATTCAGTTTAAAAAAAATTTATGAGAAAAGAAAAAAAAACAATTAATATTTTAACAGCTTTTTTCATTTTACATAAAAATAATGTCAAAATTTTCCTAAAATTGATTGTTAACCAATGCCCTAAGGGCGCTCATTAACATTTCCCAGGTTAAAATAATATGGATCTCACTTAATAAAAAAAATTGTATAAAGTTGACCCTAAAGCTTATAAAACTGACAAAATACGTACTGATATAAAGTTGAGTGGCTGACAAAAATTCTAAAATAAATTTGTAAATTCTTACATAAAGAGGGTGTCTATTAACACAACTCTTTGGCATATTGCGACTAGTGTTGGCATATTAAAGAAAAAAATAATTGGTTCATGTGATAGTGGTAGACAAACAGCCAATCACTATCTATCACATAGGCCCTTGTGAAAGCAGCATGTTACACTAGCATTAAAAAAAGAAAAGAAAAAGTTCAATGAATGTATGCCCTTAGTGCAAACAATAATCATTTATTTTATGAAATTTTTTATAAAAAATTGAAAAAGCTCACAAAAAAAATTAGTTACTTTTTCATTCATCTATAAAAAAAAAATTTACTTAAATAGTTTAATAACATATGTCCTTAAGGCATACGTTAGCAAAACTCAAAAAATATTTATACGATATATTTACTATAAACTCACTATTTTTTCTACACTAATTACACATTATTTTGTTACAATAATAAAAAATTGCAAAAAATTTTGTAATCCTACACCTTTTCATTTACTATTTTGGCAAGAGTCCATCCTTTGCACACAAAACAATGAACTACTAGTCTACTGCTATGCTTGATCTTTGAAAGACAATTAATGGCTTCGATAAAAGCAATTTCATAGCACTTATATTATACAGGCCTGTTTGATGTGTCTGTGTACGTGTGTGTCTTGTATCATATATGGTGTAGGTGTGTATTGAATAACATGATTGGTTAGCTGTGATAATTAACCACAAATCTCGGAATAAAAAGCAAAATTGTTTTGCAATGGTTGGTGGTGAGCTTAATTCTTATGGCAAAATTTCCCTATTATTAAAGCAAAAAGGTCAAGGTTTTCATTATGTTTAACGTAATCATAGTCAGGTAGAAAACTCCAAATCTCCAATCATATTTAGTCAATTGATGTGATTAGCAGAAAACTAAGTTTTTATCCCCATCAACCTGCAGTTAAGCTTTAACACAACACAATAGACATTTCCATTAGATCTGAAATTAAATAAGGTTTTTTCATCAAATTCTCACACAATGCACTGAAATGCTCATGCATTTATATGACTGAGATTACATAGACTCTTTTGAAATTCCGTTTGCTTTGAAAGTCTACAAGATAAGTAGTTCAAAAAGTCAAATAGCACAGTTTATGGTTTTCTAGGAATCACAGTCTTCACAGCATCAAACTGCTACTAGGACCAGTCTAGTTTCAAACTTGCAGTTAAAGAGTGGAAACGATAAACTCTGTCTCTCTCTCCAATTGTTCACATGGTAAGCAAGTGCTTGTCTTCTTGTGGAATTTCCAATTTCAATTTCCATGAGCCAGATCTTGTTGACAAACATGTGAAGCGCTGCGCTGGGGCTTGGACTTGGACTGCCTTTTTCTTTTAGGTCCAATTGGGTGGTGTGCATGTGCATCCTTCCATACATATGCCTTTTTTTACCTTATAGCATTCTCATTTGAAAATATATTTTACATTACAAAAAGACTTATTTTATTTATTTTTTAATAATCCATTTTAGAGAAGTTTTAATACCACTTTTATAAAAAATGAAAAAAATTGTCAAAATATTAATTTTTTTTTTCATTTCCCATAAAAAAAAATTTAAATGGATTATTAACCAGTGTTCTTAGAGCACTTGTTAGCATTTTCCTATTATAAATATGACTTTTATAAATTTATATTAGGAAATGTTAGTGGATGTCTAAAGCCATTTGTCAGTAAATCATTTTTAATAAAAAAATAAAAAAAAATTAATTAATATTTTGACTTTTTTTTTTAATTTCTCATAAAGTAGTTTCAAAACTTTCACAAAATAATTTGTAAACAATTGCCCATATCAAGACCCATTTATAATATACTAGCAATATAAACTTGTAGACACACAAAATGTGTACAACTAATAATTTTTCTTATAAAAAGACATTCTATATCTACCACCAGAAGTAGTTGGTCTAGGGGTTATGAGCTCACTTCTAAGGGTTTGGGAAGTGGAGATCTCAAGTTTGAATCGCCCAATGAAAAGCACCTATCCGGCCGACCAAGTATAATGTCAGTATGGTCACATTTAGGTGAAAAACTTCAACTCAAGTTGTCTTTTCTACCCTTTTTTTCATCAAAAAAAAAAGACATCCTATATCTTAATTTTTTGCAGTTCATGTAATATTATGTTTTATACCCACCAACAACAAAAGAAAACGAAACATTTTTTTGTACTTTTCGTGACAGTACAGGGGAGAGAGAATAAAATAGGAGTAAAAAATATATATATAAAGGTGCTACAGTTAGCATGTATCTTTACATGTTCCTGTAGCAAGTTGCAAAATTTTTGCATTTTCCCTGACTCGAGGGGGGATAGTTTTTGATTATGTGAGGCTACAGACTACAGTAAACTCTAAAATAACCAAAAATGGGTTTTACATAACAGGGTGGAATGCTCTCTCTCCCCCCCTCTCTCTCTCTTTCTCTCTCTCTCTGGCTTCATAGTTTATTATAACACACTAAAATATAGTACAGTAATTCCCAAATCATTTTCTTGAATAGAACCAACACCTATCATAAAATAGATTTAGTTGAAGATATTGTACAGTATCTCCCAAATTTAACTGCCAACCGACTCTCCTCCTCTCTTCTCTTTCTAAAACATTGAAATAAACTAATAAAGTCTTGAAGTGTTATTCATCTTTTGGTTAAATAGGAACACAATTTTGTATATAATTTTCTGGATGACTATGAGGCATTAGAATTAGAATAGGGTCGGTCCCTCCTTGTAGGGTGCAGAGTTTGGCCTATGTGTCCTCTCTTTCTCTCTCTCTCTCTCACTCTCGCCCCACAGTGGAGACACCCATTATATATATGTACACTTATGGGTAACTGAAACTATAGAGGCCCATACCATTTACAGTACTTTGTAGAGTGGCGGTGGAGCTTCTTGGGAGCATCAATGGCTGTTTTCATTCTTGTTCTTGCGGTTGTCTTCGTGCTCTGTATCTGCTCTGCTCTGTTGAGATGGAATGAGGTGAGGTATAGGAAGAAAGGTTTGCCTCCTGGTACAATGGGTTGGCCAGTTTTTGGAGAGACTACTGAGTTTCTAAAACAAGGTCCAAACTTCATGAAAAACCAGAGAGCAAGGTGATTCTTTTATCTTCTATAGGATTTTCTTTTTCTTAGATTTATATTACAATACAGGGTATTCTCTGTTTTCTTTTTTTTCTTAATCAGCTTGCATTAGTGGACAGGAAGCTTTTGGTTTTATTGTCTGTACTTTCAACCTAACGTTTTTGGCCAATAACTGCTTATTTTTGGTCGGTTTTGTGGTTCAAGCTGTTTAGCTCTACTGTAACACCACCCCCCCCTTGCATGCCCTTCTTGATTATTAGTATAATTGAGCTTTTGGGTTATTCTATCTTCAACTAAGCCTTACAAATCTCGTAAAGAAGATTAAAATTCCTTGCTAAATAAGTTCTCTTTTCATTGTTTGAAAGATGCCTTAAGAATTTCTAAAGCGTTAAATCAATATATGTTTTGGGTGGGGGTTGTCCATAAAAAACCACAAATATACCTGTATGTTTGACAAAAGCAACTCTCTGCACACTTAGTGGTGGTTGAGTTGATGTTCTAGTGATTTTGACTTAATCACTGATCATTCTTGGAATTTACTCTATTAATAATCTCTCATACAGTTTCTTTGTATTATATTCAATGACAGGTATGGCGGTTTTTTCAAGTCCCACATACTGGGCTGTCCTACCATCGTATCAATGGATCCTGAGCTCAACAGGTACATCCTCATGAATGAGGCAAAAGGCCTTGTTCCTGGCTACCCACAGTCTATGCTAGATATCTTAGGAAAATGCAACATTGCAGCAGTCCATGGCTCTACCCACAAGTACATGAGAGGAGCATTGCTTGCCCTCATTAGCCCCACCATAATCAGAGATCAGCTTTTGCCAAAAATTGATGATTTCATGAGAAGCCACCTTAACAACTGGGATAACCATATCATCAACATTCAAGAAAAGACCAAAGAGGTTTTCATCATAATCACAATCCTAAGCCCTTAGGACAATGCAATTTTATAAACTTGTTACTTATTCAGTTCTTCTTTCTCTTTGCTATGCAGATGGCTCTTCTCTCATCCCTTAAGCAGATTGCTGGTATTGAATCCTGTTCAATATCCCAACCATTCATGGCTGAGTTCTTTAAGCTGGTTTTAGGGACACTTTCATTGCCTATTGATCTTCCAGGAACAAATTATCGTCGTGGGTTCCAGGTAAATTGCTTAGTATTTTCTCATTTATAACATAGTTTTACATGGGAATTTTAGTAGATTTATAACTATACATGTGCTTCACAATGTTTTACAGGCAAGAAAAAATATTGTAAGCATGTTGACACAGCTAATAGATGAAAGAAGAGCTTCCCAGGAAACCCACGAAGACATGCTTGGTTGCCTAATGAGAAGTGATGAAAATAGATACAAACTTACTGATGAAGAAATAATTGATCAAATAATTACAATTTTGTATTCCGGTTATGAAACTGTTTCAACTACTTCAATGATGGCTGTCAAGTATCTCCATGATCATCCAAGAGCTCTTCAAGAACTAAGAGTGAGTGAACATTTTTTTTTTTTTTTTAATTTGCAGAATAATAATAATGTTTATTTTAACAAATAAAAGTGGTAAGGGGACCTCATCATCTTTGTACTCATAAAATCTCTTTGATTTTTAACGTTGATATTCTGGTATGACATGTCTGTGACACTGACTTATATCTCTGAAATTTGCAGAAAGAGCATTTGGCAATTAGAGAAAGGAAAAGGCCTGAGGATCCCATTGATTGTAATGACCTTAAATCTATGAGGTTCACTCGTGCGGTAATAAATTTGTGGCTTTGAGTACATCATCCTTTTTTTTGGTAGTATATGAAATTTAATAAAATATGATGTGGTTCTACTTTTTTCTAATGCAGGTCATTTTTGAGACATCAAGATTAGCCACAATTGTTAATGGGGTTTTAAGGAAAACCACTCAAGATATGGAGCTAAATGGTAAGTTTGAAAAAATCAAAGCAAGTTTTTTTTTCTTTCAAGTTAGTATGAATAAAATGATCCCTTTTTGTGCTATAGTTTCTACAGTCTTTTTATGGGCTCAAGAAGCTATTTATGCAGCTAGCACGACCCTTTTGTCATTATAGTCCTATAGCAATAAATAAGTCTGAAACATAGCATTAGCTGCCAATATAGGCAAATCACTCCATTTAAGAATAATTTTAAGAGGGAGCTGTTGTTTTGTAATTTTTAAGACAATAAAATAGTGTGCTTGACTATATGACCTACTGGTCAAATACAAGGCTGTGGGCCATGTTTATAGCCATAGGTTCTTTGTTTGTTTTTTCTTTAACTATTGTCAACAGTGGATTAATGACTGCTAAGTGCTAACCCCAACTTTTCTTCTCTGTTTCTGCAGGATTTGTGATTCCAAAAGGATGGAGAATATATGTTTATACAAGGGAGATAAACTATGATCCTTTTCTTTATCCAGAACCATTAACCTTCAATCCATGGAGATGGATGGTAGGTGGCTCTTCTATTCACACTCTTATTGGAAAAGTATTATTTTCATTCGAAACAGATTTGTTTTCATATTTCAACTTAAATATAAAAAATCTGAAAGTGTATCCAATGTTACGTCATTTAAAATTTTAAACACGATGACGACTTTTGGAAATTATATTCTAAGCAACAAAATTACCATGGTTGTAAAATGCAGGATAAGAGTTTGGAGTGTCAAAATAACTTATTGATATTTGGAGGGGGCACAAGGCAGTGTCCTGGAAAAGAACTGGGAATAGCAGAAATTTCCACTTTCCTACACTACTTTATAACCAGATACAGGTAACTAGTGGCCCACCACGTATAGTCCTCCCTTATCTCTTTGTCCAGATGAAAACTGCAGTAACAAAGTAAATAACCTTTAGCTGATGCAGTCTTCATTTCATTGCAGGTGGGAAGAGATTGGAGGTGATAAACTAATGAAATTTCCAAGAGTTGAAGCACCAAATGGGCTACATATTAGAGTCTCATCTTACTAACACACATATTTATGTACAGAAGAAAGAGAGCATATATTGATGTACAAAGACAATAGTACTTTTAACAGATTAGAAACCTGATGAAATTGAGCATTTACCAATTTTTCGGCTAATTAAGATTGCCCTCATTTGTAGAAACTATAGCAAATACATGTATTCCGAGTTTCCAACCCTATAATTGCAGCTAGTTCTTAGTCATAATGAAAATGCCTTCTTTTTAAAGAATGAAAAGTAGCTGCCTCAAGTCTCAACGCGTCCTGCATATTAGTGTGCGTTTGGCATTGGATTATAAGTTGGGTTTTTGCTTAATTTATGTACTATTTGTAGGTCCTATGCTACCTTTTATTTCAGGTTTATTTTAAGAATCCGGTTACTTTTCCCTTATTTCAAATATCCCATCATGAACCAACATTAGAAAACCTTTACCTCTGTTTAACCAGTATACCCAATCTGTATTATGGCAGCCAATGACTATTGTTAGTCAATATCAACCGATATCATTTTACCCAGCAAAATATAACAATTTCAATGTTGGATAATTTAAAAGATTAAATTTTATTGTCAGCTGATGCAACTAGGATTTCAATGGGGCTGAGCAAGTGTAAGAGCGCCTGCAGCTCTTTATCTCCATCCCCATCCCCTATAAAAGAAGGTTGAATCTTAAAATATGAAGAATTAGGGTTAAGAGAGACGAAAAAGAATAGGAGAATAGAGAGAGAGACAAAGAGAAATGAAAGGTGCTGGGCGTTAATCGGTCAAGCCCCTAATTTGGCATATATTTATATTAGAATAGCATGATTACAAAATACCTTTACTAATATGCTAATATAAATAATTAAATAGACTAGATGTAACTCTAATACTTCCAATCAAACTAAAACATACAAATCAAACATGCTCGGCTTGAAAGACAATCGCTGAAAGGAGGCACGAGCTAAAAGCTTTGTGAAAATATCACCCAATTGATCACAAAGAGTGATAATTTGTTTCTTCATTAATGAATTCTGATGAAGTGACAATCAACCTCAATATGTTTGGTACATTCAAGGAACACAAGATTCATTAGCAATAAAAATAGCAACTTGATTGTCACAACACATCTGCATAGGAGTAGGCATATCAAAACCCAAGTTGCGAAGGAGATATTGAACCCATAACATTTAAGATGCATTATGAGCCACAACTCGATACTCAACTTCAACACTAGAACAAGCAACAACATTCTACTTTTTACCATGTCAAGTAATAAGATAATCGCCAACAAAAGTACAATAGTCAAAGATGGGCGGTCTATCAAAATGACTACTAGCCTAATCAAAATTACTAAAACCCATCACATATATAAAAAGGAGGGGCTTGTACAAAAGTCCTCGCCTAGGAGTTCCTTTTAAGTAATGCAACTAAACACTAAAAAATAAAATGTTTTCAAGCCTATAAAGACGGGAAAAATTATTCCTACTTTTCTTTTGTGTGACAAAATCAGGCTTAAATTACAAATTAGGAATGAACCCAAAGTAGAAGGTCAATACACTGGCCCATTTTATTTTCAAACTCAAAATCAAATCGCATTTGATTAATTGGGCTGAAATACAAATGAACCATTAGGAGGAGGCCCAGGAACTTGTTTTTGTATATACATTAATTTGAATATGATTGTGTGATGTGAGTAGAGCAAAAGAAAATCTTGATGAGACCAACCCAATATGAGTGTGATGAGTAAAAAACGAGGTGTAGGCTTTCAAAGGTGATGATCCATTTCAAATTTTGGCACAGCAGAATTATTTAACAAAGGTAAAATTTAGTAATGGTAATTTAGGTGCGATACATCAAGTTCTCCAATTAAATTTAAACACTTGATTGCATTGAATAATAAAACACAAGTGTTATTATTTTTTATAATTGGAAAACCAAATGGGCTAATATACTTTACCTAAAGTACTATATTTAAGTTTTACTCTTTAACAAAATTTATTTATTTATTTATATTCTTCAATATAACAACGTGGTCTTGAATCTTGATTATTAATGGGTATCTAAGTTTTACCCTTTAAAAACAAAAAACAAAAAATATTTGTATTCTTCAATATAATAATGTGGTCTTGAATCTTGATTATTAATGGGCCATGAACTTCGGGTACGCATTGTTTATGAGGACCCAGTGTAACTACGAGCCCATTTTTCAAAATAGCCTTTCAAATAATAGAGCTAGGGGTATAAGTACATCACCTAGCAGGGCCCATACCCCTTTAAAGGAAAAGCAATCACGTAGAGTCGTAGACCCCTACCAAGTGAGATCATGGACATAGAGGATCCATGAATTGTTCTACGTTTAAGCCCAAATAGAAGGGGAAAAAAAGAGGAAGTAAAATTTTCTTTTCTTTTTTTCCAAAAGAAGTGGACAATAGGATAGAAAGTGAGGTAACTTTATGATCGTTAGGGGAAGGAAAATTTTAGGATGGGGGGGATTGGTGTTTTCCATTTTTTGGTTGCAAAGAGAGAATAGAGGAGATGAAAAATGGGATGATTGATTTTCCATCAGAACCCACAAAACATAATCTCTTCAAAATGGAGAAAAAAGTGAAAGGACAAGTGGCTGCAAATTTAGAATTGCACTTCTACCCTTATCTAAGTCAATTTCAATACTTTGCTTCTTATATTATAACGGTATTACAGTAATGAACTACAATTTATCATTTCTCTTTTTTCATTTTTCTTTCAACCAAGCAAAGCAAATGTATATTTATTTTCTATCTTTCCACTATTCCACTCCTTTAACCAAACACACAAGAATGAAAACACATATTTTTTTTCATTTCTTTTTTTCTCTTACTTTTCTATCCTCTCAGTTTTCAATCCTCCCTAATGAAAGTTTCATTTTGTCCGAATAATAATAATAATAATAATAATATCTTTTATTTTCTTTGCAGGCTTAAATTAAATGCATTACTAAGTAGCCCAACCCCTTATGTTAGCCTCACATGGAGGTACATATTTTGTTCACCACATTTTTTTTTTGGTTCAAACAAATACAAGCAAATGGGTTACATTCTTGTGAATGGTCTTCCCTCACTATCTATGTGTTTCCGTTTCCTCCTAGGCTCCTTCAATTGCCGCCCAAGAATTAGGGAACTCATTTGTTTATATCAATATGGGCTTGAGGTGGACCCATAATAGTCAGAGACAATCAATAAGCAATCAACTAATCTATCAATATGGGCTTCAACTCATTTGTTTGTTAGTAGAGATTTCAACTTTTTGTCTCATAATTTAGCGCGTTGGGCTGGATATTGTAACTGGAATGCAACTGACATTGCTGCATCTTGATCTGTGAAAATAATGATTGGCTTCTTTTCAGACATCGCTTATAAGAATGTCTCAAATAACCATACAAAAAACTCAATCGTTTCATCATATAAAAATGCACCTCCAAATACAACAGTTTCTCTGTGGTGATTGAGATCCAAAAATAGTCCAAGTGGCCTTACATCTCTATTTGTACTATACATTGTATCAAATGTTATTACATCATCTAAGTGGCTATAGTCAATGATCATTTTTGCATTGGCCCAAAAGATATTAGTAATCAACTCTTCACAGTCCAATTGAGTAGCGAAATAATATGAAGGATTTTCCTTAAGTTGACGACTGAAATATCTTCCCGAGCTAGCAGCTTCCCCTTGCTCCATGTCTCTCTGTCGCTTAGTGTGTAAATAGTTTTTATGATCTTGCTTGGTAAAACCAAGATTATCATATCCACCAACTTGCTTGCTAAGAAACTCATAAGATTGCTTTAATCTTAATCTCGATTCATGTGCCAAATCAATTTCAATAGCATGAGTTGCAGCCACTTTCCGTTGTGATGGCATCACGTGTATAGTTGATGGAAGGTGGAGATAGTGGTTATGCTCAGCAGTAAATTCATTCACCACATATTTTTTACTATCTCGATTAAGTACAATAACCAAACGTGCTTCACAACCTCATCTTGTTTCTGCTCGGGGATTCTTTATATTTTGATCTCTCTTGTTTTTGCCTCGAACTCCCTCCTTCGTGCACACAAATCTCTTTGAAGTAACCACTCCAGTCTTTTTACATTTATTTACATACTCTTTTCTAATACTAAAACTAGCCTTTCTGCCATATTCATTATAAAAATCATATGCAATCTCATCTATTTCAAACTTCATCCCTTTAAATGGGGTAGATTCCATTGGCACATTAGAAGGAACATGTATTCCCATCATTATTCCTAGAAAAAATTGACCATAAATTTATTATAACTTTCAGATATCATTTGTTTTCAAAACAGAGATGATGTAAAAAAATGAAACAAAGTAAAAATGAAAGAGTAGCCAGAGTAAAAATGAAAGAGTCATTGGAAGCAAGGGAAAATTTGGCTACTGAATGAGCAGTAGAGTTACAACATCTACTAATCCAACTAAAATTGCAAGAAACAAAAGACATATCCAAGTCTTGAATGTCAGCAATCAAATGGGAAATAAACCAGGCAAAACAAGGACCATTGGTGTGGATAGACCAGGCAATCAAATATGCCATGTACTAATAAAGATTCAATCTTTATCTCAAAAAAATAAAAAAGATACTCCAAGAATCATCCAGTCATTATAAAGATTCAATCTTTATCTCAAAAAATTAAAAATAAAAGTTCAGATAGACTCTAACTTGCATTCAGCCATCAAAAGAACAATATAAACTCACCAAGACAACAATATAAATGCAGAAAAATGAGATGGACTCCAAGAATCATCCAACCATTATAAAGATTCAATCTTTATCTCAAAAAATTAAAAATAAAAATTTAGATAGACTCTAACTTGCATTCAACCACCAAAATAACAATATAAACTCACCAAGACAACAATATAAATGCAGAAAAATGATCAAACATCAAATAAGATAACCATAAACAAGTTTTACGGATATACCTCTGTTTTGGCAAGATAGAAACAGAGATGTGCTCTGAACTTGTTCTCTGAACCTTTGAACATGTTCTTTGAAGCTTTGAACGTGCACGTTTGGTTTTTACTTTTCCCTCCTAAAAGAGCTGTAACTCTCTCTCTCACTCTTTTTACTTTTTTTTTTTTTTTCCAGTAGAATTTGTTCGGTTGAGTTAAAGAGCCCTCTAGTTTAAGTGTTTAACCACAGTTAAGATTGATATTGGGTTAAGTTATAAGCTGTCACGTTTTTAACCCTTGATAGTTTTCAAAAAGATCCTGTTCGTGAAATGGACACTCTCCATTTTAAAGGGAATTTGAGAGGATCCGGATCCAAATAGAGAGGGGGAAAAAAGAGGAAGTAAAATTTTCTATTCTTTTCTTTTCTTTTTTTCCAAAAGAAGTGGACAATAGGATAGAAAGTGAGGTAACTTTATGATCATTAGGGGAAGGAAATTTTTAGGTGGGGGGTGGGGGGGGATTGGTGTTTTCCATATTTTGGTTGCAAAGAGAGAATAGAGGAGATGAAAAATGGGGTGATTGATTTTCCATCCGAACCCACAAAACATAATCTCTTCAAATGGAGAAAAAAGTGAAGGGACAAGTGGATGCAAATTTAGAATTGCACTTCTACCCTTATCTAAGTCAATTTCAATACTTTGCTTCTTATATTATAACGGTATTACAGTAATTAACTACAACTTATCATTTCTCTTTTTCCATTTTTCTTTCAACCAAGCAAAGCAAATGTATATTTATTTTCTATCTTTCCACTATTCCACCCCTTTAACCAAACACGCAAGAATGAAAACACATATTTTTTTCATTTCTTTTTTTCTCTTACTTTTCTATCCTCTCAGTTTTCAATCCTCCCTAATGAAAGTTTCATTTTGTCCAAATAATAATAATAATATCTTTTATTTTCTTTGTAGGCTTAAATTAAATGGGTTACTAAGTAGCCCAACCTCTTATGTTAGCCTCACATAGAGGTACATATTTTGTTCACCACATTTTTTTTGGGTCAAACAAATACAAGCAAATGGGTTACATTCTTGCGGATGGTCTTCCCTCACTATCTATGTGTTTCTGTTTCCTCCTAGGCTCCTTCAATTGTTGCCCAAGAATTAGGGAACTCATTTGTTTATATCAATATGGGCTTGAACTCATTTGTTTGTTAGTAGAGATTTCAACTTTTTGTCTCATAATTTAGCCCATTAGGCTGGATATTGTAACTGGAATGGATCCCTTCTCATCTCCTCTCTTCTTCCTTGAATCTTTTACTCTTTTTCCTTGAAGATTGAGATGTAAGTCCATTCTCTATTTTCCTTTCCTTTTTTCTTTTTTTGATAAGATAAAAATAATTATAAAAATTCTCTATTTTCCTTTTCTGAAATATAAAAATTATTCAGTGCAAAAAGAAAAAGAAAAAGAAAAAGAAAAGGTCTGCCAAAAGCCATCATAATTCATAAGCTAATAACATGGGTTGTGGGTTAATAATATTGAATGATTACTATCCACAGTTTCTAGTGTGGACCTTGATGAGGTCTTATTGTTTTAGTAATCGAAAGTTATATGAGATATGGACCTTTCCTATCCCTTATATGTCATAGGTTAAAACTTAGGGGTGGCAAAATCAACCAAAATCTATTTGCCCATCCAAACCCGCCCGCTTAAATGAGACTCAAATCCACCCAATTATTAATTGAGTTATATAGGTATTAACCCAATTAACATTAATATTTATTAGGTTTTAACTTGGTACCTAATTAGACCCAATTATGATCCAAGTATCATTTCAACAAATCACCTAACTCTAAAATACCTCAAAACCACTAAAAATTACCAAAATACCCCATAAACCTAAAAATGACCAAAATACCTCTAAAACCTAAAAAAAACCAAAATACCCACTAAACCTAAAAATTACCAAAATACCCCTAAAACCTAAAAAATGACCAAAATACCCCCAAAACCCAAAAATTGACAAAAATGCCCCTAAACCTAAAAAAATGACCAAAATACCTTTGAAACCATTGTTATTGATTCCGTTCCGTTCCGGCTAGAATGGCCGAAATTTTTCGTACCGGTATGCAAATCGGTACTGGAATACCCCACGTTCCACATCGGGTCAAATTTCGGGCCGTTCCGGGCCATTCTGGTCAATTCTGGCCAATTTCAGTCGAGATGCAAATTTCGGTCGATATCGGATTTGGCCTATTATTAAAAAAAAAAAAAAAAAAAAAAAAAGAGTAAAGTTCCAATGGGTGCTGGTAGTTCTTGGGAGTTCTTTTGATGATGAATTTGATCCTTCTCTCATGGATGATGATGAGGAGGAGGAGTAAATCTTGTATTTTTTGATATTTAGTTATTATCTTGTAAATTTTCTTATTGTGTGATGTTAAATTGATGTTATATTGATATTTAAGACTTAAGAGTTAAGACTAAATGATTTGTATTATTTGATATTTAGTTATTTATTTATTAGAATTGACAATTTTATGTTCAACAAGAATATATATAAATTATTTTTTAAGAACCCCGAAACACCCTGAAACGGTACGCTGAAATCAGCCGGTACCGAAATATTCCATTCCACTGGACAAACCGAAACGGGGTCTGAAACGGTATTAATAACAATGCTTGAAACCTAAAAATTAACAAGAATACCCCCTAAACCTAAAAATGACAACCCCCCCCCCCCCCAAAAACCTTAAAAAAGACCAAAATACCCCCTAAACCTAACCTAAATTTTTAGGTTTCAGGGGTATTTTTGTCATTTTTTAAGTTTTGGAGTATTTTAGTCAATTTTTAGATTTCGGGGGTATTTTGGTCATATTTAGGTATCGGGAGTATTTTAGTCATTTTTAGGTTCAGGAATATTTTGGTCATTTTTTAGGCTTTAGGAAAATTTTGGTCACTTTTAAGGTTTTGGGGGGTATTTTGGTCATTTTTTAGATTTCGGGGGTATTTTGGTCATTTTTAGGTTTCAGAGGTACTTTGGTCATTTTTTAGGTTACAGAGGTATTTTGGTCTTTTTTAGGTTTTAGAGGTATTTCGGTCATTTTTTAGGTCTCAGGATACTTTGGTCATTTTTTAAGTTTCGGGAGTATTTTGGACATTTTTTAGATTTTAATGGGTATTTTGGACATTTTTTAGATTTTGAGGGTATTTTGGTCATTTTAAAGGTTTCAGAGGTATTTTGTTAATTTATAGTGATTTTTGAGCATATTTGGTCTTTTTTTTAGATTTTGGGGTATTTTGATAATTTTAGAGGATTTTAGGAGAACTTTAGTCATTTTCAAGTTTTAGTGGCATTTTGGTAATTTTGATTATTGGGTAATGGGTGGGTTGGGGTTTACCCATAATAATTGGGTTGTGTTAGGTTTGAGTTAGGAGTAATTAGTTAAATGGGCAATGGTTAAATGGGTTTTATGTACCCAACCTAATTATGCCCACCCCAAACCCACCCATTTGACACCCTTAGATATGATCCTAATTGTTTTATTTTAAATGAATTTTGATAGTTATTAAGAGACAATTATTATAATCGTGTCTATATATAAAATTATTTATTTTACTATTTAAAAAATATATATGATATAGTATAAATATTTGAGGTTTTATAAAAAAATTATAATACTTAAAATTTAAACTCAAAGTATGGTCATAAACACATCAAAGTTTAATTTTTTAGTCATTATAAAGTTTCCACTATGGGGAATTCTTCTCACATGTTAACGATACATGTAGTGAGTACTCACAAAAGTAAGCTCCACATGCATAGTTGTTAGTATTGTATGATACTGGATATGATAGGTATGATAGGTATCGTATATCGTAAATACTCATGAATCGTATGATACAATATGCATATCATACGAATCATATCATATCGTATCGTACAACACATAGACAAATGCTTTAAAATGAGTTTTTTTGTTAAAATTTGCACTTTTATTTGAATCTAACAAATTGTTAGACTTGTTTTTAACACAAAAATTATTAGATTACTTAATTTAGACTAATAATTTCTCAAAAAAAATTAGACTAATAAAATTAAATATTCACAAGTTTTTTGTTTCTTGTTTTTCTCTTACAAAATTTGGACAACACAGTACACACTTACACAGTTACACTTCACTTTAATATTTGCAACTTTATTTTCTATTCTATGAATACGATATTAATTGACAATATAATTATTTTTTATTTTTGTCATTATTGTTATAAGTCTAAGAAACTAGAATGCTAAGAAGAAATGTTTTAAAAAAATTATTAAAATAAAAAGAACAGGACGAGATAGTAAATGTTAATGATGATGAAGAAAATTTTAATGAAGAAATAAGTTTGCAAAATGATAAACTTGATGATATCATTGACTTAGATGGGGTTGATTAGGTAATATGATGAAAAAAAATATTATTTTGGGTCATTTGTAGTATATTATCACTTTTGAATTTATGGCCTGTTTGGATGTTTAAAAAATGAAGGGGAGTAGAGTAGAGGGAGTGAGAGTAATCCAATTACCTTATTTGGAAGTTTTTTAAGGAAGGAAGGGGCGGGGTTTGGAGGGGTTTTAACACCCTCTAACCCCTCATTTTTAATTTCTCCAAATTGAAGAGATTTGGAGAGAGAGTAGAGTAGATAAATTATTGTCTAAGTAAATTCCCTAATTTATCATTTCTAAATTAATCATAGACCAATGTTGCAAGTCTATTTTCAAATAGGGGTAAATTTGTCTATTTTAATTATTTCCTCTCCTCTCCATCCTAATTTTTAAAACATCCAAACAAGGGGAAGGGTTACTTACTCCCTTCCCCCTTACTAATTTTAAAAACATCCAAATAAGGTGGAGGGGAACCATTCCCCTCTACTCTCCTCCTCACTACTCTCCTCCCCTCTACTCTCCTCTACTCTCCCCCCCTCTAAAATTCCAAACAGGCCATTTAGCAATTCAGTTGTGTATGTTATAAACATATGCTAATTTGATTTATTTAGTTAGCCTATTAAATATTATTACATAAGTGATGAATAAATTAGTCATTAGTTGAATATATTCAAAATTTATATTGAATATACCCTTTATATATATATATATATATATATTAAATTTTATTAAGTGTTTATGTATCTTACGATACACAATACGATATGATACACGATACAGAAAAATCAAAAATTGATTCACGATACAACTTACATTTTGATAAGTATGCCCACAAGTGTGTAGGAACTACTTGTTGAGAAAGGCTTGTTATATGTATTATTAGTAACAGGAGATACATTTTTGAATTATGTGGAGATGAGCTTTTTTTTTGTTATAGCGTTTCAACTTATGATGTCCACTTCTAATTATTGCCCATTTTATCATCAAACCAAGACAACAATTGAATTTTGGTATAAGCGGAGATTGAATCCTAAATATCTTATTTAACTATCAGAAACTTTATCAATTGAGTTAACTAAAACCCATAACATTTTTTATTTAAGATAAAAATAGCGAAGAATAAACATTTGACTTCGTAAAGGAGTCACCTAACTCAAATTCCTTGGTAGCATCTAATAAATGGATGTAGGGGACACTTGTTTACGCTATGAAAATAAAAATTAAATCATGTGTGAGTTTGACAATTATGTCATGTATAAGTTTAATATTTAAAACCAAGGCCAGGAGAAGTGGTTAATAAGAAGTTATAAAACTACCTTCTTTAAAAAAAAAAATGAAAAATAAATTATTCCTAGTCCTAGGAGTAGTTCACCTTCAACTAGGGATCCTCCACCAATTCATTAACTCTTATCTTCTTAATTTATTCCTAGTCCTAGGAGTAGTTGTAACTTATTTCTTAAAATTACTTTTACTTAGTTTCCAACTCTTGTATATATGCAACAATAATTTCTTAAAAGCACTATTATTTAGGGTCTGTTTGAATTGAGGGGAGAAGGAGAGGGAGTGAAAGTGAGTAGAGTAGAGTTAGCTAAGAGTAAATTAATTTTGGGCCAAATATACTCTACTTTACTCTACTCTCTCTCCTTTCCTCTCAATCCAAACGGACAGTTTCAACTCGATCCTGAAAAAATAAAAGTTTTAGCTCTGGTATATATTCAACAATAACTTGATTAAAATTATGTTGTATTCTCTCCGTTAATTAATTCAATCTGATTTTTCTATCAATTATCTTGTTGATTTCACTTGCATCATTATCATTATTATTGCTAAACAATCTAGGGCGGCTCTACATAGAGTCTAGGGTGGCCACAAGACCACCTTGACCTGGAAAAAATTATTATTATTATGTATACATTTTAAAAAATTATAATTTTTTATCCTTAAAAAAACTTTGTGACCACCATAATTTTTTTTTAGGTCCAACATAATTAAACTTTAAAAAAAAAATTGGCAACAAACTTGGTTGTAGACTAAAGCTACAACTCCAATCAATATTTTTTTTATTGGGTGTGAATTTTAACAAATCCACCATTTAATTACATTTTCTTATTATATCTTCCATACTTGCAAAATTTCAAGAAGAAAAAAGATTAATAGCTATGTCGTCAATCAAATGTTTAAATTTCAAATTTTGTAATTTAAAATTATACATAAAAAATAAGTTTAGGGATCGAATTGTAAATAACGTCCGATTATCATGAAATTTGACATGTGTTTTAAGAACATAGAGAACATGGAATTCAGTTGTTAGATTTTCAAAATATGTAGCAATGTTAATTTTTTTAGTGAGAGTTGTACCTTAGGCTACAACTAAGTTTATAGCCAAACTTTGACCTTAAAGTTTGGTCCCCTTAACAATATATTAGATCCTTACAAATAAAAAGAAAAAGTCCAAGAAAAATTTTATTTAACTAAACTTTTGAAGAGATGTAGTTTGCAACATTGATAATGAGACTATCATATAATAATTTCAAAATAAGAAAATTCGTAGAAGAAAATTGTAAGACTTTATGTGTTTGCGTGTGTGTGTGTTTTTTCATTATATGAAGTTCTCTTTTTATTAAATTTTGTATAATTTAAATTTTTTAATGACCGCCCTCAAAAAACTTCCTGGAGATGCCTTTGTAAACAATGAGACATCACTGAACTTACTCAAGATGAAGTCATCTCTCTTGAGAAAAATAAAATAAAATTGTATACATTAATATTTAAAAATTCAAATGTTTTTTGAAAAAAAAAATCCAAATGTTGATATATGTAGCATATTTATTATTAATTTATATTCAAGGGTAAAATATTATTTTGATCTCTAAACTTTACCAAAAAAAAAATTTTCATCCCTAAACTTTAAGAAATTCATTTTTCATCCCTAAACTATTAAAAAGTTCATATTTCATCTCTAAACTATTGAAAATGTTTTATTTATGTCTTTAAACTTAACTAGAAGTTTGTTTTTCATCTCTAAACTATTGAAAAAGTTTTTTTTTTTTTTCATTCTTATTTTTGTCTCTATACCATTCAAAAAATTCTTTACAAAATTTATGAACGAAAAAAGAACTTTTTAAAGTTTAGGGACAAAAAACAAACTTTTAATAAAATTTTGGGACCAAAATAGTATTTTACCCTTCAAGGAGACTAATATAATTATATTTGGGAGTTTAAAATAAATTGGTATTCCTTAAAAATCTATTCCATATCATTTAATTTTAATTACCTTACAACGTGAGTTTTAATTGATAAAAAGCTATTATTAGAAGCGGACGTCATAAGTTGAAATTATCTCAAAAAAATTCTAATTTTCTAAGTTCGAATCCTACCTAAAAAAAAATTAATTAATATTTTAAGGAAAAATTAAGAATGTTGAGTATGAAAGAAGAGAGCGGATAGTAATTGTTGTGTGTGAAGAAAGAGAAACAATGTTAAAAATTAAGAAAACTAATATTTTAATAAAATGTAATGTAAAATAGATAATCTTCTAATGTGGTGTTTTTTTAAAAGTGAACGTGTAAAATGGAAAAAAAAAAAAAAAAAAGTTCTTAAAGCTAAAATATACAAAAACTGATACAAATGATCAAATTGTCACTTGAAATTTGTTATGAGATTGTTGTGGACGCAATATTACTGTTGCGGAGTTACACATACTAACAATTTGTCAATCAAAATTTGTTTTGTGACGGTTGCAGATGTTGAGGAGTTATACTAACAATTTGTTACTTAAAATTTGTAATGCAACTGTTGTAGACCCAATATTACTATTGAGGAGTTATATATACTAACAAATTTTCTCTTAAAATTTGTTATATGAATATTATGAACGTTGATTAATTATACTGACAACTTATCACTTAAAATTTCTTGTACGGACCGTTACCGAAGAATTACTTAAAATTTGTTAGGAGAGACCAATATTACTGTGGAAGAGTTACATATACTTACATACATGAGCCCACGTTTAATTGCGAGATTTAAGGCAGTCCTTTCTTATTCACTCACTCATTAACGCAGAGAACGAAAACACGTGTAAGTTCGTAATTCCACACGCTTTCTTTTATGGTCTCCCTCCGACTTTCCCTCCGCATCAAAAGATTCAAAAAGCACCTTCTTTTCTTTGTCGGTAGAGTTCTTACGACAATTCATAATTTCATTCCCTCAAAGACTAGACTAGTCTTTGACTTTGAAGGTTTCAAAAAAAAAAAAAAAAGACTAGGCTTTGACCTGTTTGTTAAGTAAAGCCGTGGAAGCTTTTTTTTTCAATGCTATGTTATCTATTTATTTACTTTCTTTTAAATCCTTAATTTTTTAATATAATTTTAGGAAAAAGTTAACTAATTGCGTAAGATTCTAACAGCATTAGTTTATAATAATATACTTTTAGAAAGTTTTTATAAGAAAATAAGAAAATAATTAATTTCATTAACGGTTTTTTATATTGAAAACAGTTAACAAATGTTTAGAGAGATTGATTTAGTAACAATTTTTTAAAAAAATTTATAAGAAAAAAATTAATTATTTTAACAATTTTTTATATTTTTCATAAACATAGTATTAAAACTTTCTTAAAATTGTCTATTAGTAAATGTCATAAGGACACCTATTAACAAGACATTTTTATATTTTCAGTAAAAGCTTGGTCAAAACTTTTTAAAGATGTTTAGTAACAATTGTTATAACTTATAAGAACATGGACCCATAATTTTATTTTAACTAATTTTAAATATAAAATTATATCCAAATTCCAAAGAGCCTTGTTTGAAGAGATTTATTTATGGATCTCATTCCCTGAAATTAATGGAAGCTAATTCTAAAGTTGCCAAAATTAAAAAATCAGTTTCAATGTCTAAACGCACATGGGCGAGTATTGAGAGAACTCGTATGGCATGAATCTCCAAATAGGAATAACTTATTTTAATTGATTTATTGGGTTTAAAGAATAAGTTGAAGAATATTTGTTGATGTTCTCGAAATATTTATAACCAATTTAAACAAATCATAAACAGTTGAAACAACTAATGCCAAACTCATACTTGTTAGTTATATTTGTATATAAATTCTGTAGGGTCAGGATTTGTAACTCAAGCCCAAGAGATATGGATTATGAGCCCACTGAACCCAAAACAATAAATTTGTAGAGAGTGGGTAAAAGAGTTAGGCTAGTTGTGAATCATACAATGATTAGCTAAGGTAGTTAAAGATTAATTAACATGCAATCAGGCTTGAACAATCGACCCAATGAATGTCCGAAGAGATTTTTATTGAATAAAGATGATTACAATGCTTAGAGCTACAGTAAAATCGTATTTATCTCTTTTCTCTCTCTTTTTCTCCCTCCTTTCATCAGAAGCTTCTTCCCTTTATATAGTATCCTCACCCCTCATCTTCATCGTCCACTTGGTCTTCATCTAAGCATCCACTCGAGTATATATCGTGTCAAGTCTTCTTTTTAATTTTCTGTAAGTGGTGGTAGCTGAGATTACACTGTTCAGGGGTCTTCTCCACATAAATGCGGCCAAAAAAGTAGCTGTAATGCATTAAACACGGTTGTAGCAGCTTTTCCTTTTAGATATTTTTTCGTCGTTATCATTTCCAGACATGTTCAGAGTTTATCTTCGTTATTGGAACCGTTAGGAAGATTATTCTTACCCTCCACACATTTGATTGATCAAGAATATTCGTATCCGAGGAGGAAGATCTCTTCGGACAATTGATGACCTCTTCGGAATGCATCCCTCGTTCATTTCCAGATATGATTCTTCCACATGGACTCTTTTCCAGATATTTTCTTCTCTTTGGACATCTAGTAGTCTTCGAATAGGGCCCAGGCCCAATACATTAGGCTGGGCTTTCACCCCCCACAAATTCTTAACCAGAAATATTTAAGAAAATATTAAAATTACTATCAATTTTATCATAAAAAATAGATTGATGTAAGAAATGTGATTGTTTTGAATTAAAATTTATTAAAAGGAAAATGCTACATCTACTATAATTTTTACTATAAATAAAAAAAAAAAAAAAAATTTAAGAGAGTTTCAACTTATGGTATCTGCTCTTGATGATAGCTCTTTATCATCAGACCAAGACACCAATTAATTTTTAGTATAGGCGAGAATTGAATCTCAAATCCCTTATACAATTATTAGAAACTTTAACTATAAAAAAAAACTTTTAAAATATGTTAATAATGACTAATATAGTAGTAATATTTTTAGTTTTTATGTGAATAAATTATTACTCCCAAGTCCCAATCACTTATTGCGAGGTGCCAAAATGAGAGGGCATAATGCATCAAAATGCTCTGGATTATTTCACATCAGTATCTCATTAAGTAATCTCAAAAAAAAAAAAAAAAAAAAAAAACTCATTTAAAAGTTCTTTTAAAAATTCAAAATAACTCATTAAAAAGTAATACCCAGCAAAACATAAGATAGGCCATTAAGAGAATATCGTTACCAAATTCATTCATTGGATTCAAAACTCATTAAAAATTAATACGGAACAAATGAAAATTCATTAAGAGAATGACGTTATCAAAGTCTGTTCATCACTTCATTGGATTGTCTCAGATCTTGATTTTTTTTTTTTTTTAATACAAAATATAAATTCTACTCTATTTTAATATAAGTGTATATGGGTGTGAAACTCCCTCCGACAAATCTTTTTTTTTTTTTTTTTGAAAATCCCTCCTACAGATCTTGAATCTATTGCCTTCCTTAAATTGGTTCAACTACATACCTTGCTAATTAATGAGCAACTTTATACTTACAAATCTGGCTTTTAAAAGTTACTTGCATCAAATTTATTCAATAAGATACATTATTATGTAAACATTACTCCCAAAATACTCAATAGTTGAAACATAAATTTATTTTTGAATGGCTTAATTAAATCAAACCATTTATCTTTATTATTATATATACTATGTCATATATAAAAATTGGGTTAAAGTTATACCTAATTTAATTTTAAATAGTGTTAAATTATTTAATAATTTTTATTGAATATAAATTTTGATAAATTCTCCATTGAATTACATTTTTTTTCCTTATACTTTTATACTTGCAAAATTCAAAATAATATGAATTTAGGGGTGGAGAATAAACTTCATTACTATACATCTTTGTAAGTGTAGATTGCTTAAGAAAGTGTGTTATGTATAGTATAATTTGCCTCAGCCTCCCTTAAAAGTTACCATGACTTTTGAGTAGAGTTGTGGTATGCTTTCGTGTTAGAACCTCTTTTCCTCTTCCTTGTGTGTGTGAGTGTGTTTGTTTCTAAAAAAAAAAAAAAAACACATAATGAATATTGGTAAATTTAAACAACGTAGGCTTCCCTAATATTAACTTTTTAACGGACTTGTTTTGTTTATTTGTATGTGAGATTTTAATTAACTGAATCAAGAGCATTGTAATTTTACACAATAAACTTTTGTTTGGTTAGAAAGAAATAGAAGAAGGAAAGAATAATGGAAGGGAAAATATCTTTGTGGACCCATCATTTTTCCTTGCTTAAGTTACTCTTATACCTTGTAAAAGTTTTGACTTTTTTTGTGAAATTACTTTGTATTCTTATTTATTTATTTATAGTAATTTAGAAGAATAAAAGTATAATATTTCTTTTATTTCCCTCTTTTGAATCCAAACACACGAGTAAATACTTTTTTTCCCCTTCCATTCTTTTATACTTTTCCCTTTTTTTTCCATCCATCCAAACATGGTATAGATACGTGACTTTTACTTGATTATGGGATCCCAATCCACATATTATAAAAAAAAGTAGAGTAATGTTAAAGTTATAAACTATTTTACAATATTTTTACACCATTAACATTACTTTTTTATTTACGAATAACTACTCACCACATCAACAGTTTATAAATTTTTTTATAAAAATATTTGTATCTCTAGCATTATTCTAAAAAGAATATACATATATTCCTATGAATAAAATATATATGAAATAAATAAGATAATCCCATAAAAAAATAAATAATAATAGAATAATTACTAGGCTATTTAGTGAACCCAAAGAGTCCTTAATAGACACCCATATATGGTAACATATGCAGATCTACTTCAAGATTTGAATAATGATATTCTTTTGTTTTTTCTAAATAACAAACACAATCTCACTCTCACAAATATACAATACGATACAATACAATAGTCCACCGGCAGCCTTTGAAAAAGTCTTGAAAACCTAAAAAATTCGGACACGTCTCACTCACTATTAACCCTCCACTCGTGCCGAAATCACCGGCTTCGCACGTGCCACCACGTGCTCCTCTACTTATATTCCCCACACACAGGCTCTTCTTCTCTCACAACTCTCTCCTCACTTCTCTCTCTCTCTCTCTCTCTCTCTCTCTCTGATTCTTTTGCCAATGGCTTCAGCCGAAGCTTCTTCGATTGCCCCAACGCCATTGTTGAAAGATGAGCTTGACATTGTGATCCCCACAATCAGGAACCTCGACTTCCTGGAGATGTGGAGGCCATTCTTTCAGCCTTACCATCTCATCATTGTCCAAGATGGTGACCCTTCGAAGGTCATCAAAGTCCCTGAAGGCTTTGATTATGAACTCTACAACCGCAACGATATCAACAGGATTCTGGGTCCTAAAGCTTCTTGCATTTCCTTCAAAGACTCAGCTTGTCGTTGCTTTGGCTACATGGTGTCCAAGAAGAAGTATATCTACACAATTGACGATGACTGCTTTGTAAAGTTCTTTCCTTTTTCCCTTTTCCTATCTGGGTTTTTGCTTTTCGTTTCTTTCTGGGTGTTGTTGATTTTGAATCTGTTTATATTTTGCCTTTTGATTTCATATTCTCTGCTAATTCTGCTTTTGTAGTGGCGGCATGGATCTGATCTGCATGTTTTTCAATTTAGCTTCTTTTTTTTTTTTTTTTTTTTTAAAATACCGATCTGCAATTTTTGAATTTTGAGTATTAGATACGAGTTGTGCATCAAAATTATTGTGTAGGTTTGTTTATAAATCAAATCTGAATTCTATGGACTTCAATTCTTTGAATCTGATTATAAAACAAAACTTCAATTTTTTTAAAAAAACATTTCCACAGATTTGTGATTCAAAATGGTCCAATTTTGTGTTGACCAAGCACTGCCGAAAGATCTTTCACGTGATGTGTTTTGGATTACTTTTGTGAATGTGTTGTCTCTTACTATGACAGTGACATATGTGAATTTTGTGGTCATGGTAGATTTTAACATGTTATGACTTTTATGTTTTTGTTTTCCGATCTAAATTATACATGAATTTATAACCTTGTAAGAAACATTTTGTTTTATAGCATTGTTGTTGTGAGATTTGAAACTTCTTTACTTGGATCTATGTTTAAGCGGGCTCTGCATCTATAGATTGTTGTTGTCAAAGATCTCAAAGTTTAGTCAATTTATGTTTTTTTGGAGTATTGTTGAGATATAGCTGTCTTGATTTTGATGTATCTTTTATTTAGTCCCACAGGCAACAGCTGTAAATTTTTGTTTCAATATTCTTGGATGATTGTAAATGGTTGTGTTATCATATGCTCCTAGGATTTTTTTTTTGAAATAAGATGAATCTTCACTTTTTCCTAATTTTGATTGAGGTGTAACTAAAGGTGACAGCCTAAACTCATTAGCTTTGAATAATAATAATAACTGTAAAGTAGCTAAATTGCCTTGTTCAAATGACTTCCCGCCTGTGCTTTAGTGGGACCTTTACAATTTGTGACCCAGCTTTGGGATGTTCAAATTCAAAAGCCTATCTATCATACTGTTCAATGATGCGTCTCTCAAGTTTCTAATTCTTTTTTATGAATAGTTTCTTTATTCTATTTATTAGTTAGAATTCAAGCATTTGGATACTATTTTGAGAACCAGCGTCTTCTTTGATTTATTGCTTGTGTTTCATAATAGAATATTGATCCATGACTGTATTTTGGAACTTGACTAATCTGTCTTATGGGATCATTGATCTGGCTGGTAGTGCTAGGACAGCTCTTTGTTTTAATAGTTTATTATGTCGAAGGTACTATAATTCAAATTGTTTAAACTTAAAATATGAATTTATATCTTAATATTCAGGTCATGCATGTGCCTAAACATTGTTTTCTTTGTATTATTTTTATCTTTCCCTGTTTAGTATGATGACTTAAAATGGTTTGAGTATGTTCTTTTCCACCATTGCAATATAGTAGCATCTATTATCACCAAAATTGATGTTGTGGAAATCTATTGATGCTTAGGTTGCTAAAGACCCATCTGGCAAATCAATCAATGCACTTGAGCAGCACATCAAGAACCTTCTCTGCCCGTCCACCCCTCATTTCTTCAATACCCTGTATGATCCTTACCGTGAAGGTGCAGATTTCGTCCGTGGATATCCATTCAGTCTCCGCGAGGGTGCCAAAACTGCTGTTTCTCATGGCCTCTGGCTCAACATCCCTGATTATGATGCACCTACACAGCTTGTGAAGCCTCGGGAGAGGAACACTAGGTTTGCAGTTTGTTCTTTAGAAAAAAAAAAAATTACCTTGCACTTATCATAATTCTGAGTATTATGATTTTTTGTTTTTGTTTTACAAGGTATGTGGATATGGTTCTGACAATTCCAAAGGGCACCCTGTTCCCCATGTGCGGTATGAATTTGGCATTTGACCGTGAGCTTATTGGCCCTGCAATGTACTTTGGTCTCATGGGTGATGGTCAGCCTATTGGACGCTACGATGATATGTGGGCTGGCTGGTGTGTCAAGGTTGCCTCTCATTTCCCTTTAACTGTCATGTTACTCATTGTTTACCTTAGATGTTCACATTTCCTTTTGATTTTTTGTACCATCAGAGCCAGATTGTAAATTGTTAGTAAAGTTATGGAACACCTAAAGAATTCTGATTGATGATTGTTTAGGTGATATGCGACCATTTGGGTTTGGGAGTGAAGACTGGCCTTCCCTATATCTGGCACAGCAAAGCTAGTAACCCATTTGTGAATCTGAAGAAGGAGTACAAAGGCATCTTCTGGCAGGAAGAGATCATTCCATTCTTCCAATCAGCTGTTCTTCCAAAAGAATGCACCAGTGTTCAGCAGTGCTACCTTGAACTTTCCAAGCAGGTTAAGGAAAAGCTCAGTAAGGTAGATCCTTACTTCGACAAGCTTGCAGATGCAATGGTCACATGGATTGATGCTTGGGATGAGCTAAACGCTGAAGGAGCATCAGCCAAACTATCCAATGGCAAAGCTTAATAGATTTTTTGCCAATGCCCATTATTTTACTACTATATAGTAACTGGAACTATTGGTAGTTATAGTCATTGTGATGTTTAATTATCCTCTCCCTGACCCATTTGGTCCTCCCTTGGATTTTGCCGATTGGTGGGTGTAATTTTATATTTATTTACTTCATGCTATGAGCTTTAGATCAATAAAATATAGTTGATTTTACCATTAATTTCTATCTACAACTGCGTGCTTGATTGACAGTGATTAGGTTTCTTTCTTTTTCATATTCTGTCAATGATCATTATAGCCTTTCCAAGAAGTTGGTATTTGAAAAACGAGTTGTGAAGGTCATCTTATGCCCAACTTAGTACTTGTGCCTAAAAAAGTCTGAGAAAGTGAAGACTCTCTGTCTCATAGTCTTAGGGTCAATTGTTGGGATCTCATCAATGGGACTCTTCAACTGCCTAAAAAAGTCCTTTTAAGACTAATAATCATACTGTTGCGCAATGCGCCTACTTATGCCAAACTTAGTACTTATGCCCACGCAGCTGCCAAGCTTGCTGTTAGGCTTAAAAGCCATTTATTTTTTCGTAATATTAAGCATGAAGCTCCAAAAGTCGTTCTCGCATTATTGTAGGCACCTTTGTTTAATTTAATAATGTTTGCGGGTTATTTTATATATATATATATATATATATATATAATAGTACTTCTACTTTTATTGTTATTTCTTGTTTGGGAATGTGGGTAGCACCTTGTCACTACTCAGTTCTCAGTACTAGACAGTTTGGATGTGGTTGGCAATGTTAACAAACGGCCAATGTGCTCAATGGTTTTATCCCATGGAATATGCTAGTCTTGCTAATCCTACCACACCTGTACATAAGAATCTTCATTCTTTATCCCCCCCAATTTTTTAGGGCGTGGAAATTAAAAGAACTTCTATAAGGTTAATCAGAATCTACTCTTTGGTTTACTTTCACAATGCATCAGCATTACTTTCCTATGTGAACATATATATTTTTCCTTTTTGTTAACAAACCGTTAGCCTATTTTTTTCACAAACTCTCACGGTTCACATAATAATTATAACAATAAAAAAAAATAAAAAAAATCCTCAAAACTTAATTTAGTTTTCACTCCCTCTCAAGTCTCAATTTAAAAATTTTAGGACTTGTTTGGTAAGAGTATTTAAATATAATTTTTTGTTTTGCAATCCATAAAATGGTGGTCTTACACTTGAATTTATTTTTTTGATTAATATTTTCTAAATACAGTTTTCAAAAAACTATATCATATTTTCCTGGTTTAGAACAGAATTTTGAAAATGGCTAAAAATTGTATTTTGAAAACAGCTAAGGGGGTGTTTTTATGATACAAAAAATGTTTTTAATGACAACCTTTCAAATATATTGAAAATAGTGAATCCCACATATTTGTCCAAATTCTTTTATCTCTTAAATTAAAGTGCTTATCTTTATCACAAAAAGAATTCCCACCTTTCAAATTTGAAACTTATCATTATAAAAAAGAAAAAAAAAACATGATATGCTATATTCCCTTATCATTATCCACATAAAAAAAAAGTAATCTACCGATTCTACACAGTACTTTTTGTAAAAAAAAAAAAAAAAAAAAAAACTCTAAAATAGAAATGGTCTCCCAAACAATTACTATTTTTTGTTTTTAGTATTTTGAAAATTGTTCTTAAAAGTGGGAGCCAAACACGTAACTTGTAAAAATTATTATCTGAAAACTAGTTTCAAGTTCAATTTTTTGAAAATTGTTTTTATATTATTTTGAAAAAAAAAAATTCTCCTACCAATCAGGCCCTAAATCGTCAAAAAACCAATTTCTCCCTCTCTTTGATACCTAAATAGTGATCATAATAGCTCTTGTGAAAATGTTAATCATCTCCATTTTTCGTATAGTCCTATCATCCCTCTCTACCATAATTGTGGTTTACCAATTCACACCTACTGCAAAAATATTAATCATCTTCATTTCTCCTATAGTCTTGTCATCCCTCTCTACCATAATTGTGGTTTACCAATTCACACCTACTGCAAAAATATTAATCATCTTCATTTCTCGTATAGTCTTGTCATCCCTCTCTACCATAATTGTGGTTTACCAATTCACATCTGCCCCAAGCCCTTTTGGATATATATCACTGTAAGTTTCTTTAAAAAACTTTCTCCACTCTCCCCGCGTATGTGTGTTAAAAAATACTTAGTATTCTAAAAAAAAAAAAAATTCACATCTGCCCCTAAAATAGTCATGTTGTCCATCTCTAATCCTCCATTATCAACCACAACCACAACAACTATATGAAAATTTATTTAGGATTACTTATTATAAAAAAATTGATTTAGAATATTACATTCTTGTTACGTTAATTTATTTAGGATTACTTATTATAAAAAAATTGATTTAGAATATTACATTCTTGTTACGTTTAGTTGCTTTTCCAACAAGTGAAAAAAAAAAAAAATCCCTAGAAGAAGATAAAATCAAATTTAATAACTCATGCTATGAATAACATTAAAAAAAAAAAAATCAAGCACTTAAGTTATTTGAAATAATTAAATATTATGAATTCCCAAAAGTTGTTTGTTCATATTCCTAATTATATTAATTTTAAAAATATACATTTCCTAAGAATTGATTTGGAATATAACATTTTTGTTCAAATTTAATTGTTTTGACACCAGTTGAAACAATAAAAAGGAAAAGGAAAAATAAGTAAAATAACACACAATTAAAAAATTATAATTGTACACTTAAGTTATTAGAATAATTAGAATATTTGTGAATTTTTAAGGTTTATATTCTTAATTATATCAATATTAACAGTTTATATTTCTTCTTATAATTGAACTCAAATCCCTAAATATGGGTCATAAGTATGATTTTCTACACAATATTTCAAAATCAACCTAAAATTTTCCCCTATAATAGAGGAATATTTTGACCAGCAATTAGGCTTTTTATTATTATATTTCCCTTTCAAAGTTGTAGTACATCACAAAATTACAATCAATTATACAAGTGCAAATGCATCAAAATTCAGCTCATGGTATGTTCTTCAAGATACAAAGTGAAATGGCTAGAAACAAAGTAAAGAAAAACAAGTAACTTTTTTTTTATTAAAAAAAAAAAAAAATTTAAGTGAACGAGGGAGTCCTTAGTTTCGGGTTTTTTAATTTTTTATTATTTAAAATATATAAATGAAAAATAGGTTTATAAAGTAAATCGCCGTTGCTGGGGATCGAACCCAGGACAACCGCGAGACAGGCGGGAATACTTACCACTATACTACAAGACCTTGTCCTCAGACAAAAACAAAATATTTTAAACAACATTATTGGATGTCATGTACACCAAATCCTTTTCCTGATCGTTCAAACTTCAAAATGGGCCCATGGGGCATTGTTTAATATAACGGTAAAAATCTGAAGCTTTTGAAGAAACGTGTGCGCGTGGGTTCGGGTCTTAAAAGTAGCCACTTTATGGTAATGCCACTTAATTTGCACTAATTTAAATTGTTTACAGGAAGTGATGGCTTCTTTCTTTTCACTAAAAAGCTGCTACTACTTCATGGTTCACATTACAATTTTAGTTTTATCTTAAAAAACATTGATCATAGTGGCGCTCATACTAATTTATCTTATTTGGATGGAAGATGAGGAGAGAATATGAAAAAGAGGATAGCACTGATTTGATTTATCTCATTTGAATTTTTTTATATGGGAGGAAAGTGTTTGGCCATCATTTTTTAATTCTCCAAATTGGGAAAATTTGGAGTGAATGAATTCACTATATATTAAAAATAAATAAATTATCAATTTTATTCTTATGATATATATATATATATATATATATCAAGCATAATTATTGATGAGTAAAATTATAGCACGCAAGGTGCTCCAGATTTAACCCGTCGGCTTTGCTCATAGAGTGGAGCCTACAGCTTAGGCTGACGGGATAAGTTATGGAAAAAACTGAAGACCCTAAAGCTGACGAACAGTGATGTGATAGGGTCGTGGATGGAAGTCCGCGAAGAACATCAAGGGGCTGACTCCATCGAAAGGCTAACGCCGATATGGCTGAAGGGAATAAGATAAGTTGACGGTCCTGAAGCTGACAGTTGTAATAAAACCTTGGCTTAGCCACCACGCATGAATATATAAGGAAAAGACTTGTATCCCACACTCAATATTATTCTCCTACAAGGAAAGGATTCCGTAATATACGCTTATGAGATTTCCTATAAGGAAAGGACTTCTAGCTCAAGGAAGAGATGGTCAACCCTCTATTACTATAAAAACTCCAATACTCTCACAAATCAAGGTACGCATAATTAACCCCTCTCTAGCACTCTAGAGTTGTAAAAAGTTCTAACTTGACCTTCAGAGGGTATTCGGCCGGCACCACACTGGTGCTCTCTGATAGGTCTTCTCCTTTTTGTTGTGCAGGTGCTGTTTAGAGTGTGCGCGTATCGTGTGGCTCACTGGTGGTTTTTTCGGCATCATTAATTATCAATGTATATGACACCTTTAGGCTTTATCATTTCCTTTCAATCCTATTTCAGTTTTTAAAATATCCAAATAAAGAAAATGTAAATATACTGTCCTAATACGAATTTTAAGTTATGGATTAAAACAAAAAATTTCTTTTAGTACACAAATGTGTAATTTTCACTGATAAGCAATTGTAAGCCACAAGAATATGTACGCATAGAGAAAAAAAAAAAAAAAAGGATTTCAATACAATTCTAACATATATATTGTAGGGTCACAATTTGTAGCCCAAGTCCTAAAGATATGGGATATAGGCCCAATGAGCCCAATACAATAAATTTGTAGAAAATGGGTGAATGAACTAGGCCTTTAGTGAATTTAACAATGGTTAATAGAAATTTAAAAGATGAACAAGTAAGAAAGATACGTAAAAACTGAATGAACTGGTTGTCCGAGGAGATGGGTTATAATAATAAACCAATAAAACTGAATGCTAATACAGATTTGAATACTACAGTCGTTCTTTTCTCATTTTTTCCAATCCCCCTCTTATGGGAGGTCTTTTACATTATATAGTTCCTTTCAGACCATCCTGATCGTACACTTGTTAATCATCTAAGCCTTCACTTGAGTGCATGTTCCATCAAACATCTTCTTTGGCTCTTTGTGAATAGTGGTAGCTGAGACTGCACTGTTCAGGGGTCCTCTCCACATAAATGCGGTCAGAAAAGTTGCTGCAGTGCATTTAATGCGGTAGTAGCAGCTTTTCTTTTAGATTTTTCTGAGCTCCTATCACTTTTGTACGTGCCTGAGGTTTGTCCTTATTGTTGGAACTTCCTGGAAGGTCACCTAAATTGCCCAAATACAGGTTTGATCAATATTCATCGTATTCGAGAAAGAGCTTCTCCTCGGACTATATTCCTCCATTCTTTCCTTATGTGATTCTCAACTTTGGGGCATATCCCAATCATTTACTTCTCCTCGGACATGTCCACGTCTTCGGATAAGGCCCAAGGCCCAATATACAAATTTGGACTCTTATCCCCACATATATATATAAGCTGAAACGTAATATTTATTGTTGCAACACTTCTATTGAACTACATCAGTGGCCATTTTATTCACCTATTTGCAACTCACTCTCTTATTAGGTTTTCAACTCATTGTCATACTCTCTCCAACATTTCCCTCTCACTTTTACTTTTTCACCTGTCTACTACTATCTACCTTAATATCACTCTTCGTCTATCTCTTTATCTTTTTTTATTTTTTTGCTCTTATTATTCCTATCCTCTTATTATAAATTTGTAATTCTCACCCCCTTTCTATTCATAGTTTTCTCACACACAAAAATGTTTTTGTTCTCTCTCTCTCTCTCTCCCTCTCCTTTAGGTTGATAAATTTTTGTGTTCTTTAGAACTCTTGTTTGGGTTGATGTAATTTAGTTTCGTATTTTTAAATTATTGTACTTTTTTCTTTGATTTCATAAATGTTATTATATTGCATTACAAAGATAGTATATAAGAATATAATATTATTTTATTACATAGCATAATTTAGATAATTTGGTATTTATCATTATATCTTTTATTTTTACTCTTTTTTCATATTATTTTCTATAAATTTGTAATTTTCTCTCACATTCCCTCTTGAAAAAAATGATTACTCTCTCTCTCTCTCTCTCGATTTTATATTTTCTTTTGCAATTCTACTTTAGATTGATGAATCATTGTGTTTTTTAAAACTCTACTTTGGGTCAATACGTTTGGTGTTGTATTTTTGAGTTCCCGTCACAAATAGTCTCTCTCCCTCTTATAGCTTTGGTTTGATTTTTGTTTAAGTTAATACAATGTTATTTGGAAGTGAGAATTGAATTTATATCAAAATAAAATATTGATTATGCATTTGAGTGTGCCTATCATCTGAGTAACATTGAGTTTAATTTTGTTATGATTTTTTATTATCATGATAATCTCTTTTAAGATAATGAGAAATTTGGATAATTTATTTGAAAATTAAAAAGTATAACATAATTTCGAAGAATATGAATCAACTCATAAATGAATAATACTAATTAAACACATCCAAAATAATAGAATGGTATATTGGCAGAGATAGAAACATGAAATAATTATAAAAATCGTTTAATTTTTAGAGAGAACAAATTATCTTTAACAAATTTTATATAGAGAACAAATTATACATTATTCCACAATTACAAAATAATTATTTATTCTAACGCATCACACATGGGTTTGCGACTAGTAACTAATAATTATAGCAACCATGAATCAATCAATGTCAATACCTTAGCCCATTAGGACCGAATTTGAAATATCAATCAAGAAAAAAGAAACGTAATACTCATAGTAGAGTAAACTAAAAAAAAAGGGGTTAATAAGAGTAATGATTTGTGTAAGTATGGTTAAGAATTTAGCTTATTGGTTGAAATTTGACAAAATTGCCCAAAACTGGTAGAACGGATTGGAATGGGCCAGAATTTTGGCCGAGGTAGATCAAAGGGAGTATTAACTGATTGATTGCAAAATTTTCCAATCATTTCGACTAAAACAGAATGAAACAGGATAACACTATGGGCCCGTTTGAATTGAAGGGAGAAGGAGGGGGAGTGGTGGGGAGTAGAGTAGAATTGGCCAAAAATAAGCTAATTTTGGTCAAAATCTACTCTACTCTACTCTCTCTCCCTCTCCCTCAATCCAAACAGACCATACATGCCATGATGTGTTATTTCCATTTAAAAAAATAAAAAATTGAGAGTATAAGAGATCACTTCAACAATAAAATGCAAGCAGCTTAAATAAGCAAACTAGAGCACACTGGGTCCATTTGGCATTGCGTTAGGAGGGAAGATAACATAGCTTTAAGGTCCCAAAATGCTCTTTCATTAGAATAACCTTGGTGTTTGGCAAATCTATTATAAGAATAATTCTATGAACGCAACTTCTTAACATAATTTGCTGAAGTAGCAGGTTGCAAATGTGAAAATGAAGTCTACCACTCACAAAATTTCATTTTAAAAAATGGTATAAAAAGTCTTGTCCATAGCTAACTTGTTATTATAGAGCTTTTAGTGTTCCCAAAGTTTTTAATAAAGAACTCTAAAAAGTTCAAATATTGAAACTTTTGTTTTAAAACTCTTGAAATCTATTCCTTTTTCTTTTTCCTTTTTTTTGAAAATTTTGAAATATAAAATCCCCATGTTATATATTTATTTATTATTTTAAAGATACACATTGCTTAGTATCAATATTGTATTTTATTCGTCCTTGAATTTTGGTGAAAATTTGAGTTCGTGGATCCAAGGATTCATGAATATGGTCAAACCCAATTTTTTTAATTGATTTTGATCAATTTTGATTGGATTGACCAAATTTGACTAAGTTTTAAAAGAAATCCAACCATTTTATGTGGTTAATTTGATTCGATTGAAAGATCATGAAGTTTCCATCAATTTGACTATTTACGGGCAAAAATAAATCTTGAATAAAGTGAGATATTATAAAAGAGTTTAAATTCTGATGATGCCGAAAAAATCACCAGTGAGTCACACGTTGCTTGCATTCTCAAAAAGTCACCTACACAACAAAAAGAGAAAACCTACAGAGAGCACCGGTGTGGTGCCGGCCAAATACCCTCCGAAGGTTAAGTTAGAATCTTTTACAACTTCAGAGTGCTAGAGAGGGTCAATTATGCGTACCTCGATTTGCCAGGGTATTGGGGTTTTTATAGTAGTAGAGGGTTGACCTCTCCTTCTTGGACTAGAAGTCTTTTCCTTATAGGAATTTCTATAAGTGTATATTACGGAATCCTTTCCTTGTAGGAGAAGAACACCAATCGTAGGATGCAAGGCATTTCCTTATATATCCAAGCGTGGAGGCCAAGGCAAGTTCATATCGGAGCCATCAGCTTTATTCCATTCCCTTCAACATTAACGTCGTCATCTTTTTTATGGCGTCAACTTCTATGTTAATCAAATCCCTGCCAAATAGCTAATGGAGTCCAACGGAAGCTTACGGCTTCAACCACAACCGTCAGCTTAAGGCCGTCAGCTTACGTCGCTTGAGCAAACACTATTTTTTCCCTTATCAAATTCAGTCAGGATTTGGCATAAAGCAAGTGTTTATGCCCTCCAATGAGCTAGTGCCATGTCATCATTTTACCAAAATATGAATACAACTCAAACACAATAACAACTTTCAATATCAAATGATTCAGATTCAAAACAAAACCAAATCCAAATCTCAACCCTCCTCCTCATGTTCAAACCAAACCTCCATAGCCCCACCCCATCCCACCACACATGTTGCCACAACACCAGAGCCGCCACTCCACTGAGCATAATTTACTCAAAAAAAAAAAAAAAAAACCATAAGACCCATCTCATTTCTAGTGCGCTCATCTCAAAGAAGTAACCAAACCCAAAAATCTATAAACACCAGTATCAATAACAGAGCAAAATTTCGATCCATGGTGATTCCAATGGTTTGTGAGGTGGAATGGAGTAGAGATCTAGTTTGAACGGGAGAGGAGGATTGGATTTTGCTTTGTTTTTTTTTTTTTTTTAGATCTGATATTGTGAGCAGGTATTGTGTGTGAATGTTTGTATCCATCTTTTAATAAAATGCTAACATATCACTATCTTATTGGAGGCGTAAACTCTTGGTTTTACGCCAAGATCGGACCAAATGTAAACTCATTTTAAAAACTACCCAATTCAAGTTTATTTTATTATTTAATAGGAAACACCAAAACATACATCATTTTATAAAGAGTCATGTTAACGTGTTCCTTTAAAGCAATAGTTAACAATCTATTTTAAAAAAGTTTTGACATCACTTTTATGGAAAATGGAAAAAGCTATCAAAATACTAATTATTTTTTTTCTTTTCCTGTAAAAACGTTCTTTAAATGGATTATTAATCATTACCATAAGAGCATCCGTTAACATTTTCCTTTTATAAAATCTACTATAATTTTTCCTTGAAATGTATGTTAGACTTTTCATTGACTTCGCCATGAATTTCGTTGTGACTAGATGATCCCAAAAACTCGGGCAAAGAGACCTGTGCCGCGAAATTCTGATTCACTTTGAAAATTAATTTATTATCAATGTATGTATGCCATTATTTTTATTGGGACTATTTGCTTTCAAAAGGAATTTCAAATTTTCCTGAACCAGTCCTGTGAATTTTAGGGAATAATACATGCGTCTTAATTTTTTGGAAGTTCATTTAATTGTCCTAATATTTTTATTAAGGAACATGTCTAATTTTAATTAAATCAAGTCAGTTCGTGATTTATGACATGTCACTTTAACATTGAAAGAGAAAAAACATTTGATCAAGTGATGGGACCCACATTGCCACGTGGCAATCCATGATTGTTTCACATGGTAATGCCAAGTCTCCAAGTTTTGAACTTTCCTAATTGTGTAACTTGTGCCACCATGGTAGCCCACAATCACCTAGTTTGAGGCGTCTTCAAATTTACTACAGTTTTGTTGCAGGGCCAGCAGCAATAGGTGCACAACTATTCTTAAGCAATGGAGGGAACAATGGGTTTAGTGGGAACATCTTAGGCCAACACTTGTCACTGACATTAGTGACGGCCTTACAACAAGCAGGACCACTCACATTAAATTTTCCTTTGGAAAGAGATCCATGAATCTCAAGAATGCACCCATCAATGCTTTTAAGCAATGACCAGCATTTTGCAATGTCTTGTTCCAACTGTCCTGCGGATAGTTCTGAGAAAGGTAATAGCATTTTCTCAGAGAGCTTGCTCACAGTGATCTGATCAACACCCAGAAGTGAAGGTGCTGGTGCGGCTCCTCCAACTCTAAAGCCAGTTAAACAAACTTTTTTTTTTTATTATCATTGATTGAAAAGCTGGGTTAAATGGGAACAATTTAGGCCAGCAACGCTCTCTGATCAAATTAATGGTTTTGCAACAAGTTGGTCCAAATAAGCTAATTTTTCCACTAATAAGTGAATTACTAATATCTGTAAGACACCCCTGTACACTTGTAAGAACTGACCAGCATTGTTGTATATTTTTATTCCCACGCAGCATTGGTAAAAGCCCTGGTAAAGAGGTCTTGCTCACAGCCAGTTCAGAGACCTGTCCATTTCCTTTAGGTGATTGAGCACAAGAATTATTTAGCAGTGGAGAGAAGAGTGAATGGTGGGGAACAATTTAGACAAGCAATTTTCCTTAATTTGCGTGATGGCATTGCAACGAGAGGAACCTACAATGCTAAATTGGCCATTGATAAGTAAACTTAAAATTTGAGTCAAACACCTTGGTAAGTTTACAATAGATGACAAACATTGCCCATTTGCCCCTGAAGGCCCCCCCAGCCCCATGAATTGAGAACAATTCAGGTATTTGTAGCAACTGAGCTAGCCCAATAGGAACTAACACTGCCAAACATACACACAGCAATATTAGAGCAGTGTTTGGTGATTTTTTACCCATGGTTCTTAGCAAAATGGATAAACTTGTAGTGTGTGTGACTAATGGTTTATTGGTAGTGTTGGAAGATGCTTAGGGCTAATGGAAGTGAAAGGATGATAATTTATAGTACTTATCTACGACATACAAACTAAAACATTTTACCATCTCAAAAAATACTAAAACGTTTTTTAGTGTCATTGAAGCAAGTGCTATAGTTTTATAATTCAAAATTCGTTCTATTAGTACTAATGGAATCAATGCGATCTCAAATTAGGACTAAGATAGGTTATACTTCATTGATGTAGGTAACAATTTATTTGCTAATCATGGCCTTGTAAATAATGAAATTAATAATAATAAACCTGAAGGTGTCCTTCGACATATACATCACAGCTTCTTAATAAAACTTTCTTGGTTGTTGTTACTCTTCCCATTAAGCAAACGTAATTGGTAGAAGGAAGAAAGCAAGTCTCGAATACATAAAGGAAAGAGTGTGGAGGAAACTACAAGGTTGGGAGGAGAAGTTGCTATCATAAGCCGGGAGGGAAATTCTTATAAAAGCAGTTGTTCAAGTCATTCCTACCTATACAATGAGATGCTTCAAATTACCTGTGGGACTTTGCAATGAGCTTGAAAGTTTTATTAGAAAGTTTTGGTGGGGACAAAGGGGTGATTGAAGAAAGATCCATTGGATTAAGTGGAGTACCATGTGCAAAACGAAGGGGGAAGGAGGTATAGGCTTAAAAGATTTAGCCTTGTTTAATGATGCCCTTTTAGCAAAACAAGCTTGGCAGCTCCTACATAATGAAAACTCACTCTTTTATTGGGTTTTCAAAGCTAAATTTTTTCCTGATTGCTTAATCTTAGAGGCTTCAGATTCCGCCAAGGGGTCATATGCTTGGCGAAGTATTTTACATGGAAGGGAAGTGTTGAAAAAAGGAGCTCGATGGCGGGTGGCCAATGGGAAGGATATTAGCATATGGGGTGAGGCTTGGCTACCATCTATCTCTGATCCGAAGGTCAGTAATCCAATGGGAATCGATTTCCCAGAAGTCAAGGCCAGCTCTTTGATCAACCCTCATACACATAGCTGGGATGTGGACTTGCTGCAAGCCTTGTTTAAACCAGAGGAAGCAAAGCTGATCAGAGGCATCCCTTAGGTAATGTTTCTGCCCGTGATAGGGTGATATGGCCTCACACTCAATCTGGTGCATACACAATCAAATCCGGCTACTATTTCCTATCTCAGGATAGAAATTTGTTGAATTGTGACTCCAACAGTCCTACTCCTCCCCAAAAGCTTTGGAAGTTCATTTGGAGCATGTCGGTCCCGAGCAAAGTTCGAAACTTTTTGTGGAGGGCTGCAAAGAACGCTATACTAGTTAAAACCAATTTAGTCAAGAGGTATGTGCTATTTAAGGCAACTTGTGATCACTGCAAGCTTTAATCAAAGTGTGTTCTGCATGCCCTATGGTCGTGCCCATGTCTTATTGAGGTGTAGGAGTCAGATCAAACTTGGAGTTTTAGGCATACAATGTTTTTTTTTTTTTTTTTCCTGATGATTTCCAACAACTTATCTTACACATTGCTGAAGCAGGCCTGGACTTGGATGCATTTTCCAAGGTGGCGTGGTCGTTATGGCAACGAAGGAATCAAGCCAAACTAGGTAATTCAGTTCCACCCCTCTGTCAGACCCTTACCTGAGTTTAGCAGCAATTGCAGGATTTCTATCGGGCCCAGCTAGTGTAGTCAACCCCCTCAAATCCCAATCATCACTCAGCAGCCTGTTGGACACTTCCCCCTGCTCCCACGCTGAAGGTAAACTATGATGGAGCTGTATTTCGAGAGACCAATGAAGCAGGCATAAGTGTTGTAATTTGTGACAGTGAAGGAAGCGTGCTCGTGCAAGGATAGTGAAGTAAAGGGGATTAAGGATGGAAGTAATTGTGGGTAGCTGAGTTCGAGGATAGCTCTGCCTCCAAAATAGAAAGAACGGGAATGAGAGAATAGAGATAGGAATTAGGTTGAATCAATGACAATTTGCTTGAGTTCTCATTAATGACCATCCTGGCCTTTATACAAGAGTACAACCCTGCTATGACTGCATAACTGTCGTGTTCTGTTCCCTAACCAACTGACCTTCTCATCCTAACTAACAACAATAACAAATCTCAACCTAACTAATCACAGTTACTGTATTAACCACAGTTAAGCCCTAGTTAACAAGTACAACTAACTAATACATCCATCAGCTTGTACAAACCAATACAACAGTTACACAGTAGCATTATAAAGTGATCCTAACAAGACCCCCTCCCTTAGAGCACCTTGCCCACAAGATGAGGAAATTTGGCTTGCAAATCATAAAGGATTTCCCAGGTAGCATCTTCCTTGCACTCAACTTGCCACTGGACAAGAACCTAGGTCACAGTCCGACTTCTTAACTGAATAGATTTTCTATCCAAGATCAGCACAGGTTCTGGGGTAGGCACCAAATCTGCATTTACAGCAGGTAGTGTAGGCCTAGGCACCACCTTGTCTCCCAATTTAGCTTTTAGACAGGAAACATGGAACACGGGATGAATGAGAGACCCTGAGGGTAAATCCAATTTATAAGACACCTCCCCAATCCTTTGAATGACCTGAAATGGCCCATAGTACCTTGGAGCCAACTTTCCAAGCTTCTTATGATGCACTGAGAACTGCTTATATGGCTACAACCTTAGATACACCCACTCCCCTACTGTAAAGGACCTCTCCACCCTTTTTTTGTCTGCAAACCACCTCATCCCTTGAGCAGCACACAAATTTTGCTTAAGTAAGGATAGAAGCTGCTGTCTTCCCTTAAGCAACAAGTCCACTGCCCCAACCCTTGTAGTACCAGCTACATAATCTAGTACCCTAGGAGGAGGGTAACCATATAAAGCCTCAAAGGGTGTCATCTTAGCAGCAACATGGAAATTGGTATTAAACCAAAACTCTGCGAAGGGTAACCACTCAACCCAAGTAGTCGGTTTGTCAGCTGCAAAAGCTCTTAGATAGTGTTCCAAACTCTTGTTTCCCACCTCAGTTTGGCCATCAGTCTAAGGGTGATAAGAAGAAGTGAATATAGGATCTCTATCACTCACAATGGTAGAGGGCATACCATGCAATTTAAACACAGATTGTAGGTAGACATTAGCCACCTTGGCAGCAGTGTAAGGATGGGAGAGAGCCATAAAATGAGTGTACTTGGTAAGCCTATCCACTACCACCAATACCACAGACTGCATATGAGACTTAGGCAGCCCCTCTACAAAATCCATGCTCACATCTAACCATGGTTTTTCTGGAATAGGCAAGGGCTGCAGTAGCCCAGCTGGAAAACAAGTCTCATGTTTGAGTTTTTGGCAAACATCACATTCCTTCACATATTGTTTCAAGTCATTCCTCAGGCCAGACCAGTAAAAATATTTCTGAAGCCTTTGCAATGTTTTAAGGTAGCTTGAATGGCCTTCCAAAAGGCTGTCATGAACCTGATGTAGGACCATAGACTTCAAATCACCACTAAACTCACCCAAATACAGCTTGCCTTTATAAAATAGTAACCGATTGCAAAGAGTAAACCCAGGATAAGCATCAGAACTTGATTGAATGGCCTGTATAATATACTGTATCTTAGGGTCCGAATTATAGCTTTTCTTGAGATTAGACAACCAAGATGGACTAGGGAATCAGATAATGCACAAAGTGCCTTCTGAAGCAGGAGAAACATCTAAAATAGCTGACAAACTTGGAGTAGAAACATGCAAATCAGATTGGACAAAAGCAGAAATTGAAATTTCATCACCTGACCTTCTTGAGAGTGCATCAGCCACCACATTCTCTTTACCTTGTTTGTACTCCACAATGAAAGCATAACTAAGGAGCTTGGTAATCCATCTTTGCTGTGCCGGTGTGCCCACCCTCTGCTCTAAGAGGTATTTGAGACTTTGATGATCTGTTTTAATAACAAATGGGCTTCCCAACAAGTAGGGTCTCCATTTCTTGACTGCGACCACTAAAGCTAGGAGTTCCTTCTCATAGGTAGAAAGTGAGAGCTTATTACCCTTCAATGCTTGACTATGGAAGGCAATAGGCCTGTGATCTTGCATTAAGACATCCCCTAGACCCACACCAGAAGCATCACATTCCACAGTAAAAGGTTTGGTAAAATTAGGCAAAGCCAACACTGGAGGATTTGTGACAGCCCCTTTAAGTTTCTGAAATGCATTAGCAGCTTCTGGAGTCCAAACAAAGGAGTCATTCTTCAATAGAGCAGTCAAGGGTGCAGCAATTTGTCCATAGCCCTTCACAAACTTCCTATAGTAACCAGTGAGACCCAAGAAACCCCTCAAGGCTTTAACATCTCTAGGTACAGGCCATTGCTGCATAGCAGCAGTCTTTTTTGGGTCAGTTCTCACTCCCTCACCAATAATGAGGTGACCTAAGTACTCTACCTCCCCACAAGCAAACATACATTTTAATTTCTTAGCAAATAGTTGGTGCTTGACCAAGGTCTCCAAAACCAATCTAAGATGACCAAGATGATCAGACAAGGCTTTACTATACACCAATATATCATAAAAAAAAAACAAGAACAAACTTCCTTAAAAAGGGCCTAAAAATGTCATTCATCAATGATTGAAAGGTGGAAGGGGCATTAGTTAAGCAAAGGGCATAACCAAGAATTCATAGTGACCCTCATGTGTTCTAAAAGCAGTTTTAGGGATGTCTTCTTCTTTCATTCTGATTTGGTGGTATCCAGACCTCAAGTCCAACTTAGAAAACACACAAGCCCTTCCCAACTCATCCAACAACTCATCAATGACAGGAATAGGATACTTGTCCTTATAGTGTCTTGATTCAAGGCCCTATAGTCTATGCACATCCTCCAAGATCCATCAGCCTTCCTTACCAAAAGAACAGGTGAAGCAAATGGACTACAACTGTGCCTAATTGAACCAGCAGACAACAACTCTTGAACTATTTTTTCAATTTCATTCTTCTGATAAAAAGGATACCTGTAAGGCCTCTAGCAAATGGCTTGAGATCCTTCCTTAAGCTGAATTTGGTGCTCATGCCCTCGGGTGGGAGGTAAACCCACCGGTGTAGCAAAGACTAACTCAAATTTCGACAACAAATCAGTAACCTGGGTAGGAACTTTGGTAGTCTGATCTGTAGAATTAGCAATGGTATGACATGCAATCTGCAATACCAGTCCTATTTTCACAGGTTCCTTCAAAAACTGGTTGCCTTATTGAATGTGAGAACCTGCTTCCTTCAACCCATGTAAGAGCATAGCCTTTTGTCCATGAGTGAAACACATAGTTAGTAGCTTGAAATCCCATTGAATGACTCCAAGAGTACTTAACAACTGAGTCCTTAACACCAGATCACACCCCCCCATGGGCAATACATGTAACTGAACCACAAATTGTTGCCCTTGTAAACCAAGGGAAACTGCCTCACACAACCCTTGAGTCCTAAGCACCTCCCCATTAGCTACCTTCACTTCCAAAACTTGTGAAGTGTCCACAGGAATGTGCAACTGAGAAAACAGTGAAGCATCAACAAAATTATGTGTGCTACATGAGTCAATCAAAATTACTAAAGATTTGTGCTTAATCCTCCCCATTACCCTCATGGTACCAGAAGTAGGAGTACCACTTAGAGCATAAAGGGTGATTCCAGCTTCTTCAACGCTACCCTCTTGACCATTCAAAGAACAATCAGTAACAGAATTCTCACCTCCCTCTTCCAATTCAGCAATTCTTATTCCTGAACCATTATTGGACACAAACTCCACACAATCCAAAAGAAACAACACAGCATTTTTGCACTTATGCCCCGAACCCCATTTTTCATCACAATTATAACATAATCCTTTTTTTTTTTTTCTCTCTCTTCCATTTGAGCAGGTGATATTCTTCTAATTGGCAGTTTATTAGACTTATTATCTATCAAAGGAAAGGCTTTGGGTGGACCAAGAATTGAGGGCTTACCTTGATCCATCTGAACCTTGAAAGATTTCTTACAACTCCAATTGTACTCCTCTGAATCTTGGATAATCCAAAGGCCTCATTCAATGATTGAGGATTGAGCATACGAATAGGGAGCCTTATCTCATCCTTCAAGCCACTGAGAAAAAAACTCAACTTGTGTGCAGGGGATAACCCTTTGATCCTATTTGACAATACTTCAAATTGAGCTTTATACATTGCCACAGTAGTTGTTTACCTAAACCTGGTTAACATTTCCATTGGATCATTATATGCAATCGTACCAAACCTCACTTACATAGCTTGAATTAAGGACTCCCAGTCATAGAACACACCCGTTTCTTCACTTTCTTGGAACCAAATTAGTGCTTCTCCCTCCATATTGTGAGAGACCACGCCCCCGGCCCGTTTTAGAAATTTGGGTCAAACCCACATGAATGGGTGGAGTCGTGTTATTGCCTCTCAAAATGGAGGTTCGACTGATTATATTTTCCCCTTTAGATTAAGGGTTTTACAATGGAGTCGCCACTTATTTAATTGTTGGAATAAATAAGAAAACCATAATTGAAAAACTCATCATTTCATTAATTTGAAATTGAATTTACATTGAATATAGGAAATTACATGGCTTTGGTCCTAGATACAATCTAAGATAAAGTACATGGCTTTGTTTCCTAGTTACAATCTAGAAATTGAAAATTACAAGGATAAGCATTTGATCTGCTAACCCTTGATCTAAGTTCGGAGGCTATGTTACAAGGTGGGAAGGTGTTAGGCACCCACCTTGCCCGGTGAAACCGGTCTTCTAGACAATGGTGGCCAACATTCATATCACATCATCCAATATATTATCAATCAATTTGCATGTTGAATTTGAAGTGTGTGCCTGTGATAAATCCTAATTCAATTTATTAAGCACTTCATTTGGATTGAAAAATAAATTCTAGTGAATGTGTGTGAATGGTGACATCCTAGATTCAAGGACTTGAAAGAATTATGAAACAAACATGTTTTTCATATTTTTGATGTGAATTTAAGATCAAAACTAGTGTTTATACATGAACATGTGATGAACAACCAAGAACATATGAAGAACATATAAGAACTGTAAGGTATAAGAACCCCATCTGATTGTATCCTTACCGCGGTGCCTGGCGCGGTGCGGTTTTGTCCTCGTCCCCGAGTGCAAGACCAACCAAGGGCTAGACCTTGTAGTTGTAATCCCACATCGGTTAGAGAGAGCGCCCCACTACCCTTTATAATGCTTCAGGAGCTTGGGTAGTGTACCACTACTCACATGTGAGTAGTGGACACTACCCAAGCTCCTGAAGCATTATAAAGGGTAGTGGGGCGCTCTCTCTAACCGATGTGGGATTACAACTACAAGGTCTAGCCCTTGGTTGGTCTTGCACTCGGGGACGAGGACAAAACCGCACCGCGCCAGGCACCGCGGTAAGGATACAATCAGATGGGGTTCTTATACCTTACAAAAAGCGCTTTTTGGGGTTGGGATGAGCCTTAGCTTGCCACCGCCCCATCTAATTGTATCCTTACCGCGGTGCCTGGCGCGGTGCGGTTTTGTCCTCGTCCCCGAGTGCAAGACCAACCAAGGGCATGTGAGTAGTGGTACACTACCCAAGCTCCTGAAGCATTATAAAGGGTAGTGGGGCGCTCTCTCTAACCGATGTGGGATTACAACTACAAGGTCTAGCCCTTGGTTGGTCTTGCACTCGGGGACGAGGACAAAATCGCACCGCGCCAGGCACCGCGGTAAGGATACAATTAGATGGGGCGGTGGCAAGCTAAGGCTCATCCCAACCCCAAAAAGCGCTTTTTGTAAGGTATAAGAACCCCATCTGATTGTATCCTTACCGCGGTGCCTGGCGCGGTGCGGTTTTGTCCTCGTCCCCGAGTGCAAGACCAACCAAGGGCTAGACCTTGTAGTTGTAATCCCACATCGGTTAGAGAGAGCGCCCCACTACCCTTTATAATGCTTCAGGAGCTTGGGTAGTGTACCACTACTCACATGTGAGTAGTGGTACACTACCCAAGCTCCTGAAGCATTATAAAGGGTAGTGGGGCGCTCTCTCTAACCGATGTGGGATTACAACTACAAGGTCTAGCCCTTGGTTGGTCTTGCACTCGGGGACGAGGACAAAACCGCACCGCGCCAGGCACCGCGGTAAGGATACAATCAGATGGGGTTCTTATACCTTACAAGAACATTTAAGAACATTCAAACATATTCAAGAGAATTTAAATAATCACTATCATGTTTTAATCCTAAATTCTCATCATGGAAACACAAGAAACAAGTTAGGGAAATGGATTATACTTTCATGCAAGATCCATACGGTGGAGGAGGAGATTCTTGGTGGAGGTCCTAAGGGTGGAGGAAAGAAGAAGAACTAGGAGAGGGAGAGTGAGTCTCACTCAATACCTTGAGTCTCAGGAAGACCAAGATATGACAAAACTACTCTACTTCACTAGAACTCAAGAGAGGAGAAGAGAATGGGGTTTTTTGTCCTTTGGAATGAAGGAGGGGGAGGGTTTATATAGTAGTAGTGGAGGGAATATGAATGGAAGGCCATTTAATGAGGGTTGACAAGGATTATGAACCTAGACCTCATTTTAGCCTTGGGGAAAATCTGGTGCATTAAATGGAGAGATTGGTGGGAGTGGGGAGCAAGCCAAAATTCGGTTTTCCCGTAGCTGTTGTAACAGCTTGTAGAGCCAACTTCGAAAATCATATCTGACCCAATTCTGATCGGAATTGTTTCGTTCTTACGCTCAAATTGAAGCCCCGGATGTCTAGTTTCTGGGAAAATTAACCTCATTCACAGATTCAAAATATTCTGAGAGATATTGATGAAATAGTGAGCAGAGGTCATTTGTTAGAAAATGGTTTCAGCACAATTAACATTAATAGGTCCCAAATTAGCTCCCAATTAACATTAAATGGCTCCAATCACTCCTATTTCAGACTTAATTGGCTTCAAATTTACTCTAATTAAAAGATAATTGCATGAATTACTCATTGAATAATTAATGTTTAACTATCTAATTAATTAGGTATATACAACCTCACCATAAAATGTAGTCCTAACTAATCAAATTATGACACGTCATTAATCTCAAATTGATTACACTTATAACCAATTGAAATCAATTGTTCATAATCACATATAGTCGGACTCAATTTGTGATAGTACATCTTAGCCATTAAAACTTGATTTGATGATAACTTTCAATCTGATAGTTCGATTAGGGCTTATGACCAGTCAATTTGATCGTTACAACATCAAGATCATTTTAGTGAAATGAGATTAAGGATCTAATGGCTAGAATCAAGATGCATATTTTCAAGGCAAAATTACCTTTTTATCCTCCATGTGAGGTTAAATACGGGTTGCAAAATAGGGTGTCAACAGAATGCCCCTCATTGGCAGAGCTTGAAAAGCGAATGTCAATGTATGAAAGAGACACCTAACTTTGCAATCAGTATTTAACCGTGGTGAATGTATGATGCATGTAGATAAAAATGTAGATGGTCATGTTATGGATCAAAATGTGGACCGAATCTTGAGGGAGATTGCCTACGTACCTCTTACTGGGAGGATCAGGTCCAAACGTAGTTCATGCATGCAAATTTTTTTTTTTTTTTTGAATAAGTGCAAGACATGCTTACCTGAGGTCAAAAAATGGAAGACCAAGGATCCTAGCTCATGTTTTCAGAGGACCTAGGATTTTTGGATCTTGGCTCGTGTTTTCAGAGGACCAAGGGGATTTTTTTTTTTTTTTTTTTTTTTGGCTTTGGCTCATGTTTTCAGAGGACCAAAGGTTTTGGATCCTGGTTCATGTTTTCAGAGACCTAGGATTTTTGGATCTTGGCTCATGTTTTCAGAGGACCAAGGGTTTTTGGAGGCTTTGGCTCATGTTTTCAGAGGACCAAAGGTTTTGGATCCTGGCTCATGTTTTCAGAGACCTAGGATTTTTGGATCTTGGCTCATGTTTTCAGAGGACCAAGGGTTTTTTTTTTTTTTTTTTTGGGCTTTGGCTCATGTTTTCAGAGGACCAAAGGTTCTGGATCCTGGCTCATGTTTTCAGAGACCTAGGATTTTTGGATCTTGGCTCATGTTTTCAGAGGACCAAGGGTTTTTGGAGGCTTTGGCTCATGTTTTCAGAAGACCAAAGGTTTTGGATCCTGGCTCATGTTTTCAGAGACCTAGGATTTTTGGATCTTGGCTCATGTTTTCAGAGGACCAAAGGTTTTTTTTTTTTTTTTTTTTTTTTGGGCTTTGGCTCATGTTTTCAGAGGACCAAAGGTTCTGGATCCTGGCTCATGTTTTCAGAAACCTAGGATTTTTGGATCTTGGCTCATGTTTTCAGAGGACCAAGGGTTTTTAGAGGTTTTGGCTCATGTTTTCAGAGGACCAAAGGTTCCGGATCCTGGCTCATGTTTTCAAAGACCTAGGATTTTTGGATCTTGACTCATGTTTTCAGAGGACCAAGGGTTTTTGGAGGCTTTGGCTCATGTTTTCAGAGGACCAAAGGTTTTGGATCCTGGCTCATGTTTTCAGAGACCTAGGATTTTTGGATCTTGGCTCATGTTTTCAGAGGACCAAAGGTTTTTGGAGGCTTTGGCTCATGTTTTCAGAGGACCAAAGGTTCCGGATCCTGGCTCATGTTTTCAGAGACCTAGAATTTTTGGATCTTGGCTCATGTTTTCAGAGGACCAAGGGTTTTTGGAGGCTTTGGCTCATGTTTTCAGAGGACCAAAGGTTTTGGATCCTGGCTCATGTTTTCAGAGACCTAGGATTTTTGGATCTTTTGGCTCATGCCGATGTGTATGGGCCTTTTACCCTAGTACCTGCAAAATAAATATTTTCAATTAGTAACAGAGTTATTCATTGAAAAGAATTCGGCATACCTGGCGAATGCCCCTAGTTTAGGACATATTCCATGCTTTGATGAATACTAAGGGTAGACAGTTGATTTGATGTTGCACCACTGGAGAATATGAAAGAGGATCATAGCATTCTGTTCTTGAAAAAGAATTTAATGAAGATTTTTTTTTTTTTTTAAATTTTGGAAATCTTGAATTTTTTGAAGGAATTGAAAATTTTGATTGATGATTTTTTTTTTTGAAAACAACCTAGAAACCCGATGCCCATAGTCCCAAGGCTTTTTGAAAAATTTTTTCTCTTCTTTTCCTTTTTTTTCTAAGCAACCTAGGAAGCATGAGCCCCTAGTCCCAAGGCTTTTTTGAAAGATTCAAAAAGAATTGATTTTTTTTTTTTTTTGGTTGAAAATTTTGTCTTTTGTCTTTTTTTTTGAAATATGAAGATTTGTTCATTGAAAAAGATGAAGATGAAAATGGAGAAAAAGTGATGAAGATTTATTCATGATGATGAATTTTTTTTTTTTTTTTTTTTGAAAAACCTATCCTTTGAATGAGAATAACTTTGGCTGGAAGTTGATGCGGATTGCTATGTCCTTCCTTAATTCCTGCAAAAAAAATAGTTTCAATTTAGCAATGGATTTATTCATTGAAATGAATTGGAAGTACTTACCCAATGCCCCTAGTTTGGGGCATATTCCATGCTTAGATTGAAGCTGAATTTATTTGATGTTGTGACCATTGGGGAACATGAAAGAAGATCATGGTCTGCCATCCTTGGTTCCTACAAAAAATACTTTCTTTCTCTAGCTAGTTAGAAACCAATTATCATGAAAATTTGCACACAATATAAATAGGTCAATGCTCCAAGTTTAAACATGCTTTATGCAAACAAATGGGCTTAACCTAACATGCACCCAAACAATTTTGTCACATTGTTTTGACTTTGTTCTCCAAGGTTGTTTAGGTGAATGGGACCGGGCCTTTGCAAGGCTGCCTACGTACCTCTCTCATAGAGGATCAGGTCAAAACGTAGTTCAAGAGAACTGGATTTTGGAAAAGAATGTTTTTTTTTTTTTTTTTTTTGAACAAGAGGTGATCCTTTGAACAACCATTTTAGCAAATCAAAGTGTCTAAGAATCAAACAAATCTCTTTGATTGGGAAGGATCAAAATCATTAAACTTATGTAATCAAATTTGCTTCATCCTTTTGAACATCGTCAGATTAAGTCTCCAAAGGCAATCAATAAATGAAATGTGATAATGTTTATGAATCACATTGTTGGGTGCAAACAAGGAGAGTGCTCTAGGTTTGGAAGTTCTTTTGAGTCATTTTGAGGATTTGAGAATTTGAGAAATTTTGTCCTCGGACATATCATCCTGTGGGGTTTGACAATTTTAAGTATTTTTCCTTTTTAATTCAAGAGAAAATAATATTAGAGCTTAAGATGTGCCTACAACTAGCAACACTTCAAGCAGGTCTTTACTCATAGGTTGTAATGTAGGCCGGGTTTGGGTTATGAAATGAAAGATATAAAAGGCTCAAAATTCCCTATGTTGTTTCCCCCAAGTATGCATTACTCAAAAATCAAGTATTGGAGGAGTTTTACCATTTCTTCTTTGTCATCTTCTCACTAGTCTTCATTGATCACTTGTATCAATATTTGTTTTTATGCTCATCCCCTTGAATCATACCTCTAGACTTTCATCTTGTAAAATCCTTTTTTTTTTTTTTTAGGTTACATCTTCAAGTTTTCAATTTGCAAGGATTTTTTTTTTTTTTTTGGCCCTAATTTTTGCCTAGACCACCCTTTTGAGTTTTCAGCCTAGCGGGACTTTTTTTTTTTTTTTTGTTTTTTTTTTGCCCTAATTTTTGCCTAGACCGCCTTTTTGGGTTTTCAGTCTAGCGGGCTCCTTTTTTTTTTTTTTTTTAATCTTTCTTCTCTTGATTGAATGATCTTTTGCCCTCCTTGTATTTCTCAGCTTAATGATTTTCGGTCATCTTGATGCACTCTCTAGACTTCTTTCTTGCCTCATTGCACTCGTACCTTTCTATGCTTGATGAATCTTTTCATTTTTTGATGAACTTTTTTTTGGATGAACCTTCTACTCTTCTTGGCATGATGAATTTTAGGTTCTTCAAACTTGATGCACATTTTTTTTTTTCACATTGATGGAATTTCATTTCTCTTTCCTTGATTGAGTGAAAACTCCTTTTACTTTGATGATCTCTTATATTTAGCTTAATGAATTCTCTACTTGTCTTTCATGTCCTCTAGGAGAGATTTATCAATTAGCTTCAAAGCTCAAGGTCAACTCCTCCTTATCATGAGATTTAAGCATACATACTTTGAATTTTCCCACCCTAGGTTTAGATTTTAGTGGGTTCATGCGAAAAAGAGGCTAAGTGTTTAAAGGCTCAAATGGGCTAGCAATGGATAATGATCATTCTAGGTATTAAGGTATAATCTTGTTTTACCAAAGACGGCCTCCTATCCCTAGCAATGCTTGCTTGTAGGCACAGTGACTTGAGCCCTTTTAATAAATTCCTTTTAAAAGAAAAAGTATGAATGCTCTATTGTTGTGAAACAAAAGATCTTTGAAATTGGTTTGAGTGCATGGATTCTTGGGATTTTTTGACGGATGGATTCTTTTTGATTGCCTTTTAAGACTATTTCTTCTTTTATTCAAAGTAATTTAGCAAAAGTGTTTACATAGATCAAATGAAATCAATCATTTCTCAGTACAAGTTGATTGTTCAAGCCTTTAAACATCTTAATTTAGAAAAAGTTTTGTCCAAGGGATCCTCATGCACCTTTTTGAAAAAAGGACTTTAAAGAATCTTGAAATCTTTGAAAGAAAAAAAAATGGGTCTTTTTGAAAAAATCACTAGGAAGTCCAATGCCCCTAGTTCAAAGAATTTTTTTTTTTTTGGGAAAAATTTGGAAATCTTGAATTTTTTTTTTGAAATTTTTTAAAATATATACATGAACAAAGTACATCAAATGCTACATGGATTTTTAGAATTCAAAGAAACATAGAAACATGGAATAAACAAACAAACTTTAAGCTTAACCATGATGTTACAAACCAAATGTGGAGTGAGGCAAAGTTGGGCCACTTGCTTCTTCTTGGTCCATTTAGGATGCTTGAGGCTTGGTGTGCTTGAACCTTGATTATGATGAAATGGCTTGGGCTTGCACTTGGAAGGCTTGAACCTTAATTATGATCTTTTGATATTTGCTTGAAATGGCTTGGGCTTGCACTTGAAATGCATGCATCTTATGAGCTTTTGGCCTTTGATGTTGATCATGTCTATACACCTTTGATGGGCTCAAGTGTTGGGCTTAGACTCATTCAAGAAACAATTTTGGGCTTCCATACCAAGTAGAGTTCAATCATGGGCTTTTGGGCTTGAGTTCATTCACATCATACAAGGTTCAAATAATCATGATGGGCTCAAGCGTTGGACTTGAGTCATCATGGTTCAAACAACGGCCAAACAAATGCATAATGAAATGCAACTTACATGGACCGACCTAAAGGTAGGTTCTATGGGTCATTATAACATGGGTAGAAGGTAGGTTAAAGGTTCCCACAAGCTAGGACGTCGTACCTCCCAACTTGTGACGCCAGGAGCGCCGCGTTGGTCCGAACGGTACAGTTTGTCCTTATGAACCACCATGGCATAACCATGATGATCCTTGTCGCGGTGGGTGGTAGGTTCACCGCTGGGTATGTGAGTCTCAGGAAGACCACAATCCACGGCTAATACTACCGGGCTTCCGGGCTAGCACACAAATAAAATAAATTCCATTCAAGCAAATGATGCATGACATGCAAAATAATGACATATTAGACATATTATATACAAAAAAGTAATAAACAAACAATGACATGGTTGGCCACCATAATCTAATTGAAGCTTAGCCCTCAATATCCCCAGTGGAGTCGCCACTGTGAGAGACCGCGCCCCCGGCCCGTTTTAGAAATTTGGGCCAAACCCACATGAATGGGTGGAGTCGTGTTATTGCCTCTCAAAATGGAGGTTTGACTGATTATATTTTCCCTTTTAGATTAAGGGTTTTACAATGGAGTCGCCACTTATTTAATTGTTGGAATAAATAAGAAAACCATAATTGAAAAACTCATCATTTCATTAATTTGAAATTGAATTTACATTGAATATAGGAAATTACATGGCTTTGGTCCTAGATACAATCTAAGATAAAGTACATGACTTTGTTTCCTAGTTACAATCTAGAAATTGAAAATTACAAGGATAAGCATTTGATCTGCTAACCCTTGATCTAAGTTCGGAGGCTATGTTACAAGGTGGGAAGGTGTTAGGCACCCACCTTGCCCAGTGAAACCGGTCTTCTAGACTATGGTGGCCAACATTCATATCACATCATCCAATATGTTATCAATCAATTTGCATGTTGAATTTGAAGTGTGTGCCTGTGATAAACCCTAATTCAATTTATTAAGCACTTCATTTGGATTGAAAAATAAATTCTAGTGAATGTGTGTGAATGGTGACATCCTAGATTCAAGGACTTGAAAGAATTATGAAACAAACATGTTTTTCATATTTTTGATGTGAATTTAAGATCAAAACTAGTGTTTATACATGAACATGTGATGAACAACCAAGAACATATGAAGAACATATAAGAACATTTAAGAACATTCAAACATATTCAAGAGAATTTAAATAATCACTATCATGTTTTAATCCTAAATTCTCATCATGGAAACACAAGAAACAAGTTAGGGAAAGGGATTATACTTTCATGCAAGATCCATACGGTGGAGGAGGAGATTCTTGGTGGAGGTCCTAAGGGTGGAGGAAAGAAGAAGAACTAGGAGAGGGAGAGTGAGTCTCACTCAATACCTTGAGTCTCAGGAAGACCAAGATATGACAAAACTACTCTACTTCACTAGAACTCAAGAGAGGAGAAGAGAATGGGGTTTTTTGTCCTTTGGAATGAAGGAGGGGGAGGGTTTATATAGTAGTAGTGGAGGGAATATGAATGGAAGGCCATTTAATGAGGGTTGACAAGGATTATGAACCTAGACCTCATTTTAGCCTTGGGGAAAATCTGGTGCATTAAATGGAGAGATTGGTGGGAGTGGGGAGCAAGCCAAAATTCGGTTTTCCCGTAGCTGTTGTAACAGCTTGTAGAGCCAACTTCGAAAATCATATCTGACCCAATTCTGATCGGAATTGTTTCGTTCTTATGCTCAAATTGAAGCCCCGGATGTCTAGTTTCTGGGAAAATTAACCTCATTCACAGATTCAAAATATTCTGAGAGATATTGATGAAATAGTGAGCAGAGGTCATTTGTTAGAAAATGGTTTCAGCACAATTAACATTAATAGGTCCCAAATTAGCTCCCAATTAACATTAAATGGCTCCAATCACTCCTATTTCAGACTTAATTGGCTTCAAATTTACTCTAATTAAAAGATAATTGCATGAATTACTCATTGAATAATTAATGTTTAACTATCTAATTAATTAGGTATATACAACCTCACCATAAAATGTAGTCCTAACTAATCAAATTATGACACGTCATTAATCTCAAATTGATTACACTTATAACCAATTGAAATCAATTGTTCATAATCACATATAGTCGGACTCAATTTGTGATAGTACATCTTAGCCATTAAAACTTGATTTGATGATAACTTTCAATCTGATAGTTCGATTAGGGCTTATGACCAGTCGATTTGATCGTTACAACATCAAGATCATTTTAGTGAAATGAGATTAAGGATCTAATGGCTAGAATCAAGATGCATATTTTCAAGGCAAAATTATCTTTTTATCCTCCATGTGAGGTTAAATACGAGTTGCAAAATAGGGTGTCAACACATATGAAATGAAGCTAACATCAATTTCTCTCCAATGGGGGTATTATAGTACCTGAAATACTGATTAGCCTTATACACCCAACTTGCCAGTTCTTCACCAGAAAATTTGGGAAATTCCAACCTCATGGGCTGAGACACATGCAACAATGAAGAATTAGGGCTTTGATTTTCCCCAATTCTCTGAGATTGAAAAGACCCACCTTGATCTAAAGAACTCAATTTCTGCAAGATTGTAGTCAGCTGTTGACTCATTTCATTCATCGTGCGTGTATGAATTTCTTGTATGGTTCTCATCTCTTGGAACTCCTTTGTGTGATGATCAGTTGTACTTCGAAGTGAAGCAATAGCCTCGTAGGTTGTAGCAGAAAGATGAGTCTCCGCCATGGATGCCGAGGAAAGCTTGCTCTGATACCAATTGCAAGGATAGTGAAGTAAAGGGGATTAAGGATGGAAGTAATTGTGGGTAGCTGAGTTCGAGGACAGCTCTGCCTCCAGAATAGAAAGAACGGGAATGAGAGAATAGAGATAGGAATTAGGTTGAATCAATGACAATTTGCTTGAGTTCTCATTAATGACCATCCTGGCCTTTATACAAGAGTACAGCCCTGCTATGACTGCATAACTGCCGTGTTCTGTTCCCTAACCAACTGACCTTCTCATCCTAACTAACAACAATAACAAATCTCAACCTAACTAATCACAGTTATAGTATTAACCACAGTTAAGCCCTAGTTAACAAGTACAACTAACTAAGACATCCATCAGCTTGTACAAACCAATACAACAGTTACACAGTAGCATTATAAAGTGATCCTAACAGCTCGCCTCCCTTACAGAGAAGATTATCCTTCCTCAAACAGTGGCAGATGTGGAGGCAGCAATAGCAAGACGGGCAATAATCCTTGCTAAGGAACTGAACCTTAGCTCCATTATACTGGAAGGAGATTCAGAGACCATCACCCAAGCCCTTCAAGATGAAGATCAGTCCCTAGCTTCCTTTGGCAAACCTTGTTGAGGAAATACAACTTCATGCTTACTCTTTTCTTAGTTGTAATGTCTCCTATATTAAGCGAAAAGAGAATTCTGTATCTTACAACCTTGCTAGACATGCGAGATATGTTAGCGGTTTAGTTGTTTGGATGGAGGAGGTTCCTCCCCACATTGTATCTGTCCTATTAGCTGATTATGGCTAAGTTTTCATTTAATGAAAGTTAATTCAGTTTGATTCTCAAAAAAAAAAAAAAAAAAAAAAGCAATCGTAATTAATAATACTAAAAAAAAGTTACTACTTACAAGTGTTTTTTTAGGCTTAAGAAGATTATATTGTGGAAACCGTTACCCTTTATTACTTATAATTTAAATATTTTTAAAATCTATCTTTAATCATTAGCATCTACCCTGATGTGGTTAGGAACTAGACAAATATAAAAATAAATAATTGTTACATTCAACTTATCACTAAAGGAATTGTACTCTATTTAAATGAATCAAAATAACTTTAAAATTTCAGTATAAAATTGATATTCTTCAAAAATATAATTTTATTTTTATATATAAAGTTCTAATGGGATTCAGGATATCATAACTTAACTACTTTATTTATATATATAGTATTGTTTTTGAAGAGATATTACACATATTGTTTGGCCCCGACGGAAAACTTGTGGCTTGTCACTGCTTGCACATATTGTCTTATGCGATAATTTCTACTCACAACTCATAAGCCACAATATTCAACTTTTTATAATTATTTATCTTACCTTTATTTTTGTATATATTTAGCTATGTTAGTATTTGAAATTTGTGTTGTTTAATTCATAATGACTGCTTTTTATTTTCAAGTCAAGACATTACTTGGTAATTTTTTGTGTAGGTATGATTTGAATTCATATATTTTATTTTACTGCAAGAGATTTTATGAATTAAGAATTTTTTTTTTTTGAGGAAACAATAATACTTATTAAAACACACGAACACGAAATTAGTATATAGAATTTTTTAAACGGGAGAGTACCACTAGAATATATTGTTATCTTTTTCTTCTTTTTTATTATTATTGCAATGCCTTTTATTGTGAGATATTGAATAGACTGAACCATTAGAAAACTTTTCAAATAATAGAAACACTTTTCTTGATTTCAAATTATATTTACATAGTTAAAAGACTTAAAACTTGGCCTTGATTAATTACTGGGCTACCCGACTCATATCTAATTATACCTTATTTATTTGTTCACTTTCATCTCTTAATTTGTAGTTTACTTTTAGTAATTTAGCCAACGTCAATCATGAGAAAACCAAAGTTATCAATTTTGTTCCATTAATTTTATAATATATTTTTATAACACAAAATGAATATACCTAGAGTATTCATCACATAGTCTAATACCATATAAAAGTATAAATTGAAAACCAAATAATATACATTATTAACATAATCGCTATTTATAAACAGATAATTTCATGATATGAACGGTAAGTATGTACATTGTATAATAACATGTAATTCTACAGTACCCCCCAGAAAAAAGGGGGGGGAGGGGGGTACGATACCCACTAATAGGTAACCTGCTATACCAAGTTACTTTTTTCTCACATTTGATAGTTTCATACTCACATTGTATAGTTCTAACATCACATGTGACAGTTCTTTTCTCATATGTAATTAAACTGAGAAAGTTTCCAAAAAAAAAAAAAAACCGAGAAAAAGAGGGGGGCTTAAAAAAAGTAATGATTGGTGTAACTATGTAAGTATTGATAGAATATAGCTTATTGGTTGAAATTTAATGAAATGGCCAAAAACGGGTAGAACGGATTAGAATGGGCCGAAATTTTGGACAAGGTAGGTCAAAGGGAGTAAAAATTGATCGATTGACAAAAAAATTTCCAATCATTTTGGATAAAATGGAATGAAACATGATAACATTACATGCCATGTTGTGTTATTTCCAATAAAAAAAATTTTAAAAAAAAAACTGAAAATATAAGAGATCGTTTCAACAATACAATGCATGCAGCTTAAATATGCAAAGTAGAGCACACTCGGTTTATTTGAAATTGCATTAGGTGAGAAGGTAACATAGTTTTAAGGCCCCAAAAGCTCTTTCATTGGAATAACTTTGGTGTTTGGCAAATCTATTATACAAATAATTCTACAAACGTAACTTCTTAACATAATTTACAGAAGTAGCAAGTTGTAAGTAGTGGAAAGTAAAATTGACGTTAGTGGTAAATCTATGTAAAAATGAAGTCTACCACTCACAAATTGTTGAAAAAGTCTTGTCCATAGCTAAGTTGTTATTATGTAGCCTTTAGTGTGCCACAAAGTTTTTATAAAGGACTCTGAAAAGCTCAAATTTTAAAAATTTTGTTTTAAAACTCTTGAGATCTATTCTCTCTCTTCTTCTTTTTTCTTCTTTTTTTTTGTGTGAAAATTTTGAAATGCCAAAAATCCCCATGTCACTAATTTTCATTTTTTTATTAAAAGATACCCATTGCCCGCTATTGATGAAAAATTGAGCTCTCGGATCAAAGGATTTCATGAATTTAATGGCCAAACCATTTTTTTTATTGATTTCAATAATTTTTGATTGGATTTTCCAAATTTAACTAAGTTTTAATAGAAATCCAAAAATTTAATCTGGCTAATTTGGTTCAATTTTAAAGATCATGAAGTTCCCATCAGTTTGACAATTCATGGGCAAAAATCAGTCTTGAATAAAGTGAGATATCATGAAAACTACCCAATTTAGGTTTATTTTATAATTTATTAAGAAACACACGTCATTTTATAAAATCTACTATAATTTTCTCCTGAAATGAATGTTAGATTTTTCATGGACTTGGCTGTGATTTTCGCTTTGACTACATGGTCTCAAAATCTTGGGCAAAGATTTACCTTTAATTGTCTACGTCTACAACAATTTTACAGCATTTTTACAACAAATCACAGATGGTTAGTTATTATTGGTTCAAATTTAAAACTAACACTAAGATTACTTTTTTGCCCCAACAATAACAACCAATAACAACCTGCCACTTAGGATTTGTTGTAAAAATGTTGTAAAATTGTTGTAGACATATCATTTCTCATTGTGTTAAGATATTTGCCCTGAAATTGCGATTCATTTAGAAAATTAATTGATTTTCCAAGAATGTGTGCCATTATTTTGAATTTTTCTAGAATTCTGAATCAATGTGATAGCTTAGTCTCGGCCTCCCCCAAAATAAAAATCTTGGTTCCACCCCTGCATACGTGCACAACTATTCTTGAGCAATGGAGGGAACAATGGGTTGAATGGGAACATCTTAGGCCAACACTTCTCACTGACATTAGTGATGGCTTTACAACAAGCAGGACCACTCACATCAAATTTTCCCTTGGAAAGAGATCCATGAATCTCAACAATGCACCCATCAATGCTTTTAAGCGATGACCAGCATTTTGCAATTTCTTGTTCCAACTGCCCGACTGATAGTCCTGGAAAAGGTAATAGCATCTTCTCAGAGAGTTTGCTCACAGTGATCTGATCAACTCCCGGAAGTGAAGGTGCTAGTGCAGCTCCTCCAATTCCAGAGCCAGTTAAACAAACTTTTTTTATCGTTGATTGAAAAGCTGGGTTAAAAGGGAACAATTTAGGCCAGCAACGCTCTCTAATCAAATTAATGGTTTTGCAACAAGTTGGTCCAAATAAGCTAATTTTGCCACTAATAAGTGAATTAGTAATATCTGTAAGACACCCTTGTACGCTTGTAAGAACTGACCAACATTGTTGTATATTGTTATTCCCACGCAGCGTTGCTAAAAACCCTGGTAAAGAGGCCTTGCTCTCAACCAGTCCGGAGATCTGTCCATTTCCTTTATGTGATTGAGCACAAGAGTTATTGAGCAGTGGAGTAAAGATGTGAATGGAGGGGAACAATTTAGACAAGCAATTTTCCTCAATTTGCGTGATGGCATTGCAACAAGAGGAACCTACAATGCTAAATTGGCCATTGATAAGTGAACTAAAAATTTGATTCAAACACCCTGGTATGTTTACAATAGATGATAAGCATTGCCCATTTGCCCCTAAAGGTCCCCCAGTCCTAGGAATTGAGAACAATTCAGGTATTTGTGGCGATTGAGCTAGCCTAGTAGGAACTAACACTGCCAAACATACACACAGCAATATTAGAGCAATGTTTGGTGATTTTTTACCCATGGTTCTTAGCAAAATGGATAAACTTGTAGTGTGTGTGACTAATAGTTTATCGGTAGTGTTGGAAGATGCTTAAGGCTAATGGAAGTGAAAGGATGACAATTTATAGTACTTATCTAAGACATAAAAACTAAAACGTTTTTTAGTGTCATTGATGCAAGTGCAACAGTTTTATAATTCAAAACTGGTGCTGTTAGTACTAATGGAATCAATGCTATCTTAAATTAGGACTAAGGTAAGTTGTAATTCATTGATGTAGGTAACAATTTTTCTGCTAATCATAATTTTGTAAATAATGAAATTAATAATAATAAACCGGAAGGGGTCCTTTGGCATATACATCAAGGCTTCTTAATAAAACTTTTTTGGTTGTTGTTACTCTTCCCATCAAGCAAACACCAGTTACGCAACCAATAATACTCCCAAAAAAAAAAAAAAAGTTATGTGTTTTTTTAGGCTTAAAAAGATACAATGTGTAAACCTTTTCCCTTTTATTGACTTGTGATTCAAGAATTTTTATAATCTATCTTTCAACAGCATCTAAACAAGTTCAAAAATAAATTAATTAAAATAGAACGTGGCCTCTCCCTCCCTCCCCCACCCCCAAAAAAAAAAAAAGAAGAAGAAGAAAGAGACATGAACTCTCTCTCTCTCTCTCTCTTGGCAGCAATTGAAACAAAATAAAGTAAAAGGCAAAAGAAAATTTAATAACACACAATTAAAAATTATTGAAAAAATAGAATTGTGAGGTAAAATTCACAATATTTCAAAATGAAACTACGGGATGCTCTATCTTCCATAATCTCTAGTACATCACAAAATTAAAGTCAATCTCACACAGGTATAGTTGGAAGTTATACAATCACAAATACCATTAAATTTCAGCTCATGATATGTCCTTAAAGTTACAAAGTAACAATTGAAAGATGAAAAATCCATCTGAATATTACTTACTTTTTAGGATTGATAACAATGGAGGGAGAGAATTGAGAAGTTTGTTTTTTAATATTTTGAGCGAATCAGTGAGTGAAGGCCTGAAGGGGTTTTTGCATTTGTTTTTTAACTTTTTTTCATGAAAAAATTAAAATGAAAAATACGCCGTTGCCGGGGATCGAACCCGGGTCACCCGCGTGACAGGCGGGAATACTCACCACTATACTACAACGACCAGTTGATAAGAAGCAAACACCATATCTTACTTATCATTACTTCTTGTCGCGAATTCCCAGTTCTTTTATTCATTGTGCAAGCAAAGCAATCTCGGTTAACATAAACCAGATTCAATATAATACTCAAAATTGAAAATCCATACAATTTTAACTATCTTTACTATGACCAAAATTAATAAGGGTAAAGAACTACAATTTTGAGTAAAGTTGGGGTGATTGTTCAATTTTAAAATTTGAATACATTATAAATTTGATATTAATTTTATATGGATTTTTTTTTTAAACCTTTTTTCTGCTTTTTTTTTTTTTACCTTTTTTTTGTTTTGTTTAAATATATATAATTCGATAGACAAGGGTTGGAGAAATTTAAACTCTGAATGTTTTTGTTGGAAATAGTAAGAACTACTAGTTAGACTATAAAACTTTTGACTTTTTTCTTTTACTTGAGTTATTTTTAAATTTAAGTTTGTCCCATATGTCAAGGTTTCACATGCCTAATTTACTTTTATGAGGGCAGTTTGGAATTAATGGTACAATTTTTTAAAATTAGAAAATAGCTTTATTCAATTTGAAGTTTAATTACATAATATATAACTCACAGAAGAATCTTGATACCTTTTTCTAACCAAACTAAAAAAATTTCTATTTGCTATGCTTTCTTTGCTAGACATTGTTGAGGACACTTTTGGCAGATCAACAAAAGGCCCAAAACCCGTTAATTTGTGCGACTCAAAACAACTGGTGCAGCCTTTGTAATGGCAAAGCTCACAACTATTCAAGTCAATAACCCATAAATTTGAGCCTTGGAATCCAATTAAGCTAGGCCCACTAAGCCAACAGCAAAAAACCATTAATATGGCCCAATTGTTGGCAAAATCATCGTATGAGGTTGGTTAAAATAAACCCCATGAATTCAAAATCCCTAGTTTCCTACAACAAGAACACAAACATTCCAAAACCATATAATGAGATTGGCTAAACTTAGGCCCACGGGATTAATACTAGCCTAGCAAGGGTCCCCAATTGAGACATAAACAAAAGATCAAATAATTTTCTTCTTCATTATGTGACCAAGCTCATACAAAGGAGAAAGAGCCAGCAAAGGGAAGGAAAAATGAGCAATGGATTGGAGAACAAAAGGGTCATTCCACATCAAATGAGCTAGGAACACAAATTTCACAAATGAGCTTGGAACACGTGAGATCGTTGGGTCCGTGATTGATGTCATGTGTAAGTGTAGGAACTCACGAAAAAAAAACATATTTGCTATATAATAAGCCTTATTTCAACATAACACATCCCCTTCATAAACAAGGATAAATCACCATTAATGCAAGGTTTCCATGATCATTTAAATTTAACAAGTTGGGAAGAGACTTTTCTTTTTTGGGAAGCATTTTTCATGGAACTTAATCAACCAAGTTTCCATTCCTAGAGAATTCATACTTTTCAAGACGAACTCAATGCAAGAAGTGCTAATACTCAATAGCCACAGTTGACATTCATCTTATTCAATAGATTTTCAAATGGAAAAATTATTTTATAAGACAGTTTTATGAGACATCTCTCTCACACCATGTATGAGTTCCAAACATGTAAGAGAGATATCTCATGAGACCGTCTCATGATATACCTTTTGTTTTAAGTGGTTTAAACATCATTATAAAATAAGGAGGAACCTAAAACGTGAAAGGGGAGATCAGATTAACTCCAAACCATAAAATATAGAACTCACACACACTTGAAACAATTACATTCATATATTTCTTGGCATTCTAAATCTATACAATAGATATGCAATACATTTTTATGAGTTCCGGATTACATAAATAGGAGTATCTCTTTCTTCTTTATCACACCATTCCTAATTCTTGCATATTTCCTAAAGCTAATACCCTATTTTTTCCCAAGTCGTAACTTGTAATGGCTGGTTGCAAGACTTTTTTCCCTCTCTTTTGCAGGTTTCTTGGGTGTTGCATTACCTCAAGACACACAACTAGCCTTCCTCATCATTCATGTGGATACAAGTAGCCGATTCGGCTCCCTAAACTAAATACGGGTCATCAAGGAAGCTCAATTAACCTTGGAAACATGGCAAAAGAGCAAAAAGATCCCAAACAGACATGAAGCTACACAGTTGCAGCTTTTGCACACACACTAAAACAGTAAATCTGAAAACTTGAATGCTGTCCTTGCATCTTTGATAAGGTAGCCAATACTTGAACTCTGCATTGAGGTGTTGTGTATAGCTGCATAAATGAAAGCCGAGTCCCCTTCAAGTTTTGCTTCTTAGTTCTTAGATTCCAACTTCCTTGCAAACGCGAGAACTCGAATGGAAATGCTGCCTTTTAATACGCCAACTTCATTTCTTGGTTCTTTCTTTTCACTTAAAAAGTTGTTACTACTTCATAAGTTCATATTACAATTTTAGTTTTTAACTAAAAAAATAAAATAAACATAGTGATACTCATACTAATTGCAATAGAAGTTAGGCAGTGTATTTTGTGGTATGGGCCTCGCTACAAATTCACAACAGCCCAAGTCTTTTACATTTGCTTTGTTTGGGACGATTCTATTAAATTGCTTCTCTCTAACAGTGTACTTGGATGGCGGATGAGAGAGTAGAGAGGAGAGAGGATAGGGGTGCTTTAATTTATTTTGTTTGAATGTTTTTTAAAGGAAGAGGAAAATAATTGAAAATTTTAATCTCTCCAAGTTGGAGAAATTTGGAGGATGGATTCCATATATTAAAAATTTTAAATATTATGTATATATTTTGGAACAAAAGAAAATTTTAATTTTTGATTTATATCATATTTTTTATGATTTTCCTATCATTCTTTTTTAATTTTTTAAAATATCCAAATAAAGAGAGATATCTATAATCCATTCTTTTATCCCTTTCTCTTATCTCATCTCTCATGCCCTCTTCACTCTCTAGCTTCTCAACAACAACAACAAAAAATCCCTATTCTCCCAAAAAAAAAAAAATCTAATATTTTAGATACATGTAGCATCATACTCAATAGTTGATACTGCATGTATTTAAAATTCAAGATATCTCCCCCTTATCTTTTTTCCCCCAAACTTCCACACACACCGCAAGTTTCATGGAAGTTCAAAAATAATGGCCTAATTGCCTAATGCTTTATTTTTTTTGGGACAAAATGCCAATGCAATTTGATTATGTAATCATGTAGACTAAAAAATGTTTAACGCACCTTGATTATGTAATCGTGTAAAATATAAATCTTAATATTAGAAAACAACCATCTTAAGCTTCATTTGTTTTGATGAAAAACATTGTGAGAAGATACTTTTATGTATTTTCCAATGTTTAGTAACATTATTAAAAAAAAATTAAAGGAAAATTAACTTTGATCAGCATAAAAAGTATAACTTATTTTTTAAAGATTTTTTTCCATTAAAAATTTATAGAAAACAACTTTATCTCACAACAAACTAAGAAAATTTAGGAGATCATTCTCAACTCATTTAAGGTTGCTACTAAACATAAAAATATGATATAATTTTATAGAAAACAATAACGTTGAACCAAACAAAGCATTAGTATGGATTTTAAGTTGAGAATTAAGACAACCTGCTGGCTTTTAGTACACAAATTTGCAATTCACCAACTGTACGCCCAAGAATATGTAAGCATAGGGTGAAAAGGATTTGTATGGCTCTCTAATTGAACATGAAATAAAGTCCAGGACGCACCAAAGTTTCTTTAATTTCACTTTTCATAAAACAACACGGACTTATAAAATATGGTGTATAACATGTTAGAAAACCTACTCTTCACAAAGCAAGTGAAATTAGAGTAATTTCAAAGCTATGTTTTTACCTTATGGATTTCCATTAACTAAAAAAATTGCCAAAAATACAATTCTAATATCACCAGAGTTTCTGCATTCCCATTTTCTCCTAGTTATATTAAACTGTGGGACATTTCGTGGGATAGAACATGATCTCTCGCTCCCTCCCCCCAGAAAATGAACACTTTAAAAGAAATAATTAAAAGGAAAAGAGAAAGCATACAACATTTTTTTTTTTTTTTCAAAAAAGCAAAATTATGGGAGTTGACCGAGGTCCAGGCAGGTTTGATCCCAAGACATACTTCCAAGAAATACCTCAAAATCATGAATTTGTGGAGGGCTCCTGTGCCTTTTGACGCTTGGCAGTAGGCTCTTCATCTTCATGGTCAACAGTTCCATTCAAAGCCTGAGGACCCAAAAGAGAGATGTGCTTGCTGGTTATTTTACGACCTGCGCGGAGCTTTGGGCCCCAATGCCTTTCAGGATTTGGAAGGAAGCGTGTGACCTTCTTGGCTTGTGCTTTGCTAAGTGATGCAACAGCCCGAGCAAAATTAGCCTGCCCAAAAGTTATAAAAAAAAAAAAAAAAAAAAAAGAAGCCAAAAGAGACATGAATTTTCAGTCACTCAATAGATCTCTCTCTCTCTCTCTGCATGCACTTGTGCACACTTACACGTGCGTGATAGGCTGTCTTCAGAACATGTAGTTTAAACTCTAAAGGGCAATAAATTAATTAAAGACAAGGTCAAGCAATATAGCAAACAACAAGAATCGTTTAACAATAAAAATAAAAATGCATGCATAATAGGTTGTCTTTGGAAATTGTAGTCTGTACTCAGATGAAAGATAAGGTCATCAAAGCAATAGCAAACAACAAGAATCATTTAAAAATAAAATAAAAATAAAATAAAACTGCAACTTGGGAGGTGACACATACTTGAAGAACTGGTTCCTTGGCAAGTATCACACTTCCCGGCTGATCTGGTGGCTGAGCTTTCACTGGATGATTTTTGACCTAAAGAAAAGGAAACCATGTCATTTCTCCTGAGATGGTCACATTTACCCACTAACAAGTCAAACTGCATTCTGTTGTATAGCTTTTACCACTGAAGTACAAAGGAAAACTTTGATTCCCTCGATTGAATAAAGGCCGCCTATTTTAGTTATATATTCATTACAATGTAAACCAAGCCTAACTGATCACAATGTGCATATTTTTATTTATTGAGAGGAGTTTTTAGCTGATTGAATTCACAAACCTATAAAGGCATCAATGCATCATCACTGGTAATTTTTTAATTGTATTTTTTTTTTTAACTCTACAGTAGGTATAGGTATGAGTGGAACTTGCATAATGTGGTTGTAGTTAAAGGCTGCATTGAAGGAGTTTTACTTATTTATTTTGGAAGATAGACTTCAACCAAAAGCAATAGGTAGCAGGTTCAAGTCTGGGAATCAACCTCTCCAAAAAAAAAAATTTATTGGGGATATGGCTGTCCACCAAGACCAATCCCAGATCCCAAAAAAGTGGGACTTTTGAGCTCTGGGTATGACTTTTTCACACTGAATTACTAAGGCAAACAGGCCTCCAAGATTGGGATGTCTGGCAGAGTGCTTCACCTCCTTGCAGAAAGCAACACCAGAAGGGTGAGGTCTTAGCAATTAGCTTCTAGAACTAGATAGTATAATAGGCATTACGCATTCAGAGCTCGAAGGAGGCAAGTAAATGAACGAAGGCCTTTACCACTAATGAAAATAAATCCACTGTACACTCATCAAGTCTTTTATAGAATGTAGACTACCAAGTGAAGACTTTCCAGTTTCCACTTATCAAGAAATTTCTGATATACTTGAAATCTAAACAATAGCTAGTTTGTGGAACCCCAAAACAAAATCTAAACAATAGATAGTTTGTGAAAACATGAAACAAGATGACACGGATACATGAAAATTTGGCCATTTCAATTGGTGGCTTAGAAGAATCGTATGCAAAATCAAAATAAAGAAACCGAGATGAAAATGCAGGGACCTAAAGAAATGGATACGTGCACATGTTGAAAAGATAATAAAAGTGAATTCTTACCCAACACCGCATTATGTCCCAAATGACATCCATGGGAGCATCCGATTTCAGCCCCAGTGGATTCACATGAGTTCCAGATATACGATATCCAGCATTGATCACAGCTGAACGGAAAATTACTGCTGATGGAGAAGTGCATTTAAGTGTGGCGCATAGGCTGTGCAGACTCACAAATAGAGGAACATCAGGCAATTCCTGCAAACGGTATGATCATGGAATCAGAATTTAAAAGAGGTAAGATGGCTGTCATAAGGAGGAAATTATCAAATGACAAGGTCCACACACTGCCCATAAGTTTCACCATCTGAAACCAAATATTAATATTTATTTTTCTTGACTAGGAAAAACCAAATAACTAAAAAGAATATTATAAAACATAATATGTAGAATAGAAACCAATTTTAAATATATTTTAAAAAAAGAAAAGCAACAAACAAGTGTATAGTGTTGTCGGATAAGGCACATTAAAATGTGGTGTTGACTAGACACCAATCTTCTTGGGAAAATTTAAGAATTACCAACCAATCTATTGTAAAGACTCCCTCCAAAATGAATAACTATACACACATCAAAGATACAACATCAGGGCAAAGTAAACAAACAAACCTCTGATACATTCGTCAGTGCAGCAGAGATTCGAGCATAAGCAGGGTACCGGTCCTGCATAGATTTCACATCTGCCAGTATGGAGGTTACCCATTCTTGATCATGGATGGGAGCAGACCATATAGGTCCACCCATGTTAAATTTCTTCCCACAGTCACTGCATTCTTGATGAACTGCAGGGCCGAACCCAGGCAGATATCTTACACTGTTGTTCTAGAAGAAGAAAAGGATTAAAGATCATAGCATTGTTAGAATTTTGACTTGAACTTAGAAACAAATTAATTATCATACATAACTAGCCCTATATGTATACACACACACACACACACACACATATATTAAATGAACCCTTGGATCAATCCATTAAAACCGATACATTAGTGGTTAACAAGGGCATATCAATAATTGATATGCTTTCCCTTTTCTTTTTCTTTTCCTTTTTTTTTTTTTTGGGTAAAGAAAGAAGGAAGTTTTTTTATTGGTAAGTTACCCACACACCTAGTGAGTCTTGAACCCAAGACATCACCTTCCATCCCATTATTATGGGAGGAAGTGTGAGTTGAAAAATAGCTCATTGGGGATACACAGAAGATCCTTTCTAATATAACTTCTCAACAAAACTTTTCTTCTATGCCCCACTATCATCTAAGCAACAAATGGAACATCAGTAATCAGACACAGTCACAACGTAGAACATTCAATCCCATCCGATACCCTGCTATTTCTTGAAAGTTGAATGCTGCAGGAGTCTAGAGCCTCAGGTATTGATACACAGAGCATTTATACCCTCATGTCAATGCAAAGCCAACCAGTTTTTCCAACAAGCTTTTTTCTACTAGAACTATCACAGACCAGGTTTTATGAGCTTGGCTTGGAAATAGGAACAAATGACCCTAGGTTATTTTAAAAATGAAGAGGGTGCGGGGTGGCCCCTGCACTTGCATGGGGGGAACCTGCTGATTGCCTATTTTCCAAATTTTGTTGTGTATTAAATCTTTGACAATATCTTACCACCTGAAAGGAACCAACGACAGCCCATATGCATGATACACTGCTGGTACTGTGACAAATCTAATGGCTAATGCTTGAAATGAGCATGAAAATCTTAAACACACACCACTGTAAGAGTTTGTAAGAGCATGTAACATCTTGGAGCTCTTTAGAACAAAACCAATTCATCATAAGAAATATGTTAGTAGCTTTCATAACCTCCCTCTTGATTTTTTAGTATTTTCTCCAGCTAACATAGTTGAAGCACTCAAAATGAAATCATATTAGGTTATTGTCATTCATAAATGGGCATAATTAGTGTTAAAATACATCTATGTCAACAACAAATTACTAGCAGCAATTTCATATGAAATAAAGATGTGTGTACCTTGGACATAGTCCTCCCAATAGGCTGAAGATGAAAAGAATCACAACCAATGCACTGATAAACATATGACAGCTTAAGGGGGGTGTTTTTCATTGCACTTGCAGAACTGCAGCCAATTAGTTCAGCCTCCAGTCAATATCATAACAAAGTGCTATTTTATCCACAGAATCAGCTAATTCTGAATTCATTCAAAATAGATAAGACACCTACGTGTATATGCGAACAAAAACACGGACATAAAAGCCCATCTTAACAGATAGAACAGGAACTATGTACCGCTTGTACCGATTTGCATGGCTCTGCATTCAAGAAAAAGAAAAAGAAAAGTATGCATAAGATTTTTCTGTACAATAGCAAGTATATTTGATAAAAAGGAAAAAAGTTTCTTCCCTTGTTGTATATACTCCTCTACATGAGGTATACCTAGGTATAACTAGGCTTCTCCTCGAAAAACGAAAGACTCATTTTCTGAATAAAGAAGGTATGAATGACAATAAGAATAACCAGAGCCACAGGCCAAAAAAAGGACACAACCCTAAAAGGAAACTTATGATGGCAGGAATAAATCACTAAAAACTCAATTAGAATACATGGCAGAAACTTTTTAGAATTTTAAGGGAAGAAAAATTGGAAATATAATTATTTTAACAAAAAATGTGCTCTTTTCAATTGTTCAAATTTCAAAAGGAAAAATCATTCTCTCCTGATAAACGTTTTCTTGGTAGAACTCCAGCTTCTTGTCAGTGAAATCTTGGTTTTCTCAAACAGGTGATTATGATGATCAATGAGGCATTGAACAACCATAAACCAGAAGAAATTCTTTATATATTACATTTGAGGGGTGTTTGCCATGTCATAAAAAAAAACCTCGTTAGCTTGGAACAACACAACTTGTTTTAATTTTCTTTCAGTGTGGTAAAACTTTTTTGTTCAGAAAACAGGTTCAAAAATGGATCAGATATATCCTATTAAAACTGGTTTTGAATTGGGCATTTCGTGTTCATATTCCTCCAAAAATATTAGTTATATATAAGTTGAAACAAGTTATGTGGTTTGCCAAACACCCCCTGAGGTTTGAGGGAAGGAGAAGAACAACAATAAAGAAAATCTCAAACTACAAACAACCGTAAAGTGGCTGGCGTTTAGTGGATATCCAAGAAAGTAACAGTGAAAACCTTTCTACATAGTGTACCAAAAGGAAGCAAATATATGATTCTTGATCCTACAAATATACTAGTATTTCTAGATCCTAAGAAAAAAAAGAGAGGATATCCAGGTCATCCAACTCTCACATGGGTGCCTTGAGAAGTGATTTATAATATCCCCGATGCACATTAAAGTCCAACTCAAACAATTAGCAGAGGTATTCCCAATGCCACTTAGGCTTTTTAACATTTGCAGAGAAGTCTGTAAAATATAAGCTTTGAAGAGGGATACCATGGTCAATTTATTCTAGTGAATAAAATTGACATTATGAGACAATTCCATCTCTTAGGGCTTTGACTAGCCCTTATTTTAGCAATGACCTTTGAAACATAAAAGGCACAAAACTATGCTCAGATGGTGCCCTATCAATCATTTGGCTGTACTAATTCAAACCAAATTTAGAAGATATAAATCATACCATGTATTGATTTATTTTGAACAGTTCCAATCTAAAAGTAACATCGCCAATCTAAACAAAAATTGATGAGACCCCATCAATACTGATGTGACGACACCTTGTCATAGTTTATTGTAGTATTGAATTTCTAAGGAGTGACTACCACTGGAAAAGTTTAGGATTACCCAGTGCTTACCCTACCAAAATGGGTTCCTACCGTAGAGCATTTGAATTAAGTGGCTACTCTCTAGAATCAAACTTGCTCACTTGCACTTGATAGCCAAAATCATTGTGCAACATCCGTACTTAATCAGGAAAACAAAAGGCAATTCCAAATGTTTCAACCCCCCACCCCCGATAGACATATACATATTGTGCTGTTAGATAGAGCAAAGGTAATACTTATAATCAACTAATCAAAATATCAACATGGAAACACACACACACTCACAAACAAAGACTACCACAACAGAAGCGGAGAAAAAGGGAAGAAATATAAGAGAACAGAATTAAACAACTCAAACAGTTCACAAAGTTTTTAGAATTTTTAAAACATATGGCAAACAAACTACAGTGAAATATTGACAATAGCAGTTCTCTTTGCTTTTGGTCTAAAACAAAGGAAAAATAAAACATAAAAAAGAATATTTTCAATTATTTATATGTATTTCAAAGGCATAGGTATACCTCAATGCACGCAAGGAGGATCCTCAAAGCCATTTCGTGGCAATATTTCCCTCGTGATGGATAGGAACCATATCTAATAATTATTTAAAAAAAAAAAAAAAGGTCAATAAATAATAAGCCCAATAATCTGAAAACCATAGTTTGATTGAAGGTGAGACAAGTACAAAACCCTCACTTGGAATAGCAAACCTCCCCACTACTCCCACATAGTACTGCCATATCAGTTGCAGTACACATCAGCATGCCCCCATCTACAACTGATTGGACAGCAGAATCCAAGAACACAGAAGGTGCGCCATAAGGATCAAGATCAACCTGAAACACCAATAACCAAAAAAGATTATGAATACTGGATTATTTTGAAAATGTTGATAAATACTAGGCTAACTTTATATCCTAATATATCACAACAACAGGAAGGATGGGTGATAAGTAATCCTTGAGAAGTGAGAACAGGGAGTGAAGCCGTCCATTAGTCTTATTCAGATAAGTTTGGAATTGACAGAATATCCAGAGAAAATTACCTATAGATGCATTTTTTTTTAATTCTTTCTTTTTCCATAAAATACATATAATTATATATATATATATATATATATATATATATATATATATACACATATATATTTTTAAAAAGCACCTGCGTACCACATCAAATTCTTTTGGATGGGTGAGCATAAATACACGAGCGTCAGCAAGATGTGGCTCCACCTTTGAACATGCTACTGAACCATTAAACTTTATATTTCTCTTGCAAGCTTCAACAGAAACTGAAAAAAGAGCAAATGATTACAACAAGTATTATGACTACAGGCCTCATTCAGGCACTAGATAATAACTAATAAACACTTGCACATGGCTCAATAAGTGAATTTTAAACTGGAGGGTGAATTTATTTTAAATTTTTTTTTGGGATGACAGGGAACCCCTTCAAGGTATGGGTCAGTGGGACCACCACTGAGGGGCAAACCCCGGATGCCTACACACCCCCACTGAGCAGGCATTGAATAAATCGTGAAATGCCTCAACAAGGAGTCGAACCAGAGACTTCTGGGTTTATAGGCATTGGGTAATTGTGAAGCAACACAATTATTAGTGGAAACGGAGGCAGGAACACATATCTGCAATATACACACAAATGTCTGTTCTACAAACATGTATCTAGTTTTCTTGGACAAGTGTGTACATGTATCTCCAGAAAAGTAAGCATTACAAAATGAAGTATACTTTTTTTGGGATAAGTACAAAATGTCATATACTGAAATATAAATAGCAACCTTTATCATTGTCTACTGCCACGACTTGGCCTATTCCTTCTACTTCACGAGCATATCTTAGAGATCTCAACCCAGAAGCTGCCAAGGCCTGTACATTCAAAAGGAAATCACAAATTATTTAATAATACTAAAGATTCAAATATTCCTAACAAACTGTTCAAACTGGAACAAACCAATGTTATTAAAAAATGTTAACTTAAATTAATAACAGAAGATTATAGAAACACCTCAAGAACTCTTGCTGGCTTCAGTTCTCCACGTCCTTTTCCCTCAGGGGTCTTGACCAATTCTTTTGAAATGCTACATGGTTCATCCTGATGTACCTCTTCAGACACTTCACATTCTCCATTAGCTTCTTCATCATTCATGAGAGATTCATCAGCTGCTTCTCCAGCAGGTTCAGAGGAATCCTTCTCAGAAGCCTTTGTTGCTGCTTTCGTTCTTTTCAACAAATATGCTTCATGCTCCTGTTTGCGTTTGGATATAAATGACCTCAAGACAGCAATAGACATGTCTCTGTTGTCAACCTGATTATTACATATTTAAACAATTAGAAGCCTTCACGTGTGCAAGAAAACCACAAAGCAGGTAAGAGAAGGTAATTACGACCAACAATTAGCTATAACCACCAAAAATTACCTATACCATGTCACATCTTCCAAAATATTATCAATATAATAGAGCAAAGTTTGAAGATCACATTTTGTTGTTTAGAAAAGTTTGAACTCTGAAGGTATCATCCCAGGTCACACTTTAGAGAATGGCACGATGCATGAATAACAAAACTTATCTAATCTTATCTTCCCATGGTACTCTAAAATCCTCACCTGCTATAATCTCCACCTCAATTCACTAATTGCCACATTAAGAAAGCTCAAAGCAAATCAATTGTAGTTTATTGCATTTAGATTATTTCCTTTTCTTTTTTTTTTTTTTTTTTGGGGGTGGGGGGGGGGGGTGGGGAACTACACATGAATAGGAATCCGTCTCTTCAAAAAATAACTGGGGGCTAGGCTGCCCACCAATCACCACTTACATCCCAGCAAAAGTGGGAGCTTTGTGCACAAGGTAGTACCTTTTTAAACTAACATGCAACTAAGGTCTTGAACCCAATACATCACCCTCCAACCCATTCTTTTGGGCGAAGGAAGTGCCAGTTGAGCTATAGCTCATTAACGCATGTAAATTTTTTCCAATGTCAAATGAAAAAGGCAACGTACATACACAAAATCTGTCACATACTGAATTTCTGCTCAATTCCAGAACATTTATAATCTCAATCATAAGCAAATCAAAAGGTTCTCTTTGCTAATTATATAACACCCAAAAACCTCAGTGAATAATCAATTGGACTTCAATTTATATTCTACTAACAATCAAACGTTTCAACACCAGAACCCCATCAAAAAAAAAAATAAAATAAAAATTCTGAGCAACCAAACATATATCTTCAAGTACTAACAAGGACCCATCAAAGTCCCAAGTCAGAATCCCATCTAAAACACAAAACCCATTTAAAAAAAAAAAAAAATTCATCTTTTCAACAAAACATAACAGAAAAACCATAAAATTGCAGAAAAAGAAGAAGAAGATTAAGGCACCTGGCTGGGATTGTAAAAGACCTCATTTTTGCGCATTAGAATCTCAGCCTCTCCCTCCTTGATGATAGTATAATCTTGGGGATCCGCCGACATTGTTCCTCCTCCCCCTCCTCCAGTTTCATGCATATCCTTCTTCTTCTTCTTCTCCTCGTACCTTGTCCTTTGCTTATTACTATATATCTACAGACAAGACTTTAGAGAGAGAGAGAGAGAGAGAAGCTAAAGACTTATTTATAATACAAATGAATCTTATTGGGGGAGTTTTTAAGGTTTTTGCAGTTGGGAGAGTTTGAGAGAGCTCGTGCAACAAAGAGAGGTATGTATGTCTGTGTGACTTTAGCCTGACATTATATCGGGTTAGACGGCTAGTTGTGTTGAATTGATTTGAAACCCTATGAGGATTTTTTTTTTCTTTTTTTTCTTAAACCCTAATAACTAATAAGTACTAGTAACTAGAATCTGACCACGCATTCTCAAAGGTTTTTTTATTTTTTGGGTAAAAATTAATAATTTATATTTATTATAATTTAAATTTTCTACTTTTTTTCAATCATAAAAATTAAAAAAAAAAATGTCTAACAAATGTGGAGGTTAGTGATAATAAGGAGATCTTGAGTGAAAAAGTGAAAAACAAAAATAAAAGCTTGAGAAATTATATAGTAGTAACTGCTTTTTAGTGGGGATGTTGGGATGATAAGGATGGATAGAAGTTATAGTATTGGTTTTATAGTAAGAGTATTTTTCTTTTCTTTTTTAATAAAGAAGAAAAGATTTGGAAAAATAAAAACGTAAGATTAGAGTAATGAAATTTTAAAAAAAAAAATTGAAAAAAATGGACAAAAGAAACAAATACATCATGATGAAGTAAAAAAAGAAAACGTGGGGTGAGTTTTGTAGATTTGAGAAGTTTTAAAACTAACAAAAGAGTGGTCCTATTTTGTAGGGAGTTGGAGAGTAGAAGTAGAAATTTAAATCAACATAAAAGTAGGAGTTTATTAAAAGCATGAAGGTATTTCAACGTAGAAGTAGGAATTTATTATTTTTATCAATTTATTATTTTAACCTCATTTTTAAGTTTTAGGCAGAGGTATTTTTGACAATAAAAAAAGCATTAACTAACTTTCTTTTACCAATATACTATTTTAACTCCATTTTTAAGTTGTTGGTTAATTAATTTAGGAGTATTTTTAATAGGAAAAAAAGAAATAACTAACTTTTTAAATTTTCTTATATAATATAATATAAAGATAATAACTATCGAATCGGTGCATGCTAGAATTTGTTGGTCTTGATTTTCCATTTACTAATGTGAGATGTATGGAGGATTTGTTTTGGACTTGTGGGCTAATTATTTATTAGACCCGTTTTTTAACATCAATTAGGCCTTAATTGAAATTGCAAATGAGAGGCAAATCTATAGATGTACTTCTATGAGAATCCACAAACAATAATGATGCATAACTAAATGATGGCGTGCTCCAAAAGGTCCAAAACCCATTAATTTTAGGGAAAACGCATGATACTAACACTTATGGACTAGTCACTTTTATTGGTAAAATTATTATGTACTCATTATCAATTAATTAAACTCATGATGTTACTCATTATTTATATTGAAAGACATCAAATGATGGTAAGAATCCAAGTCAAATAGGCAAATATTATTTTTATTAAAAAGATACTAAAAAAAGATAAAAATAAGTGTAAAGCAAGAGTAATGCTATGGTCACAAATTATTTTACAATACCTTTACAAACTGTTGATGTGACCAACTTCTTATTAATTTTCATCTAGACCCACTATTAGTATCACTTTTTCATTTAACTATTTACCATATCAGTAGTTTGTAAAAAAATTGCAAATTTTTTTTGTCCTTCTAGCATTACTCATAAGGTAGATTTGTTGACCCTCCCTATTTTGAGAGAGAGAGAGAGAGAGGTCCCTACTTGGCCACATTAATTTCAAACTCAAAATAAGACTGCAAATAAACCAAACAGTTTAGGCTTAGCTCAAGAAAAATGCCTATTTATGTTCATTTGTTTAGCAAACAAGTCAAGCTCATGCCCTAATTTAGGCTCAACCATTAATAATGAGTTAGTGAACAATTTTGTAAACATGAGGCTTGATTTGATTATATATAGTATTATATTTTTATATGTATACTAGTCTAAACATATATTTATATAGACTTGAGATTAAATTGTATAAATTTGTATATAGGTCCATATGATATCAAATTATTGTTTACTAGAGATGGATTGGTCTTATTGGAACTGTGTAGGTAGTTTATTAATAATATAAACAGTTTATTGTAGTAAACATTCATAGATTTGTGAAGAGATAAAAAATTTGAGTAATGGTTTTACTATATATGGGAAAAGAATAAATTAATAAGTATTAAGTAACTCGTGAATAAACTTCAGATTGTTCAACAAGAAAATGAACTAAACTTAAACATAATCTTATTTGGTAATTAACTTAAACTCGACCCGTGTTCAAAATAATACTAAATGAACAAGTCCAAACTTTTTAATATTCAACTTGGCTCGGCTCGGCTTGCCTAATTACGGCCCTAATTCAAAAGACAATTGCCCTGTTGAATTAAAGTCGGTAAATTTTAATGGTAAAAGTAAATGACACAATAACAATTCTATTTGTACAAAACAAAACCTCTTTGATTGTATAATTACAAGTTTGCTTTCACATAACTCACAAAGTAAAAACAATTAAATGAAAAATAGCTTAACTAATCCATGCAGACACTGCATAAAGAGGCCGTTCATGCCAACAGATCATCAAACTAGATTTATCATTCATAATTTTATAACCATCCTTACCATAGGCCTCAATAATCTGCTTAGCATCACACCACATGTGCGCAGGCTTGAACCCAGCTCCAACAAACCTAACAATCCACTTTGCATACCTCTCATGCCTCTCCTCCCTTTCCAACCCTTCACACGCCACAATATCTACAATTTCTCTTCCAAACATTTCCTCTATGCCAAGTCTCTCCTCAAATGAAAGAGACCCACAATTGACATCCAATGAATCAAACATGGCACTATAATAGTGTAAACCCTCAACAAACCTGTCCGCTAAACGATCTAAGTTATGATCGGCTTCTTGCTCAACTAAGAAAAACAATTTTGGTGACATTGACCGAACCATTGCTAAAAATTGTCCCATTTGCTTACAATCCTTAACTTTGTTGCCTTTGTTGGGCCCAAAATGTGCATCCACTCGATCATCCTCTGCCAATAAGACGTGAAGATTTAGTATTGAAACAAAAGCCAATGCTTCTCCTGACCTTACCTTAAACATGTCTATGGTCAGCTCTCTTAGACTAACATTTACAGGGTTGAATTGGAAGGGAATGTCCAGTCCTTCTGCCTCTTTAACAAGCCTTAGGCCCAACTTCTCTAGAACAACTTTGTTGCCATTTACACAAGTGATCTTCAACCGGGGAGGCTCACGGGCCTGGGCCATTAGAGCAAAGCTTTGGATAAGTGGGGCCCAAAAGTTGGGATCGCCGGAGCCCAAATCCACGACGTGAATTACACGTTCTGCCGACATGGCTCGGACCAAGGTTTGGGCTATGATGGAGTAGGAAAAGCGAAGATAAGGGAAGGCCTGTGAAAATAAGGCCCAAGATGGAACCATTTCATGATTAGATAGCTGTAGAGAACGGTTTGTTAGGGCCTTATAAAGGCCTGGCCAGCGCTTGACAAGGCGGCTTGCTAAGGCGTAAGCGAACTGGGCCGCTAGCCGTTGCATGGAATCACCGGTAACTGAGGCAAGCGGTGATATGTGGCGGAGACATGCATCGGCACGGTGGAGATTGCCAGATGAGGTGTGGTTAGCACATTTCAAGAGGAGTTGAATGAGACGTAAACCTCTTTCTTCAGACTTATTTATGGCTTCAATGCGAGCGGGCTTAGTTGGGGATGGTGATAAAGTTAGGGAAAGCGCTACATCAGGCTTTAGTGCTGGAGATGATGAACTCATTTGAGCTTGTTCCTCTAAAGCTAGAGCTACACTTTGATCATGTAGTAAAGGTTAAATGAAGGTTATGAGGAATACTTTCAAGCTTATAAGGGAATCATATATATATATTTTTTGAAGTAGGTGGGAATGAAATGAGAGCTTTACTGTTGGAAGTATGTGAGAGACTGAGAGTTCCAAATGAACGAGTACAAAAAATAAAAAGAGTGTTTTTAAAAAACATATACGAGTTGAGTTCATTGACTTCTGGCGAAAGATGGGGTTCACACTTCAAAGGAGTTGAATAATACTTTGTCCTCATAAAAAGGAATATTTTTGAGACTATGGCTTGGAGAGTATTCCGACCTCTAGAACTTAAAAATAAATCAATATTTTATTAAGTTTTTAATTAATTGAGAGTTGGGATCACACATCCAAATGATATGAGCTTGATAATATGCATAATTTGGGTTAATTATATACTTTTATTGGATTTCAAGTTAAAGAGCTTAATATTTAGCTCAAACTAGGATTATGTAATTAATCGGACCGAAATCAAGTTTTTATTACACACAAACTTGTGTGTACGTAACAGGATGTGTGTAGAAGTGTATTTAGCTTTGCTCAAATGTATAGATTCATGATATGATTTGTTGCAGGCTTGCAGCATAAGACTTTTTAGCCTTCCAATGAAATGCCATTGCATCAGCATTAGAGTTTGGTAGTGGTGTCCTCATCACTTGTCATCAACCAAAAGTTCTTTGTATTCATGTGTGTGCCTATGCATGTGAGTAGAGATAAATTAACAAAGAGGTCCAAGAACAAAAATTTGAAATTACAGTAACGACGAGCAAAGAAGGAAAATTCGAAATTCTATATTAATTATCATTTCTCTTTTTATTTTTTGTGCAAATGTCTTAACTTTTTGCTGAGTGGACGCTTGCTTAAACGTTCCCTAAGAAAACAAAGAAAATATATATTTGATTTTATTTATTTATTCTAATGGACATTGTACTTTGGATAAACAATAAAGTATAGGACACAAAAAAAATTATATATATACTAAGATAGCAAACTGTATAATGGTTGAATAATAAAAATGCAAAATACATTTTTGGTCATTGTATTTTCATCATGTTTTCAATTTGGCCCTCAAGTTTGTATAACTTTATTTTGATTCTAATATTTTTAAACTTGCTATCATTGCAGCTCATATCGTCATCTCACTTATAGAAAACGTAATTTTAAGCTAGCTGTGAAGTCCATTAATCATGTAGACTTTTTTTTTTGTGAGTTAGATGATAGCTAGGTGTAAGACTAAATTGTCTCATTTGATCATTTCATATATGTTATAGTTTAATAAGAAGTTACATGTCCTTAAATTAACATTAGTCATTGAAGAAGTAGGTTTTCTAAGTAACTCTAACTTTGACGGGCAAGTACTGGAGGTTATATATACAAAGAATTTGATCCTCTCTCTACCTGATAAAAGAGACATTCAGTTACCCCTACCATATACACTGAATAGTTAAAGAGAAAAATGGGTCAAGAGAGAGAAACTAATTCTATAAGAATTAATTAAGTGTCTTTTATACTAAAACTTGATATAAAGAAAATTTCAGCAATGAATCAAGGTAAACTTTATAATTAATTTGTGTAGTTGTGAAATCATGATAATTCAAGATCCTAGAATTTATTTTATGGTTGTTTATAATCAAACAATATAAAGAAAACATTTACACAAGGATCAAAATGACAGCAAGTTCAAAAATACAATGACCAAAATGAAATAAAAAATTGAGGACCAAATTGAAAATATGGTCAAAATATAGGAACCAAAAAAGTTTGTCTAATTAATAAAAATGGTGTTAGTGGTTCATACATGTGAAAAGATGTTATATCAATCACAATTTAACACTTCATCTAGTTTTGAAAACTTTTGGATCTCTAGTATTGCTCTTAGACAAATGAATTGTCACATAGAAATTTAAGGTGTTTATCATTGTGATATGAGTGATTGTACAAATATTAAGAAAAAATTTTCTAATGATTGACATGAACAAGAATTATGAATATTGTTAGAATAATTTAGGATATTTCAATAAATGTGGAAATCATGATTTTATAGAATTTCATGTACTACTCTAGTTTTGTAATACCATGAGTTACTATGGTTTCAAGGTTACCAATTATTCAAGTCTCGGTCTCAAGGTGCCTGTACTGGGCTTGACTGAGTGTGCTCCCTAGTTCAAGTCCTGCTACCTGCACTTTGAAAAGAATTTCCTGGGCCAGTGCTTTACCCCTTCGTGGGTCCACCCGGCACGAACAGTAATTAGTCTCTGGTTGAAAACTTTGAGGAAACATTGTAGGAAACCAAAAAAAAAGAAAAATGGTTACCAATTAAGCCTAATATATTCTTACATGTATCCTATATTAGGTTATTTGTAACACAATTCATCGTAGTAAAAATATCATCGTCTAGGCTTTATGTTGCAAATGTAAGTTATTAGGCCAAATCATATTAACTCTTTCTCATTTTATCTTACTTCTACTATTTCTCAATTTACTAGCTACATTGCTTTATCTTCTTTCTCTTTAGTTTTAACATGGTGTCAGGACTAAATTCTTTGTTATGTATCAACCTCCGACACTTCTACTATCAACATCAAATCTCACACCTGGAAATTTATATCCATATGGACCCGATCTATACCCACACTCCTAATATCTCCATTTGAGTCCTCTCAAAATCATTGTCTCACTGTCTCACATGCGGCGCGTCAGAGCCCTCACTCCAGTTTTATCCTAATGACATTCTCCATGCTCCACACAATACACATGTATAGGTGCCTACTTGCGCTCTCGTGTTAGAGTTCTTCTGCATTTTTTATGGCATCACAGCCTTCACGGGCTTCTTCCTTTAATTTAGACGATGTTAAAGGTTTCTTAGTGGGTCATAATTAATTCAATGGGCATTGAAGACCTTCCTTACATTGAAGATTTTTCTTCCAAACTCAAATTTTTGTAAAGCCTCAACATTGAGTTTGAGGGAGATGTTAGAATATATTAAGATATTTCCATAAATGTGTAAACTATGGTTTTATAGAATATCATGGTTTTGTAATACCATGGATTACTATAGTTTTAGGATTATCAACTAAGCGTGCTTAATGTATTCATATATTCCTTATAGGTTCTTTGCAGTTTGCAACGCAAATCATCATGATAAAAATTTAGCCGTATAGGCTTTTTGCTTTTTGCTAAGGGCATGTTTGGTAGACTATAATAGACACTGTAATGTAATAGATATTCCTATGGCATAACTATTCGGTTGTTTGGTTATGTTTTTATTACAATAAATTGGTTATGTTTTTATTACAATGAATAGTTATTTCTTATGAATAGTTATTCTTCAAAATGAGGAATAACTATTTTTTATCAAAAGTACTGAATATCTATTCTTTCACCTTATGTAATAACTTTTTAAAATTTTTTCCTAAAAAGCCATTAGTTGCCACATCTTCAAAATGAACGAAAATAAATTTTCCTTGTTAATTATTAGCTCTATTTTGAATACCCTAAAATAAGTGTATTTTAGGAAATTTGACTTAAAAATGATTTAATTACACCTTCTTTTTATACTCTACTAAATTGTGGATGCATATTCAAGATTCTATTTCTAAATGGTTACCAAACTAATGAATAGTACTACTTATTACATTTCAACTTAATGTATTCTTTGTAATACTTATTCCTATTTTCATGTAATAATCATTACCGTGTACCAAATGTGCCCTAAGGATGTAAACCTTCCTGCTGAATCATGTTTACCATTTCTTATATTTTTTCTCTCTCAATTTACAATTTACACCACTCTTATGTTCTTTCTTTTTAATTTTTAACAAATCTGGGGCCAATTATCCCAAACCCAGTGCCTCTGACTTCTGAGAATGTAAGACGCACCCTTCTTCAATGTCTCCCTTGTGTTATTTGATCTGGATTTGCTTCAAAGAAATAGAGTCTGTTATAAACATTATAGAGCAAACATCATATTATTTGAATCACACCGTAAATTCTAAAATAATATGATGAATCAAAGCTCATATACAATGCATCAAGCATTCACTCAATTAAAACAAAATCGATTGTCATAATCAGTTGATGTACGTGCCGCCTACCCACAATCGAACTCCTTGTTCCTATCCACGCAGCTGCCTGGAAGCTGGCCATCAAAACCCCTTTATTCGTCACAAATTTTAGTTTTATAATATCAATTATATATGCATACACTACCTAATTCATGTTCAACAGTGACAATTAGCATTTTGGTCAATTCTTTATAACAATAAAACAAAATGCTAGTGGCAAAATTCTCTCATGGAGGACAATCCGATGTATTGCAAATAAGATTCAGAATAATAGGCCATGACTTGATTAATGATACCCAAGAGTGAAAATATAAAAGCAATTTTACTATTTCCCTTGATTTGTCTTTGTTAATGATGACAAGCACCATGGATTCAATTAAGCCGCAGCAAAGGCTCATTGCCCGGACGGTATTTTACAATCTCATCGTTTCATATCTGCAAGGACTATGTTCTCCTTTATATAAGCAACCTTTGAAGCAAAAATTAGATTCTTGAATAAAAAATACGGAATATTTAATATTAACAAAAAAAAGGGGACAGAAATATGAGGAAATAACATTTGTAGTGGGTAAAATATTAACTCAATACAATATATTTGTTTTTGTTACAAAGGAAACCACAAATATATAAAACCCAAAAACCCTCGCTCTCAAACTCAAATCAAGATGATTTGCCTCCCTCTCACTCAACCCAAACGATTCGTATAATGTATATCACGTAGTTTCTCTTCTTGGTTTTTCTCTCTTTGCTTTGTCTCTCCATTGTCCATGATCTTTAATTTTCACAGAGATGGCGAGCTATTTATAGGAGGGACGAACCCATTCCATTGGAAAAAATGGGGAATGGTGGTGATATCCCTGTCAAATTGACCATGCCTTGGAAAATAGGAGGAGGGCTCATATACCTAATTTTGTCATCCCAACTGCTGAGATGGTCATTCACTATTTAATGTTGGATGGATGTCACTAGTCAATAATGATAAATGCAGAGACGATAGCTTCCTTTTCCCTTTAGTTATTTTGTCTCGAAATTATTGAAAGAGTCCATTGCCTTAGCAAAGGGACACTTCTCACTAGTTATAAGAATAATATCCATTTGTATTTTAATGGATATTGCAGCTTTTTTTATTGGTTTCGCACATTGTATCTTTAAAACTTTCAACTAGAGATTAATTATTATTCGCGACGAGTGAGCCCTAGAGGGGTAAATCGCTGGCCCAAGGGGTTTTTCAAAGTGCAGGTACTTGGACTCCAACTGGAGAGCATACCCAGTCGAACCTGGAACAAGCACTTTGAGACCAAGTGTCCAACTACTTGTCCAACTCACCTGGGTTATATTGCAGCTTTGCATAATCTAGAGATACATCAAATGAATGTCAAAATTGCATTCTTAAATGGTGAATTGAATAGTGAAATCTATATAGAACAATTAGAGAGATTCATTGTTCCTAGATAAGAAAAGAAAATTTGTAGGCTTGTTAAATCTATGCGGATTAAAGCAAGCTCTAAAGAAATATTTGACAATGCAATGATGTCAAATGGGCTTAGAATAAACGAATGTTACAAATGTGTATATGTCAAGTTGGCTATATCATTGTGTGCCATTATTTTGATGATATGCTCATTATAGGTAGCAATAATTATATTGTTAAAAATTTACCAAAATGATGCTGACCAGTAAGTTTGACATTAAGATTTAGGTGTTGTAGATATAATAATAAGAATGAAGATTTCAAGAACATCTAATGAACTTTTCTCAATCACACTATATTAAGTACTCAACAAATTCAGGACATATGATGAAAATCCCAAAAGAACACACGTAGATGTAAATCTATATTTAACACAAAATAATGGCAGAGGTATATCTCAATTAGAGTATTCTTGGACAATTGTCAATCCAATGTACATAAGGAACTGCATCGATTAGACATAGCTTACTATGTCAACAAGCTAGGTAGGTACATAAGTAACCAAGGGGTAGGCCACTAGAATGCAATAGTTAGGGTACTAAGATATTTGATATACACTCAAAACAATAAATTGTATTATACCAGTTATTTGGAGGCACTTGAAAAGGATATAGTGTTGCGAATTGAATATCTGACTCAAAATACATAAAATCCACAACATTTTAGATCTAGTATTTCATGAAATGGTTAAACATGAAAGACGTTTAACAATTAGATTACCAACAAAAATGAATAGTAGGGCCAATATAAAAATGTAATCAAATATGAAAGGCTAAAATAAAAATTTTGAAGCTTAAAGGGCCAAAATGAAAACCTCAAACTTTTAGAACCAATAATTTACTTCATCAGTTGAAAAACACCTAGCCAAACAAGATTTTTTAAATGCGACCCACTACCTTTTGTATTTAGAACACCAAACATATTTTTAAGATGGGCGACCAAGCAGGTCCTTGATGCAACAATGGACCAAAAAAAAACCAAAAAAATATCCTTCTGTTAACGGCTGAGAAGATGGAAGCCAAGTATCATATAATGGCAAACTTCGCTATAACTCTCAGAATATCAACTTTTGTCCAACCTGTTAATGCAAATTATCATACAAGTCTTCTCTACGCTGCTATCCGGTAGGCATGAGAAAATATTAAAAAGAGTTGAAATCAAAAACTCTGGAACCCCACTACCTAATTACAGAAACTACCTTCTTCAGTTCACGCAAAAATTATAATCAAAACCCTATGAACACTAAAGAGACTCCTGTTTAGCTTCTGCAAGATATACAAGATCCCACGCCAGACACTGAACTCTTTTTAGCAGCAATAATCAATATCCACTGGCAAACTGTGAGAAACCCATGTTGACAGGCAACAACAAAGCCAGGCATCAATGAATTTCATAAACCACCCTCAACAATCAACATTACCAATCAGAGGGTCAGTTTGCATCTGGCGTACAAACTGTCCTTTCACTCGAGGACGTTGCTCTGCCAGTCTTTTCCGGCTGTGATATCGGACCTGAGCAAGAAGATTTAAATTAAATTCAAGTTAGTGTGAGATTTTAGTATTTTCAACACAAGCAACTAAAAGTGTGTGCATCATTCTTAGCAGATGAGCCATGATGGGTCTCTGAAACTAGGTTCATGAGATCTAAGTAAGGACTTAATTGGAGCTTCAAAGATAGTTGAAACCACTAATGCAGCTTAATACAGGATCAAGAATCACGGCCATAACTGTTAGAAGAATATATTCATGACTATGCATAGAACAGAAAAGGAATTGGGGTAGCAGCATGTATTCTGGATGGAGAAAGCAAACACATAGCTGCATTGGAGCAGACATCAATTTCTGCATAAAACTGGAATATAGGAGATCATGAATCCAACCTCAGATGAATCAAATATAGAAAGAAGTTGGTACCTTTTTCTCATAGCACCGATCTTTTCGCTTCAGTCGGAACTTTGTGAGAGCTGCTTCTCTCTGGCTAGAGCGAGAAGAGTCCAGTCCTCTAGATCCATCATGAATAAAGTGACCACTTTCGCTCAAACTCTCAGGGGCAGTGACATTCTCATCCCTCCCAGTGGAGCTGTTCCCAAATGCAACACCATTAATATGATCTACAGCACCATTGCTAGTAGTTGTCTGACCAGCAGCGGAAGAACCATGTCTATGTTCCTCCACAGGCTCCAAATCATTCTCCTCATGCTCAGCTTGGTCAGCTTGGTGAATGGAATTGTTGGTAGTCTCATTTGAGCGGTGATAACCTTGTTCTGAGCTGTGAATTTCAGGATTCGATTGAACCGAAGTACTTGAAATGAGGGGAGACTGATCTTGCTGGCAGGTCGATTTGGGACTCCACACAGGGGGTAGACCAGGTTGAGTATGAAGCATGGATGGAAACAAATGCCCGTAGCCAGCACATATATTATCATACCTTACCCCTGGTACAGGAATCATCCCAAGCTGATGACTTGGAAACTGTAGCTCAGCTTGTCCAGATTGACCAATGAGCAAACTTGTGATATTTTCCTGACTATTACTCAATGTAGCATCATGCTGAGGAAAAGTACCATTGGTATGTCCAGAGAGTTGATTGGATGACAGTTCATGGGTTTCACTTGCATCCTCCTTGGCTTTGGTACAATTGCTGGACACTATTGGGAGAAGGGGTTGCAGCATCTTACTACTATTATACCTGCAGAAAGAATAATTTGTTTGATCAGAAATTCAATGATGAAACTTTGACAGTGTATAGCTCATTAGTTTGAAACATAATGTTATGTGCTAAACTTACTATTTTTAAGCATTTTTTAGACTTTTAGTTTGAGATCTTAAAAATTTATGAAATATTTATATTATTAGTAGCTTAGTAGCTGATTATAAGAGTTTGTAAAATCTTAAAATCCAATATTCGACCTTCTCACCTGATCTTGAATATCCTTTCAACAATCCTAGATAGGATCCCATTTTAACATCCTTGCTACTACTACTGCTACTACTCCGCACTTTCACAACCACCTCTATCATCACCTCCATTGCAATTGCCATAACCACAACACCAACAACTAATCTATAATTTTGGTGAACATTATCATAAATTCATAATTATAAGTAAAAGAAAAGTATTTTAACCAAAAAGAAACAAAATATTTTTTGTTAAAAAAATAGAAAAGAAAGAAAAATAGAAGATAATTGGGCTTTCTTTCCTCTCAATTAACCTTTAAGAAAGAAAATCAACTCTATCTTAAATTTTTCCTTGACCTCGGTAACTCACCATGAAAAAGCAGACCCATTAGAGTGATTCAGCGTATGCCTTCCATCAGTCCCTTGATAATTTGAAGAACTCATGCAAGTTCTTCTCAAAGAAAGCTCCAAATGTGGATCAAATTCTAACTTACTTGTGCCTCCATCAGTATAACTAGAGTTCCCAGCAGTGCACTTATTGTGATTATCAAATGTGCCAATCAAGTCAATAGCTCCGCTAGAAGGTTCAAACAGTTCATCATTGCAGCCATGAATCTCACTAGCAATATTAGCATTGCCTCTATTACTTTCTGCTGGCGCACCCTCACTTTGACTCATTGGTTTAGCACAAGCATTTTCCTTCAATCTCAATGCAGTTGAGTCATCAGCTTCTCCAAAGGGCGCAACCTCTGATTCCAATCTATTTGATGTTTCTGCAGTAAATAGTTTGTCAGATTTCCCCATTGTTAATATTAATTCTATATATATATATATATATTAATGTTGAAAAAGGAAGACAGGAAAACAAAATAATATGACAGACCTTCATTTTCACTCTCAGGCGTAATCGATTCATTATCCAGCTTAGCACATCCTCCATGCTTGTCCATATGACTATTGCTCATATTTGACGTACTCCCACATTTCATCTGTGAAAGACCCTGCATATTTTTTACGTATGCACTCTCAGCTTCCAAGTAAGGTGTTGTACAAGAGCTCTGCACAAGAGGCGGCAAAACATGCAGTCCCTATGTAAAACTTCATGAAGCCAACCTACTATGGAAAAAGAAACTTTTCCCAAGCTACAAGTGGCCTTACATATGCTTGTTCCATGGATCCTGGATACTCTATTCTAACAACTTATTTATTTTCATGTCAACTGTACAATCTGTGGGAGTTTACAAACAAAAGGAAAGGGGGAAAACAGTTGATGGTTAGCTACAGTCGGAATGGTGATTCTTAATATGTTCTTTAGTTGTAACACACTCAAAGGAGGCTGACATCCGAGAAAGTTCTAAATGCCAACATAAATGTGTATATTTATTAACTGAAAACAATACTTCCCTCACAATGCACAGCATACATATTACAATGCTTTATTATTATTATTATTATTATTAATAATATTTTTTTGAGAATGACTACAACATGAAAAGGTGCTTACTTGGGCATCACTCCCTTTCTCACTGCATTCGATATTTTTGTGTGTATAAACATAACAATCACTTGAATGATTGCTTGCTGCATTATTTTCAGAAGAGGCTTCAATTTTTTGACAAACATATCCACCACCAGTCAGCTGTAAAAAAGGAATTAATAAAAAAATAAAATTTATAAGTTGATTTGTATGCCACAATAAAACAAAGAAACAGAACGAATCCAAAAATAATATTAAGCAAAGTAAAAAAAATGTAGAAGCATACAGTTTGCCTTCTCCATACATGCTGCCAAAGGTTCCTTAGCTCATTCTTCCGGACAGGCTTTATGAGAAAGTCGGCTGCACCTTTAAACATGCATTTCAGTACCATGCTAATTGAATCATTCGAAGACATCACTGTATTACCATGAGAATAGATGTTAATAAATTTAGCTTCATACATTATTCAAAACGAAGATAATAAAATGGAGCAAAAGTCTAGTCAATCTAACATACTTATAACAGGAATGTTTTTGCAAACGTCATGCTCCATGATTAAAGTAAGAAGTGCAAATCCGGATATTGATGGAAGCTCCACTTCGGTTAATACAAGATCTATGTTATGGGGTCTCCCCTTTAACGTCTCCCATGCCTTTAATCCATCAGAAACTGCAGCAACTGTTTGAAAAAAATACAGTTTATGTTAAGTTTCAAAACAGTGATCTGTTGAAAGTGAAGATCTCATATCTTCAACAAACTTCGCTAGATGATAAGCATACAAAATAAAGACGAACTGCAATTAGCTGAAGCAAATTGTCTGAATTCCAAGTAAATTAAACGCAGTTGATGAACAAAAGCCAATTTTTGTAAAGGGGGTCAAGACAGTATCTAATCTACCGATCCATGCTTCAATTTAAGATGATCGATCATGTGGGTGTTTATTTGCAAACCCCACATTGCTATGACACCATTCACTTAGGTACAATAAGATATATACCACAAAATGTGCATATAAGTTTACTAAGCGCGCTAAACGCGAACGCTAACTGTACATAAGCAAATAAGCTAACGCGCTAAGTATCTCAAAGTGGCGGGATTACTTTCCGAACAGCAAAGAAACTCACTTAATCCTTAATCATTACTACTCACTAAGCCATCAGTTAAGCACAATAAACACTAACCATCTAAATTTAGCTACAAAAACCACCACAATTATCTAGCCTCTCCAAATCTTCATAATTTTGGTGCAGTTGTGTCGCTAAACTTCAATAACAAAACAATGTCTCCCTAATTTATTAGTAAACAAACCAAAAAAAAAAAAAAAAATCAAAAGTTATGTCTGTTCAAAAAAAATTTCTTTTTAGTTAAATTTGACAGAAACAGTCACGAACATAATGAAAAAAAAAAAAATTTTGAACATAATTTTTGTGTGCAGGTGAAAGAAAATGAAAAAAAGAAAACGAAATCGGGAAGAGTGAAAGAAGTGACCTTTGTAACTGCATTTGCGGAGGAGCGCGGCGATAATTTGTCGAGTAGAATCGTCTGCTTCGACCAGCAGAACCCTGAGCGCCACCCTCGGAGGCGCCACCTCATTTCTTCGCCTCTCCTCCGACTCCACCTCTTCCTCACCACTCACCACCACTTCTTCTTCACCCATCCTCATACAAACAAAACCCTAATTTCTCAACAAACAAAAAACTAACACACTACTACCAACAACACTATAGCAATGTGAAGAAGCAAGCAAGAAAGCAAAGTGAACAAAGCGAAAGCAGAGAAAAAGAGTTTATACTACTAAAATCTAGCGAGTACTTCTATCTAGAAAAACAAAATATCTGAAATGAAATAAATAAATAAAAACGAGGCCTTGGAATATTGGGAGGATTAAATCAGAGCCGCGAAAACCGGGAAAAATATCTCAGGAGAGAGAGAGAGAGAGAGAGAGAGTCAGATCAAATGGTGGGCCGTCATTGGCCTTCTGGTGGTTGCGGCTGACGTGGCTCTCTTTGCGCCACGGTTTTTGATTTTTCCCTTGTGACTCAAGTTTTTCAGATATGTGGTGCTGCGCTGCTCTGTTTGATTTTGCTTCACTGTTTTTTGGGCCCCACAATGGAGGACACGTGGTGGGGGCACCCTGGGGATTTACCAACTTTATCTTCGGGATGGATATCTTTTTCTTTACTGAGTGCCACGTCGTCTTTGTTACACATTCCATTGTCATCTCATGGTGAGGAGTGTTACACGTGCACCTTTCAACAGAATCTTTGCATCTTTCCTTTGTGGCCTTGAATGGCCACGCTTTGTTTCCTTTTTTTTAATATTTTTTTATAGTATTTTTGTGGTGTGTTACTTGTCTCTTTATTTTAACTTTTTAAAAACATTTTTTTACAAATATTTTTGAGTGTTTGACTATTCTTTCGGTCATAGTATTCTGTTTTCTAGATTACACTGTACTATTATAAGGAAGAAGATTATTTCGGTCATAGTATTCTCTTTGAGGGTAACTACAAGAGGTTCACAAGAGGTTTTGAGTGGCAATTATTTATTGTTCTCATTTGAACTCATCACTGAAATTATTTTTTTAATTATTATTTGTAAAAAAAATCATTCGTTATATTAGCCAGTTATAAAAAATTTTGTAACTACAGTATTTTTCATTGTTCGATATTTATTATTCATGTTCAAATCATTTCAATGTGTTGTGAAATTTTTATATAAAAAAAATCATGTGAATGTGAAATTAAGTGTCATTAATTGCCTTGTAATCATGGTTGTCAAAATCTCGATCTGAAACCTACGATCCTACGATTTTACGATCTCACCTACTCAAAACGATCTAAATCTTTCAAGGATCTTAGCAATCGTTCAAGATCGTACGATTCTCATGATTCCAAACTATTTTGGTTTCTTGTAATCTTCATTAATTTAATAGAAGATTCAGTTAAACCCAAATGAAAAATAATATTCTAATAGATCAAGTTTTGTTATTCTAATGTAGCGAGATAGAGTGTTAGTTGAAAACAAACAAAAAATAACATTCCAATAGAGTGTTACGTTTTGAAATTTTTGATATCTTAAATGATATTTACAAATTGATGTAATAATGCATGGTAATTACATCAAATGAATGCAAATTTTTTATTTTTTATGAATGTATAATTTATGTGATTATTTAACATACCAATTTTTTTTTCTCAAATAATGTAGGATCTTACGATTTACGATCCGATCCTACGATCCACGATCCCACCTGCCTCTCACAATCTCATGTAGGATCCCGATTTTGACAAATAATAGAAAAAAAAGTTATATAATAGATTTTTTTTAATTATATTAAATCTATAATTATATTAATTTTTTTCTTGAAATAGTAGTATTAAATTTAATTATTTCAAAAAAATTAGAAGAAAATTATAACTCTATTAAAGAATATCAGTCATGTCAACTAAAATGACAGCATAAAAAATACTATATATTGTTTGTGACAAGTTTTACTTTATCCCGTATTTTAGTTTTGGCTCACAAAAATCAAACTTCTTGCTTCCTTTTAAAAATCTTCTCGTTTGGTTATTGGCCATTGATCGCGCGGGCCCCACGTGTATGGGCGGCACGAAACACACATTGACGACGAGTTGTGCAATTCTTCCACAACCAGGACTATATATATGTATTATATTCTTGGCTTGTTACCCAAAAGAAAAGAAAAATAAGTAAGGGTTTAATTTATGCCATTCTTAATCAAAATGAGTAAAATGCACGCCACTCCTAGGTCATCTTTCAATGGAGTCAATCACTTTAAAGTTCAAGCACCTATCTTAAAATATGAAAGTTTGACAAATATCTTCTTTTTATATTTATATCTATAGTACAATATTAAACATTGTTAAGACCAATTCATCATTTAGAGTCCTAATAATTAAGTATAATAATTGTTCATTATATATAAATTTTTAGTTAAATTGCAAATTGTGCTGAATTTTACACTTTGAAATTCTATTCTGTTTGCTCCGTCTAAATTTTTCGTTCAATGCCACATAAACTTGTCATGCTTATTTAGTTTGTTCAATGAAATGATGCCATATCATTTTTGTAGCCTAAAAAAAATAAATAATTAAAAATGACATCGCATAATAAAAATGAAGCTTTAGGTAATATATGTTCATAGTATAGTTTTAAAAATATTAAATTTTGATCATTTATGATTTTTATGAGCTATACTTAAGGTTTGCCTAATTACTAAAAATCTTTTGATGTGAATCATAAGTGAAAATTTGGAATTTAAAGAAGTAAATGACTTATTCATGTGCAAAACTTTTTTTTTTTTTTTAAATCTAATAGATGCATGCTATATAATAAATATGCTATTTCTTTTTAGGAATTTCTTACATTAAAATATTTTTCAATATTCACATAATTGGCTTTTATTATTTAAATTGGTCTCAACTACTTGTATTGTATGCATGTGTCTGTGTTTTGTAAAGTCTATATTTTCAGGCTGGCAACCATGAACAAATTGTAACTGGAAACACAAAATCTTAAATTTGGAAATCAAACAGTTGACAATGTTTTACAAGTGTAAATTTGTATTGTTGAATTTGTAGGTACAATTCTCTATATCTAGATTCTAATACAATAGAATAATTCTCTGATTCGATCTCCTTAGAAAAGTCTTCAATTCAAATATTGTGTCGATGTAGTCTTGACTCGAATACAAGATGTCCTCCACTTGGATTGGAAAGTGGATTGAAAGATCCTTGGAATGAAATTGCAATGAATCTCTGGCTTTGTGCTCGTTAAAGATTTCTTGTCCTTCGCGTTCTTTATGTTTTTTGTGGGTTCTTCGAATTTTCTTAATCTTCAAAGATTTGTGGTGGAATTTTTCTAGACTTTAGAGCTTGAATCTAATGAAGCTTTGATGGATCAAAGGCTTTGAAGTTTTTGGAGGCTTTGAAGCTTGATTCCAATAGAACTTTGAGACCTGGAAGAATGATTTGGATGAATGTCCTTCGTCTTCGAAGATTTGTAGTGAAAGTTTTTTGGGGCTTTGGAGGCTTGAATCTGCAGAGCTTCACTAATTTGTAGTTTCTTAATGTTTATGGAGGCTTTTGAGCTTGATTTCAATGAGTTTTGAGATCTAGAAGGATGACTTGAATGTTTTTGCTTCGAACGTTCTTCGTATTTGAAGGTTGAAGTTCTTGATGTTCTTGGAGGCTTTGGAGCTTAATTCCGACATAACTTCAAGATTTCTGAATGTTTCTGAATCCCCCCATAAGGCTAAGAAGGGTCTTTATTTATATGAGTCTTGGAGAGGTATGATCACACGTGATCGGCTTGTTCTCCAAGGGATACATGGCATTATTTGATTAGTCAAAGTGTTCTAATTTAAAATAACACATGACAATATTTAATTTGACTGCTTATGTCATTTAAATTAACACGTGTCGACGTGTGATTAACCCTTAATTATTCTTTGCAATTTTTTTATTTAAAAAAACTTTGAAGATTTCCATTGGTCTCTAAATAATGATAATGGAACCCACTAAGTAGCATGTGGCGCTTTGTGATTAGTTGCAAAATTTTCACTTCTACAGTAACATTTAGAACTTAGTTTGTCTAGTTGTTTAGTCTAGAAATGTCCAATTAAACAAGACAAATTAAGTTCAACACATTTGAAAACTTAAGAAATAAAAAAAGATAACTACAGAAAAGAATCACTTATCTTGACTGATTGAGATTCATGCAAATATGAATTCTCACTTTCTTTCTCAGCCATTGGATTTAGAGTTTTGATGGAACTTACAGATATTTAAATGAAAACCCTCGAGCATGTTTTTAATATTCAAGAGGGTAGTGTTTTGTACACAAATTTGGAGATTTTTCACGCCCTTTTGGAGTTATAGCTGGAAACCTTGTGCAAACAACAAATCCAATTATAAAGTAAAGTTGTTGCATCAAGTCAACCACAGTTGATGATCTAAACTTTTGAGTGGAGATCTCAAAGTTACAAACTGGAGAGTTTGTGTGCAACAGTTTCACAATAAAAGAGTTCATAGATTTGGAGTTGCGTGTAGTCACGTGAGTATGTACTACATAAGGTAGTAGTAGATTTATGGTTAAATATATTGTATAAACTTCTATTCTATTAGTAAAATGTTGCCTAAAGGATTGTTTAGGTCAAATCATTCCTAAATTTTTTTACTTTAAAACCACAGTTTCAAAAGTTTTCTTAAATTATCATTCTAGGTGTTCATGTGATATGTGAACGTTTGATATTTGTTTAAATCAGGTCTATTGCATAATTAATCTTAATAATTATTTGGCTAAGATTGGATAAAATCTGACTCAGTTGGGGTCTAAAACCCCAACATGTTTGTTGCTTATAAATTTTGCGTCTCCCCCATAAATCAAATCCTAGCTTCATCATTGCTCATATCTGCAGTTTGAACATATCTCTCCTTCCCTTACTGTCTAACTAAAAAGAAAGAAGGAGAAAAAGAATATTTTATTAAAGCTAGCTGAAAAGATGTGATTATGATTGACAATCGCCGAAAGGCAAAGGATTTCTTATTGGTTTGGTGTCAGCCAAAAAGATTGTAAATTACGATGTTCTTCTCGAAAATTATAATTAATTGAATTAGATCTTTGAACACTGCTCCTTCAAGAGTAGAGAAGGCTGAAGGATGTTATCGAGAAATTAAGGGGGTGTTTGGTAGAGTAGTTTGAAAATTGTTGTTTATAGTTTTTTGAAATACGTGTGGGTGAAAAAGTGTGTTGAAATGCGTGAAATACTGTTTAAAAACTAAAAAATGTTGTTTGAAATGCCAAACCAAACGGGCCCTAAATGGGCCACTACTTTTAAGATTTGGTTGAAAATTTGGTCATTATTCGCACAATGGAGTTTTCGACTTTAGATAAAGACCCAATAGTTTAGAGCCTATAGTTCTACACTCTCAGTACTCAGTAGTAGCGATCCTAACCCAAAAACTTTGCAAGTCTCGGATAAGCCCAGCTCTCCCACTGGCAAAGCCCCAATGAGGAACTATCTTTGTTTCCTCTCAGGCTGTGGGCTTTTGGGCTACATAGGAACAAATTACTATTCACTAATCAAAGATGAGATTAAATTCAAAGTCCTAACTTGGTTGTTGAGATTCTACACTGCCTGGGCAAGATAATTTTTCTTCTTTTCTATTCACAAAAGGAGCTTCAGACAATCATAATCTTACCATAAAGGTTCAGCTCCGTGATTATTTTTTTATTTTTAAAATTGCTTTTATTTATTCTTTATTTATTCTTACTAATATTTTTAATGGTCTAACTGTAAATGGTAGCTCAATTGGCACTTGTTAATTGTTATTGTGTTTCTAAGGGATGTTCATGATTCAAATTCCCATTTTCTCAACTATCAAATCATATATTGAAAAAAAAAAATGATAGTTTTATGATAGATATAGCCTAAATAGGAAGCGACAAATAAAGACATTTATTAATTGTTAAGGTACAAATTTTCGGGCCCTAATCTTATTAACTCACTCACAAAAAATTACCCATATAAGCCCATAAACTATTTTGGGCCGACATAAATATTTCCTACATACTTCCTACATACTACCCAAAATATTCTCCATATTATTACCCAACTTGGGCTCCCATAAATATTTCCCATATAAGCCTCATAAATTATCTTGAGTCCTCTCACAAATATTACCCATTATATCCCACATATTATCCAACTTGGGTTTTCACAAAAATACTTAACACACTACTACCAAAAGTGGGCTATAAAGTTAAACTATCTCCACAAAAGGCCCAAACTCATTTACCTTGTGGGCAAAACCCAAAAAGCCCAACAAAACCCTCTTACAAAGCCCGTTGTTACACGACACCCCTAAATCCCGTTGCTACACGGCACCCTAAAACCCGTTGCTATACAGCACTCTAAAAGCCCGTTGTTACACAGCACCTCTAAAGCCCGTTGCTACACGGCACTCTAAAAGCCCGTTGCTACACGGCATTTCTAAAGCCCGTTGCTATATGACACCTCTTACTAAGTCCATTGCTACACGGCAATATTTTTTACAAAATCTCAAAAAGCCCAAAATATATTTTGGCACCTATTTACAAAATCCCAAATACTATTTTGGCACATATTTACAAAGCCCAAATATTATTTTGGCAACTACTCGTAAAGACCAATAATATTTTGACACCTATTTATAAAAGCCCAAATACTATTTTGGCAAAAATAATTACATATAAAGGCCAATATTATTTTGGCACATATTTACAAAGCCCAAAACTATTCTTTGGTAAAAACATATTTTCATATACTAAAGTCCCTAACTCATTGGAAATATAAATTACTCATCCCTCAAAAATACTTCTTTTACAAAATTTATGGGATCTATGCTTAGTTTTTCCATAATCAACTAACTACAAAAGTCCATGTATGTCACCCATGGCAAAACTATTCATTTTGTAGGGTTGGACAAGCCCAAGGAAGCTCAACTATAAGGCCCAGTTGGGCCAGCTCAGCTCACATGCAAATCTCAGCAGCTGAAGCTCACGTGAGCTGTCAAGTTAAGTTTCAGCACAACCTGACAGCTAGGGCCCATTACCATTAGTTCCAGCTTGTCAAATCAAATTAGAAGAGGATACGTGTCCAGTAGGGGTTAAACCCTTCCTTGCCAAGTTGATTTTCATCATTTCTCATGTGATACAAAGCTGAGGTGATATGACATAAAGCTGGGAAGCTTTAGCCAGCTATCTTCCATTTCTTTTCCAACCCATTCGGTCAAGGACTAAGGACAGCCATAATTAGACTATGAAAGCTTCTGGAATAACTTGAAAACAGCTCATTATCATGCCAAAAATGTGTACTTTCTGGTACATGGACCAAGCACATGAACCAAAATGGAGAAATTTAGGGAAATGTGGTTTGGAGGGCACCAAAAGGATCTCCAGCAAAGTTCCCAGCAAAGGACTCCAAGATTAACACCTGGCTTGGGGTGATACAATCTGTCCTAGGGAGCTCTGATTCTAGCAGTAGCAAAACCAAGATTATTAACCTAATACATGCTCTAATCCAATCAGCTGAAGACAATCAGCATTTAATGCTAAGTTAGAATTCCAACTACCATTACCCAAAACAGCAAAGAACATTCTAAAACTGAACTCACCACTCTTGGCCAAATCCTAGGAACGATTCTCTAAGGATTTTCTGAAAATTGAGGATGATTTAGCAGAGATTATTTGCTAATTACCCCCTCAAACTCAACTATAAATGGAACTCTACACTAATACTTCAACACAGACCAATAGATACACTAATAAAGAAGAACTCTCCCAAAAACTTCTCTATTTTCTCCCTCTCTAATCTTCTTTAAACTCTTAGTGAGGTTCCGAGTCTTTGAGTTCTTAGTTTCAAACTTAAAAACTAAGTTCTTCAGCCCCTAGCTCACAAATATCCCTCACACCCCTACCTATAAGCTTTTATTCATCCCCAACAGAAAGCCCCAGCAGCTTTACTAAGCACCCTCTCTCACTACTCATACTACCCAAAAATGACCATCACTATTCACTACATATGCTATATCAATGAGCATACCTTGGCATCGTAATGATCTTGCTATGCTAGCTGGAATCTCTCTCCTTTCATCTCACACTAAGTTTCCTCATTATTCGTTATAATGGAACCCATGATATTTGTTTATTCATTTATTATTAAAGGTTATGATGTAATTGTTACTATAGAATTTTTCCCTCATGTTATTGTATTAGAGGACTCTTCTCCAGAACTAGTGGATGATGATTTTGAAGATGTAGATACTTTCCTTATCTGTAAAATAATTAATGGCTGGAAGTTCATTCTACTCTGTTTTATTTTACCGCTGGGCTATTTCTTCATTGCAGTATGCTTTTTATTGTGCTGACGAGTCTGCTTTAGGAAGTGTTTTTTGGGCCATCTCATAACCCTTGTCAGTTCCATCCTAGGCCCAAGGCATAAAATAAGGCGAATTCTTCAAATCTTCATCGATAGCCTCTGGGCCGTGCTTCAAGCCCATCGTCGAGTTTCAGTCTAGGCCTCCAACCTAACATAAATCTCATTTGTCGGAAGGAAGACTTTTCCGCCCCTGACATTAATTACTTCAAAATTATTACTATAAATTACTATTTAGTATAAAAATATTCCGCTTATAACACTATGGTCTATATTTTTTTTAACAATATTATTGCAAACACATCTCTAATCTATTACACCAAAGTTCCCAAGTTGCTAATTTGTGTTACTATAAGAGATCAATCAAAAGTGGTGGTCCATGTAAATAAGAGTAGTAAGAAAGTATCTGCCACTCATAATCGCACATCTCATCATGTTGTGAAATTAGATGTGCAATTAGGCGTGTCCCTTATTAGAATTATTCTTTTGTTTTTTGGAGTCTTTAAACTAGTCTTTTAAAACTACTGAATTAATGGTGATATCAATTAGTTTTAAATAGGCTTCTTTTCTGGTAATATTAGAGCCAACCCAAGAGTTTCATGGCAAAAAAAAAGGGGCTGTGTTAGGACATATGTGTTTCACTTGTTATAGAACATATGTCATTCTTTTATGTAATTGGCTAATCTTTTGACAAAATGCACTTTACTTGTAATTGGGTAGTTCTAGGTGTTTTTAATACTTCAAGAAACAAGGTTTCAAGATCAAGTGTTGAAGTCATCAAGTCTGTCCAAGAAAATAAGCTGATAGTGCAAATTTATTAAAGCTCGACAGTTGGCTCGACAGCTGCATCTATCGAGCTTAAGAAAGCTGTTCAAGCCCGTAAACTCGACACCTGCTCGACACCTCCTATCTGTCGAGATTTAAGAAATTCAGAATTCTGATATGATTTCTTGGGATCCGTAAATGTGTTTTTGGGCCTTCTTTTCTCATAACCCTAGACCTATAAAAGGATTATTTTTAGGGCCGTCAAACAGTTCACAAGTTGCACAAGCATTGAGAAAACTTTGTGTGAGAGTGCCTTTTTTCTTCAGCACTATGGCCCAAGGATCCTGGGCTGAATAAAAATGTTCTTGGTGGACTGGGCTCGATTCACCGTAGCTAAAGGGCTGTTTAAGAACCGAGTGGTGTACAAAACAAGCTTCCTACAATACAAATAGCTAACAAGTAAGAATATCTGTATTGAATGACATTTTAACAGTAAATGAATGCATAACAAGTAAAATACAATGTAAGAAAAAGGTTAGGGATCCTCGAATTAGTGAGGTGCATTTTATTGATTTCCCTTAGTTATGATTACAATGCTCACTAAGACGTGATACAAGGTTCAACTAAGTTCAAAAATTACAGACTTTGATAGCTATTCAAGCTTCCAAGACTTGTAAAGTTTGAATTTGTTGAATCCGAGCATGTGTTATAGTGGCTGTCGCTGGGATACTGGAAGCGATTCCCCTGTTTTCTCTTAATTTTACAAAGTTCTTTCTATAATTTTATTAGACTTCAGAAAATGACTATGAATGCCTTAATGATCTAATCGAAAATGAATCTCTATCTCTGAATTCCAATGCCTTGTAGCATGGACCCCTTCCTCCTTTTATAGCATAGCTTCGGGCTCCGGGGTACTAACGATTTCTCCTTTTTGCCTCTTAGAGTTCATGTCGTGCCAGGTTGCTTAGGGTCATGTCGTTTCCCTTTTCTCTCATAGTTTCTTGCTTTTGGTGCGACCAAATGAAAGTCCCTTAGTTAGTTTTCTATTCCCAGACTTCTTCGTTGGCTGGTCTAAAGCTATTTGGCTTTTTCTTCTCAGTGCTCCAGCTTTTTTAGTGTACCCTTCCTTGTCATTTTCTCCAAATGGTAGGAACCAAGCTCTTGTGTTTTTGCTTCGTACCTCTTGGCTCCACTACATGTTTGGAGCATGAGATCCGCATGCCCTTTGTCTTTTTATTTCTCTTTGAATTTGCTTCAATCTTACTTCGTGCGTCCAGGGATCCCCTGACTCTGGTGACTTCTGGGATCCCGATCCAGTTCTTCTTACTGTGCTTTCTTTGGTTTGCTGTTTCTACCTGGTTTGGGCTTTTTTTTTTGTTCTTTCGTGGGTCTTTGGATTCCAAATCCTCTGGGTCCTTTGCCCTTTTTTTTCTTCTTTCTTTTCTCTTTTCTTTATGGTGTGAGCCCATCCTTCGCTTTTCTCTCTTAGTTTTATTATTTATTTATTTTTTGTGTGAAATGAGCCCAATGTTTTACTTCTTTGGGCCTTAGTCTGTGACCAATTAATTTTGGACCTCAACACTTTGTTGAAGCAAATTGTGACCAGAGACGAAGTTTTTACCCTAGTTCATCTCTTCTGAAGAATTTGCTGTGTATTTGCACTTTTGAGTTTTGTGACCAAACATCTTCTTGATCTTCATCGTGTAGGATGAACTGAAAAACTTTGCAGCCAACCTCTCTTTCAGTTGGTGTTGAAGTCGCGTACTGGGATCCGCGCATTGGTTAATCACGTACTTGGGAGCTGTGCAACAAAAAGGGGGAACTGTCACTGCAGAACAAGTCCAATTGGGTATTGGGGTAATGGTTCAACTGTAGGTTGGTAAGGTACTTGAGATTCCTTTACTTGTAACCGCTTGTTGTGATAATAGTGGAGTTTCGGGAGTGGTGACCTGAAAATCACTCGGTGGGGTTTTTGCCGTAAGAGTTTTCCCCATTCGTAAACAAATCACCGTGTCATTTAATTTCCGCTGCATAATTAGTTTATTGGTGATTTATTTGTACTACCACGCGTTTGCATGTTAAATTGATTAATTAATAACTTTGCTAATTAATTAATTAATTAAATCACAAGGGATCATCCAGTTTGTGGCCTATCAAGTTGATCTAGTTTAACAAAACTTTGACTAACTTTGACCAAAAATCCAATTGTTTGATCAAAACACATCTTGGATTAACACAAAGATAACTCAATTTTATTCAAAATGAGTGGTGGATCTCAAATATGTGATGTAAATAAAGTGAGATATCATGAAAACATAAAAACTTTCGCAACCAAACATGAAAATTAATTGAATGTGAGAAAAATTGACCTAATTTTGACTTCTGTCAAATTTTGGTAAAATGATCTTGAAATTGTGTGAAGCATATTGTTGGAAAACTCACGTGAAAAGATTCATTTTAAGGGGTCTAAGGCGACCAAATTCCAATATATATATATTGTGCACAACGAAACAACCTAAAAATTGTGTAAACCATACTTTTATGTGCCTCTACCTTCTAGAAATGAAGTCCTTTTTTCCTGAACCAATGCATAAACCAAAAAAAAAAAAAAAAAAAAAAAAATTGGTGTTACAAAATTTACAAAATTTAAAAGTTTGCAAGGTACCAACTTCCTAGTTAAGGTGATAATTGTTTATTTGGACCTCCTAGTAAATGTTAAATCAGTACAGCTGAGAAGATAATTTCATAAATTGTCAATAATGGCCAATTTATGGAGTTTGGAGACCAAGAAGATAAATTAAATAGGGGTAAACTTGAAAATTGCTGGGCTTCAAAAGCTTGCAAGCGGGGTTTACAAGCCTCCATATATGTGAGGCGGCATTTGAGAGGGCATGTGAGTATCTATTAAATAGCTAGCTAGGACCATTTCCTGTCATTTTTAGAATAGTTCCAGCGTACTATTACTAGAGCCCCCCTCCTTGATTTTTTGCCTCTAAAAAGGCATATATTATATGCCGAAGGTCTTAGAGAGTTTTGTCAAAATCTTAGCACATTGCTCTCAAATAGGGTTTTTTTTTTTTTTTTTTTTTCTTCTTCTTCTTCTAAGGAAGCTTTGGTCCTAGTGGAGAAGCCTTGGTCCAGCAAAAGTCCTATTCACAATGTTGTTAGAAAATGCTGAAATTTTACTGATTTGCTGACATATATTATTGTCAAAATATTGTTGATCAAGTTGCCATAGCTGACAGATCGAATGCTGCTAAAACTATGTTGATCCTATATATTAACATTACTGTTAGGATGTTGCCGAAATACTGCTGATCCTGTTGACACTACTGTTATGATCAGTCCCTCCAAAATACCACTAATATCGCGCTGACACTACTATATATCCTTTGTGCCCTCGCCAAATAATGCCAAACTCTGGTTTTTGAAATGCAGAATCTTGGTTTTCCGGTTTTACTCATAAAAAACCTTTTAAAAATTGTTTCGTAAATGGAACTATGGTTTTTTTGATTTGCACATAAAAAAAACCTTTCCAAAGTGTAAAACCATGGTTTCTGGTTTTCCACAAATATATATATATATATATATATATGTGTGTGTGTGTGTGTGTATATATATTTATATATTTCTTTTTTTTTTTTTTGGTAAAAAGGAACTTTCATTAACAAACTAAAAAGCCTCTATGGAAGAGGATACAAACCAGCCATTCAGAGTGCCCACTGTATCTAGTCTAATAAGCAACTCCACCTCAGGAGGGGGTGGATAAATACAACAAAATCTTGATCCAACAGAGCACCACGCCTAGCTAAGTTGTCTGCACACTTATTGCCCTCTCTAAAGCAGTGCATAATTTTGACGTTGGGAATTTGCTTCAGCCCCTCTTTGCAGTCTTCAACAAGCGCATTTAGGCTATTGAGATAACTGGACTATTTCCTCACTAAATCAATGACCACCTTGGCATCCAACTCTGTTTCCACTGCCGGAAGCTTGAGAGCAATGCAAAGACGGATGCCATCCCGTAAAGCCCATAGCTCTGCAGCCACACTAGTAGTGATACCAATGGCTCGGGCATACCCTTTTACCCACTCTTCCTTCTCATTTTGGATCAGCCCTCCACCTCCAGCCAAACCAGGATTGCCTCTTGACAAACCATCCGAATTTAATTTGAACCAATTACTCGGGGGATTCAGCCACCTCACCTGGATTTTATTTCTAGTTGTGTTCTGCTTCCCATTGCTAACCAAATAGGCTACCTCTGCTGCTCTAGCCAAAGTTTCATCTATAAGGTTTCTTTGTGGCCCTGTTCTACCAAAAACAATGCTATTTCGGTGAAGGCAAAGAATCCAGACTGCCATAGGAAAAATTGTTCCCCTTTGGTGAACGAGAACACAAAGGATGTCCCCATTGTGTAGTCCCATTTAGTTCAAAACCTCGTAAGCCGACATACCAGTATACCTCATCATTCACCACAAAATGAAGGAATCTTGATAATGACTAGGACCCAATCCAACACATGGTCATTTAGACTAAAAACTCATGGGGCTTTGTCTTATTCTTATACACGGAGAAAACAATATCTTATCACTGATGAGTTGGGGTGTGACAGACAAGTATGCAATCAGCGTAAAAATTAATACATGTTTATTGTTTATATTTTTGGCTTTTTGTTTTATGTTTTTCCTATTCGCTTTTCTATTTGAAATGACTATTTTTCTACCGCGGAATACTTAGTTGAACAACGAAGTATTTGTTTGGGTTTTAGGCCATAGTTGTCACAAAATTAATAAATTTTAAGCTAAATAAATAATTAATTAATTATGCTTTGGATTGAAATAATTAACATAGTAGTCAAAGCACATATCACATATGACACCACATTGATGACTAAGGAAAACCAATGAAACAACTATTTCACAGTAAAAAAAATTTAGGGGGATTTAAACTAAACAATTCTCAAGGCAACAAATCCACTAGAATAGAATTGAAATTTATACAATAGACTTAACTCTAAATTTACTGCTACTTCATATAGTACTTACTGACGTAGAATAGAATTGAAATTTATACAATAGACTTAACCCTAAATCTACTATTACCTCATATAGTAATTATTGGCGTGACCGCACGTAGCTCCGAGATCCACAAATTTTTTTATTTTGGATTGTTGCACAAGAACTTTCTTGTTTGTGACTCAAACGGCTGAGAGAATAAGCTGTTTATCAAATCTACCTGAGTCTTAATCGGTCGAGACATGCCATTCAACCAGTCGAATTAAGTGATTCTTGACTTGTGAAGCAGCAGTTGAAATGCAGCACAATAGCAGTCCATTTTCTACTTGATGAGTCTTCTATTGTTTTGAATCTGATCTGTCTTGATCAAATATAATCTGATGCAGATCTATCTAGACAAGCTAAGTTCTAAACTTTTACATATTCGTTCATGATTGCCAATCTAAAAATATGGAATTTACGGTATCAATCTACTTATGCCATGAATGCAGTTTTGATTAAAAGATTTCATAACTTAACAGGTTGTAGTAATTTATTTTTCCAAACAGAATCTTAGAATCTTCAGTAGATCGTGGATTTTATTTATTTATTTCATTTTTGCTTCAATTTCATAGTTTCAGTGAATTCATGAGATCCATGATGTCAAAGTTCAATCATCTAGAAGCATTACGACGTAAAGTCTTCTTTGTTCTTTTAAGATATACGTATAAAGAAGATTATTATTACATGTTTCCTTTCAAGACCCTTCATAAATCTCATCAAATAGTTAACATACAAATGGCTGGTCCCCAATCTCTCAAGAAAAACTCTGCTTCAGGGCCACTGAATAAACAATTTGACTAATAGAGGATTGGAGGATAGGCAACACATCTCCGTGCTTATGACACAGCTAAATGCCACCCAAAATATTATATTTTAATTTAATGGGGAACTCTAATAAGCATAAGTCTGATAAAACTCTGCATCTTCGTCTTAGTAATATCATATCAAGCATTTTTCACTGTGATCGTTGCTTTATAAGATCATGTAGTTTCTGTATCTTTTGAGATTTGATACCTTTCGTATTAATAAATAGTTTATGTTAACATCAATACCTATATATAAGCAAAGCAGTCTTAAAAAGCTTAGTTTAACCAATTAAACAATGCCCCGACATTCTAAATATGCTACTTACATCAGCATAATTGCATAAATTACTATATGTAGGATAGGTGTCTCATTCAGGTAGTCTTCTTTTTGCAAATATAGATACCCATCACCCGAATTGGAATCCTAGCTAGAAGCTAGAACCTTCTTTATTTTATGTTTATTTAATATGGCTCATTGTGATTAATAAACTCAAAGGCATGCAATTAAGGATTATGTATATCAACAAATGGTACATAACAATTGGAGCAAGAGCCGTTTTCGACTATTTATCAACAACCCATTAGCTTTTTTTTTTTGGCTGTTTTCCAGATTATGACCCTTAACAACATTAGCTATTAGCTAGTGTTGAGTTACGGAATTGAAATTTCAAAAATATTGGTATTGAAGACTTGTGTAGTACTGTCCCTAGGATTTAGAAGACGCACTTGTATCATTCTAATTGGCTATAAGAAATAAAATAATAAAACCGAGCTGGTTAGCACCATGGTTATAGTAACACATGGGTTCATGTTAGAGGGTGAAGGGTCATTATCGCTATAAAGAATTCAGGCAAAAATATTCGATTCAAGATTTTGGTCCTAGTAAGATCAACAATGTAATATATAAAAATGTAAATGTGACTTATCAAGGATGATATATAAGGTAATCCTATTGTGCATATTGTGTCATAGAATTTGAAAACAAGGTGCGTACGTAAGAAGTGAAGCTGAAATTTTGATGGCAACAATGATAGGTTGGGGGATGCAAGAACAAGGGTGGAGGAAGGGGCCTTGGACACCTGAAGAGGATAAATTACTTAGTGAATATGTAAGCTTACATGGGGAGGGAAGATGGAGCTCTGTGGCTAGATCTGCAGGTATTCATATATACTACTATTGCTATGTTTGGGAATAGGAGAATAGTAACAAAATAAAAATAAAAACCCTTTGAATTCTTTTAGCTTCTCTAGCTGATCAAGTAATTCACAATGAAATACCTCTTTTCCAAAAATTTGGTTTTGGCTATATATGCTTCTTCTTTTTAGGGGGCTTGAAAAGGAGCTTTGAGTCCATTGTTAGACATGCTTACAAGCTTTAATGTACATGATCTCAGTAACAAGGTTAATATACATTTTTATTTATTTATTTATTTATTTTTTAATAATTTAAATTTCAGTTCTCAATAGGAGTGGGAAGAGTTGCAGGCTTAGGTGGGTGAATTATCTCAGGCCCGGTCTCAAGAGAGGCCAGTTAACTCCTCAGGAGGAAGGCATCATTATTGAACTACATGCTATCTGGGGCAACAAGTAATGCACCTCTCTCTCTATCTCTCGTTAGTGATGTTATGAATACTATAAATTTTACTGTATAAGTTATAAACTAATATGTCACTAATCACAAAAAAAAAAAAAAAAAAAAAGAATCAAATTTTTATTTATGATGCTATTGAAGTCCTTCAATCACTTTTATTACTACATCACTTTATAAACATTTAACAGTAAATTTAGCACGTTTCTAAATTGATTCTATGCAAACATAGGTGGTCAACCATTGCTAGATACTTGCCTGGGAGAACAGACAATGAGGTAAAAAACTACTGGAGAACCCATTTCAAGAAGAAAGAAAAATCCTCTCAGAAGCAAGAAAAGCGCAAACAGCAAATTCTAAAACAAAAACAACAACAACAACAGCTACAGCTACAACTACAGCAACAGCAACAAGTGCAGCAACCTCAAGAACATGACATAAAAACCGTCTTTTCTCAAGCAGAAACAAGCACTGAGGAAATGAGTGAGACTCACGGAATTAGGCAAGAGATGGTTCTGAAGAACCCAAATTCGGAGGACCAGTGCATGCCTAAGATGTATCAAGATTTTGCATCCTGGTTCGACACAGTCGGAGATGATGGGCTATCGAGTGGCCTGTGGAACTTCGCCGATGATTACACAGTCGCATGGATGAGACAAGTCTGTGCAACAAATTAACCGGCCATCCATGCATAATCAATCTAAGAAAAAAAAAAGAAAACAAAATAAAGTGGAGGGTACATTAAATAGGCCAAAGGCTGATTAAACATATGATATATAAAGTCTCTCTCTGTGGCAATATGTATCTAGCTATCAAGTCTTTTTTTTTTTTTTGGATATATTGAGTCTATTTTTTTTTTTTTTTGGATATATTAAGTCTAATTCTTGTTTTTGCCAGCATGTAACATTATATATAAATTGACAGTTAATAATTGATACTAGAATTTTAAAACAGAAAGATCACCAGTTTACTGAAAATCTAGCCTATATTCCTTCTGGGCTCCTTTTCATCTCTCTCTCTCTCTCATATGTACACTGCTCTCCAAATTTTGTCTTACAGGACTTCAGTGGAGAATGAGGAATTATAAACCCTCTAGATTCTAATTCCTACATTTTTATTTATTTATGAAAGATTCTAATTCCTACATACCTCCAAGCAAAGAGGAAATATTATGTTGGATCCACAGATTAATATATAGACGTAAGTGGCACAAATAGGCATAAGTCCTATTTCTTAGTTTATGCATAATGGTCCGTGTCTTCAACTAAGCGAGAAATTAGCTCAGGTATATCAGGGTCTCCTAGATGTATGTAGACATGGCAAAATGGGCGGGTCGGGTCAGGTTCGAGTCAGATCAATCGGGTTGGCGGGTCAAATGGGTCGCGAGTCAAAATGGGTCATTTTTAAACCGGTCAATCGGGTTGCGGGTCGGGTCGGGTCGGGTTGACCCGTATTTTTCAAACAAGTTTTTTTTTTTTTTTTTTTTTTTTTTTTTCAATTACAAAAACAAATCAATAACAACCTGTTTAGAGAGAATGAATAAAATCAATTAAGCAAATGAATTGCACTTAATATCACTTGTTAATATCCTTCTAATTTTGACAGTTTTGAGCATGACAAAAATTATTTATAGTCATAAATTCATGATGGAAAAAGTTTTCAATGTTAATAGTTCACCGTTAAAATGCATATAATTACAAGTTGACATCTTCAAAAATAGGTAGATCTTAAGACAAACAAAACAAGTAAGCCAACAAAGTATTGTTAATATTCTTTCTTTTGAATGTTTTTATGGTTTTTTGAAGCATGAAATTCTTTTATTTTATTATTAAGATTTGGATCTTTTGGGGGTGATAGATTGTGAGCAAAGGAGGAGCATAGATTAAAAAAAAAGAACAAAGTTTTTTGTAGCCTGGTGTGCAGGTGAAGGCAGATTTTTTTTATGGACGAACGGAGAAATTCTTTATAATTCGTAATGGCCACTATTCATTGGCTTCTAAGAAATCCATTACTTCTTCATTATCGTCATCATCTCCTTTTTCTCTTTGGTGCTAGTCTAAGTGCAGGTGACTGAAGATTAGAGCTTGAAGCAATATCGGTGATGAGAAAAAGGAATTAACGCTAACACTATAACCTATGACGTTCGCTCCTAATAATAGCTCTTTATCATCAGACCAAGATACCAATCGGTATTTGGTGTAGGCGGGGATTGAATCTCAAATCACTTATTCAACCATCATAGATTTTACCAATTGAGCTAATCACTAAGTTTAGTCAATTTGAATGTGTATGTTATAGCTAGTTAAATATTATTATATAAGTGATGAATAAATTAGTCATTAGTTGAATATATTCAAAATTTATAATGAATATACCCTTCGAATATGTATACCTATAGTTTTTTTATTTTTTATTTTTTTATTTTTTATTTTATAATCTTTATATATTAAGACGATTCAAAAAATTAGTTATGGTTTCAAAAAATGTCAAAAACACCCCTAATCTAATCAGATAATCCTTATTCCTAAAAAATAAAAAAAATGGGATTAAAATTGTAATTCAACAAAATTCAAAAACAAAAAAAACTACTAGAGAAACTTTTTTCTTAAAAATTAGCACATTCTCTATAAATATATCTCACATACGTTTGATGCATTTTTTCCTAAAAAGTAGCAAACACTAAACCAGCAGTTTACTCCATTTCAAATTCTAAATTTTAGTTTCTTAAAAATTTCTTCATGTGTAAATTCACTAACAATAGATAAATTAGAATTGAAAAATTACTTTAAACTTGAAAAAAAAAAAAAAAAGGCTCATTCACGTTTGCTGTTTGTGCTTGTGCATTTGTTCATTTGTTTGTGCCTTTGGCTTTGGAGTTTGGACAGTGGCCTACAGCTCAGTTGAATGAGAATTTTTTTTTTTTTTTTTTAATGGTTGTCTTGACTCTTGAGTCTTGACAGCCTTGGCCGGCCCTTGTGTTGTTCTGTAACGTGTAGAGTAGTCTTGTCTCATCACTCATGGCAATTGGTAGCAAGCACTGAAGCTAGCTATTATTGGTTTTGATGAATCAAATAGTGATTCTCTCATGTCAATGTCATGTCTTGAGTTTTAATTGTTTATAATTTTATATTTATAATATATTGATTATTAGTTTTGGTACTTTGTGCTTTATGCACTTAGTATCAGGACGTAATTTAATTATTTTTTTAGCGAATTTTTTTAACGGGTTGAGTCACAGGTTATTCGGGTCAGGTCGAGTTGACCCGCAAAAAAATTGGGTCGGGTTACGGGTCAACCCGTTTTTGCTTCGGGTAAAAAAAATCGGGTTTGGATCAGGTATTTTTCGGGTTAGGTTGGGTCGGGTCAGAAAATTCTGACCCGTATTGCCATGACTAGATGTATGCCATGTGACTGTGCAAATACGCGTGTTATAACCTTGCTCAATTTGATATGGTTAACATTTTTTGACAGAAAAGAAAATAGAGAAGAAAGAATAGAGGTTATTTACCATGAAAAAATCTCAATATATATATATATATATATATATTATGTTGGTACAAATAGTGAGAATAAGCTTGTTTGCTAAACAAATTAATATAAATAAGCATTGTCCAAAGTCCAGCTCAAGATGTTCATATTTACTCAATTAGATTGAAACTGTGGTTAATTGAGATATGCCAACTAATGTAAGTGAAGTTAGGAGTTTCTTGGGCCTTGCAAGTTATTATAGAAGGTTAACTTGTAGAAGAATTTTCCCGCATTACAGCTCCTTTGACATAGCTAACTCAAAAGAATGCTACATTTGAGTGGAAGAAAGAGTGTGAGCGAAGCTTTTGAGAGCTAAAGCAACGATTAGTTACAACTCCAATGTTAATGGGCTGTTTGGGTGAAAAAAATGGTCACTCATCACTCAGTTTTCATCACCCATCAGTCATCACTCTATAACTCATTTTCTATCATCCAATAATGATGAAATATCTCCCTCAGCCCGTTTGGCACCCAACACTCAGTTATGTTTTCAACCAAAAAAAGCTAAAAAACTGCGACCCACACACTGACCCAATCTCAGAAGACTTTTTTTTTCCTAACTCTTACATCTTTCTCTGCCTCTCCTCTTTGTTTTTCCCTTCGTCTTTCTCTGAAATAGCTGTGGGATCGGGAGGTTGAGCTCGTTGGTGTAAGAGGTGAATCTATCGATTTCATGAGATGGGTTGAAGCCAAGTTTTGGGTTTAAGTGAATGAGACAGTTGAATCTGGGTTATGGGGAAGAGAGGAAGTGGGTTTTGGTGGGGTTTTGGAGAAGCAGCGGCGACAAGGGAGAGGGTGGTAGCCACGGAGGATGAGGGACTCGGCTATGGAGTCAGAGTCTGGCAAGCAGGAGGGTAAGGAGTGTAAGTCATGTACTTGTGGAGGAGGTCAGCGTGGTTGTGGCAAGATGAGGTGATTGGGGAGAGGCAGGAGTGGAGGAGGAGATCTGATGGGGTAGTTGATTTGGTGGTTGCGATTGTGGTGGTGGTGGTGGGTTGGAGGCACGTGAGTTGGTTGATGGTGGCGTGTATGGTGTGGAGCTACTGAATAAGGTGGTCAGGGACTAGAGGTGCAGTAGTTGGGGGCTTCTTTGGGGTTTGAAGTGTGGAGGAAAGGTGGTAGAGAGATAAGATGTTTGTAGCCACCATGGCTAGGAGGAGCAGCAAGTTCAGACCCATGGTGAAACCCATTTCTCCTTTTTCTCACTTCTTCACTTCTACACTGTTGTTTTGTATCTGTACTTAGATTTTGGTTTTGCTTTTAAGCTTCACTGTTTGTTGACTTAATTTAGTGTGAAAGTGAGTTGAAGTAAATAAGTTTTGAGTTTTTGTTTTGATCCAATGTGGTAGATCTTTGAATTGTTAACTCATTTTTGTGGCCGTTGGATTAGAATGATTGGTGGCAATGGAATTTTTGTGGTCGTGTGGATGAACATGTTTATGTGTTTGTGTTTGTGTGTATGATCGGGCTCATGTGTTTATGGGTTTGATTTTTTGGGTTTGAGAAATCGGTACCCATGTGTTTCTTTTTTTTTTTGTTGATAAAGTTATCCATGCGTTTCTGTGAAGAAGAAAAGAAAGAAAAAGAATGAAGAAGAAGAAAAAAATGGCCGTTGGAGTGAGTCTATGAAGAAGAAAGAAAGAAAGAAAAAGAAAAAAGAATAAAAAAAGAAAAAGAAAAAAGCCGTTGAGTGAGTCTGTGAAGAAGAAAGGAGAGAAAAAGTAAGGAAGAGAAAAAAACAAAAATAAAAGTAAGGACATGACTTCTCTCTGACCGTGGGTCTTAGAAATGTGTGTATATTTACCAAAATGCTATCATAACTTAGTTTCCATAACTCAAAAACACCCAAAAGTTGTTTTCAATTTTGCTAACTTATTATTCAAAAATCAGAGAATTGAGTGATGGAAACAAAACTTGAAAACACAGCCAAATAGACTTCCTCTCCATGGGACCTATGAAAATAGAGTGATGAGTGATGAAAACTTGCAAATCCAAACAGCCCCTAATTATCCCTCCGGGTTTTGGGGGTTTTTGTCATATATAGTGACACTTCTCTCTAGGGACTCAACATGATAACATTATAACTTTTATGCCTCTCGCCAATTGAAGAATTATGAATAAAATTACTTCATTTATGACTTGGAGTTAGTTGCAATTTTGTTTGCATTAAAAATTTGGAAGCACGAGAGATGCGAGATATTTTTCACAGATCATAAGAATTTAAAGTATCTACTTACCCAAAAAGAGTTAAAGCATCTACTTCCCAAAAAGAGTTAAAATGAGGCAACAAAGATGTGTCAAATTAACTAAGGACTATGACTACTCTATTAACTATCATCTTGGTAAGGCTAATGTATGTTTGTCTGATGCACTTAGTAGAAAGTCTTCAAGTTTTTCAACTGTTTTGCTAACCACTCAAAGGCAAATTATTATTGATTTAGAAAGAAATGTCCAGGACTTTAGGGCTTGCTTGGCTAGTTTGAAAGTACAACCAACTTGGGTTGAGAAAATTCACATTTGATGAAAATTATAGATGAGGCGCTTAAAGGAAAGAAACCTGAGTTTACTCTCAGGTTGAGAAAATTAAATTGTCGCATATTAACGATTCACATTTGATGAAAATATGGATGAGGTGCTTAAATGAAAGAAACCTAAGTTTAGTATCTATTATGACGGTATTTTGAGATTGGAGAAGAATAGGGGAAGCTTCAGAGACTATAGAGAGATCAATGTTCCCAATAATTAAACTCAACATGTGGAGAAGGCATTTAGTTATGAGGTTAAGGTTATAGCAACGATAACCTTTTTGGGTAATTCCATAACTAAGGAAGCAACGTAATCAAGATGGAGGTTGAAGTTTGGAATGTTCATATGGAGCAAACTAGGTTGACAACATAGGAACAACCAAAGACACATATTGAAGAGTAGTGAGGGAGTTTAGCATAGAGACGTTCAAACAATGTTTTGTTATAAACAAAAAGTGAAGAAAACACAATTAATAATACGAACAATAACAAGGACAACCTCACCCTAAAACGTTCTAATTGAATAATTGAATAAATTATTAAAATTGATAGTTAAGTCGAGGGCCTAAACAACGTTTTTCAATTACAATCTCTTGAGTTGCAATCAACGCAAATATTATAACTTAATAAGTGCTATGTGGCCCTATTGTTAAGCCCCATCTGCTTTTTAGCACCATTAAATCAAGCATTTCTTTGATCTGGTAACTTTATTACAAGATTTGAACTCTCATATAGTAATATAGTATCATTTGCTAACTTTATTGATGTTAATGGAATGTTCTGGTTACCATCGGCACCTATAAATAGGAATAATCATGCGCACAAAGTATTGTTTTATTCAGTTAAAGAAGGACTTAACTTTCTAAATCTAGCTGCTTACATACAGTCCAAAGACCACACACCTAAACTAGCTGACTATTCGTCACATTCTTCGAATATAAACACACCCACATTACCATAACAGGCGTAGTACTAGAACCTTCATTATGATAATAATTTAGACAATAAAAAATCACTAACCCACGCAATTGAAAATTTTTTTTAATATACAGCATCAACAAATGGTACACACTTACTGGAGCAAAAGCCTTTTTGAGGAAACACACCTACTTGCTTTCTTGGGTGAACCAAGATTACATACTTCTTTAGTCCTATGACTGACGATGGTTCCTTAGTTGTGTTACACACTTGTGAATCACACTTATTTACACTGACGAAATACGGTACCATGCCCCGCTGTGATCTAGAAGACCCACTTGTTTCACTCTAATTGGCTACAAAGATATGAGACAACGAGCACCATGTATATTTGTAACACTTGGACTCAAACTAGAGGCTACATGGTCGATTTTGTTAAAAGGGAACATGGAGAAAATTTAGTTCTATTCATAGATCTTGGCGGTAATAAGATCATCAATTTATTAATTGAAAACATTAATTGGAGTAACTTTTGAAGACTATATATAAGCTATGCCATTTGAGCAATATTTTCCATACGGTTTGGAGACAACAATACTTATTAGCAAACAAATTTAAAGTGAAATATTAGCTTCAAAGATGGGTTGGGGAATTCCAAAACAAGGGTGGACGAAAGGTCCATGGACTCCTGAAGAGGATAGGTTGCTTAGTGAATATATCAAGTTGCATGGGGAGGGAAGATGGAGCTCTGTGTCCAAGAGTACAGGTAAATCAATACTGCTTTTGTCATGTAAAAGGAGACAAAATCAGAGAGAAACAGAGGGAAATTTCTATCAAATTTTAAATGATGTGCAACGTTATATACTATTTGATCAAATAAATAAATCTTAACTGTAAAATAAATTCTCTGTATTTTACACTCTCTATTTCAAGTGAAATTGAGAGAATCTACTCAATAGTACTTAGTTTTGCTATTGAATCTATTGAGCTTCTAGTAAAATAAATTTGTGCCTAAATTGTCATTTTTGGCTGTCTCATATTGAGAGAAAGAGAAACTTAAAAGAGTCGTTTATGTTTTAACAGTATCTTATTTGTGTACCCTTTTGTTTAATTGATTTGTTGTCTTACCAGGTTTGAACAGGAGTGGCAAGAGCTGCAGGCTAAGGTGGGTGAATTATCTTAGGCCTGGGCTCAAGAAAGGCCAATTAACACCTCTTGAGGAAGGCATTGTATTTGAAATGCATGCTCTCTGGGGTAACAGGTAATGGCTCTCTCTCTCTCTCTCTCTCATTCCCTTAATATATCTTATACATCACTTTTTATTAATTCTATATATGCAAACATAGGTGGTCAACCATTGCTAGATACTTGCCTGGAAGAACAGACAATGAGATCAAAAACTACTGGAGAACCCATTTCAAGAAGAAAGGCAAATCCTCTAAGAAGCAAGATGTGGAAAAAGTACAAACTCTAAAACAAAAACAACCACCAAAGAAACAGGAGCAGGAACCACAGGAAGATAGCATGAAAAGGGAAACAATATCTGATGAAGACACAAGTGATGAACAGATGAGTAGTGAAGTACAGGAAAAACAAGAGAAGTTTGTCATACAAGAGTACCCCACTTTGGAGGACCAATGCTTTTCTGTGATGTCTCAAGATGTTGCATCATGGTTAGATACAATTAGAGAGGATGACTTCTGTTTTAGCCCGTGGAACTTTGATGATCCAAAGGGTAACATGGATCATGATCATCAAACTACTGTTTTTTCTTGTGGGGTTGATTCAAATAGCTTCTACAATATTGGAGATTTCATTTTTTAAGAAGGCTAGCTGATGAACCACATGACGTTGGTCGTACGTAGTAAATTATTAGTCGCGTTGTTTTTGTGATAAAAAGCAGTACTAATTCTTTTTATTCATCCAAAAACTATATATATAATAATAATGAGTCTAATCGGTTCTGTGCATGTAACTCTTTTTTGATTGGCAATAATATATAGAATGATAGTGAATTTACAAAAGATCTCTCTTCTTTCGTAACTTTTTGCATTTGCATTAAGTTTGCTTTTTTGTTGAGTGCTCTAGTTTCGGATGTTTGTCTCTCGTAATATAAGATCTCTAACGAGCTTTCATTTCCCATTAACTCATGTCTCTTATTCAATACAAACTTGGAGGAAAAAAAAGGGGTCCATAGGAGAAAATGAAGAATGCTGCTTGCTTTACCTAAATCATGCGTGTGCATGTCGCGTGCAAGAAGGCGGAGAGAAATTCCGCAAGCTGAATGGTGTGAGTAATATGAAAGAAAAAGAGTAGAAAAACATAGACGAAAAGAAAACAATACCATTAAATATTAAAGGTGTGTTCATACCACATCATTTAAAATTTTCTATGACGTAATACTTTATACATAGTTAGATATTACCCAAAAAAAAAAAGAAAAAAAAGAAAAGAAAAAAGAACTTAAACGTAAAATAGACTCTCCTCATTTCTAGTCAAATGGAGAAAATCTTATTCCAAGGGTAAAATGTTACACTTAAACCACAAAGGAGTTTGTTTTAATTATGGGAAACCACAATGAAGACTTTTTTATTATTTTAATTTAATGCTGAGTGTTAGGACATATAAGATTCACTTGTTAAAAACATATGTCATTCTTTTATATAATTGACTAATTTTTTGACAAAATGCACTTTACTTGTAATTGGGTAGATCTAGGTGTCCTTAATACTTCAAGAAACAAGGTTTCAAGATCAAGTGTTAAAGCAATATAAGTCTGTCCAAGAAATAAGCTGAATAGTGCAAATTCATTAAACCTTGACAGTTGTATCTATTGAGCTTAAGAAGCTGTTTCAGCTCCGTGTGCTCGACACCTACTCGACAGCTTCTCGACAGCTTCTATCTGTCGAGGTTTAAGAAAAACAGATTCTCTGTTCTGTTTTCTTGGGATCCATGAATGTGTTTTTGTGCTTTCTTTTCTCCTAACCCTAGACATATAAAATGATTATTTTAAGGGCCGTCAAAGAGTACACAAGTTGCACAAGTTTTGAGAAAAGTTTGCTTAAGCAAATTATAACCGGAGACAAAGTTTTGCCATAGTTCATCATTTTTGAAGAAATTGCTGTGTTTGTAAAGCATATGGTTTTCTGACCAAGTATCTTCTTGATCTTCATCGTTGGGATGAATTGAAGAACTTTGCAGCCAACAATCTTCTCTAGTTGGTGATTGAAGTCGCGTATTAGAATTCGCGCAATTGGATAGTCACATACTTGGGAGCCGTGCATCAAAAGAAGAAATTGTCACTACAAAACAAGTTCAATTGGGTATTGAGGTAAGGGTTCAACTGTAGGTTGGTATAAGGTACTGAGATTCCTTTACTTGTAACCGCTTGTTCTGATAATAGTGAAATTTCGAGAGTGGTGACCTGAAAATCACTCGGTGGGATTTTTGCCGTGTAGGTTTTCCCCATTTGTAAACAAATTACCGTGTTAATTTATTTTCCGTTGTATACTTTAGTTATTGGTGATTTGTTTGTGCTACAACGCATTTGCATGTTAATTTGATTAATTAATAAACTTGCGTAATTAATCAATTAATCCATCACAAGGGGTCAATACGTTTTTGGCCTATCACTGAGATACAAAGATCAATTGGAGATTTCTTTTGGAAGAGATGTTTTGTGTGTTACAACCACTATGGGTTGTTGTATTTAGAGAAGAGATCTTGTTTTATTGGTTTCATCAGGTTCCAACCTTTTTGTTGGATGATTGGATGTATTCCTAGAGTTATTATTGTATTTTCATAATTTAGTTTAAACTCAATTTTTTGGCATTTTTTTAAGCATTGTAATCTGTATTATAGTGGATTGATCGAAGTGATGAAAATGTGTACACAAGTTAGCCAAGATCACTCACTAACTCTGATCTATGAGGTATCATAGATGAGAGTTGGCACGGGACAAAACTGTGGGGATCATAATTCATGCTGACTAGAACTAACACTATTAGTTATGGTTTGATCATGTGGTTGATGTTAGTATACAATTGTGATGGGTGATCACAACATAACATAGTCCAAAGGGGAGGGGGGGTTTTCTTTGGGGCTCGAGAGATGGAATAGATAGGATCCCACAAGTTTTTAATTCACTACTAAAGAATTCACACGAAAGGGAATGAAGATTTCTCAATGAAAAAAGTGTTACACCCTACATGTGCAACAACCCCCATTTGGTAGATGATTTTGCTTCACATTCGCTAGATTAAGAGTCTGTTTGGATACCGCTTATTGTTGAAAACTGAAAACTTATTGATGAAAACACTGTAACAAAATAATTTTTAAAGGTGTGAATAGTGCCGTGAGACCCAGTTTAAAGTTACATTTGCCAGATTCCGTATTTGCGGGTCCTGTGAATAGTGCACGGCACCCAGGAAAACGCAAATGCAGACGCAAAAAAAGCAGTACACAAACGCACACTAAATTATTTTTCTGTAGAGAATTATTAAATGCTATTTGGGTAAAGGTATGACTCTTGAAATTGATACATATATTCATAACAAATATGTCTCTTCCCAAGGGGTATGTGCTTACCTGTAAATACCCTTGGGCATTCATTTGAACATCTACACAATTTTTCTTTCTATGTAGATTCAAGTTCCTACATTTGTAAATCCCACCCTAATGGCACTGCCTCTAAGTCAAGTACCATCTCAAACCGATTTTTTTTCCTACATCTGTTTTAATGTAAAAAATACCCTTAAATAAATTCTCTCTCTAGGAGCATTTTTCTCTTTAATTTTTATTAGAAGTTGGATGTTAGGAACCCCACATTTGGGTATGGGAATATAATTCTTTTTTTTTTCTTTTTTTGCTTTTTGCACTATATATCCAAAAGTGAGGTTCCTAAAATTGAAACCGTGTCAAGAACTTTGTATCTCAACTAACATATCTTATATTTGCATAAGAGACATTTAGGGTTCAAATCCCCCTTTATTATTATAATCTTTGAATTATATAAAAAAGAAAAAAGCCAAAAAATTGGAACTGCAAATTGATGAATAATTAAGAAATCCTTCTTGTAATCTTAAGTATTTCCATATATAACACAACTTTCAAAGTATCAGCGTCAGTCAAAACGAGAAAATAAAAAGAAGAATAAATTACAATTTGTATCTTCAGTGTTTGATCCAATTTTTAATTGTCTCTTGAGTTGAAAAAACACCAAACTTATAATTTCATACCAGGTTGTAACTTGTATTTACGCATGGAAGCATTCAATTGTAATGATGATGAGATGTTCTCTCTTTTTTGGGTGCTTTAGACGTATGTTTTGTATGAATTTTGATTTTTATTTAATTATTGGTGGGGATATTTAGGGTTTTGAGGATAATTTTGAAGCTTGATTAGTGAAAATGGTACAACATGATAAAATTAGACTACAAATGAAAGTTAATTTTGATTCAATTTGGGTTCTAAATTGTGCTTTCAATTTGATGTTGTACTAATTAATATACAATGCTAAGTGCTCTTCGTGTCCCTATTGCTAAGCTCCATCTTTCTTTATAGCACCATTAAATTAAGTATTTCTTTTATCTTGGAACTGTATAAGATTTGAACTCTCTTATAGTATCATTTGCTAACTTTATTGATATTAATGGAAAGTTCCAGTTACCATCGGTACCTAGAAATAGGAATAATCATGCATACATAGAATTGTTTTATCCAGTTAAAGAATGCCCTAACCACCTAAATCTATGTGCTGCAGTGCAAAGACGACCACACCCAAAGCAGGTGACTCGTCGTCACTTTCTTAATATAAAGACCCACATTACCATTATAGGGATACTAGAACCTTCATTATGATAATAGATTAAACAATTAAATATATCTGACGCACGCAATTGAGAATTATTTTATATCTATATTACCGGCAGATGTTACACTCTTATTGGAGCAAAAGCCTTTTCGAGGAAAACTGTTTTTTTGGGTGAATCAAGATTATACTTGTCTAGTCCTATGATATGATTGACGATGTTGCTTCAGTTGTACGTGTTGCACACTTAGTGAATCACGCTTATTTGCACTGACGAAATACAGTAGACTAGAAGACCCACTACTTGTTTCAATCTAATTGGCCACAAAGATATATATGGGACAACGAGATCCATGTATATTTGTAACACTTGGACTCAAACTAGAGGCTACATGGTCGATTTTGTTAAAAAGGAACATGGACAAAATTAAGGTCTATTCTATGATCTTGGCAGTAGTAAGATCATCAATTTATTAAATGAAAATATATATTGGAGTGACTTTTTAAGAGTACAAATAAGCCAAGCCATTTGAGCAATTTTTTCCATACAATTTGGAGACAACAATACTTATTAGCATAAAAATTCAAAGTGAAATATTAGCTTGGAAGATGGGTTGGGGAATTCCAGAACAAGGGTGGAGGAAAGGTCCATGGACTCCTGAAGAGGATAGGTTGCTTGGTGAATATGTCAAGTTGCATGGCGAGGGAAGATGGAGCTCTGTGCCCAGGAGTACAGGTAAATTAATACTGCTTTTGTCATGTAAAAGGAGATAGAATCAGAGAGAGAAAGGACAATTTCCATCAAGTAACGTTAATTTAAAATGGTGTGCCACGTTATATATTGTTTGATCTAATAAATAAATTTTAACTGTAACGCACTCTATTTCAAGTGAAATTGATAGAATCTATTCTATATTACTTACTATGTTAGTTGAATCCATTGAGCTTCCTAGTTAAACAAATTTCTGCCTAAAACTGTCATTTTTGGATATGTCTCGTATTGAGAGGAAGAGAAACTTAAAAGAGTCCGTTTATGTTTTTGCAATATCTAATTAATTTGGGTACCCTTTTGTTTAATTGATTTGTTTTGTCTTAATTACCAGGTTTGAACAGGAGTGGCAAGAGCTGTAGGCTAAGGTGGGTGAATTGTCTTAGGCCTGGACTCAAGAAAGGCCAATTAACACCTCTTGAGGAAAGCATTGTAGTTGAAATGCATGCTCTCTGGGGTAACAAGTAATGACTCTCTCTCTCTCAATTTTTCATATATCACTGTTTATTAATTCTATATATGCAAACACAGGTGGTCAACCATTGCTAGATACTTGCCTGGAAGAACAGACAATGAGATCAAAAACTACTGGAGAACCCATTTCAAGAAGAAAGGAAAATCCTCTAAGAAGCAAGATATGGAAAAAGCACAAACTCTGAAACAAACACAACCACCAAAGAAACAGGAGCAGGAACCAAAGGAAGATAGCATGAAAAGGGAAGCAATATCAGATGAAGACACAAGTGATGAACAGATGAGTAGTGAAGCACAAGGAACGCAAGAGATGTTTGTGATAAAAGAGCACCCCACTTTGGAGGACCAATGTTTTTCTGTGATGTCTCAAGATGTTGCATCATGGTTGGATACAGTTAGAGAGGATGACTTCTGTTTTAGCCTGTGGAACCTTGACGATCCAAAGGGTGACCTGGATCATGATTAATACCATCGTAATTACGCATAAAATACAGATTTTATTGTGATTTCTAGTGTAGCATTTTATCCTTAGAATAAGGTTCTCTACATTTCGCTAAAAATGAGGATGGTATATTTCACGGAATAATAAAAATGAGGATGGTATATTTTAAATAATGCGATATTAAACGCACCTTTTAAGTTTGTAATATTTTATTGTATTGTATTGTTTTCTTTTTAAGTTTTTTAGTTTATTCCTTCTCTTCTTTCTTATTCACACAATTCAGCTTGCAGAATGTAACACCCCAAAATTCATAAATAATAAATGTCTATTCAATCTAAATAATCCATAAAATATTAAATAAATGTAACCAACAACCTAAAATCTCATCACAATTGTCAGAGATGTAATTCCACCAAAGATAAGAATCCTCAAAAATAATTTTCCAGTACAATGTTAATTTAATACTATAAAAATAATAATAAAATCCTCAGTTCCAAAAATAATTCGTAATTGTTGTCTTCCAAGAATTTCTATCCAACTCACTTAACTATCCAATTCACTTTTAGTTTTGATAAGAATTTTGGACTTAAAAATATTGTTGCCTAATCAGATTTTTCCATTAATGTAATCATAGATATTCATGAAACTTCAATATGGCTGAATAATAAATATCTGATCATTCTGAATGTAACAGCCCTATGTTTTATTCATATCTATTCACTCTAATATTATATATATTCAATCTAATATTGGAAGCCATGTAATAGCCTTAATTTATCAATCCAGTTGCCTATTATTCCCTTGATGCCGCTGGACTAGTATTAGACAATAAAAAAAGTGTGATGCATGTCAGTTTGACGGTAAACAAGTGAGAATATATACGAATATATATATATATATATATATATCAACCACAAAGCACCATTTTCCCTTTAATATAAAGATAGGTGGAGATTCATGGAGTGATGCCTATTATCCTAGTAGGTACTAATATAATTCCATGCACCACTCATGCCTTTCCTGCAAACGTTGGACAAGTCTAGCCATAGAATATTCAACATCCTAAATTTAGAGCTAAAGGAAACCATACCTGCAACAGTCTCACGTTCAGCCGCAAAGTAGAAAAGAAAATAAGTTGTTCAACCGGGTGTTGCGGCTAAAACAAAAGAAAATCTTTTGTATGTACACGTGTATCTTAAGAGGTAAAAGGCTAGGGTTTTTAAAAGCTTATCAAGGCTTATATAATTACTTATGCCACCTCACTTGGGCTTCATATTCTATAGTATTTATCTTATTTTTAATATCTTAGACCCAAATCAATTAAATCCATTTAATTGTGGGCCTCTTTTTTATTTATTTATTTATGTATAAGAATTAAATTGGTATCAAAATTATGGGGGTGTTATACAGAACTTCTCTCTGCCTTCTTCCACACGACTTGCACTCTTGTCTTCAATACAAACACGCAAGACAGACTTCCTTACGTAGGAAAAGTAAGCAGCTTTCTTCATTTCTGTAAGCACACGTAATCTCTCTCTAAAAGAAATGCGATTTCTATTTTCTCCTATACACCGACCCTTTCTTTTCCCCAACTTTTAATTGAATAAGAGACATGAATTAATCGGCAATGAAGGCTCATTATAGAGCTTATATTACTAGCTAGCTAGAGATAAACATCCGAAACTAGAGCACACAACTACAAAAGCAACCTTAATGCAAATGCAAAAAGTTGTGAAAGAAGAGAGATCTTTTGCAAATTCACAATCATTCTATATATTATTGCCAATCAAAAAAGAGTTACATGCACAGAACCAATTAGACTCTTTATTATAGTATTTTGTATGAATGAAAAGAATTAGTATTGTTTTTTATCACAAAACAATGCGACTAATAATTATAGATTAAATTAAACTAGATATGTAACATAGAATTAGACTACAATTGAAAGTTAATTTGAATTCTAGCTAGCAAGTTAACATATACGATAAATGTGCTATATATGTGTACATTGTTAAGCTCCATCTTCTTTATAACACCATTAAATCAAGCATTTCTTTGATCTTGAACTTTAAATGATTTGAACTCTCTTATTAGTATCATTTGCTAACTTTATTGACATAAATAGAAAGTTCCGGCCAGTTGCCAATTACCATCGGTACCTAGAAATAGGAATAATAACGCGCACAAAGAATTGTTTTATTCAGTCAAAGAAAGCCCTAACTTTCTAAATTTATAGGCTGCTTACATACAGTGCAGAGGCCACACCTAAACTAGGTGACTCGTCGTCACCTTCTTTGAATATAATTAAAGAACCACATTACCATAATAGGGATACTAGAACCTTTATTTAAGATAATAATTAAACAACTAAATATCTCTAACCCGCGCAATTGAGAATTATTTTATATTTATATTACCAGCTAGCAGATGTTGCACTCTTATTGGTGCAAAAGACCTTTCGAGGAAAACTGTTTTTTTTTTTTTTTTTTTTTTGGGAAAATCAAAGATTATACTTCTTTTGTCCTATGATTGATGATGTTGCTTCAGTTGTGTTACACACTTGGTGAATCACGCTCATTTGCACTGAAGAAATTCCGTCCGGCCTCGCTGGGATCTAGAAGCTGACCCACTTGTTTCACTCTAATTGGCCACAACAAATATGAGACAGATCGCACAATGTATATTCGTAACACTTGGACTCAAACTAGAGGCTAAATGATTGATTTTGTTAAAAAGGAACATGAACAAAAATCAAGGTCTATTCTAAGATCTTGGCTGTAGTGTTATCATCAATTTATTAAATGAAAGCATTGGAGTAACTTTTTAAGAGTATAAATAGGCCAAGCCATTTGAGAAATTTTTGCCATACAATTTGAAGACAACAATACTTACTAGCATACAAATTGAAAGTGAAATATTAGCTTAAAAATGGGTTGGGGAATTCCAGAACAAGAGTGGAGGAAAGGTCCATGGACTCTTGAAGAAGATAGGTTGCTTAGTGAATATGTCAACTTGCATGGGGAGGGAAGATGGAGCTCTGTCTCTAGATGTACAGGTAAATTCATACTGCTTTTGCCATGTAAAGGGATACAGAATCGAAGAGAGAAAGAGAGAGAAATTTCGATCAAGTACTGTTAATTTTAAATGACGTGTCACGTTATATACTATTTGTTCAAATAAATAAATTTTCAACCCTAAAAAATTAGACTCTATTTTAATCTCTCTATTTCAAGTGAAATCTTAACCGTACTTACTTTGTTGTTAAATCCATTGAGCTTCCTAATTAATCAAATTTATGCCAAAAATTTGTCATTTTTGGTTTTCTCATATTGAGAGGAAGAGAAGCTTAAAGAGTTTTATTTGTGAACCCTTTTGTTTTAAGTTCACTGGAAGTCAATTTAATTAGTTTATGGACTGGATAATTGAAGGCAATCCTTTCTCATCCATGAAAAATCCCACCCTATTTGACTGTGTTTAATTGATTTGTTTTGTCTTAATTACCAGGTTTGAACAGGAGTGGCAAGAGCTGCAGGCTAAGGTGGGTGAATTATCTTAGGCCTGGACTCAAGAAAGGCCAATTAACTCCTCTTGAGGAAGGCATTGTAGTTGAAATGCATGCTCTCTGGGGTAACAAGTAATGACTCTCTCTCTCTCTCTCAATTTATCATATATCACTGTTTATCAGTTTATTAATTCTATATATGCAAACACAGGTGGTCAACCATTGCTAGATACTTGCCTGGAAGAACAGACAATGAGATCAAAAACTACTGGAGAACCCATTTCAAGAAGAAAGGCAAACCCTCTAAGAAGCAAGATATGGAAAAGGCACAAACTCTGAAACAAAACCAAGCACCAAAGAAACAGGAGCAGGAACCACAGGAAGATAGCATAAAAGGGGAAGCAATATCTGATGAAGACACAAGTGATGATCAGATGAGTAGTGAAGTACAAGAGATGATAAAAGAGTACCCCACTTTGGAGGACCAATGTTTTTCTGTGATGTCTCAAGATGTTGCATCATGGTTGGATACAATTAGAGAGGATGACTTCTGCTTTAGCCTGTGGAACCTTGATGATCGAAAAGGCAACATGGATCATGATCATCAACCTACTGTTTTTTCTTGTGGGGCTGATTCAAATAGCTTCTACAATAATGGAGATTTCATTTTTTAACAAGGCTAGCTGATGAACCACATGACGTTAGGTAGTAATTATCAGTCCAATTGTTTTAGTGATTAAAAAAGAGAGTACTAATTGTTTTTATTCATCCAAAAAACTATAATAAAGAGGGAATTGGTTCTGTGCATGTAACTCTTTTTGGATTCGCAATAATAAACTATGATTGTGAATTTTGCAAAAGATCTCACTTTTTAGTTCTTTTGTACCTTTGTGCATTTGTATATAGCTTGCTTTTGTTGTTGAGTGGTCTAGTTTCGGAAGTTTGTCTCAAATAATATAAGCTCTTATTCAATTTAAAGTTGAAGGAAAAGAAAGGGTCGACAGACGAAATCGTATTTCTTTTAGAAAGAAGTACGTCTGTGTGTGTATGGTGGGGTGCAAGAATACAAACACTAGTTTAAAAACTTTAAATTTTAAAGTATTATAATCTCCCTTTTTTCTTTTAATTTTCATTTTTTTACCAAATATAACTCATTAATTTGACGAGTATTTAAAGGATATGTTCCTAAAGATATCATGTAAATCACTTTAATAAAATATTTTTATTTTTCAAAAAAAAAGTTTTTTTTTTGTTTTTTATTTAGAGAGTTTGGGATACAAGAATACATTTTTTTTCCCCTATCCATTATAAGAAAAATTCTAAGATTTATTTTTATGATTAAAAGTTAGGATATGTTATACTTGGTCATCTATAAGCATAAGATTTTTTTTTTTTAAATTATCTGGTATTGTTATTATTGTATTTCTCTTTTAATACAGTATACACATTGAGGCATATAGAAGTAATATTTATCTTTTAGTGCAATTATTTATCTTTAAGTGTATTTAAAATTAATTGATTTGTATACCTTTTATGTTTTTAAAAATATTATCCTACTCTAACATGTAATCTTTAATATTTGTTTAACAAGATAAATCTTGATTTAAAATATTTAAAGAATCTTATTTATCATTAATACCAAATGAACACAAATATTTGTATTAAATTATATAAACTGAATTGATGGAATTTTCATAATTCTATGAGAAAGTTAAATGTGTGTGTGTTGGTGTTCATGCATGCATGTGTTAGTGGATTTAAAAATTATCAATATATCTAGCTTGTCTCCTACTAAAGTAAACCTCTTCACCAGTGTTAAGGTAAAGAGGATGAGGTGAGGAGGAAGGTGGAGAAGAGAATTATTTTTGTGATGGTTAGTTTACACATAAAATGATGCCAATGGGAGTAAAAGAGAAGGATCATCTTCATTTGAAATGGAGTTGTTTGGTGATTCAAATTAAATATTGAAAATTTAAAATCTAATGACATAACTCTCTATACATAGATAAATTCAAGAAATAAAATCTTAACTTTGATATAAACGAAAAGAGAATCCATACTTTATTGTATTACCTGAATTCTTGAAGTATTTGCAGATATATTTTCCTTCTATGCTTATGCTTCATACATTTATGATAACTAGTTAGTAATCCATGTAATAAATAAGAATGTTTAATAAAAGTTTTTTTTTTTTTTTTTTTTTGGGTTTAGAAATGAAATTTATAATTATGTTAATTGTTAATAAGTGTTTTATGATTTTATTTGTAAATCGAATTATCTACTCTATCATATATTTAATGAAATTATGGCATGATGAATAGAATTTTTAAAACTTAAACTATATTATTAAATTAAATAAGGACATGTAAGATTGTAAGCCTCCACAACTTGTGTGATATAATACTATTATGAGGTTAGCCAAAAGTAAAATGTTTTCAATTCTATATAAATATTAATTGATCCCGTGCAATGGATGGGGAAGTTTAATGTAACATACTTTTTTCTCTCTCTCTTTTATTTATTTGTTTTTGTCTAAATAGGAAATTTGATCATTATGATAGTTATTAATTGATATTTATTATGATTTTTTTTTGGTACACGGAACCATATATTCTAATATTAGGAATTTATATGATTGTGTTTGTATATTAAATTAGATATTCTGCTCTTTAAAAAAATACATTATACCTTGCAAGATTCTAATGGAGGGTTTAAATATAAATAAAATTTAAATTCAATTAAAATATATACATTTGAATAATGATTTGTAAAATGGTGAGGCCTAAAAGACTTATGTGGTATAATATTATGAGATCAATCAAAAATCAAATAGTTTTAATTATATATATATATATATTAGAGATTATAAATAATATTTTTGAATATATCTACTTTTTAGGTTTCTTTGAGAAATGGAAAAGAAATAATAATTAGGTGCACAGTTTTTGAAAGTTTCTGCCTCTATTAATACTCTAAGTTAAAGAAATTATTCATTCCTTTTGGGAGACCACATCAATAATGCCTAGTGGTCCTCCCTCTTAATAATATAATGATATATGTCCAAATTAACGGAGTAAGATCCAATTACAATCCTAATCATACCATAAAAAAAGTTTTAAAAAATAAAATTTATCACCACTTCTTCCAACTCCAATGCAGCAGATATGTACCAAAATGGGTTTACGTGCAGTATTTTTGGTGGTGCAAGCTGCAAAGTATTTATTTATTTTTGGATGGTGTGATTAGGATTGTTATAGGAATCTTAGTCAGTTAATTTGGACATATATCATTATATTATTCAGTGAGAGGGCCACTAAACTTTAATTGTTGAGGTGGTCCTCCAAGAGAAATGAATAATTTCTCTTACCATTTGAACAATATTTTCACAACTTCCTCAAATATTACAATATGTTCATCATACAGTGTTGGTGAAGAGTGAACTGCAAAAAATACAACTTTTGTGTCAACAGTGTCCCGGCAGAATCATATATATATTTGGGATCCATTATGCAGATCATCTTGTCTCCATATAGCATTCGCAATTTTGTCTCAATGAAACCAATGCCGACAAGTTTGGGTCCCATTTGAGGAATCGAAGCATATGGAGAGGAAATGAGCAACTTAGGGTTAGGGTTAGGGTTGCCAATTTTAAATCGAAGATACTTCTGAAATAATTAGGCCAAGTTGTCTGTGCCACCATGTCACAAAGCTCTATCAAGACATCCATTTTTTATTTTTTATTTTCTATTTTTAAGTTTCAATGTGTAGTTTTGATGCTTGATTGAGAATTAGGTTTAATAATTTGGAATTTCAAAAGAATGTTCCTTACTAGCTTGATTATTATTTGTATCTAATTCTATAGGTTTTGGATATCCATTGATTTGGATGCTATGGTTTTTGTATATTCGGGTTATGATTTGATTATCGTGGCTGATTCTAAATATATAAATTTGATTTAAAAAAAATATAATTGTATCTAATTTTAGTGTAATATTATTTCTCTCTAAAATATTATTAAAAACTCTCAAGCAAGCCGGAGCATTCCTATGTTTAGTTGCAAATATCCAATTTTACATGATACATATACATAATTTTTAGACATATAAATTCTGTACAAAATAAATAAAAAACTGTGTTCTAGGTTCTTCCTAGAAAATATTATATATCTCTCTTTTTTTTTTTTTTTTTGGTTATGTGTGTAAAGGACAAACTCCTACTCCAAAAGAAACAGAGTGTCTCTCCAAATTAGTTTGGAGAGGAACACTTCAAACTTTTCACACACACACACACACACACACACACATATATATATTTGTAAATTTTAAAAATTTAGCCATTAAATTTCATGTTTCTTATGTTTTTAACATGCATATCAAATTTCGTTTAAATTAGATGTTATTTACTATTTGATCAATTAACTTATTTTTTATACACAATTTTAGATCACAAAAACTTAAAATTTTAATATTTGTTTGATGACGTAGCAATTGATTTTTTACATTCTTAAAATTTTTGCAAATATGAAGGATAGAATAAGAATATTCAATTTAACAATTAGATTTTCAAAATTTATACTCAATATAAAGATATATAAAAAGTTTGAAGGGTTTCACTCCAAACTAATTTGAAGAGAAATTTGTTCCTCCAAAAGAGCTAGACCTCATTTTGAAAATGACAAAACTTGGCTACAAACTAGTTTGTAAGTAACGGCTACAATTTTACTCAATATCTTTTTATTGGATATGAATTTTGACAAATCTATCATTGGATTATATTTTCTTCTTATATCTTTCATATTTGCCAAATTTCCAAAAAAATCCATGATCAAAAGTTGTGTCATTTATCAAATGTTTAAATTTCAAATATTTATAATTTAAAATTATGTATAAATAATAAATTTATGAATCAAATAGTAAATAACATCTTATTGGCATAAAATTTTACATGTATGTTAATTGTTAAGAATATAAAGAATATGCAATCTAACGATTAAATTTTCAAAATATGTGAACACGTTAATTGTTTTTATTTTATTTTTTGGGGTGTTGTCATCAAACTTTGTCCATTTGAAAATAAAAAAGTGTCACTTAGCTTCAAAGTCTTGTAACTACTTATATTGGTTACATGAATTGTTCTTCAAATTTTCAATCTTTTTGGGAGTATATTTTGTGCCTAACCATTGCTAAACTTGTATAGATACTTTCTGAAAATTAGGTCTATATAGGGTTTCATTCTTTCTCAGATCATTGATTATATGGCACTTTTTTTTTCCCCAAATTAAATAGAATATAGAAAGAACAACAAGAATATTCCTCTGAAGCGAAAATATCTCCAAATTTTTTTTCCCCGACCTCCCTTTGAAATAAAATAAAAGTTATTGGCATTAGGTGGGGATCGCGGAAGGCATCTTTTTCTTCCCTTTTGTTCGTTTACAACTATAAAGAACTAGATGCAACTAGTTAGGAAATTAGGAAAAGTCATTATGAAAAAAGTGATTCCATATTCCCATTGACCCCCTCCTACAAAGTGCAATTTTTTTTAGTGGATGTATAAAAAAATAATTTTGAATAATCATCAACATAGACATAAACTTCAAAAGAGAATTGGGTCTTCTCTAATTGTTTGACGCTTTAAGTGCATGTCATAATTCTCCTTTATAGGTGAGACCTTTATGGTGGAGTTCACAATAATGCACGGTAATGATGTATAATATGAAAGCATTTTCTAATTGAAAAAGAAATGATATCGGAGCTTGAAATACCATCAAAGACCAATTCTAGTTGAAATACAATTGAGCAGCCAATAATGGCTACTAATAACTTTTGTGATATAGCTACAAATCGACTTGTCTTAAAAGCAAATTTTTTTTTTTTATTAATAATACAGTTAAAGATGAGATTAGCCAAACAAATTATGCCACAAATTGAATACTACAATTGAGGGGTAAGGTAAGGATAAACTTTGCTTAATTCCAAATGCATTGGCCAGATTACTACATTAATTTATATTTAGTGGAAGGTACTTGGAGTTGGACTTCAAAAGTTGGATATTGAAAAAGATCAGGCTATTCATAGATGGGTAAATATCTAAAATAAAAAAATATATATATAGAAAGCAAGTATCCACTATTGCAGTCAAAAATTCAAATTCCACGGGGAATGTCAGATAATTAAAAATATTAAAAAAAAAAAAATTAAAAGCGAGTGAGATTTGAGAAGTCATTGGCTTCTAAGTTCTAACAGCTTTTGCTATAGAACATCAAAATAGACTTTTTTTTTGCTAACCAACATCAAAATAGACTTAATTAAAGCAAAAAAGAGCAATAATATAGATAAGATAAGATTAGTCAATGAAGTCATGTGCCACAAATTGAATCCCACAATTTGATGGGTAAGGAATAAGGATGAATTGTACTAAAATCCAATTGGATTGACGGACCAGACTATTGCATGTATTTATTTATATTCAGCGGAAGGTACTTCAACTTAGATGTGGCAAACCAGGCGGGTTAGGTCGGGTTGGGGTTGGGTTAATCGGGTCACGGGCTAATTGGGTTGCGGGTTGGGTCGGATCGGGTTGACCTATATTTTTCAAACGAGTTTTTTTTTTTTTTTTTTTCAATTACAAAAACAAATCAATGACAACATGTTTAAAGAGAATGAATAAAATCAATTAAACAAATCAAAAACAATTCTAACAGTTTTGAGCATGAAGAAAATTCTTTGTAGTCATAAATTTATGATAGAAAAAGTCTTCAATGTTAATAATTTCCTGTCAAAATGCATGTAATTATAAGTTTACAACTTCAAAAAGAGATAGATCTTAAGGAGTACTAAAAAGTTTACATCACTAATAATATCATTCCAAAAAAAAAAAAAAAAAAACTTCATGGCAGGTTATCAGCCTCCTTAAGTGCACATGTTCTTGTTGCATTTAAAATAATAGTAAAGTTAGATTACTTAGAAAGATAAACTAAAAAAAAAAGTTTTAAAAATAAACATAACATATTAAGTAAATATTTTATAAAAATTATACCTCAATCTCAATCTACTTAACGTTGGTAGCAGATTCAGCATTGCAAACATTCATACTTCCAAATTGTAGCTCAAGTTGGCCAATTTCGTTAGCATCTTCATCTACAATACAATATTTTAATATAACTTAAGGTATCATAAAAACAAATCAATAAAGAATTAAAATTATATAATTATGACTATAAATAAATTAAATTACCTTCAAATCCATATAGCCAACTTTTAGTACAAAACGTAGCTTTCACATTCTCAGGTAAAAGACATGATCGATACGGAGTAAAATTTTTTTTCCCAGTGCTAAAACTTGATTAAGAAGAAACAGTGTTTATAGAAATGCTCATGAGATCTCGTGCCATTAAAGAGAGCTCTGGAAATCGATTGTAATTCTCTTTCCACCAAGAGAGAACTTCCAACTTTGAATTTTTCTTTTTGCTAAGTCTAGGCTCTTCTAAATACAAGTTCAACCGAGATTTTTTTTGTTTTGACACCATGACCACTTTCATAATGCTCAAATTCCTAATCATTAAAAAAAATTGCAATGAAAAATAATACCACACAACATTATAATCTTTATTATTAAAAAAACATAGCACAACATATACTAAACAAAATGCAATTCAGTTACATCATCTTCAGGATCATCCACAACACCACTAGTATGACTAGAACTCCCAACACAAGATGAAACATTTGTAGTGGCCATAGGCTTGGGACATTCATATTTTGAAAAAAGCTTATACAATGTAGTTTGAACGCTCTCCACCTTCATTTCAGCAATGTGTTCAATTGGCTCTATTTTCTTAAAAGTAAAGTCCACATAATCCAACCTATACCTTGGATCAAGAACAATGGCACAAGCTAGCACCACACTATAACAATCCCAATATTTGTCAAATTTACCTTTCATTTGTTCTTCCATATTACTGATAAATGAATCTTGGCTCTCCATTTCTTCAAGTAAGAGTAATTCAATTTGAGACACTCCATGAAAATATAAATTTGCTGTAGGGTAATCAGCTCCAGAAAATAGAGTTGTAATATCATTGAAAGGTTTCAAAAACTGAGTTATTCTTTCAACTCTATTCCATTCATCCCTTGATGGACAATGCTTGAAATTAGCATCTTCCTCTGCTAAATGGTTCAACATAGAATGATATCTCATAGCACTGTCAATCATGTCATATGTTGCATTCCATCTCGTACACACATCTAAACATAAACCCTTTGTTCTCTTCATACCAACTATCTTGGCACATTTATCAAATCTGCACATTTTACTCTCTGATCCTTTAAGATATTTCATAATTTCTCAGATCTTAATCACCGAGTCATCTATTACTTTCAATCCTTCGTGAACAATAAGATTCAATATATGAGAATTACAACGCACATGAAAAAAGATACAATCACATAACAATAAACCCCCCTCATTAAGCTTTTTCTTTATGAAATCTTGGCAATTATCATTATTAGATGCATTATCTAAAGTAATGGAAAATATTTTCTTCTCAATACCCCATTCTTCCAAGAAACTTAAAATTTTCTCTGATAAAAGAGTTCTTGTGTGTGGAGGTAGCATATGAAAAAAATTCAAGATGATGTTTTTCAATTCCCAATTCTCATCCACATAATGCGCCGTAAGACAAATATATCCCTCACTTGTAACAGAGGTCCATAAATCCGAAGTGAAACATATTCTACTAGGAATTGATTTCAACTTATTTTTAACATCATCCTTCTCTTTCTTGTAAAGTTTTAGAACATCAGCTTTTGAAGTATTCCTAGAAATATGTTTAACATCTGAATTTAGATAGCTGGAAAATTTTCTAATGCCCTCATACTCAAAAAAGCTAAATGGTAAATTATGTTTAATAATAGCCTCTGCTAACATCTCACGAAACTCTTCTTGAGTTATCTTGTTTTGTAACACCCTGCCCTGTTCTTCACCATCTTGTTTTACTTCATTTTGTTTTAAGCATTTAAGAAGATGGCAATGCAAGTTTGATGTTCCATTATGACTATTCGCCAAAATTTTTTTCTCACACCATTGACAAATAGCCTTACTTAACCCTTCTTCATCAATAGGCAATTTCACAAATTCAGTCCAAACTGAAGAAGTGTGTTGTTTTTCTTTTCTTTTTTTGCCCCTGAAACTCTTTTTGGTTTCTTAAACTTTGAATTTGAATTAACTTTTAAAGATGGTAAAGGATTAGTAAAAGTATCCATAATAACAGTATCATCATTACTTTCCAAATTTACAACCGGAGAAGCAGATGTGCTCTAATTATCAAAGCAAAATATATAATTAAAATTAAAATTCTAGTCTATTTAAAACATCTAAAGAAACTGTGAACATAACAAAATATTACTAGACATTCATCCAAATGACAATGAGTAAATGACATTTTCAATTTTTTCAACAATCAAACACACAAACAATTAAATATAATGCTAGCAAAGTAGTATACTATTGCTAAAGCATAATATTAAAAAATCAATCCAAAAACTAAAAACATTTAGGGTTTTAGGAGAATGATGAAAATGATTTAACTTACCTTCACCATAGTTGATGATCTGTGGTTGTGCTCCTCTTAAATAGGTCAGCAGGTGGTGAGATCAAGGCTGTGGCCTATGGGTGGCAAGAGACAAAGAAGTGAGAAAGAAGAGCAGTGGAATGTGAAGCATATATGGTGAGAAAGAGGAACCTTGGCCTGAAGATTTAAGGACTGAAAGAAGAGAAGATAAAAGAAAAATATAAGCGAAAATAGTAGAGGAGGAGAAAAGAGTAGAGGCACAGAGAGAAAAGAGTAGAGGCCACGCAAGAGTGAAATTGAAACACTTTGAAAGATTGAAATTGTGAAAGCTCTTAGTGGTTTGTGCCTTTGTGGACTACAGCTACTACAAACTCTTAAGTCTAGCCATTTACTGTGTTAGTAAATAGTGAGTAGTGACTTAATGTACTAGACTACTAATGAGTCTAGTGTAGTAGTGTGTGAGCTCAGACAGCTATGAAGTGTCGTATCAAATTGAAGGAGAATTTTTTTTTTTTAATAAATGGGTTGTCTTGTCTCATGTATGTGAAGTGTGAGCATCTATCTATAATTTATTGGCTCCGGTGCTTTGTGCTTTATGCACCTAGCATCAGGACGTAGTTTAAATATTTTTTTAATGGGCCAGGTCACAGGTTATCCTGGTCGGGTCGGTTGACCCATAAAAAAAATCGGGTCGGGTCACGGGTCAACCCGTTTTTACTTTGGGTCAAAAAATTCAGATTCGAATTAGGTATTTTTCGGGTGGGGTCTGCAAATTCTGACCCGTTTTGCCATGTCTACTTCAACTATAAAAGTATATAAATAAATAAACAAAAGCTATAAAAGTAGAATATTGACAAAGATTAGGTTGTTAACTAAGTATCACAAAATGAAAATGTAGAAAGTTTTTTTTTTTTTTTGGGTAAATAGGAGAATATATTAAAAACTACCCAAAGGGAACAACTATTTGAGGACAAGTCCTCTCATAGTACATGCCAATATTATCATAAAACAAAAGCATAACAATGTCTGCAGGTGGACTATCATAGATTACAAAATCTTGCTAGGTGACAGGACCTCTTCGAGCTAGCGCATCGGCACACTTATTGGCTTCGTGATAGCAGTACATCATCTTCACCTGCAGAACTTGGTTGATGAGAGCCCTGCAATCCATAATAAGAGGAGTGTGGTTTAGATTACAGTTATGCTCATTCAAAACCCATTCCAGAATAACTTTTGCATCTACTTCTATCTCTAAAGCCACAATATTGAGAGAAATGCATAAGAATAGACCATCCCTAAGAGCCCATAATTCCACTTCCACACTCGAAGAGGTTCCAATGTTACAAGTAAACCCCTTAATCCACACTCCATTAGAGTCTCGGATCAATCCACCGCCACTAGCTCTTCTCGAATTTCCCAATGATGAACCATCCAAATTCAGTTTATACCACCCAGTACATGGGCTATTCCATCTGACCAGAACCACCTCTTTGATCAACCTCCTTCCTAACTTGCCAGCACAAAACATGTACTCACAGGCAGCTTGAATAATGTCTTTATACAAATTCTGGTTGAGTAGATTCTCCTTGAAGGCCACATCATTTATGTGCAACCACAATTTCCATACCGCAAACGGAAAAGGATATTCCAGGGAACTAGTTCAACCTTGTAAAAAGTCAGCTTCGCTTTTTTTTTTTTTTTCTTTCTAACCAATCACACAGACCCTCGCTGTAGAAGTCCTGGACATGACCATGTATGCGAAGCTTTTCCCAAGTTGATTTAGCTAATATGCAGTCCCTGAGAACATGAAGGATTGACTCCCTCCTATTGTTGTAGATTCGGCACTGGGCATCTTGAATAATACCCCTCTCTTAAAGGACTTCTCTCATTGGTATACTATGAAGGAAGCGTTTCCATGTAAACATTTTTATTTTTGGCATCAAGTCAATCTTCCAAATCCACTTCCCATTAGAAGTATTAGAGGTCTTGCAATCTCCTCTAGCAATGGCATAGGCACTCTTTTGCTCAAAGTCTCCTGATAGGGAGGAAGCCCAAACAATTCTGTCTTCACCCTAGTGACTGGTTGGGAAAGGAACAACTTTTAGAAGAAGGGCAAGCTTGTCAGGCATTTCAAGGGAGCATCTAGAAAAATCCCAACTTCCTTCATTTCTCATATCTCTCACCAAATAGTGCTCCTTATCTCTCCTTAGAGGGTCTTCAATCATGCTTCTAACATTCCCAGTTGATAGCCACTTATTATGCCAAAAATTTAGATTGCTATTTGCACCAACCTTTCACTTTATTCCTTGCGCAAAAATATTACCACCATACTTCATTCCGACCTAAACATTGGATCCACTTCGCTTCGGATTTCTATATTTAATACTTAGCACTTTCGCCCAGTCTTTGTCCTCTTCCATTCTATACCTCCAATTCAACTTCGCAAGTAAGGAAAAATTCTTCGGCGTAGCAGCTTGCAACCCTAGCCCTTCTTCCTTTTTAGGCTTAATTATTTTGCTCCAACTAATCATATGAATCTTCCGTTTGTCCTGGGTGGATCCCCAAACAATATTTCTAGTCACTTTATCCGGTGCCTCAAGGATACAACTGGGCAAGAAAGTGTTTTGCATTACATAAGCCGGTATTGTGGTGAGCACAGAGTGTGCAAGGACAACCTTTCCAGCAAAGGAGAGCAAATGCCCTTTCCAACCAGCAAGTTTGGCTTGCACTCTCTCCATTATAAAGTCAAAGTCCTTGCTGCTAGAATCAAGTTGCTTTAGAGGAAAGCTAAGATATTTACCCAACTTGGCTGTTGAATGAATTCCCAACACCTCACACATCTTTTCCTTATCACTAACAACCACATTGGGGGAGAAATAGGCTCTAGATTTCTCCTTATTAATCTTCTGCTCGGAAACACCACAGAACCCCTCAAGGGCATCCATCATACAAAAGCAATTCTTCATGTTAGCATTGGCAAATAACACAAGATCATCTACAAAGAAAAGATGGGAAACAGCCAATCCTCCCCTCGAAGTTCTGACTAGAACCCATAACTTATCATTACACTTGTCTTGAATGAAAAGACCAACACCTCCATACACATGATGAAAATATAAGGAGATAATGGGTCTCCTTGCCTAATTCCTCTGGAAGGGTTGAAGGACTCCAAGGCACCCCCATTAAATAACACCTCAATGCTGGAAGTTGAATTGCAGCTCATAATGACCTTACTCAAGAAAGGAGGAATATTGAACAAAGCAAGAGTATCTCTAATAAAACTCCATTTGAGCCTATCATAGGCTTTTTAAAGATCAATTTTCACTGCCATATAGCCCACCTTACCTTTCTTTAAGCTCATCGTGTGTAACAACTCCTGCACAATGATGGCATTATCAACACATTTACGGCCAGGAACAAAGGCTACTTGCATAAGAGATATAAGCCTATCTAGATAAGGCCTTAGTCTAGCAACTATGACTTTCGAGATAACTTTGAAAACTATGTTGCTTAGGCTAATGAGCCTGTAGCTCCCAAGAGAATCAGCTCCTGAATGTTTGGGAATTAAGGTACTGAGGGTCTTGTTTACATAGGATGGAATACACCCTTCTCAAATACCTTTTTAACCAAATCCATAATTGACTTCCCCGTGATCATTCAAAATCTTTGATAGAACCTTGCATGTAACCCGTCCGGCCTAGTAGCCTTAAAGGCTTTCAAGGCCCATAAACTATCCTTAATTTCTTTTTCCTCTACCGGAATGGACAAGGCTTGGGCTTCCTTTTCAGACAAATAGATAGGCCAGTTAGGGATATCCCATGTTCTCCTCTATGAATCCTCCATACCCATGTTGTATAGATCCATGTACCACCTTCTGATATACTCGGCCATCTCTGATTCTTCAGTAATACAATTCTCCATTCTATATTTGAGGCTAGTGATTCTATTCCTTCTCCTTCTATTAATAACAGAAGCATGAAAAAAAGAGGTATTGTGCTCACCGAGCACCAGCCAATTAAGCCTAGATTTCATCGCTCAAAATTTATCAATAAGCTCTTTCACCTTAACATACTCCTTCCTTAAATTTCTATCTAACTCTAAGAGGAATTCACTTGGTTTATTAGCTAAGGCCCGTTGCACTCCATTCAGCTTAGCTTTAATCCTCTTTTTACCAGTAAACAGATTCCCAAACATCTCTTTATTCCACCTTTTAGCAGATATGGTGAGGATTCGACTGCAATTTTAAGGTTTTGACCTCCTTTCTACGCATCTCGCACAATCCCAAGGAAGTCCGGATGAGATAGACACCCCAATTGAAATCTAAAAGGCCTCGTTAGACCAATACCCAAAGGCTTCTCCAACTTAACCATGATAGGGAAATGATCAGAATTAACTCAAGTAAGATGCTCAATAGTTGCCTCCAGATATAGTAATCTCCAACCAATGTTGCAAAAACCATGATCCAATCTTTCTTGGATGAGGTCCAACAAATTCTGTAAACTAGTCTAAGTAAACCTCGGCCCAGCAAACCCCATATCCATAAAACCGCACTTATTAAGGCAATCCTAAAAAAGTTTGGCTTTATAAGCATTAATTGGCCTTCCACCTAGTTTCTTCTCACTGCTAAGTAATTTATTAAAATCTCCAAGCATGATCCACGAAAAATTATGAGTAGCATTGACCAAAGAAAGATTATACAAAAGAATACATCTTTCAGCTAGCTTAGGACTTGCATAAATAGTAGAAATAATCAAAGAAAGATTAGAATTACTCAACTTAACAAGGGCATGGACATCATGTTCAGTCGAGGAGAGATGAGTGACCTCTATTGCATCAGAATTCCATAGCAGCTAGATCCCTCCTGCATATCCAATGGTGTCTTTTATTTGCTCACCTCGGGCCTTCCACTATTCCCATTTGTCTTATGTCTTGGGTCACTCAAAGGTGCTTGGGCCTCTAACTTGTCCATCATAAGCCTGATTGGTAGAACCAAACTAGAGGAACCAATCTGGTTTGATTTGGTTGGGTCCTCTGGTTTCATTCATTTTAGTCTTGTCTTCCTTCGATTGACAACCATCCAAGGCCCATAGCCATCTTCGTCATTACCCTCAGCTTCCACTTCTTGTGTGACCACGATGCCTTCCTCTCAATGTTGAGTCTCAACAGCTTTCTCTGGGCTTTGAATAACATAAGGATATCCATCCCTCTTATGCCCAACTCTTCCACACCCAAAGTAGAGGACACCAATGTCTTTATACACAACTTCTTGCACCAGGCTCCCAATGAGGACCGTTATGATCAACAACTTAGATAAATCTATCTGAACACAAATACGAGCATACCTACCTCTCATTCCTGAAGCCGTATTAACATCCACTTTCAACACCGGCCTAATAGCATTTCCTATTTCCCAAAGCACATAAGCATCATAACTTAACAGGAAGCTCATTGAGTCTCACCCACACCGCAACAGTGTTCACCTTTGTAGTGGACGCCTTGAAGTTCGGTTCCCATAACCTCATAGCTACAAAGTGTCCTTCAAAGAACCAGGGACCCCCAGATAGTACTCTATCCATGTCATCTCTGGCTTCGAACCTGAAGAGGAAAAAATCCTTTCCCAGATCCAAGTAGTCTATTTTGCACTGAGGTTTCCACAGGCTCATGGCCATTCTGTGAAGGTAGTGATATCCTACTATTCTACCAAAAACTTTGACAATGAGGGTGTTGTACCAGACACCTTTGATCCTAGACTTGGTTTCTTTAGAGAACTTCACAACAGCAAACTCCTCAGTGACCTCATCGATTTCATTGTCAGAATCTTCCTCACCATATTGCTGGCTGTTGGCTATACACATCTAAGCATGAGCTCTTGGAATGACTCCTGAAAGCTTATCCTTATAAGACTTAGGGAAGGGGTTCCCCATCTCAGTCTCCTCTTCCCCATGGCCCCAATCACTCAAAGAATCCTTAACTCTTATAGTACTTCGCTGGAGTTCATCCTGCTCTAACCCAGACCATTCAAGATACTCGCACTCCATTTTTTTACTAACAGATAAAAAAAAGTAATTATTTACTTACTCTTGTAGCCAAATTTTTTGGGGAATGTGTTAAAAAGAAAAGGGAAAGGATGAAATGTGTTAAAGTCCAAATGTCCAACTAGATTGATTAGATTAACATCAATTAATTTTCAATGGCGGTTATTGATAAACATCAAGCTATTAAGTGGTATTAATTGAGTTACTACATGATATGCGATTCAACTTATTATTAGTTTTCTTCAATATTTCAATAAGATTTACCTTAACTGGTTAGTATCTCAATTTCCAATAGAGACATTCATGATTCAGATTCTCCACCCTTAACTATTGACGTATAAATAAAATTTTTAATAATTTTCCTTGTAAAAAAAGAAATTTTTAGTTATTTTATAGACAAAATAGAAAGACACTAAGAATAGCGTAGAGATATGATCATACTATATGTATATATGTGTGTGTGTGTGTGTGTGTGTTTACAAACTAAAATTGCATGATATAGTGGCTCATATAGATAGGTGTGTTTCATGCCTATTTTAAAATGCAAATATCCTTCATTTTTTTTTTACATTCTTGGTTTTGTGTTACTAAAGTTTTTTTTTTTTTTTTTTTTCTTTTTGTTGGACATGGTTTCAATTGTTGCAAAAACAACAAAATTTGAGTAAGAATATCATATTTCAAATCAATTGTTCCTTACATAAAAATAAAATAAAAATCAATTGTTTCTCATATAAATCTTAGAAAAATGATATTAAAATTTCATTATCCTTAAAGTAATTAATATAACAAAATAAACATACTCATTCTATTAGTTATCTTTCTAATTACATAGAATAAATACTACAATGTTAGTTCCACACACACACACACACACACACATATATATATTACATGTCACTCTGAAAGGAGTTAAGAAATTTAAAGGGTTACAATTAATTTTAGTGAATTCATAAATATTTAATTTTTTTTATCGTTTTTGTGTCAATTATTGTCAAAGCAACTAAAAATAAGGAAGAATGTCATATTTTAATTCTATTATTATTATTCCAATTAAAAATATTTCTTAAATAGAGTTTATAAGAATAATCATATAAATTCATTTAATATAAATAATTAATGCACAAATATAAAGAATTAATATATGTATTTTCTCTATTAGCTAATTCAATGAACTAATAATTTGATATAAATGCAAGTTTTGTTGAAGTAGAAGCCTAAATAGAGAGAATTTCAAGGAATGCACCACATAACACAACCATAAAATACGTTTAACGACATGATAGTTTCATTTTAATGTAATGCAATTTTAATGGTTTAAATCGATTTAATTTTTCTTTTCTTCCATAATATTGTGAATGTAGTGATGGTGTGTTTTTGTTTTTTATTTAATTAGGATGGCTTGGTTGGGATTGATTTCATACATTATATTATAACTAGCATGTAACCCATGCAAACGCATGGATGTATTTAAAATTAAACACAACTTTTATTATATAAATATAAATAATTAGTCAAATTATTATTTTAAAAAATAGCATGTAACACATGCATTAATGCTTATTGTGGGAGTAAGATCCCAAATTTGTATATTGGGCCTTGGGCCTTATCCGAAGACATGTATATGTCCGAGGAGGAGTAAAAAAATATGGAAAGGCCCCAAAGTCGAAAATCACTTAAGTGAAAAATGGAAAAACATAGTCTGAGGAGTACCTCCTTCTCGGACGCATCAAATATCAATCAAACTTGTGCTTATGCAGTGTAGGCAATCTTCCAGGAAATTCCAGCGATAAGGATGAACTTCAGGCACGTACAAGGGCAGTAGGAGCTCAGAAATATCTGAAAGAAAAGCTGCTACCACCGCATTAAATGCCCTACAGCAGCTTTTCTGGCCGCATTAATATGGAGAGGACCTCTGAACAGTGCAGTTTCAGCTACCACCACCCACAGAAAGCTAAAGAGGATGTTTGATGGGACATACACTCGAGTGAAGGCTTAAATGGTTAACAAGTGTGTGATCATGATAGTGAGAGAGGAACTATATAATGTGAAAGTCCTCCCATGAGAAGGGAGATCGGGTAGAAAAACGAGAAAGAATATTTGTAATACCAAAAACTGTATTAGAACTCAATTCCAGTTGCTTGTTCAATAAGATTTCTCCTTAGACACGCATTTTATCCAATCCTTGCATAATTAGCTTACTTGTTCATCTTTTAAATCCCTATTAGCCATTGTTAAATTCACTATCGGCCCAGTTCTTTCACCCACTCTCTACAAATTTATTGCACGGGGCTCATTAGGCCTACACCCCATATCATTTGGGCTTGGGCTGCAAATTGTGTCCTTACACTTATATATATAGTTAAATTTAAAATTAAACATAATTTTTATAATAAAAATATAGATAATTAGTCAAAATATTTTTTAAAAAAGTAAACATAGTTAGTCACATATTAAAATTCTTACCTAAATTTAATAAGGGAAATACTAACGAGTGCCCTTAGGGCACTCATTAATAATCTATTTAAAGAAAGTTTTTATGGAAAATAAAAAAAAAATTAATATTTTGACAGTTTTTTTCATTTCCCATAAAAGTGGTATGAAAAATTTCCTAAAATAGATTATTAAGGAGTGCCCTAAGGGCACTCGTTAGCATGACTCATTTAATAATACTTATGATAATTTTTTTTCTAATTTTTAATAAGATAGAACATGTGGTAATTTTTGTTGTGTGGTGATTTTTATTGAGTATATGTGATTTTTTTTATATTTTATTTTATTTCATAGCTCATTAATATTAGATTCTTAATATTTTGTACTCATTAACTCACTTGGCACAAAAATTAAAAAACTTAGGTGGACAAATGACACAAACTTAAGTGGATAATTATAGTGTGGTCCCCACATAAATTTAAACACAATTTTTATTATAAAAATATAAATAGTTAGTCAAATTATTTTTTAAAAATAGCATGTAACATGCATATGAATGGATACATTTAAATTAAACACAATTTTTATCATAAAAAATATAAATAATTAGTCAAATTATATATATATATATATATATATAAGTAAATGTAATTAGTCACATATTATAATTCTTACCCAAATTTAATACTAGTTGTGATATTTTTTTTTAAAATTTTTAATAAGATAGAATGTGTAATGATTTTTATTGAGTATATGTGATTAGTTTTTTTTTTTTTTTAATTTTATAGTTCATTAAGATTAGATTATTAGTATTTTGTACTCATTAACTCACTTGGCACAAAGATTAAAAAACTTAAGTGGACATATGACACAAACTTGAGTGGAAAATTAATTATAGTGTGCTCTCCACATAAATCTAGACACATGGCACAAAATTGGGAACTCTAATTTGGAATTCTAATTTGAATTTCTCTCCACTTCACCTATTATTATTATTATTATTATTATTATTATTATATATAGAGAGATATTGGGTGGGAGTGGGAGGATCACTAGATATTGCTAATGTGGTTCTCCAAGTACATATAATTATAAATATAATAATATTTTTTTTAAGATGCTAATATTTTAAAATGAGTGATAATATCGAAAAAGAATTTGGGTGATTCTACTTCTTCTTCCAGAGACACTAATCTTATGCAACCTTTTTCTTTTTTTCTTTTTTCTTTTAATTGTAATGCATATAATAATATAGAAATAGCTATAAGTGATGTACGTAATAGACCTGGGTTTTAATATTAGAATTTATTCCATTAGAGATATTACTACTATCAAAATCAAGTGGTAATAATGCTGATTGATTCTCTAGTAAGGTAATGAGTATTATTTATTTGATTATTCAAAAAAAAATCAGAGAATATTAATTCTTAAAGGACCATAAAATGCATTAATTTAGTTTTTGGTTTATAATAAAAAATAACGATTATTGTTCCTTTAATTATTTATTTATTTTTTGCTGGCATGTGATTGAATGCAAAAGAAAATTCTAATTAGATATATATACCTTTAGTTGGCTTTTTTAATGCAAAGATATAGTTGGCTTTTGTAAATTGCAATTTTTTCTTGGGTTTGTTTTGTTTATTGTTTAATTTGTCAAATCATAAAAGTATCAGCCAATGACCAGGATGGTCTAATGGAACCTCCCAAGGTACCAAGTTGAAGGAAGGAGAGGTATTCCAATAGGAAGTAGGAAATTTCTAACCACCACCATAATAATAATAATAATACTTTTTTTACAAAGGAAAAAAAATTGATTATTATTATTATTATTTTTTTTTTTGGTAAACAAAAATGGAGGCCTTTATGGTTATATTACACCCCCAGGTAGGGTGCTGTGGCCTAACGGGAGGGCTTACGTGTGAGGGGGCGAACCCTCACTAAGGATGCCCACCAACGGACTCTTGCGGGCAGCGGGACTCGAACCTAGGTGTGTTGCACGAAGCGCCCGAGCCTTACCCACTCAGCCAAGCCCCGTTGGCAAATTGATTATTATTGTGTGCTTCTTATTATTTTTTTATCCATTTTCCCCAATTTTTCCTAGCTTGTGATTGAACAATGAAGAAAATTCTAATTAGATATATAGTCTAATTGGCTGTTGTAAATTGTAGGAATGGCAACGGGTTGGGTTCGGGCTGGGTTTTTTAATACCCAGACCCGACCCGCGGGTCAAGACCTGCGACCCGGACCCTGCCCGTTTATTAACAGGATTTTTTTTTTCGGGGCCCAGGCCCGCTCCAGCCGGGCCTCGTTCAGCCATCTGCCTTCAGGGCCCAATCTAAAGCCCCTAAACCTTGACCCAATTAAAAAAACAAATTTAAAAAAAAAAATTTCAGGCTTCACATCAGAAATCACAAAACCCATGCTTTCATTTTCCACACTTCAATCACAAATCACCCAAAAAAAAAAATTACATAATTTATCAATTATCATACCAAAAAAATTTACACTTATTGTTTCTTCTGACTTTACTTACACATGTATGTTTCTTTGTGTTCTTGGAATTACACATTAGTAACAACTGTAATAATACATGAGACTGTCATTCAATATATTTTAACAATGTGCCATCCGTATGCCATTGATCTTCCTCTCCCCCCATAAGAACGTGTTTGGGAAAGATCATGGGTTCATCTCATCATCTTCCCCTCTCAAAGTTCAACGGCTGGACGTCTCACCGCCATTCACTGCTTCCACCTCCATCGTGGTTTTCTTTCATTCCTCGCCGCAGAGCCCTCTCCGATCTGACCCCTTACCTTGGCCAGACCTGAACCCAAGCAAACCATGCCGCTCGCCACTGCCACCTCCGTGGAGGTTTTCCTTTTTCTATTTTTTTCTTTGTTTGATTTGTGGGTTTGGGGATTTAGATTTGACTTGGCTATTAAAGATCTGATGTTGCTTGCATGTGCTTTGTTTGGATTGGATTTTGATTTCAAATGTATTTGGGTTCATCTCAAGGAAATTTTGATTGGGGTTTCGTGTATGGTGGATTTGGTTCGAGATTTCCTTGGATTTGTGTTTTTGGATTTGTTGTTTGTGCTGCTGTGGGTGTGAGCTTTGATATGGGGTTTGCTTCAACATGGGTCGGATATGTTGTATGTATTTTGGTGGTTGTTGTGGTGGTTCTAATGCTAGTGGTGGTGGTGTCAGCTGTGACTGTGAGGATGGATGAGAGTGAGAATGAGAGCTTAAGTGTGCTTTTGTGAGGGTGAGGCGCTGTGAGGGAGGGCCTGGGAGGCGTGAGCTGCTGCTGAACAAATGAGGATGTTAGGGTTACTTAGAGCTATATATATATATATAAGGGGGGGTTTTTTGTAATTTAGGGTAACCGGGTTTTATCCGAGCCGGGTTTTGGATTTTTTTGATAAAACCCGAACCCGCTTCGGGGGGTTTTTTTTTTTTTTTTTTAAAACCCGTACTCGACCTTATTTCTAATCGGACCGGGTAAAACCCGACCCATTAGGGTCGGGCCGGACCGGGTACTCACAGATCGGGTAAAAATTGCCATCCCTAGTAAATTGTAATTTTGTCATTGATTATTTATTATTTATTTTTTTTTGGCCTTTCTTAATCAGCAAGTTGTGTGAATAACAAATATGAATCTAAGAAATATTTTTGTGTGGAAAAGATAATTTTGGATCTGGTCTTTTGTTGATGTTTCAGTGGTACTATTGATAATATACTTGACTGAAATTAATTATATTCTAAAAGCATTTGTTCCCATTTTCTATCTCTTAATGGCCATTATTGTTGAATATACGTTGTTGCAACAGTGATGCAGAATCTCACTTCTTTGTAAAAAAATGTTTTTTCTTTGTTTATGTTAGCCTTATCTTTTTTTCTTTCTTTTTTTTTTTAAAAAATCTTGGTGTTCTATTTACACTTTGCAGGTAGAAAAATGGTAATCAAAGTAAATAAAAATAAAAATAAATAAATATTGTAATCTAGAGTTTTTTAAAATAAAAATAAGTAAATTTCCCTTAGTTACGTAACATAGATATTGACACTTATTTGTAAATGAGAAATATAAAACAAAAAGGAGTGTTTATCTTGGTATAAGATAATAATACCATATAACTGTGTGAATTGAATAAGAGATTTGTGATTCAATCTCCGTTTACATCAGAAATTGATTGGTGTCTTGGTCTTATGATAAAGAACTAATCAGGAGCGAACACCATAAGTTGAAACTCTCTCTTAAATTAAAAAAAAAAAAAAAATCAAACGATGGACATGCTCTTTGGATCTGTAAAATTGCATTAATAATTCAAACATAATATAATCAATTACCTTAAGAAGATTGTTAAAAACTTCTTAATAGCAAATGAATTTTAGTTAAGCATAATAAAAAAGATAAATGAAATATTTTTACCAGTAAATTAGAAATATAAAACAAAAAGGAGTGCTTGTCTTGGTATAAGATAATAACTAATTAATAAGATCATATGGCTGAGCTGTGTGAAACAAATACACACACATACAGAGGAGAGGGAAAAATGTTCTAACACAAAAGCACACCACAACTCCACTCAAAAGCCATGATAACTTTTAAGAGAGCGTGGGGCAAGTTATATTACAAACAACGTGGGACAATTACCCATTCTTTTTTTTGAGAAACAAACATATACACACACAGAGGGGAGAGGGAAAGGGGTTCTAATATAAAGACACACCACAACTCCACTCAAAAGCCATGGTAATCCTAAATGACATAACAAAACTTTAAATAATCCTAAATGACAATAATTCAAATCAAAGGGTATAGCAAAAGTCAATTTTTTAAAGAGGAATAGTAGTAGTCATTTTACATTATTACAAAAAATCATATACTATATAATAAAAATTGGGCTTAAAAGCTGTGGTTGTGTCAAGTGGCTTCACCAAAATACATAAATTTTTTTAGATTAAAAAAAAAAATTATCTTCTCTTCTTCTCCTATAATTTCTAAGTTGATAAAATCTTAATTTGATTACAATCCAAATTCTTCATCTAATCCTTTTCTTATTATAATTTATAAGTTGATAAAAAAAAAATCAATTTGATTACAATCCAAAATTTTCAACTAATTCTTTTTTTTTTAAATTATATTACTGCACATAAAAAAAAAAAAAAAAAAGTAACGTTGTACACGTAAACAAAAACAGCAAATGTCCAAATGTTCATGTTCAAACCTAAGTGCAATGTGTTGCTTAACTTGGTTGGCTTGCCTTACCGCATACATTGGCTTGGAGTGCCGGTATTTACTCCTTGGCCTTTCCATTCTTCTGGATTGTTTAATTTCTATGTAATACTAATATGTTTATTTTCAGATATGTGAACATCTAGTAATGTAAAGAGAATTAAGGGTACGTATTTAACTTTGTAATGAGAAAAACAAAAAGATTTCTTTTTATCCAAAGCACTAACGATGTGTTAATTCAAATGAAAAAGAAATAAGTAAATGTGAACAATGGCATTTAGGATATAGGATAGATTTTTTTTTATAGTTATAATCAGCTTAATAAAAGTTTAAAGTTATCCAAAGAAGAAGAAGTTAAACTCAACATAACTTTATCCATATAAAATCCTATTCAACTAACATTATACTTTTTGTTAATATCAACTTCTTCAATATGGAGTGTGTGTATATATATATATATATATCAAATAATTCATAATAAATACCTACCATAGAGTTTTTTTTCTCTATTCTTCTATTCTTCTACCTACAACCTTGCAAGTATGTATTTGTTTGCTCTAATTATTTTTCCATCAAATTAAATAAGTTTTGTGCACTTTTTTGTCTTTAGTTTAACCTAATTTGCTTAAGTTTTATCCAATTTATATGATTATGGTTTGAGAATTAATTATTAAATATGCTTAGACATGATTTTTAAAATTATTTTGTGTTTTATGACCTGGGTTCTAATGGTGATATGTTGCTTTCATCATCTCAATTTTGATTTAGAGAACAACTTCTTTTTAGCTTATTATTAAACATGTCTTGATATAAATTTGATGATTAATTGTTCATAACAATTTGATTTTTTTTTTCCAATTGAAATAGCTTTGCCTAACTATTAGTCTATTAGAGTTGTACACTTTGACCAATAAAAGAAGGCAATCTGTCCATCTAGTTTTTTATTTTATTTTTATAAATCATTAAACAATGTAGGGGCCTTTTCGTTGTGCGTTGGGCTGGGCTGCCTCCCGCGGTAGTAGGCCCGAGTGTTCTGAGTAAGGGAGTTGAGACTGGTCCAACTGCAACTCAATTTGGTCCGGCTTGCACGCAAACATTGAGTCCAAGTCTAAGAGAAGACGCAGCAAAATGGGCTTATCCTTTGTTTCTGCTGTAGAAGAATTTTCTCCAGTTTCTGACGCAGGATTGACTTTTCTGTTTCTGCCGCTGCCAATTTTTGCCACAGGATTGATGTTTCTGCCACAGAAGGAACTTTTCTCCAGTTTCTGCCACAGGTCTGACTTTTCTGCTATGCAACAAAACTTTCTGCCGTGTAGTAAGACTGTCTGCCGCGTAGTAAAACTGTCTGCTGTGTAGTAAGACTGTCTGCTATGCAGTGAAGTTGTCTACTGTGCAATGAAGCTTTCTGCTGTGCAGTAAAGCTTCCTGCCGTAACGCCTTTTGCTATGCAATAGAGCTGTTTGCTGTGCATTAAAGTTTTCTGCTGTGCTTTAAAGCTTCTTGCCGTAAAGCCTTCTGCTGTGCAATAGAGTTGTTTGCTGTGCATTAAAGCTTTCTGTTGTGCTTTAAAGCTGTTTGCTGTGCTTTAAAGCTGTTTGCTGTGCTTTAAAGCCTTCTGCCATGTGAATGACTACTCTTCATTTTTACTGCAGAAATACTTTTCCACTTCCTGCACATAAACAAATCTAAAACCCAAAGAAAATACCCATCAAACAAATGTTAGTTTAAATGGGTTAGCATATTCTCAAATATGTACACATATTCGTAAATAAAGAAATATGTATATATATATATATATATATATATACTTCTGGCAGGATAATGATTAGTTTGTGTCAACAGTAGAACACGTAATAACAAATAAAGAAGAAAGCTTCGGCAGGAAAGGTTTAACTTGTATAATAATTAACACGGTAAATATAATAAAAAGGTACTACGGCAGAATAACTAGTACAGCAAGTAAAGACATCACAGCAAAACAACTGATGCGGCAGATGTGATAAAAATGTGCTACAGCAGGATGACTAAATACGGCAGATATATGTTATAATGAGAGAAATCAAATATATTTGCAATCAAAATCAAGTATTGAATCTGCCCATGTATATATATATATATATATACACTTTTGGCAGGATAATGATTAGTTTGTGTCAACAGTAGAACACGTAATAACAAATAAAGAAGAAAGCTTCGGCAGGAAAGGTTTAACTTGTATAATAATTAACACGGTAAATATAATAAAAAGGTACTATGGCAGAATAACTAGTACAGCAAGTAAAGACATCACAGCAGAACAACTGATGCGGCAGATGTGATAAAAATGTGCTACAGCAGGATGACTAAATACGGCAGATATATGTTATAATGAGAGAAATCAAATATATTTGCAATCAAAATCAAGTATTGAATCTGCCCATAGAATAAGTAAACCAAGAAGGAACCCAAACTCCAACTTGAACAACCTTATCATAAACTTCTGCCATAAAAGCTGTGCATTTTGGAGAATAGGCCTAAATGGCTACTAACTGTTACTTTTGGAGACTTCAAAGAGTGGGTTTGCTAAGAGGGAGGGAAAAAATGGTCTATTGATGCATGCCCCTATTCCTGCCACGTTTTCTCTCTTCTTTTTCTTTCTTTCTTTCTTTCTGTTCTTTTTTTTACTCTTAGTTTCTAACTACTATCTTGCCGTAAGTTGTTTTCTCACTTGGGTCTTTCTTTTTCCCTGGGTGTTTTTCTTCTTCCCCTGTTTTTCACTCTTTCCCCTGTTTTTTCCTCTACCTCCGTCCTCCTTTTTTCTGCCGTGGTTACCTTCCTTTTATAGCAAACTGATTCAATGGGATTTCTCCCTTTTACCCCTAGGGCTTCACCAACTATTTTTGGTTTGTTGTGGGCATCCTTTCAAGATTAACCACTCAGCCATTGGTTGCCTCGACCACTGCCATCTGCTCAGAACATGTTTGTTGCACGACAAAATTCTCTTTTGTTTGTTCCTGCCGTATACCTCTACCTCTAGGTTCAAAGATCAAGATTGGGCTACCTCACTACTTAGCTTTATGGCATGCATCAGATGGTCCCAACCATTTATTACTTCTTTTGGGTAAGATACCATCCCAGTAGGATATATTCCCAAAAGAAGTTATGGCAAGAAACTAAATATAGACCCCTTTTTCCCTCCACCACCAAACCACACCTTCTGAATCTCTTTGACCGTGGGCCTACCTCCCTTATATTGGCTAGGTACCGGTTGGTGGTGCCCTGGCCCTTCTGTTTTTGTTTTCTTTCATTCCCACACCGTGTCTGCCGTAGTAGATCAGTTCTGTTTTGTTTTGCTGCGTGTCTTTGTCTTATTTCTTCACGCGTTTCCTGCTGTTGACACTTCCTGCTGTTCCTTGTTTCTTTTCATCGTTCTTTTTCATATCAGTTTTCACGCCTATCTTTTTTTATACAAAAGGATTTGGGCCTTTATGGGTCAAATAATGTTGACTGGGTTAAAAGGGCATTGGGCCCAATTTATCTTCATCTGCCGAAGTCATCCTGCCAAAGAACTATATTCTGCGGCAGATCTATATTCTGCTGAAGAACTGTATTCTATGGTAGATCTGTATTCTGCGGCAGTAAAGCCTTCCGTCGAAGAATAGGGACGTGTGTCTTCATCTGCCGAAGCCATTCTGCCAGAGAACTGTACTCTGCAGCAAAGCTGTATTCTGCGGCAGATCTGTATTTTGCAGCAGATTTGCATTTTGCTGTAGATTGCTTTCACTTGCCCTTCTTTCTTTGGACCTTTCTTGCTCTTCGTTCTTCTTGGTGGGTCTTTGGGCCTTGCTTCTCATTAGGCTTTCCTTCGTATGGGCTTTTGGGTACGAATTTGCAAAAAATGGGCATCAACATTCAGCCCCCTAAGCATATGGATTGCTCATGCAATTCGTATGCGAAAACTCATGCAGTTTTCTCTCGTGGGTTGTTTCACAACTCACATGCGAATGCTTCTTTTCTTTTCTTCGCGGGCCTGTTGTTTCAATCTTTACTCTCTTTAGGCGAGTTGTTCTTTTTCTTTCTACAAATTTACGACCCTCCAAGGGTAGCCAAAAGGTTGCTCTCCATAAGGGTGGTGCTGGGTTTGCTGGGCCTTTTTGGGCCTGCTATATGCTTTCCTTTTGCTCTTCATGACTTGTGCCTGCTGGGCCTCTTTGGGCCTGCCGTATGCTTTCCTTTTGCTAAATTCTAGTAGCCCAGTACTATCATTGGGCTTGTACTATGCTATTTCGGGCTTTCTTGGCTCATTTCATTGCTTTTGGGCTCCTTTGTCCCATTTGGGCTCCTTTGTCCCATTTTATTCTTTTGGGCATCCTCGGCCCGTTTCAATTCTTTACTCCCATGAGCTTTTACTAACTTCATTGGGCTTCCTCGGCCCAATTACCTTATTCTCATCCTTGGGGCTCATGGGCTTGCCATAAACCCCTTACTTTCTTTGTTTGCATTACTTCGGGTCTGCTGTGGCCCATTCTCACTTTTCTACATCATATATAGCCCATGAGTTTGCTACTTCTCTCTTTCCAGGCTCTTTTAGGCCCATTTGCTTCCCCAAGGCCCATTTGTTTTTTTTACGGGCCTGTGATCCATTATTCCTGCCATTCGAGCTTAATGGTTTTCTTCTCAATTTACTAACTTTTTTCTTCCCATATGGTTTTCATTCAAAGGGATTGTTGATGATGATGATGTGTGCATCCTTCTCTTCATCATTTCTTTACTTGTTTCTTGGTTTGCTTCTTGAAAATTCCTTGTGATCTTGAACTTCTACAATGGTGTCATTTCTTTATGTCTGCGGCAATTTGTATACTTATTTCTTTACGTTTTTGTAGCAGCACGTACTCATTTCTTTGCTTTTGTAGGGATAAATACTCATTTTTCTGCTTCCGCAGAATATGTAGACACTTTCTGCCGTAATACATGCAATTATTTCTCTGCGTCAATACACCTCTTACTCTGCTTCTGCTAGAGCAGCATCTATACTGTAGGAAGTGAAGGTTGTAGCAGATTCTACGGCAGAAGAATTAGGCTTGACTGCTTACTTTCCCCACGTATTCCTTAGCATCATCTCTTCATCTCTTCATCCTTTCTTGTTGGGTTCTTCTTCATTATGATGTTTTACATTTTCTCATCTCTGCAGAATGCTCAAAATTGGCTCTTTGGATTCTTTAACTCTTCTTTCTGCCAACTTGGCGAACAACACTTTTGCGGAGCAAGGATCCTTCTTACAGTCTTCATTTTTCTTTTCTTTTAGCCACTTAAGGTTGCTTCACTTTGGGCTTCATTCATTCTCTAAAAATAGAGAAAGTGTTGTCTTCTACTACCTTCGCATCTAAGCCGACGACTGAAAAGAGTTTCATCAAAATAGCTCTGCCACTTCACTTTCTTCAAGCAGAGCTTTTTCACAAGAGGAAAGCTTCCTCTAAGTGTGTAGATCAAAGGGTGGCTTCACTCCCTTTTCTTGTGCCTTCTTCTTCTCTACGTCTTTATTTATTTTGCCCGAAATAAAGCGTAGAGCTAACATTGCAAGCCCTCATCATAGTAGAGTACTCTTTCATTTGCTGATAATGTATTCTTCGCCAAGATGAAGTTTCTGCGGAGAAGGATGTTGGGCCTTGTGGAAAGGCAAGTTTCTTTCAGTGATGATGTGTTTACAGAGAGCCCCCTTATTCAGAGCTACTACTAACATGGGCAAATGTATTGTTGCAATAGTAGAGGACCTTTTAGCCCCCAAGATCATCAATACTCTGTACCTTTGCTGTGTGCATTTGTGGGCTGTTTCTGATTCTGCCATAAATTCTGGTTTTGCTGCAAAATTGATCTTTCTGCAGAAATGACTGAGTCTGCCACTCATTTTAAGGTGCTCACAAGTGGTGCCACTATAGATGTTCTTCTTTCAAGGGGCAATGAGGATGCTTTCACAAGAAATCTCCACTTTCTTTTCATTTTAAACATTTTCTTTGTCATTCTGCCACAACAACTATTGATTTCTTCGTGTTAGCTTTTTTTCTTCTTTAACATATTCTTCTTGTCATTCTACCATAGTCTTCAGTCATCTTTTGTCTATATCTGCAGCTACGCTCTTGGGCTTCTTCCTTCCTTTCATCAAGCCCCTCTAGGTCTTCGCATCTTTCTGCCATAAAGACTTCCTTTGCTTTTTCTTTCTCCTGCATCTGCATAACTCTCAGGGACGGAGTCATTACTTCTGCCGGGCTCATTACCTCTGTTCCGCAGACCAAGGAAAAAGGTGAAAACCCTATGGTTGACTTTGGTGAATTTCTATAAGCCGAAAGAGCGTCCGGCAGGTGCATTTTTTTTTTTCAAATCCTGCTGCATTTTTCTTCTTGGTAGGCCAGTAGTAGCCTATTTATAGCAGGCATTTGTAAAGCTTTTTCTTTCCCTGGTGTTCCCCACACTCTCTTGAGTGCATATCTTTTATCATTTCCCTTACTTCTTCAGGGACCCAAACATCTTAAGAGGTTCCCATCATACCCTTTCTTGAAAAGGACTTCGCTATGCAAAAAGTAGCGTGTTGCCAACCTCTTAAGCTTGTATCTTTCACTGTGTTTTTGCGGCAGGATGCCTTCTGTCAGGTATTGAGTGAATGGGCTTCTCCAGTCTCCACTAATGAACACAGTGTAACTTTCTTCTCTGTCTGTCGCAAGTTGGTAGGTCCCACACTAGGTTTGGACTTGATCTGCATCTTTACCCATACTTGGCTAATAGAAGCCTGCGGTAAAGGTTAACCTCTCCGTAGGATCCGCAAGTCTTGTCATGTATTTCTTTTAACTTTCTTTGGGCTTCCTCTTGCCGTACGCACCTGGACAAGACCCCACCTAGCATCTTGCGGTACAATTCTTCTTTTACCAGGGCATAGTCATTCAGCATCTGTAGTTCTACGGTGTCTTCTTCCTCCGTTAAGGCCTCTCTTATGAGAATCCACCAATCTCCTTCTCACTGTTCCTCCTAGAACCTTTCTTTCAACATCTCAATAGTAGACTCTTTCCTCTTGCTGACTTCTATTCTGGTGCTATCCCCTTCGAAAATTATTTGTGATCCTAATGCGGCCAACGCATCCACAAACCGGTTTTCTTTCTTTGGAGTATGTTCTATTTCGAAAGTTGGAAACTTTTCCTCCATTTTCTGGGCCAATCAATGCACCTATGGCATACGAATTAGTGGCTAGGTAGAGTAACAATGACTTTTTGCGGATTGGGGCTTGCACAGTAGGAAGGTTCATCATGATCTGTTGTAGCCTTTTAAAGGCTGCCTGCTGTACTTCTTTCCTCAAAGCTTTGCCCCTTCTATCTCAACGTGGAATACCCTGGCAGGTAGTGTGGAACACCCTGGCAGGTTAGGCCACTGGCTTGGCCTCGAGGTCCACATTCAATGTATGCACTATTAGCCCAAGATCCCATCCTGACATTTTCACTGCAACCCCATGCGAAGACATCTTTGAATTCTTTCAACAACAGTATTAATTCTGATTTCTCATTTTCTGAAAGTCTTGAGCTAATTGAGATGGGTCTTAGTTCCTGTGGGTCCGACCCCAGGTTAATTTCCTCAAATTTTTCTTCTACCACAACCTATACATCCTTTTCTGCCACAACTTCTTTGTTTTTCACTTCATTACTCTCCTCCTCCAAGCTTTCTTGAACCACGCAACACACCAAGCTTTTGTAGAAGATACATGATGTTGCTGCTTCATATTGATACTCTAAGCACTTTGCGGCAGGCTTTCTAAATTTACTGCAGAATAGGCTTTAGCCCCCCAGCATGTGAGACAACTGAATGAGTCTTTAGCTTTTTGAAGAAGACTTCCCAAATTTTGTTGCAGAATGAGACAGCCCCCAGTATGCAAGAATAAGCCCTTAGCTTTCAGCAGGAGGCTTCCCATGTTTGCCGCAGAATGAGCTTTAGCCCCTAGCATGTGAGACAACTGGATGAGCTTGATATCACCCTCTCTTGGTGTTGATGTTCCATCATATGGTTTATGCATTCTTCAGTAAAGAAAAAATTAGATGCCATGGATCTACAAGTTGCCATATTGTAGAAATTCTTCGTTGCTAGAGAATTTGGGAAAAAGTTACTTCCCAAGCATGCTTTGACTCCGTTCCACTGCAAGCACAATTGCTTCCCATGTATTTTCTGCTACATATGATTGTGGCTATAGCTCTTCTGCAGATTCTTTCCAAAGACTTGCGATCATGGCTTTTTTGCGGGTTTGATTGAGTGTAGCCCCCATTATGAGCTTTTGCCAAGAACTCACAACCATGGTTCCTTTGCTGGCTTCTAGCCAAGAATTCATAACCACAATCCTTCTGCTGGCTTTCGCTACTAAGACCCATAATTCATAGGTTTCTTCTTTGCTTGCTTTGAGTATGAGAATATTTAGATGGAGCTTGCTACGTCTCTTGCTTCATGGTTGGCTAGTAATAGCCAAAAGTCAGCGGCCTCTAATATAGAATTTTCCCATGACGTACCCACATCTTTCTAGGACATCATGCTTCTTTATTCTTGTGGCAGAATGCCCTTGCAGCAGAATACCTTCAATAAAAAACTACGTAATAGTTTTTTGCAGCAATAAGATAAGCAACTCTATTCACGGCAGGATGTGAGTTAGCAATTGTTTCTGCTATTTTCCTTTTGTACACAAGCCAAAAGAAAGAGCTTTGAGTTTGTCACTATTGTAGAGTTCTTCTAGGATGAGACATGGGCACCAATGAGCTTCATGACTTGAAAAGTGATGGTGGAGTTGTGTAGTTTGTAGTACAAGTGATCTGATATATTCTTTCTTAGAAATATCATAAAGATCATGATCATTAATGCCACTCTAGGCATAAATCCTCTGAGGTGCTTCAAAGAAAACTTCCCAACTCTTCAAGGCTGTTGAATCGGTTTGCTAGACCTGATAATGGACAAAAGAGCAGTTTGCGAGCAGCTTGTAGATTTGAGCTTCTTTATGGAGAGTACGCAATAACTGAGTTGTTGGCTTCATCCCAAGGTCTGGATTTAATTTGGACACTTCACCACCCTGTCACATGCCTTCAATGTATTCTCTGGTTGAAAGCGGATGTTTCGATATCGTCGAATTGATTACTTCTCCCTCCTCCCTTTCTTTGATATTGATATATTTGCTGATGTAGTAGCAAAAGATTGCTTTAGCAAAAGTGAACGTGAAAGGCTTTGTATGCACATCTCTTGCTTTGATAACAAGTCTCAAATTTGTTGAATAAGATCTAGACACGAATTTCTTTGCTGTAGCAGAATTGTCCAGTACTCTTTTACATATCTTCACATTGTTGCTATTCCCATGAATTCTTAATGGGGCAATGATCACTTTTGTTGTAGAAGATAACTACATTGGATTTGTGATTGCACTTAGAAAGTTCAAGAATTCAAAACTGAATTTTGTGGTAGGATATTCTACAAAAAGAGCTGCTGGAATACAAAATTCTGCTGTAGAATATTCTACCGCAGAATATTCTGCTGTGAACAGTCTGCTGAGATATCTGCACTTTGGCTTTTGAAACTTTTTGCTATGAAACATTCTACAGATGAACATTCAGCATTTCTGAAATTCAGCAGATTCTGCTGTGAACAGTCTGTCGAAAGATTTGCATTTAGTCTTCTGAAACTTTCTACTACGAAATATTCTACCAATGAACATTCTGCATTTCTGGAATTCTGCCGATGAAAATTCTGCATTTCTGGAATTCTGCTGTGAAATATTCTGCCGATGAACATTCTACATTTAGCAGATTCTGTTGTAAATAATTCGTAGAGAGATCTACATTCTGGCTTCTGAAATTTTTTGCTATAAAATATTCTGCGGACGAACATTCTGCACTTTTGAAATTTAGCAGATTCTGCTGTGAACAGTCTGCCAAAGGATCTGTACTTTCTGCTACGAAATTTCTGCGGAGGGACATTTTGCACTTTTGAATTTCAGCAGATTTTGCTACGAACAGTCTGCCGAAGGACCTGTACTTTCTACTACAAAATTTCTGCGAAGTGACATTTTGCACTTCTAGAATTCAGCAGATTTTGCTGTGAACAGTCTGCCGAAGGACCTGTACTTTCTACTGCAAAATTTCTGCAGAGGGACATTTTGCACTTTTAGAAAAGTCTACTGGAGGATACTTCACGGAGGAAATAGTTATTTGCAACAGTATAGTAATGATGAAAATTTTCATTTGGCTACAATAGCTTCATTTTTTTTTGTTTCTAGCTTTTGGTTCTTTGAGGGGGAAGTAGAGCTAGAATCACTATCGTGAAAAAATGATTGAAACCTTGTGAGGGAATGAAGAGATTTTTCTACTTTAAGTGCTGGACCTGAAGGTAGAGATGGAGAGAGTTTAGAAAACTTCTAGTGTTTCCTTAAAAGAAATGAGAGCAAAAGGGTGATAAGTGGCTTAGAAAGCTTTTAGGAGAGTTGCAGTATCAATAAATGGCTTGCCACATGTCTCACATGCATGACAAAGAGAACAGGTGGCATTTAAAGGATAGGACCAAGTATTGTGAAGGCATTCTATTGTAGAGTTCTCAATATATTTCTGCTCTGTTTTAACATTGCTGTGTCCTGCTACAAAATTCTGCTACGACACTGTCCTGTTGTAACGTTGCTGTATTTTGCCACAGAATTCTGCTACGATACTGTCCTGCTATAACGTTGCTGCATTTTGCCACAGAATTCTGCTGCGGTATTGTCCTGCTGTAACGTTGCCTTGATATTCCGCCATAGAATTCTGCTATAGGACTGCTATGATGTTTTGGATACTTCCCTGAGAGCATAGCTTGGAAGGTTTAAGAACATCTGCATGTCTTGCTTAGGTAAGGACTTGGAAACATGTTTGCGAGGGAGAAATTTCTCATTCTCCCCATCTTGATCCCAACTCCCCAGCGGAGTCGCCATTTTAATGTAAGGGCCTTTTCGTTATGCGTTGGGCTGGGCTGCCTCCCGCGGTAGTAGGTCCGAGTGTTCTAAGTAAGGGAGTTGAGATCAGTCCAACTGCAACTCAATTTGGTCCGGCTTGCGCGCAAACGTTGAGTCCAAGTCCAAGAGAAGACGCAGCAAAATGGGCTTATCCTTTGTTTCTGCCGCAGAATTGACTTTTCTGTGTCTGCCGCTGCCAATTTCTGCCGCAAGATCGATGTTTCTGCCGCAGAAGGAACTTTTCTCCGGTTTCTGCCACAGGTCTGACTTTTCTACTATGCAGCAAAACTTTCTGCCGTGTAGTAAGACTGTCTGCTGCATAGTAAAACTGTCTGCTGTGTAGTAAGACTGTCTGCTATGCAGTGAAGTTGTCTGCTGTGCTATGAAACTTTCTGCTGTGCAGTAAAGCTTCTTGCCATAACGCCTTTTGCTGTGCAATAGAGTTGTCTGCTATGCATTAAAGCTTTTTGCTGTGATGTAAAGCTTCTTGTCGAAAAGTCTTCTGCTGTGCAATAGAGCTATCTGCTGTGCATTAAAGCTTTCTGTTATACTTTAAAGCTGTCTGATGTGCTTTAAATCTGTTTGCTGTGCTTTAAAGCCTTCTGCCATATGAATGACTACTCTTCATTTTTACTGCAAAAATACTTTTCCACTTCCTATACATAAACAAATCTAAAACCCAAAGAAAATACCCATCAAACAAATGTTAGTTTAAATGGGTTAGCATATTCTTAAATATGTACACATATTCGTAAATAAAGATATATGTATATATATATATATACACACTTATGGCAGGATAATGATTAGCTTGTGTCAACAGTAAAACACGTAATAACAAATAAAGAAGAAAGCTTCGGCGGGAAAGGTTTAGCTTGTATAATAATTAACACGGTAAATATAATAAAAAGGTACTATGGCAGAATAACTAGTATAGCAAGTAAAGACATCATAGCAGGACAATTGATGCGGCAGATGTGATAAAAAAGTGCTACAGTAGGATGACTAAATACAGCAGATATATGTTATAATGAGAGAAATCAAATATATTTGCAATCAAAATCAAGTATTGAATTTGCCCATAGAATAAGTAAACCAAGAAGGAACTCAAACTCCAACTTGAACAACCTTATCATAGGATTCTGCCATAAAAACTGTGCATTTTGGAGAATATGCCTAAATGGCTACTAACTGTTACTTTTGGAGATTTCAAAGAGTGAGTTTGCTAAGAGGGAGGGAAAAGATGGTCTATTGATGCATGCCCCTATTCCTGCCACGTTTTCTCTCTTCTTTTTCTTTCTTTCTTTCTTTATTTCTTTCTCTCCGTTCTTTTTTTTACTCTTAGTTTCTAACTACTATCTTACCGTAAGTTGTTTTCTCACTTGAGTCTTTCTTTTTCCCTGGGTGTTTTTCTTCTTCCCCTGTTTTTCACTCTTTTCCCTGTTTTTTCCTCTACCTCAGTCCCCCTTTTTTCTCCCTTGATTACCTTCCTTTTATAGCAAACTGATTCAATGGGATTTCTCCCTTTTACCCCTAGGGCTTCACCAACTGTTTTTGATTTGTTGTGGGCATCCTTTCAAGATTACCCACTCACCCATTGGTTGCCCCGACCACTGCCATCTGCTCAGAACATGTTTGCAGCACGACAAAATTCTCTTTTGTTTGTTCCTACCGTATACCTCTATCTCTAGGTTCAAAGATCAGGATTGGGCTACCTCACTACCTAGCTCTATGGCATGCATCAGATGGTCCCAACCATTTATTACTTCTTTTGGGTAAGATACCATCCCAGCAGGATATATTCCCAAAAGAATTTATGGCAAGAAACCAAATATAGACCCCTTTTTCCCCCCACCACCAAACCACGCCCTTTGAATCTCTTTGATCGTGGGCCCACCTCCCTTGTATTGGCTGGGTACAGGTTGGTGGTGCCCTAGCCCTTCTGTTTTTGTTTTCTTTCATTCCCACACCGTGTCTACTGTAGCAGATCAATTTTGTTTTGTTCTGCTACGTGTCTTTGTCTTATTTCTTCACGCATTTCCTGCTGTATTCGTCATTTCCTTTAATTTGGCTTTTCTCTCCTTCACGCGTTTCCTGCTGCTGACACTTCCTGCTGTTCCTTGTTTCTTTTTATCGTTCTTTTTCATATCAGTTTTCACGCCTATCTTTTTTTTATACAAAAGGATTTGGGCCTTCATGGGCCAAATAATGTTGACTGGATCAAAAGGGCATTGGGCCCAATTTATCTTCATCTGCCAAAGTCATCCTGCCAAAGAACTATATTCTGCGGCAGATCTGTAATCTGCTGAAGAACTGTATTCTACGACAAAGCTGTATTCTGTGGTAGATCTGTATTTTGCAGCAAATTTGCGTTTTGCTGTAGATTGCTTTCACTTGCCCTTCTTTCTTTGGACCTTTCTTGCTCTTCGTTCTTCTTGGTGGGTCTTTGGGCCTTACTTCTCATTAGGCTTTCCTTCGTATCGGCTTTTGGGTACGAATTTGCAAAAAATGGGCATCAACAAACAAGAACAAGGATACACTAGAAATATAGTTTACAAAGAGGTATTCAACAATCTCCCAAAGATACAAAATTATGATTAGAGTACAATTGGTATGTTACAAAATAATAATTTTATATTTAGGTATTATCATTTTATATTTAGGTATTATCATTTTATATTTGATAGTTATTTTAATAATACAATCTATTCCTTTTGTATTATAATAATTATTTATTTATTTATTTATTCTTTATCAGACAAAATATATATTCTATAAATTTATGATAAAACAATAAATAACGCACGGGTCTTTATCTAGTAAGACATAAATCTTTTAAAATTGACATAAATGACCACAACAAATATGAATTAAAGTATCTTAAAAGTCATTACCAAAAAAATTTAGTTCATTTAAAAAAAAAATTAATTTAAAAGAAATGACATGTTATTGTTGTATGCTTTGAGAAAGAGACAGGAGTCATCGTTGCATGCATCCTCTAATTTGAGGATCCAACTTTTATAATATATTAGTTTGTAACCCCATGCATATGCATGGATACACTTAAATATATATAATAAGATGCATAACATAATTCCTATATATATATATATATATATATATATAATTTAAATATTATTGATAGTCATTTTTATATTTTGTTAACTCTTTAAAAAATTTTGTAAGGATATTATTAGGTATAAAATGTATATTGTCCATGTTTTTTTATAAAAAAATTATTGTGAATCAAATTTTTTTTTTTTTAATGATTCATTTATTCTAGACTCTTTGGTTTTTGTACTTAATAACTCACTTGGATGAATATTTATGAAGTGGTCTCACATTTTATTATAAAATTAAGAAATAAAACTCTTTAAGAATAAATAATTTAGGACAAATGACGCAAAATTAAAACTTTAATTTGTATTCTAATTTGAGTTTCTCTCAATTATACCTATTTTATATATATATATATATATATATATATTATTGATTGATTGATTACACTTGTACCAAGAGTCTTATAGTTTAATTCGTATATCTTAGTGATTTGATTCCAACAAAAATGTTTAGGGTTTAAATCTCATTTCCTCGACCTTAAGTCTTAATTTAATTGATTAAAAAAATAATAAGCCATTGTAACCAAAGTCCACGGGGAAAGTGTGAATTTTTTTTATTTTTTTATCCTAAGGAAAAACAATTATTGTAGAGACTTTCATGAAACACAAAACCAAATTAATTGGACCCATGTTGGGGTTGCCCTATTTTTAAGTGAGTCCATATAATTGGGAAAAGTGTCCATTGCGGGTCTATAGCCGCGTTTTTGTAATTGCGGCTAAAGGTCAAACCTATAGCTACGTTTCATAACCGCAGCTATAGGCTGAGAACTATAGCTGCGTTCTTGAAAAACGCGGCTATAGACCCGCTTTGAGCTGCGTTTAAAACATGGCTATAGGTTTTTTATTTTTTATTTTTTATTTTTAATGCCGGGTTTTTTTTTCCCCAGAAAATTCAAAATTCAAAATTAATCCAAAATCCAAAAAATTCAAAATCAAACACAAATCCAGAAAATCAAAAATCAAACACAATACACTCACAATACAAACACACCCAGAAAATTCAAAATCAAACACAACGTGCTCCAAAATATAAGAACACAAACCCATTTAAACATAATTACAATATCAGCAACACAATAGCACAAATTCAAGCACAGATCCAAAAAATTCAAAATCAAATATTGCTAGAATATCCACTTCATTCAAAATTTTCAGCATCTCCTCCATTTTCTTACTAACTAAACATAAAATACCAAAAAAAAAAAAAAGATCTATAAAAAGAAAGAAAGAAAAAAGAAGCAGCAGCTCCAAAGAAACAAAGAAAAAAAAAGAGTTACCCAGATGTGAAGAAGGAAGAAAGAAAAAGCGGGAAAAAAAAAGTTACCCAAATGTGAAAAAAAAAAAAAAAGGGGGGGTGGGGAAAGAAAGAAGAACCTGAAGAGTTACGATGGAGTGAGTGAAGAATGAAGAAAGAAAAAAGAAAGAAAGAGAAATGAAAGAAAAGAAGAAAGTGGGGGTGGGTGGAGATGTAGGTGGGAAAGGGGGTCATGTGGGAAGCTGAAGAATTTTTTTTTTTGGTGTTACATATAGTGGCGTTTTTAAAAACACGACTATAGATCACCCTTTAATGACATATTTATATCACTGGACCTAGAGCCTAGCCGCTTTTTTTGTAGTGAATTGAAAGTGTCCATATAATTCGAAAAAGTAAACAAATAAGCCCATATAATTGGAATCCAAAAAGTTGTATTAATCCATATAGGACTGGCCCACTTTTTAGTTTTTAGGTGAGCCGTATATAATTAGAAAAATAAAACAATGAAAGCCCGTAAAAAAGCCCAAGCCCAAAAAGAAAAAATCTTAAAAGTCAAAAAAAAAAAAAAAAACCCATAAAAAAAAAAAAACAATAAAAGCCCGTAAAAAAAGTCCAAGCTCAAATAATCAAAAAGCCCATGCCTGTTTAAGAAAAAATCAAAAAATGGCCCATGCAGGTCTCGAACCTGCGACCTTCGCGTTATTAGCACGACGCTCTAACCAGCTGAGCTAATAGGCCTGTCTGCGTAAAGCGTTGAATATTATTTATAAATACTTTTTAAACGTTAGAAGTTTTGATAAGGTTATACTCTACCATAGCGAATTGGTTGTGTAGCAGAGGAGAGCAGTGGAGGGTGGACCGGTGAGAGGGAGTGAAGGAGATGGAGAATATAACAGCTAGTGAATTGGCTGGATTTGGAGTTGGAACTCTTCTGTTATGTGCCACCATTGCTGCCCCAAGAATTGATGCTTTCATCTCTGCCTCCCAGCGCAGGTCTTTGTCTCTGTCTTACTTTCCACATTTCTATTCTGAGTCTCTGACCCATCCCATTTTTTGTGTAAATTCTGACTTGGGATGTATTGGTATGCAAAATTTTGTATCTGGGGTTCTGTTAAAATTTGTCTTTCTTATGATTTGATAAGTTGTAAACCTCTAATTGGACTCAAAATCAAAGCTTTAACTTGCTTGAACTATGTTGGTTGATATGTTTAGAACCTTATCTTCTCTTGAAAATCAAAAGCAAATATGTTGATTGCTTATTTGCTTTGCCTGCTCTTGTCCTTCAGAACTGTGTCTCATCTTCATTGGTCTTTGTTGCACATGAACTAACCATGTTGGACAACTTTCCTTAATTCATCTGAAATACAAGATTTGAGTTCGGTAAAGTCACATTTTATAATTTAAGGGACAACTCAATCTCTTATGTCATTGGCCTTTGTTATTAGTAATCTTAAACATTTGGTTTTATGACCTCATTTGCTTTTGTTTTCTACCATAGCACTCATTACAAAGACACTATCGGATATGCCATTGATGCATGCATTCAAGTAGAGCAGGAAAGGATCCCCTTCAATTGAATCCTCCAATTCCCTCTCCATTCTTAGCCGAATGTGTGACACGTGGAATTCTTTTGATTTTTAAACGCCACATGTCTTACACCAAAAAAAATTGGAGGGAATTAGAATATTCAATGGGAGGGGATTTTATCACGAAACTAGAATTTGGGTCTTCCCCAACTTGAAGGGATGTTGTGAGTTTTGTTTTGTGAAAGCTTGAAGTGACTTCTTTTAGCTTTAATCCTCCACTTTGTGTTCATTTTGGTTGACTCTCTTGTTTGATGATTTACATCTTTGCAAGAATTTGTTCTTCAACTTGGAAACCTGGTAGTTTTTTTTTTTTTTTTGGGAATTGACACTTGATACTTTTTGCTTGGCTGCTTGATTTCCTAAATTTGAACAAAGAATTTGTTTGCAGTTCAATAATTATGTAGACAGAGGTCTGATCACAAAAGATGCAAGTGGATGAAGTAGTTTTTTAAGAACACTTCAAAGAATGTTGCTAATCGCTTGCCAATTAGTGTAGTGGGACTTAAACTATGATTTTCTTTGGCCACTAGCCCATGTAAATGTTCATTTATAGATATTAATGTTCAAGGAACTACTTCACCGTCAGTATTCAAGGTAATTCTGCTTTTATGGTAGATTTTTTGTGGTTCTTTGTCTTGTTCAGAATTTCATGAGTGATATATGCTACCTATAAGTGGGATTTATATATGCTACCAGTACTTCTGTTAATAGGTTAAAGGTTTATAATTTCATCCTTGCCTTTTACGGTAGTCACTACTAGTGAGAGGTCTAGTATAAACCCAACAATTGCATCTTGTTTTGACTTTAGAAGAGAGTGGCATTACTTAGTAGCTAGTTTCCTAGCAAAAGTTTGAAACTATTTTTAGAGACTGATAACACTGATATTGTAAGCATATTTTCCAGTAGTTTATAAATTCATATGTGATTAGATATATGTCAACATTCTGATAGTTTTTATGTCTGTGCTGTATTTTTTTTACCTTCAAATATTCAGCACTTTGGGTATGTGCAAGAGATGTGGCAATCTGAGGATGATAGCATGCTCAAAATGTAAAGGAACTGGTATACTTAAAGGTGGACCATTTGGTTTTAACCTTGATGATGACTTGTATCAATCAGTAGGAGGTGGTGGATCAAAGGTGCCATCCATTGCCTGCACAAAATGTCAAGCTAGGGGCCATTTCTGCTGCCCTGATTGCTCTGACACTTCATCGGTTTGATCCTCTTCAGTTCAAGTGGAAGGGTTTTTCTTTTGAAGTTGTGCTCTCTTCCAAAATTCATCCAAATCAAGCTTCCTCGTTTAACATTCACGTACCAAGAACTTTGCAGATATGTAATAGCAATTCACATTTTATAATCAGTGCAAAATATAATATATATCTTGGAATAGCAATATATGTACTCTAAATCCTGGCTTTTATGATTTCTGCCAAAATGCATTGTTCCCTATTCATATCCATTACAGAGAACTGGATAACTTTGCTGCTAGGTTCATCATTGTGATGTTAATCTCCATTATGATGCGGCAACTGCAAACCTATGAACTCTTACCCAGCACGCCAACTTGGGCTATTTGACTGTCAAACAATATCCATTTCAGGGCAGTTTCTTAGATGGGCTAGCGAATAAGTAAAATCTCACAACTTTGGTCCAATAGTGCAAGTACTTCTCTCTGCTAGGTCGGGAGGGTTCATTTTATGGTATGAAACTTTTCTGAATAAAAATCCTCTATACTTTTAGTATTCTATTTTATGCAACACTGATCAAAGTATGTCACGTCTCTCTTTTTTCTTTATAAAGTGACCAAAATTTAAAATAGAGTGGAATATAAAGTGAAAAATTAAGAGTAGGTAACACCCCCATTTTGTACCTGCTAAGTGCTAACATCCGAAGTCCCTAGTCTCAATGATGAAGAAGGCCTAATCTCTAACAAAATTATTAGCACCATATGTTAAACACAAAGGTTTATTTCTCAAGACCCAAACTCATTTAAAACTCATTCAATAACTTCATAACCAAAGCAACATATGTTGCTTTTAAGTCAACATACGCCAACTTGGGCTATTTGATTGTCAAACAATACCCATTTCAGGGCAGTATCTTAGATAGGCTAGCGAATAAGTAAAATCTCACAACTTTGGTCCAATAGTGCTAGTACTAGTCTCTGCTAGGTTGAGAGTGTTCATTTTAAGGTATGAAACTTTTCTGAATAAAAATCCTCTATACATTTAGTATTCCATTTTATGCTCTACCGATCAAAGTATGTTACGAGTCTCTTTTATTTTTCTTATAAATTGACCAAAATTTAAAATGGAGTGGAATATAAAGTGGAAAATTAAGAGTAGGTGTAGACACTCCTTTTTGTACTTGCTAAGTGCTAACAACCGAATGATCCCTAATCTCAATGATGAAGAAGGCCTAATCTCTACCAAAATTATTAGCACTATATGTTAAACACAATGGTTTATTTCTCAAGACCTAAACTCATTCAATAACTTCATAACCAAAGCAACAAATGTTGCTTTTAGGTTGGCATACGCCAACTTGAAAGTGGTGTACGCCAATTAGTGAGTGTTTGGATTGCACTGAAATTTCAACACGTTTGCATTAGGCGTTTTATCTAGTGGGTCTTGTGCACTGTTCACAGGACCCATAACTATGGAATTTAGCAAATTTTGCTTTAAAACTGAGTCTCACGGCACTATTCAAACATTTAAAAATTATTTTGTTACAGTGTTTTCAGTATTAAGTTTTCAGTTTTCAGCAATAAACGGTATCCAAACAAACCCTTAGAAACAAAAATCCTAAAATCACTTAATTTTTATATGGTAGATGATTCTGGCCAGTACAAATTCACCAGGACGCCTATCAACCTCTCTGACCCTCCAAAAACCCTAGAGAAATCTATACCACTTGAACTCCCATACTGACACTTTCTCCCTTTTGTTTTAGGGTAGTGGAGTCTTAGAAAAGTGATGGGAAAGAAGCTTTTGAAAGCTAGAGTATTTCCTCGATTATTCTCTGGAATTGTAAAACAAGTCTCCCACCAATGAGATTTCAACTATCACTATCATTTCCATCTCTCGTAAATCTTGTCCCCTTAAAGTTTTTGATACCTTCGAGTTTTTCTAGGTTCCATGCACGCAGTCCATTAACGTAGAGACCCTTAATAAAAATGATGGGTTCAGGCCAAGGTGCTCACAGTGGTATGGAGGATTTTGATTCAACTTTGGTAGTGCATGCACTCTTTTATTTATTAGTAGCTAAAGTGATTTGCTTGGTGGGGTTCAAATGATAACATACAGCGGTAATGATATCATTTGTCGTGTTTCATATCTGTTGTTCGAATCTAGGAACAACTTGTTGTATTTGGGAGTCTAAGGCAAAAATTGATTATTTTGTTTTAGATGCAAAATTATTATTAATTAACATGAATCACATAGAAATTTTTTTTTTTTTTAAGAAAGTTTATAGAAAAAAAAAATTAACAAAACTTTTCACACTTGTTGATGTGACAGATTGATAGTGATAAGTAAAAAAACAATGTTAGTGGTAGACCTATATGAGAATTATTAAAAGTTGGCTAACTCAACTATTGTAAAAAATTTTGTGAATTTTTTTTTGTGTATTGCTCTTTTTTTTTTTGGAAATGTGCAACATTCACAATATTTTTCACAACAAATCTCAAGTGTTAAGTTGCTTCTTGTTTTCTATTTGAACCTACGACTATAATTATTTTTTTGTCATCAATATTAGACTGTAACAACCTGCTATTTAGCATTTGTTGTAAAAGTATTGTAAAAAATGTTATGAACGTAGCATTTCTCTCTCTTTTTTGCTTGTTTATCACTTGATAAAAAATTATTATTTTATTTATTAGTTATAAATAGTTAAAATTTAAAGGCTTTTTTTACTTAGGGCCTTAAGCGACTATATCAATTACTTATAGCAATAAAGCCGGCACCCTCACCTACTATATTCTTTAAAAAAAAAATGACTTGCTTGGTCATATGGCGTTCGGATTTGAGTAGTTGTTTATTATCTTGTGTCCATGATTATGAGCAAATTGGGATTGTGCTTGTAATCATGCTACAAACACAATCAATTTCACTTTTTTGCACAATATTTTAGTCAATAGATTGTGATTAATTCTACATCACTTGCCCTATATTGTTTTGTGTCCATGATTATTAGCGAATTGAGAGACTGTTTTCAATAATGCTGCATACACGGCAAACTTCACAACAACATCTGAATTGACAAATTATAATTAGTCCAATATCACTTTACATTACACACGAGATTGTTACTGAATCATTGTTGTTAGACACCACCAGTCACAATCTGTTACTTCAGTAACATAGTGAAGACCCAATTCTGCAGACAAATCAACATCACTATGAATAAAAAAAAAGCCGAAAGTTTCGAGGTTATTCGTTGATGGCCCATGTTGGTAAGAATTACATGTGGTGTGTTGGCTAAGAAACTTTACAACATATGGTGGTGGAGGAAGAAATGGAGCCACAAGTCCGACAAAGCAAAAATGAAAGCAACATAAAATGTACTTATGCGGACTCGTACGGCAAACGACATTCTAAAGCTATCCATTATTATAGTATTATCTTGACAGTTCAAATTTTCATTATATAATATTAATATCTTGAGGATATAGAAAAAGAGATACTAATATCCACAATGAGATATGAAAAATTGCAAAAAAAACAGAGCATATGATATTAAATTTCTACGAATAAAACTTAGATATAGCTTTTCTAAGTGTTGTAATTTAGGTTTTTCAATTAATTTCAAACATATTATTATATTGACCACTGATCAATGAAACATAGAGACCTAAAAAAACTGTTTCTAAAATGTTACAAATAAAAACTGTACTTAAATTTTAGGCTAAAATGTAAATTATATCTTTAAGTTAGGTTGAAGTTCATTTTAGTCCTCTAACTTTACTTTAGCTCAATTGAATCTTCTAAATTTCACATTTATTCAATTCAGGTATTTTGTCCAACTCCATTAAAAAATGTCATTAAGTATGCAATTAACTAATGAAATTTTTTTTTTTTTAAATTTTTTTATCACATAAAAAATCTATAAAATATTTTTATTAATTTTATAGATATTTTTCATGTGAAAATAATATTTTTTTTAATTGAAAATTTTTAACAAAATTGGATAAAAAATTTGAATTGAATAAATTTAAAACTTAGATGACTCAATTAAAAAAAAAGTAAAATTAAAAGGTTGAAATGAATTTAAGCCAAATTTAAATGGTGCAATTTGCATTTTAGCCTAAATTTTATTTAATTTGTATTAAATTATATTTAGTAAACTAGATGGATAACATTATTCTTCTCAAAAAAAAAAAAAAAAAAGGATAACATTATTAAATGACAATTTCTCTCTTGTTTCCCCTCATCTTTAAGAAGATTAAAAATAATAGTGTGGGAGGGAAGGATCCGAACACAGCATAGACCAATCCGAGGATGGGCAAAGGACTATTCATGCACCAATCTAGACTTGACATGTGGACTAAGGTCCGAGGATGGGAAACAAATGGACCCACCATTCGAGGAGCCTGAGGAACGAATGCACCTTGGGAATGCCTCAGTTCGCCAACTGCACCAAAAAGTAGGGCACCATGGAAGACATCAGAGACGTACAAGTAAAAAAGAGAGGAAATATCTGGGAAAAATAGCCATCACCTCCACATTCAATGCACTGTACCAACTGAGCTGACCGCATTTATGAAGAAAAGACATTTAAACAGTAGTTTCACAGCTCACAACACTTTCTCCCACCTCCAGAAGGGTCTTGATGGGACAAGCAACCCAATTTCTACCCTGATATGTATAGGTAGAAGGCTTAGATGCATTAGGGGAGAGTATATAAAGGAAAGGAACCCCTCTAGGAAAGGGGTTGAAAGAATAGAACATAAACAAAAGGGAGAGAGTATCAACTTGTAGAAAGATTGGAGCAAATATTATATGAACATTGCATCCTCGGACAAGCCCAAGGAAGAATTTATAAATGTTTTGTGTTCATTTTCATCATATTAAAGATCATGACTTTATTGATTTCATAATGGGACTATACAGTGCATTGCAGTTGACTTAGTAAGTCCACTCTCTTACAAATTAATTATGTTAGGCCAAAAATACTTGATACCACTATTCTAAGCGAGTATGTGGCCATTTTTGAGCTCTTACAAATAGATCATATAAAAAATAATCATATTTTCTTTATTCCTTTCTTCCACTTTTTACTTAATAAAAAAAAGAGAAAATATTTATCTATTATTTTCTATTCATTATTTTATATCGGCTCATATTTTTCACGCAACCAAAGGCATTTACGAAAAAACGGTATATATGCAATTAAAACTTGTTCCAGGCAGTAACCTACCCACACTTTCGATTCTCTCAGCATATGTGAGCTTTAAGAAATGTACTTATTATGCATACAGAATTTTAACCTTCTAGGATGAGGTTTTTTTTTTTTTTTTTTTCAATTTATTTGAAGGATCTTCAACAGACGAATCATTCCCCTGTTGAAAACCTTCAGAATTGTGAAAAGCGAACTCATAATTTTCACAATTATAACAAAAATTGATATTAAGATATTACAAATTTTATTGTATAATTCTTATAAATAAATATGTTACCAATCAAAAAATAAATAAAAAATTATTTATTATCTTGTTAAATTGGCATCAATCACACTTATTATCATATCAGTTTGTAAGGTTTTTTTTTTTTTTTTTTTTTTTTTTTTTTTTTTTTTTTTTTTTTTTGTATTCATAAAAATGATTGTGTCACCAATCACCAAAAAAACAAAAATCATTTATTATTTTGTTAAATCAGCATCAATCACATTTATTATCATATCACTATATATGTATGGTAAAATTTTTTGAATTAAAATTTGTAATAGCTTAAACATTTTCATAAATAAAAATGAGTACTTTTTCTTTTTTCTTTTACTAATATTAGAAATGTCACAGATTTTACTACTTATTACAAATGATGTTTCATAATTTATAACAAGTTTATTTTTTTCCTTTATAATAATTCAATAGTTGGTAGAGAGGATTTGAATTCAGAATATTTATGTTTGATTTGGATATACCAAAAAATATCAATCCAACTACAAGAACTTGGCACCAATCTTTATGTTGAATTTCTAGCTTTTTTTTTTTTTTTTTAAAAGTTGGAAGCGTAAGCAAATGTCATTTCCAATGCGCGTCTGGATTGGACTTGAATTTATAGTTATATATACTTAAGTTGAAATTGTTTCAGATCGCACCATGAGTCAATTAATGAATTACGTAGGGAGCATTAAAGTGTTGCCATGGCTATGTTTGACTAATGCTCACCAACATGATAATTACGTTCGGGTTGATTCGGTATATAGGTGCCGGACAGTGGAGAACAGTCATAAATGAATGCTCTTTTTTATTCCACGATATTGACCTATTGCGTGGATATCCTGTGAGATCATTGATACACTAACTGAATTTTTATTACTACCCCCCTACTTCTTGCTTTATTAATGCCTTTTGGTGTGCAAACTAGTTTACTCTTGTATGATCATTACTATGTGGAGAAAAAGAAGAAAAAAAAAAGTTTTAAAAATCCATCTCATGAATTTTCTTTTCACATATTTCAATCTAGAAAATCTTTAGGCTATTTTCTATTGCTAAAGAGCTTCTTGCTTTACATAAAGAGATCAGCCAAAAATTTTGTAATTTAATTAGTTGATACTTCTTAGTTTTTCTAGTAAATACATCTAGAATTCAAATTTCACCACCTAACTATCGAATGGTTAAAATGAAAAAAGTACATAGAGAGATCAAGTAATAATGATATCCATCTTGTAAATAGATCAACCAAAAATTTTGTAACTTAACTAGTTGATACTTCTTAATATTTCTAGTAAAGACATTTAGAGTTCAAATTCCACCACTCAACTATTGAATCATCAGTTTCTAAAAATAAAATTAAAATAAAATTATAAAAATTAAAAATAAAGAGATAAGTAATTATGATATTCATCTTGTAAACTTGATAGATATTGTTCATTTGGAAAGTTTGACAAGACAAATCCTTGGAAGAGAATACACGATGGTTTATGCTCCAATTAGTGGAATTTCAAGATTTATGTGGTCTACCTTGAATTTTAGGAATAAGGGTTTCCTAGCTAATGCATTTGAGGCATTGAATTTTTGTAGATGCGTGATCCCCCAACCTTTTTATTTACGCTCGTTGACATTGTCATCCACGGGTACTTTTCAAAAAGTTTAAGGGGGAGAAAAGTAATTGCCTTTAAGTTTATTTGTACTACACAAAATGAATGAAAGCGATGGGAAATGTATATAGTGGAGGAAATATGCTTAGATCAACAGGAAAAGGGGGAGGGTTTGATTTTCTTCCAAATTATTCTAAGTTCTGATCCAAAAGTTATCCATGATCCTAATGTTATATTTCGTTGGAAAAAAAAAAAAAAGATGATAAAAAAATGAGAGAAGGAAAAGGAAGAGAAAAATGTGATTTTTCATTGTTTGATTAAAGTGAAAATATATGGAGAGAAAAGAACATCAAGATGGATGGAGTTTTCTATCTAGGCCCAATTTTTTTAGGTAGAAAATATGAAAGAAAACGGTATTGAGGAAAAAAAAAAGTAAAAAATTATCTTTACTTTTCCATCCTTAGAGCATTCACAATGGTGATGCTAAAAAATTAAGTTTTTAGCACCTCAAAAACCTATTTTATCTATTTTACCACCCCACTTTACAATACACTCAACATCAAAGGTTGTATTTATTTTACCCCTTCATTTAAATATTCTTTCTTTATTATTATTTTTAATTCTTACTTTATTCTTTGTCTCTTTATCTCTCTTCCTCTCTGTCTCTCTCTCTTCTATGAAGTATGAACAACCACCCACTGACCCACAACCCACCACCAACACAACCAGCCACTACAACCCATGGTCATAAACTCACCCTCCCAAAAAAAAAAAATTCATATCAAGCACACCAAAAAACCACTTCAAATCTAATTATAAAAAAATAAAAACCCAACTACCACTCTCACCACCACATACCCACCTCAACAACCACCACAAACAGCCACAAAATTGCTACAACCCATCACCCACTACCACAAACAAACACCCACAACAAGCGACCACAAACACTCATAGCCCATTGCAAATCTGATTTTTTTTTTTTTTTTAACCCATCACAAACTGCCACAACCGATCATTAACACTGCCATCCCAGTAAAATCCAAACCCAAAGAAATCAATGGATCTTCAGTCTGACCCAAACGGAAGCCAAAATCCCTCCTCTTGAAGTAGTGTCGGCTCAATGAGTGAGCTAAATAGGCAACCGCCTAAGGCCCCCAATGAAAAGAGTCCCCTAAATTTTTACCAATAGAGATATTCTTGTACCAATAGAAGTATTAATTAAGCCCTAAATATTCACCAATAAATAAAAAGTAGTTGTTTTTTATCAAAGAAAAACTAGTTAAAGAAAATATTTTCATTGGATGGGTCAATCATTTAATCTCTCACATATAAATGTTAAAAGAACTCATTAATCTTACACTAGTAAATAAATTTATACTCAAATTCTATTTAGAAATATCAAATATATAACTTTATTAAAATTTTCAATCATAATTTTTTAGTATTTGATTACTTCATTCAATGAATAGTGTTTATTTTAGTTGTATAGTCATTGAATAATACGATGGGTTCGTTTTAATTTTTAATTTTTTTTCTAAAAAAATAGATTTTAAATGAAAAAAAAAAAGTTAAATAAATATTCTATTAATATTCAAAGTATAAGAATAGACCTCACTTGAAGTTGTCGCCTTAGGCCCCACAATACCTTGAGCCGGCCCTGTCTTGAAGCTTCGATTTTGAGATGAGAATAGAGAGGAGATAGAGCAAAAAGATAGAGGGACAAAAGAGAAGACTGAAGGGAGTTGTGATTTTAGAGTTTCAAGCTTTGGGTTCAGTGGTTTCACCGATTCAGTCAAGAGGAAGGGAGAAGAGGGCTGGGCAAGAGAAAAAAGAGAGAGAGAGAAAGCAGAAAAGGGAGGGAGAGAGAGAGAGAGAGAGAGAAATTGTTTAATGAGAAAAAGTCACCCATCAAGTAAACAATAGTTTTTTTTTTTTTATCCCTTTGAAGCTACATTGAGCTCTTAATTAAAGATAGCACTTTACTTTTCACATATTGCAAAAAAATTTAGATATACCACCACAACATGCTTTTTAGTATTTGAGGTATAAAACCACTGTAAGCGCTCTTATACTTTTAATAATAAGAGTATAATAGTAATTTATTCTCTATCCTTTTTTTTTTAATCTATATATCAACAATGCATGGTGGAAAACACAAATAATTTTTATCCTCCTACAATCTCTCTCTCTCTCTGTGTGGTCCAATGAGGGTGCATGCGCGTGTGTGATTGCATGCATATGTGTAAGTGAAACTAATGTCTTTTGGGGCCCGAACTTTGGGTGTTTGATATAGTTAAAACTCTTGGAACAAATAATGATTGCTTAATTGTTATGGTCCTCTAGAACTATTGCTTGGGGTATTTTTAACTTGATGATTAATTGATTTTTTAGTTAAAACCATATTGGGAATATTATAAAACAAAATGTTGAGCGTAAATTCTGATGGGGACACTGTGGTAACCAAAGGAAGATCCATTGGTCGAAGTGGAGCACACTTTGTCTTCCAAAAGACATAGGTGGCATGGGTTTCAAGGAACTTCAGAAATTTAACGATGCAATGTTAAAGCCAGTGTGGAGACTATTGGAAAATAAATCCTCCCTCTTCCACAGGTTTTTCAAAGCGAAGTTTTTTCCAAAGGGTACCATTTTCGATGTGAAGGAAGATAAGGGTTTTTTTGCCTGGAAGAGTATCCTTAAAGGCCGAGAGATCATAAAAAAGGGGACCCAATGGTGAGTGGGAAATGGCGAAAACATCCTAATCTACAATGACAATTGGCTTCCTAACCCACAATTCCCAAGAATTCAATCTCCGCCATCCTTCTACGGCTGTGATGCTCAGGTATCAATTTTGATTGATAAGGCTCAAAGATGCTGGATTGATGAGGCAGTTGCTAATAATTTCTTGGCGCATGAAGCCAAGCTGATCAAAGCAATCCCTCTGAGCCTCAATGAAGTTGAAGACAAACTTTGTTGGTGCAGCAGTGTGAATGGGCTGTATACGGTGAAAGAAGGATATAAACATCTGGTGAATGATGAGCTGAGCTCAAATGTTGGAGCATCTTCCGGATCCTTGGCAAAGAGCTCGTGGAAAGCGCTTTGGAAAATGAAGACTCCCAACAGAATAAAAACTCTGTTGTGGCGAGCCAATTCGGATGCCTTACCAACTCGGGAAAACTTGGTTAAAAGGAAAATCCTCACTGATCCCACTTGCCAAGCTTGCGGTGTAGCTCAAGAATCAAATTTGCATGCCCTCTGGTCGTGTCCTAAGCTGAATGAGGTTTGGACTGTCCACTTTAATTTGCTAAGGAGTGAAGCTAGAGAGTGCTCTTCTTTCTTGGAGGTTTTTAACTTATGTTTGGAGAAGTCCCACCCCTCTAACCTGTTTGCAATGATAGTATATCAGATTTGGATCAGATGAAATAAACTAAGATTAGGCGAAGAAGTGGCTGCTTTGAAGTTGATAAATTCAATGGCTAGAGATGCTCTTCTAGAATTTCAGCACGCCAACACTGCTCCTCAAAAACTGCTCCCTGCCCGTAGCATCTCCAAGTGGTTGCCTCTCCCTCCGGATTGGGTCAAAGCCAATTTTGATGAGGCTATTTTCCAAGAGCGTGGTGTTGCAGGTCTAGGAACCATCATCCGTAACGACTGTGGTCTAGTTATGGCTGCACTAACACAAGTTATTCCTTTACCCACTTCCGTGGAGATAGTGGAAGTGTTGGCAGCAAGAAGGGCCCTGATCTTTGCCGAAGAGCTGGGGTTTGATCATGTCATCCTTGAGGAAGATTCTGAAATTGCAATTCGAGCCATGAACTCTGAGGACTACTCGGCTGCCCCCTTTGGGCATATAATTTCAGATATTAAGGCACTTTCTTCCCACTTCAGGTATGTGGTATTTCGTCATACTCGAAGACTAGGGAACAAAGTAGCCCATAGGCTAGCTCTGGCAGCTTGTAATTTCTCTTCTTCTTTTTGTACTTGGATAGAGGAAGTACCTGTATGTTCATATGCAGACTACTCTGCAGAAATTATCAATACAACTTAACCCCCTTCTCCTGATGGGAAGGTTTCTAAAAAAAAAAAAAAAAGTGTTTTGAACTTTTGAATATTGGACATATGATTGTCTCGATACCCGTATATATTATTTTATATATGTGTGTTTTAAGTGTTTTTTCTTTTCTTTCTCTTTTAAAAGTTATTACTGAGTTCTTACTTAGAAGTCTTAATTGGTTTTTTTTAGTTAGAAGAATATTGGATATATGATGGGTTTCCCTACTTGTTTATAAAGTAGTTATATTTGTACTTGCTCTTCTAGTATAATTGGTTTTTTTGATTTTGTACATTAAAAGAGAAATTATTGCAAAATTTAGTGTAGAATCATTTATATACTTATAGTCATACATATGCATTTACCAAAAAAAATATGTATATATTTATGTATGTGTGTATTTATTTATTTATTTATCTATATGTTTTTAAATATAAAATTTAAAATACACATATTTTATAAGCTCAAAAAACAATCTAAGTATATTAACCCATTGAATTAGCTTAAATAACATGTTTTATAACGTTTTTTTATTTGTACCAACCAAAACATTGATACCAATTGAAACACTTGAAAATTTTTCAATACATGCAACCTGGTATTTTATCTAGTACATTTTAAAAGAGTATTGATATTAGTTTAATGATTGATACGATATATTGCCGGTATGACTAATATTGGTATGATATTGACACCTTGCATTTAGTACCTAGTTTAAAGTGAGAGACTAAATACTTTTGATCGTAAGTTGGTAAAAATATTAATAAGATATTAGACTGTTAATGACACATGAAAAATCCCATAATCCCATAGTTGATGGAGACTCCATAATTCTTATATTTGATAGGTCAAAAATGTATTGACCCCTTTGGCAAATTAATTAATTAATTGTCCAAGTTAATTAATTAAGTTAATTTAACAAGTAATAGAGTGGTAGCACAAATAAATCACCAACTAAGTTAAATGCAGCGGAAAATAAGTTTGACACAGGTGATTTGTTTACGAATGGGAAAAACCACTGAGACAAAACTCCACCGAGTGAATTTAAGGTCACCACTCCCGAAAATCCACTATTATTAATCACAAACGGTTACAAGTTAAAGGAATCCCAGTACCTAATACCAACCTACAGTTGAATATTTACCCCAATACCCAATTGAACTTGTATTGTAGCGGCAATCTCTCTGTTCAATGCACGACTCTCAGTATGTGACTAACCAATGATGCACGGATCCTAGTACGTGACTAACACACCAACTTGAGAAGGATTGTTGGTTGCAAAGTTCTTCAGTTCATCAACGATGAAGATCGGGAAGCTCCTTAGTCCCCTTGGCGTAAAGATGCAATAACTTCTACAGAGAATATGATGAACTAGAACAATTTCTGTCTCCAATCACAATATGCATGAATTATTCTTTTGCATCACCTTGCATCCTTTGTAACGACTCTTAAAATAATCTTTATATATGTCTAGGGTTGTGAGAAAAGAAACCCTACACAAATACTTAAGGATACGCGTGTAATCAGATTTGAAAAATTTGATTTTGTAATTCTTGACAAATATAGCTTGTGTCGAGTTTCAGCAATAATTCTCGATAGAAAGGATTCTGTCGAGACTTCTGTCGAGTTTTAATGAGCAGCACATTCTTCACTTGTTTCTTGGTCAGATTTGCATGGTTTCAATACTAAACTTGAACACTTGTTACTTGAAGTACTAAACTTATCATAAATCTACTCAATTACAAGTAAAGTGTGTTTTGTTAAAAGATTAGTCAATTACATAAATATGTCCCTAACAATATTAATAAGGTTCCAAAAATCGTCATAAAAATAATTTAGAAAAAAAAGTATTTTGAATTATATTTTTTAAAAGAAAAATTGAAACACATTTATCCGAATATAAAAACCTAATAAAAAAATAGAGAGAAACGGGAGAACAAAAACAAGTTCCTAGTAAATTCTTTTTAGGAAGTTCCTAATAAATTTTTGAGCAGTGCCTTGTCACACAACTTACAAGGAGTTTCTAAATTTAAAAAAAAAAAAAAAAATTACAAGGAAAAAGAAAATTGGAGGGTCATTGATTTTTTTTTTTTTTTTGGCTGATTTGGAGCATAATTATTGGTTCCTAATACTTATCTCTTTTTTTTTTTTTTTTTTTGAGAGCTAATACTTATCGATTATTAAAAACAAAATCCATAACACAATGTCAGCCATAAAATCTATTGGTTCTGTACTACAAAGAAGAGCATAATTAAAGGGCAAACCAGTAAAAGTACAAGTTGCCTGCCCAATTATTGTACAGTGCCTAGCTTTTCTCAGCACGCGTCCGACACAAAACGTCAACCAGCAAAAGTTTACTGTCCGTCTGTGCTTCCGCTGTCTATTCGCGACGCGTGTTTGGATAGGGCAAGCCACTATTCAGTTCGACGCCGTTTTGACGGTACGGACGCCACTGGCGAACGAAGGGGTTTTTAGCCATCAATCGTCTGCGTCACCTGGCACTGTGCATGACCGCCAATGAGAACTCAACACGTCTTTGAAAGAAAGCTTCTTATATTTATTATGTGTTTTACTTTTGGACAGGCAGTCTCGCAGAGCAGTTCTCGGAAACTGGTTTTCTTTCTAAGAAGTTGGAACTCTGAAAGAGTACAAGATTTGCTTGGAACTTAAATTAAAAGAGGGACTTCTTATTGAGACACCTGTTTAACTGACTAGGTTGTCTCTTGGGTTTACCACTGCCTTCGATTTGTGCAACAAGGAAAACGAGAAAAATCTCTGGACAACTGCACTTTTGTACATGCACTTGATTGGATTGAATCATTCATATATGGGATCACATTATTCATTATTGTGAAAATTAATTCAATTACCATTATAATATGTGTATTAGCTCTGATAAAGTGTGTGCAAAATTTGTGTGTTAACGGCTGAAAAATATCATGCTGGTAAACAAATTGAAACAGTAACCCACATTATTTTACTTTGAAAAAAAATTAGGTCATTTTGGTATATTTCGGGTGTTTCGAGGTATTTTGATAAATACAAGTTGAAATTCAAGATTTGATCACATAAAGTTTGTGCTTAAAAAAAAAAATTTGTTCTTAAAACCAAAATAAATTTGCATTCTATAAACCAAAAAACCTCAAAAGGGAAAAAAAAATTTTGAAAAGAAAAGAAATTAGCAAAGGTACCTGTACAGCTAAAAAAAATTGTATTGAGAAATTTGAGACTCAAAACTTGAGAACAGGCACTGTCACACTGATACTGGTAGAAGACACAAAAGTTACGAACAAGGAGGAAGGCAAAATGTAGATGTAAAAGTGTAGATCAAGATGTGATAAAATTTAAAAGTATTAAGTGTAAAAATCAAGAAGACAAAAGACGTGTGTGGTTAAAAAAAAACAAGAAAAAATAATTAAAAATGAGAAGTAAGTAATATATGTCGAGTGAAGAAAAGTAATACTAAAATAAAAAATAATAAAATGTTGAAAATTGTGTTGTATTAGGCAGTGTGTTTAGTTGAAGGAATCAAGCCACTGCGCAGTCTGTAGTAGTTTTATTATAATTTTTTTTTAAAGATTTTAGTTTTTTTTTTGGGTTTTTCCTTTTTGCTTTAAAGACCCCAATATATTGTTAAGTTGCTCAAATTATGGACTAAAATTTAATTTTATTGGCATAAAAAACTTCAAGGTGGTTCCAAATTTTTTTTTAAAGGTAAATAAATATAAAATTTTAAATTATTATATAAATTTTTTTTTTTCAGGCCAGGGTTGTCCCAGACCACCCTGACCATAAGGTGGCGCCCCCACTATAGATAATCAATTTTTTTTTATTGGATTTTTTAAAAATATTTTTATATTGGATAGGTAGATAATCAATTATAGATTTTATGGTCTTTCATATCATAATTGTGACAAAAATTATGGTCTCAGAAGAATATTAGAGAGGACACTTATTTCCTCACCCAAACAGCGACATACTTAAGTATTAATGTGTGATTGTTGTGGCCAAATTCACATTTTCACGAAGTAGTCTTTTAACTCATGTATAAGTACTATAAAACATTTTATGAACTTGGATGATTGTGATTGTCTTATAAAAAAAAAAGGATGATTGTGTTTGTAATCATCCATATTACTGACCCTAAAAAAATAATACTTGGGTATTATTCACAAATTATATGTTGGTTTTACAAATTTTACAGATTAAAAAAATAAAATAAAATAAAAGGAGGGGGAGGGTGTTATCATGTGAAGCCGTTTTGAAATGACAAAATTGCAAGAACTTAATTTCATATATTTGATGATGGTGAAATATTCTAGAGTCTAATCTTAATTTGTTGATAAGATCATAAGAAATGTTATGTGATGAATTGAGAGATCAAGATGCTGGGGTAGTGGTAGTGATTAATGATTTTGTTACATAGTTGAATTAGGATTAGGGCATGGGGGATGAATCGATAAATCTATAATGAATGGGACTCTACGTGAGTTGAGAATGACTTGCGTGGGGGATTGTTTAAGCTTTTGATATCTTGGACCGCAACTTGTCATAATTGTCTTTTTCATCTTTTTAGATCTAATTGTCTTTTTCATCTTGAAAATCCATCTCACCAAATATTTATATATGTTTCATCACTTTCATGGACCTTTGAGTTGCATTACATACGATAATAGATTTATCATCATTTGGCTATATTATAAGTTATTGCCCTTATGGTCCTTCTCACTTCAACAATTTTTCGCAATCTCTCGACACATGATGAATAGAAAAATAGAATAAATACGTAAAAAAAATTAATAATATCTTTAAAATCACAATTCTTTAAATTACAAAGGAATTTGACTAGGACTCTTTTTGTGACCACTAAATTATTACTCACATTTGTGATGGAATTGTATTTACATGAATGCACCTATCTTTTCCTTGTTTTGGAATAAGATTCATTCACTCCCAATAGATTTCCTGATCTGGTATTATATAAAATTAAAAATAGTCAAATATTAAAAAATGAGTTGACCAAACTACCCATACGCAAATTTCTTGTTCTTCTTTTTTATTTTTATTTTAATGAGATATACACAATACAATTCTTGGCATTTGTAACGTTTATGGTTTTGGAACAAAATACAATCCTTGGCGTGTTGCTTAATATATAGTGTAGTACGGTGGCATGGGCTGTCACTATAAGAAATGATAGCTAACTATGATCCCACCTCGCACAGAATGAATGTTATATATATATATATATATATATATATATATATATCATTCAAACAATTTTTTTTTTTTTTTTTTTTTTTTGAGGATGAATAATATTTCAATATTTGATTTCATATCAAATTGTCCAAATATTTTGACACGAAAGATATCCAAGTGATATGTAGAAGAGTATTATAGCTCAATTGGTTGGTAACTCTTAATATGTTCACGATATTTAGGATTCAAATTTTTCCCTTCCTGTTATAACTATCATTAAATGCATATAAAAAAAACAGTTGAAAATTGGCCTCATGGTACATTGGTTCAACACTTCCTACAAGAGCTATTTAGGGTATGACATCAAATAAGAAGGCTTCATAGAACTGTATATCCTACAGGACCTACACGAGCTATTTTGGGCACGTATGACATCAAACAAGAATTATTTTTTTTACCCAGTAAAAAAGAAGAAGAATTTTGTAAACATACAATTAAGGAAAAAAGGGAAGAACAAAAAAAAAAGGGGGCTGTTCCACAAATTATGATATTAGTATACAGGGACAGAGCCAGAATTTTGAGTTAGAGGAGCAATTTTATTATTGGCTGTGTGCCATGATTTCAACCTCTGATTCTACTACTTAGCTGATGAGTTTTTTTTTCTTTTTTCTTTTTTTTTTCTTTTTTTTAGGTAAGAACAAAATTATTTTTGTTTGGAATTTTTTTAAAGGGCAGAGTTATTTATTTTGGATAAAATTAGTTAATTGAGCTTAATTTTATTTTTAGTTTTACTGGTAATTTTTGTTGTTGAGCTATTTTTTTTGGGGCTTGTATATTTTGTTTTAGATTTTAGATCTATAAATTTTTTTATGGTCACTAAAATGAGGAAAATACTAGAGTTGCAAGTTCTTTTAATAAATTACTTATGTAAAGTAGTTATTGGTAAGTAAAAAAATATGTAAGTGGTATGCCCATATGCGAACCAATAAGAATTTGCTAACAAAAAGGTTTGTAAAAATGTTATAAAAACGTTTGTGAGTGTAGCATTACTCTTAAAAGAATCAATGATATTGTTAAAAGGAAATAAAATGTAATTTTATAGAACAAAATTGCTAAAAATAATACACACACACACATATATATATATATATAATAATAATATTTAAAAAAAAAAAATTAGGGGCGTTGCCCCCCCTGGTCCAAGGATAGTTCTGCCCCTGTTAGTATATTTGAGCAAGTGATGCTAAATTTACTAATTATTATATTTGTGGAATTACACTAATCATATTTATTCTTATGTTATTTTGTAAACATTATTAATAAAATTGGAAATAACTTAAAATTTTTTTTTCTAAGAAAGTCTTCAACTATCAATCTTAAGAAGGGAAAAAAAAAAATTCAACAATCTGATAAGACCAATATAGTCACAATTCAATAATAAAAGTTTCATTATAGTGGGGCTGATCTTGGCAATGTAAACAAAAAAAAAGGGGGGCAGAGATTAAATTCATTAAGTGTGAAAAAAACCTCTTATTTACAACTTTCAATAAAACATGGCCACATTAGTTCTTTTCAAATAAAATAAGAGTAATGCTAAAAATACTATAATTTTTACTTTATAAGTTCTTTATAAATTGATGTGTCATGAATTGCAAAAAATAATTTACACAGTCATTTATATTATGTTTTTGAATTCTAAAAATCACATTCATTATTATGTCAATTTGTAAACTAGTGAATAATTTTAATATTTTTCATTAAAAAAAAAAAATAGTGACTGATACACACAATTATTTTTGGTTATACAATAGTTATAATCCTATATAGATGTCTCAGTTGAAAATACACCAATAGATACCAATTAAGTTACTAGGCTCTTAGCAACTAATACACACAATTATAATCCCATTAAAAACCTATTTAACCAATATAATCCATATGTTGAGGCGTGCAAATTCATTCTCTTCTCATCCTTTTTTGGGGGCAAAGAAAATATGGATATAACAAATTAGGGTTCTACAGGACAAAGTTGCTAAGATCAGGATAATATGGCAATATTTTGCCATTTTTAGTTTAAAGGACTCAAAAATTTTCACAATTTATTTTTTTCAATTGCTAATATGGGTAGTTGTAATTTGAACATCATCACTTTCACATATATCTACAATTACCATTGATAAGTTCTATGAGATCAGTGGGCTGAAAAGTCTTCGAATGCTGCTGATCTTGAAGGCCAAGTCCTGAAAACACCAAATTCAATCAGAGAAAGACCGGTGGAGGCCGGTCTAGGGTCCTCCGATGGTAAAGTCAGTGATTTAGAGTAGGAAGAAGAAACTTCAAAGACTTCAACAATTTTTTATCTGGAATTCTAAAAGAGAGAAAAAGTCCCCATACCTCTGCGTAGAAGGGTCTTTATATAGTATTGGGAATCGGTTATTTCTTTAATCGTCGCAGAGCTTGGAGGATTCAGAGGGTAACTTCCATAACTGCCATGGGAGTCACCTCATCGGGATCTGTGTTGAGATCCAAACAGTATGACTCTTCAGCGTGATTTTTGGTTGGAAGTGTTGAACCTTGTTCGTCCTTCTTTAATGACGGACGAGGTTCATTGCTTCCTCGTCCTCCCCTGGACGAGTGAATGGCAGATGAAGTAGACGGTCAAGGACGAGTGTACCAACCACTCGTTCATCGCTTTGTACATGCTATGGACGGCACTATGGACGAGTAATTGGCTTGGTGTTTTTCTTGCACCATCAGTTGCCCCCTTGTCCATGTGTCGTCCAAGGGAATACAGTAATTTTCTCCTCAGGATGGACGAGATTTCCTAAGAGTAAAGATGCCACGTGTCGGTATCTTATTGGCGACAAGTCTCGTCGATTCAGTTTTTCGAGGTAGGTGCCACGTGTCAGCCTCTGGTTGGTTCTGTCGGTTCAGATGCTGAAGTTTATTCCTTATAAATAGTGGAATACCTCCGTTACCCTCCCTCATTTTTGAAATTTCTTTCCTTGTCCTTCCTCGTCCTAGAACTTCGTTTAGAAGCTTCTCGCGTCCATAGCTGTCATTCGTCCTAGATCCAGGTACTCTTCTTCCTTTCGTCCTTAGTTTTTCTATTAAGATGGCTGATGTTGTACTTTCCTTGTCTAGTGATAGCGTAGATAAGGCCATAGACGAGTACAATGACGAGAGTAGCTACAGTTCTAGTAGTAGTGATAGTAGTGGGGGGAACACCACGGACGAGGAGTATATTTCTGGCGTCCCTGGGCTTCCTATAGAGGTTGTACAGGAGCAGCTTAGGAAGGCCTCAGGGTCTCAAGCTGGTACCTCGTCCACTGCCCCTCCTTCTGGTCCTTTGGACGAGGAGGAGGTAACTGTTTATAGTAGTGCCATAGATATCCCTTCTAGGACGGACGAGCAAAAACTTAAAAATCTTAGGGAGTGGTACCAAATTCCATACGAGTTTAACCCTAGGTTGCCCGTCCGAGGAGAATGGTGTTGCAACCCTCACTTTGGGATAGGCGTCTATGAGGCTTACCTTTTAGGGGGTTTAAGGTTTCCTTTAAACGCCTTCACTAGAGAGTTATTGATTAGGTTAGGTTTAGGAATATGTCAATTCAACCCAAATGCATGGAGATTAATCATCTCGATGCAAATTTTGTGGGGTGAAGTATTTGGAAGGGACTGTCCTCTCACTGTGGACGAGTTCCTCTATTGTTACAAGCCTTCAGAGATACACCAATCCCCTGGCTTTCATCAATTCACAGCCAGGGGTAGAGATTGTAGATTAATCAAGTCCCTGGCCTCGTCTGACAGAAGATGGAAGACGGAATTCTTCTTCGTCTCCGGCTTCTGGGCTGGAAATCCTGTAGACGTTGGCCGGGACACGTTTGGTCGTTATACCGGGGATCTAGGAAACCTTCGTCCTGAGGGTAAGTTGCTCCCCTTTTTCTTTTGATTTCCCTTTCTTTTTCAGCATTAATGATTAATTAACTAAAAATTTGTTAACTTGTCTTGCTTCAGCTGTTAAACGACCGTCCTTAAGCAAATTCCACCGTGACCGCGTCCACAGGGCTCGTCTACACGCGGATAGGGACTTCCATTCTTTGGTTTCGCTTAGACGACTTTCTAAGTGGAATTTGGGCCCCGACCCGTCTGACGTAGCAATTGCACACGAAGTCACAGTAAGAAGAAGTAAGTCCTAAGTTTTAAACGTCCATGCACATCGTTTACTTTATTTCAACTTAAAGTATTCTTACATAGTTTTTTTTTTTTTTTTTTTTTTTTAGGAATGGCAACAATGAAAGGGAACAAGGGGAAGGACGTGGCTGCTGAGGGGGATCGTCCTGAGCATGAAACTCAATCTCGTCCTGTGACTGGGGAGAAAAGGAAGACGCTGTCAAAGGGCCTAGATTTGGGAAATCTCCCTAGTCGAAGAGGCAAAAAGTCCAAGTCCAGCTCGTCCCAGGTAGTTAAGCCTACCCTTCCCTCGTCCCAGCAGTCTGTGCCAGTGTTTGACGTGGACTCGTCTGTTCCAACTGAGAGCACTCCGTCCCAGTCCACTCCGTCTAAGTCTACTCCGTCCAAGACTGTATCAACCCCGTCTCAGCCTTCCAAAATGGTCCCTTCGAACATTATTGAAAACGAGGACCTGGCTTGGGAACGCTTCAAGAAGGTTGTCACCGACGAGGATATAAACGTTTGCTATGATATGTCCCTTAAGGAATTTGAACACTCTGGTGTTCACGACCTTTTCAAGGTAATACCTATACCTCGTCTTGAGCAAATATTTCCATCTTCTTTCTTTGTATCTCTTTTTGATTTTTATTCGTGGCTGTGTTTTTCCTCTTTTTTTTTTTTTGTAGGGCATGTCAAAGTTTATAGCAGCGTCAAGGCAGGCTACGGGGTTGGACAAGACGAGGATCCAGTTGGAGACGAAGAACTTAGAGTTGAAAGCTGAAGCGAAGCAATGGGCTGAAGTGGCTGTCAAGACCACGGACGAGGTGAAGGAGTTGAAGGCTTTGGTTGAGGAGCTGAGGACCAGTGCTGCGGAGAAGGACGCTCGTCTTGAGGTCCTGAAGAAAAAGATTGATGAATATGGGACTCTTCTCTCCAAAGCAAAGGAAGATGCAGTGGTTGAGTTTAAAGCGTCTAAGCAATACACAGACGCTTTGGATACCAACTATGCAGCAGGGTTTGAAGACTTCAGGATGGATGCTGCTGAGAAGTTCCCTGATGTGGACTTCAGCTCCATCGTCCTCAACTTGAACCCTGCCACCACTAGCTCTCTCCTTGGTCTTGACTCTGAGGACGCCAATATAGAGGACGATGCCACGACCCAGCCTCAGGACGCTCCCAACGTTGCCCCTCCTACTTAAGAATTTTTTCTTGTTGTATTTTTGTTTGGTCTATTTTGAGACCTTTTTTATGTAAATTCAGTACATTTATTTCGTCCAAGGTTTTAGGACGAGGTTTTAAACATCATTTCAGTTTAATTAGCAAGGGTTTTTGGATGTAGGATATCCAACCTTGGCTTAATGAATGTCACTTTATTTTTGTACATGTATGGACGAGTTTTATTTTATTTTTCTTTTGACTTCGTCCATATTCTTCATATATTTGTTTACCATTTCTATTGAAACTTGAGTGTAATTCGTTTGTGAAATGGTAACAATCATTATTACTCGTCCAAGGACCTGTTGAGAAATGGTTAAGTGTTTCTCGTCCATGGGCTTGATTTTTATGCTTATGCTGATGAAGTCAAGGCCTTATATTTTACTCGTCCATGGACTGGATTGTTTTAATAAAGGCCTTAACAAGATTGAAATATAGCTGTATTTTTCTTCGTCCATGGCTTAACATGCACTCGTCTATGCACCTTCTCGTCCATGGTACAATTAAGTATCATGTCTTACCATGCTCATCCTATGGATGAGAATGCCTTGGACTTTCGCAACTTGCTCTTTATAAGCATTAGCCTTACCTCGTCCTTCAATTTGGACGACTATGGCTTCGCTTTCTAGGAAAGCTTGAGATCACATCTTCGCGTCCAGAGAATTTTCTCGTCTTGAGCTTTTAAGCTCTTTTTTCCAAGAGTCGATATGAACAAAAATCGATGGAAAACATAAATTTACACAACATTATGTACATTCCACAAACATAGTTCATAACATAGATATTGTTCATAGACGAGGCATGCACTTTAGAGGCTAATGCCTTTATTAGAACAAATACAAACCAAACCATAATTTCGTCCATGCGTTTAACATAACAAAACCACACTGAAAACATATAAATAAACAAGTTTTTATGTTATCCCTGGCTCATCCAGAGTCATGCTCCTCTAAGCTGGCAATTTATTGATAGTATCTCCTCAAGTGCTCCACATTCCAAGGATGCTCCAGCTTCCTTCCATCAAGGGCTTCCAAATAATAGGATCCCTGTCTTTTGAAGTTTATGACTCTGTAGGGGCCTTCCCAGTTAGGTCCCAACTTCCCATGAGCTGGGTTCTTTGTTGCTAAGGAAACCCGTTTCAGGACGAGGTCCCCTATATTGAATCGCCTTGGCTTTACCATTGCGTCATATTGCCTGGCCATCAGGTTTTTATACCTCGCCATCCTTTGTTCAGCGTCCGTCCTCACCTCGTCTATTAAATCGAGGTTCACACGGAGTTGCTCCTCATTAGCTTCATCCTGATAGGTTGTGACCCTGTGACTGGCCATGTGCACTTCCGCAGGTATGACTGCTTCAGTTCCATAGGCTAGTTTAAAAGGAGTCTCCCCTGTGGGGGTTCTGGCTGTGGTCCTATACGCCCATAAAACACCTGGTAGCTCATCTGGCCATACTCCCTTCGCCCCCTCAAGCCGAGTCTTGATTATCTTTAACAAGGATTGGTTTGCAACTTCCGCCTGTCCGTTAGCTTGTGGGTGGGCTAGCGAGGAGTAATGATTTTGAATTCCAAAGTGTAGGCAAAAATCTTTGAACAATGCATTGTCAAATTGTCGTCCATTGTCAGATATTAGCACCCTGGGCACCCCAAACCTACACACAATGTTCTTCCATACGAAGTTTTTGACATTTTGTTGTGTGATGTTAGCCAAGGGTTCTGCTTCTACCCACTTGGTAAAATAGTCAATTCCAACAACGAGAAACTTCATTTGCCGTACACCCAGTGGAAAAGGACCCAGAATGTCAAGTCCCCACTGTGCAAAAGGCCAGGGTGCCGTCATTGGAGTCAAGTACTTTGAAGGCTGCCTGGGGATGTTGCTAAATCTTTGGCATTGGTCGCACACCTTGACGTAGGCCTTAGCGTCAGCTTGCATGCTTGGCCAATAATATCCTGCACGGACGATTTTATGGACGAGCGACCTTGCTCCTGAGTGATTGCCACACGCTCCCTCATGAATTTCCCTTATTATGTAGTTCGCTTCGTCCGGGGCCAAACACTTGAGATAAGGCTGGGAAAAGCCTCTTTTATAAAGAATCTCGTTCATAAGAACGTACCTGGCCGCTCTTACCCTTAGCTTTCTTGCTTCGTCCTTCTCCTCTGGGAGTCGTCCGTCTTTTAGGTACGACACAATTGGAGTCATCCAATTTGCTCTATTCTCCACCTGTTGTACTTCTGGGATGTCTATACTTGGCATATACTGAATTTCATCAAGTCCATCTACGGCTTCACTCGTCGAGGCTTCTTTTGCCAAGGCATCAGCTTCCATGTTCTCCTTCCGTGGGATTTGAACGAAATTAACTTCCTCAAACTTTTTTATAAGGCGCATCGCTCTGGCTAGATACTTTCTCATTCGCTCTTCCTTGGCTTCAAACATGCCACTCACTTGGCCTATGATTAACTGAGAATCTCCCAGGACGAGGAGCGACTTCGTTTCTACGGACTTGGCCAATTCCATGCCTTTGAGGAGAGCTTCATACTCAGCTTCATTATTAGTTGTTTGGTACTGCAGACGGACTCTGTGTTTTAGCTTATCCCCCTCTGGAGATTGTAAAACCACACCTACTCCTCCTGTGAGCTGTGTGGACGAACCATCCACATAGACGACCCACTTAGTATTTTCCTTTTCGCCCCCTTCGTCACCGACTGAGGTAAATTCCGCGATGAAATCTGCTAGAGCTTGAGCTTTTATGGCGTGCCTAGGCTGATATTTTATATCAAATTCACTGAGCTCGACGGCCCATTGGATCAGACGTCCTGCAGCCTCCAATTTGTTCATTGCCTTCTTAAGTGGGTGGTCTGTCATGACATTGATGACATGAGCTTGAAAATAGTGCCTTAGTTTCCTGGAGGCTGTTATCAATGCAAAAGCTAATTTCTCCATTAGGGGATATCGTCCTTCCGCTCCCCTCAGTGCCTTGCTGGTATAATACACAGGTCTTTGTACCTTGTCTTCTTCCCTCACTAATGCTGAACTCACTGCATGTGGAGTAACTGCCAAGTATAAATACAACTCTTCTCCTTGCACAGACGGGCTCAACAAAGGAGCCTTAACGAGATATGTTTTCAAATCTTCAAAAGCTCTCTGACATTCGTCAGTCCATTCAAATGCTTTTTTAAGAACCTTGAAAAATGGCAAGCATTTATCAGTAGCCTTAGAGACAAACCTGTTGAGGGCGGCGACTCGTCCGTTGAGGGACTGGACTTCCTTAACATTGCTTGGGGGTTTCATATTCAGAATTGCTTGAATTTTGTCAGGGTTTGCTTCGATTCCCCTGTGGGAGACCATAAACCCTAAGAATTTCCCCGATGACACTCCAAAAGCACATTTGCTAGGGTTCAATTTCATGTGATACTGCCTCAGTGTGTCGAACGTTTCCCTCAAGTCGTCCAGGTGCCTATTCCCGTCCTGAGTTTTTACCAACATATCGTCTATATAGACTTCCATATTCCGCCCGATCTGTGGACGAAACATATGATTGACTAGCCGTTGGTACGTTGCACCAGCATTTTTCAAACCGAAAGGCATCACTTCATAACAAAATAATCCCTGACTGGTGACAAAGGAGGTCTTCTCTTGGTCCGCTTCATCCATCCTAATCTGATTATATCCAGAGAATGCATCCAGGAAACTGAGCAACTTACGGCCCGCAGTAGAATCTACCAGCTGATCAATGCGTGGTAACGGGTAACTATCCTTGGGACAAGCTTTGTTCAGGTCGGTGAAATCAACACACATTCTCCACTTGCCGTTCGCCTTCTTGACCATGACCACGTTGGCCAACCATTCAGGATAGTATACCTCACGAATGAACTTCGCGGTAATCAGCTTCTGAACCTCCTCCTTAACAGCATTGTCTCTCTCTGGGGCAAATACCCTCTTCTTTTGTCGGACTGGTTTGGAGGAAGGGCATACACTCAGACGGTGGGTAATAACATTAGGATCTATACCCGGCATGTCTTCGTGACTCCATACAAACACGTCTCTGTTTTTCTTTAGAAAGCAAATGAGATTTTTCTTGATCTTTGCTTCCAGATCTGCCCCAACCCTGGTACACCTCTCAGGGTTTTCATCGTCTAAAGGAATATCTTCCAACGCTTCAATGGGTTCTGCCACAACTTTCTTTTCTTCGATATTCATTGTCTGAAATTGCTCGTCTGTAGCCAACATGGCCAGATAGCACTCTCTTGCTGCCAATTGATCTCCCTGTACTTCCCCCACTCCTTGTTCCGTCGGGAACTTGATTGACAAGTGGTAGGTAGACGTGACCGCCTTCCACCTATTCAGGGTCGGTCTTCCAATTATGGCATTGTAAGAGGACGAGCAGTCTACTACTAGGAAATTCACATCGGTAGTCAACTGTCGTGGATATGCTCCTACCACCACTGGCAATGTTACTGTACCTACAGGCTGTACCTTCATTCCTCCAAAACCTACTAAAGGCGAGTGTACTGGACGGAGTTGGTTTCGTCCAACCCTCATCTGCTGAAAGGCAGGGTAGTAGAGGATGTCCGCTGAACTTCCGTTGTCTACCAACACTCTTCTGGTTGTGTAATCAGCAATAAGCAGGGCGATAACAATGGCGTCATCGTGGGGGTGGTGGATTCTCTCGGCTTCCTCGTCCGTGAAGGTAATTGCCTGCTCGTCCATGGATCTTGCCCTTGGTGATCGTCCAAAAAGTTGGACGCTCTGCACTTCCTTCAGGTACGCTTTCTTCGTTTTGGACGATTGTCCAGCTGAACTCCCCCCTATAATGACTCTTATCTCTCCGAGTGGTGGACGTGACGATTCCTCGATCTTCCCTTTCAACTTTTCGTCCTTATGGTCCCTTCCAAGGAAATTTTTCAACTTCCCTTGCCTAATGAGATTCTCAATCTGCTGTTTCAAGTCAAAACACTCGTCCGTGTCATGCCCGTGGTCTCTATGGAAGCGACAATACTTACTTCGGTTGCGTTTGTTGGGATCTCCCCTCATCTTCTCCGGCCACTTCAAGGAAGGCTCGTCCTTGATTTGCATAAGGACTTGTTCAAGTGGCACATTCAACGGGGTGTACTGTTGATTCCGCGCCGAAGGGCCTGCCTTCTTGTCTCGGTCTTTCCTATCTTCTGTTTGACCCTTCTTAGGACGAGGACCTTGTTCTGACTGACGCATTGGGTTGGCTTCTACTCTTTCAAGTCTTTTCCTCTTCTTGGCTATGATAGCGTCCTCCGCATTCATAAAGTTCTGGGCTGAATGGACTAATTCAGCCATGGTTTGAGGCGCCTGTTCGTATAACTTGTGGATAAACAAATCAGAGTGAACCCCATTATGGAATGCTGCGAGGAGGAGCTTATCATCCACCTCGTCCACTGCCAAGGCGTCCCTGTTGAACCGCGTGATGAATGACCGCAAACTTTCATTCTCTCCTTGCTCTATGGTCAGCAAGCTAGACGAAGAACGTTTGTGCCTCTGCCCTCCAATAAAATTGTTAACGAACAACTTGCTTAGCTCCTCGAAGGACGTCACCGAGTTGGGGGGTATTTTGCTGAACCATACCCGCGCGGGCCCTTTGAGGGTAGTGGGGAAGGCTCTACACATTATCTCATCAGGAACCCCCTGAAAGTGCATGGTAGTCTTGAAAGTGGCGATATGGTCAAAAGGGTCTCGCGTTCCATCATACGAATCCAAGGAAGGCATTTTGAATTTCGGAGGCAAGGGATGACCATTGATAGAGGCTGTGAAGGGTGAGTCAGTTCGGTGAACCAGGTCTTCTACAGGATTGGTTCTCCTCATGTTCTCCCTCATCTCGTCCATGACTTTCCTCATTTGATCCATCTCCTTTTCCAAATGTGGTACCCTTGTAGGAATGGTACCCCTAGATTGGCTCTCCGGATCTGCACGTCTTCCATCCCTTTGACTTTGTCCAAGGTCTTCTCCATAGGCCTCATATTGTTGCTTTTTAAAGGTAATCTCTCTCCTCAATTCCTGGTTCTGGCGAGTCAGCTCTGCCATAGCGGTGGCCATTGCTTGGACGTGTTGGGTAGAAGGGGGTTGCATGGCTGGTGCAGATTGTTGAGGGCGATGAGGATTGCTGGAAGCGTCTCTACTCTCTTGAGGGCCCGGACTGGTAGCCCTTGATCTGGTCCGAACCATTCCAGCCCTTTGTCGGAGAAAGAAAACACGGAATTCAATAAATGGAGTCCAAGCGTGAAATAATTCTTTCCCACAGACGGCGCCAACTGATAAGTTCTATGAGATCAGTGGGCTGAAAAGTCTTCGAATGCTGCTGATCTTGAAGGCCAAGTCCTGAAAACACCAAATTCAATCAGAGAAAGACCGGTGGAGGCCGGTCTAGGGTCCTCCGATGGTAAAGTCAGTGATTTAGAGTAGGAAGAAGAAACTTCAAAGACTTCAACAATTTTTTATCTGGAATTCTAAAAGAGAGAAAAAGTCCCCATACCTCTGCGTAGAAGGGTCTTTATATAGTGTTGGGAATCGGTTATTTCTTTAATCGTCGCAGAGCTTGGAGGATTCAGAGGGTAACTTCCATAACTGCCATGGGAGTCACCTCATCGGGATCTGTGTTGAGATCCAAACAGTATGACTCTTCAGCGTGATTTTTGGTTGGAAGTGTTGAACCTTGTTCGTCCTTCTTTAATGACGGACGAGGTTCATTGCTTCCTCGTCCTCCCCTGGACGAGTGAATGGCAGATGAAGTAGACGGTCAAGGACGAGTGTACCAACCACTCGTTCATCGCTTTGTACATGCTATGGACGGCACTATGGACGAGTAATTGGCTTGGTGTTTTTCTTGCACCATCAACCATCATTTTTATTACACATCAATCATAACTGGTCACATTAAGTATCAATCATTATGAAAAATATACATCTCTCTAAATTTACTGTAATTAGAATTAAGGGCAAATCATTGAGAGTACCAAGTCTTAAAATTGTTCATTTTGTTAAAAGTTTTGTAATTTAATTAAGGAAAACATACAAGTGCCCTATGAGTTCTAGAAAAATTTTATAAGAAAAAAAAAATTATTTTAACAATTTTTTATATTTTCATGAAAATAGTATTGAGATTTTTGTGAAGTAATTTATTAATATAAATCCTAAATGCATCAGTGAATAGAACCCATTAAATGATTCAAATCCTTTTTCCTCCTCTAGCGAATTTTTTTTCTTAAATTCTTAAAATTGCTAGTATCTCTACGTACATAGGACGTAGCTACTAGTAAAAGGGCATTGCAGTCATCGCACATTGCAAAATATTTTAAGAAAATAAATATAAAAAAGAAAAAGAAAAACAAGAATAATTGAGCACTGATGGCGATTGCAAGCCCGTGAAGACACGACACGTGGAGATCCATTTTAAGGAAGATGACGAAGTTCTGACCTCTGATATCTCTGTAAACACGTTGAAATAATTACAAAATTTTATTACATCATAAATAATTGAGAAATTGCATACAAATTTCACAACCCCACCACGCGCCTTTAAGTCCATGTACACCCATGCCATTAGTTATAATTTATTAATGGTATGGGCATAGTATTTATCTTTATATTCTTATCAAATAACCTAGAGGTTATTTTTCACACACATTTACATGTGGGATAGATATATCAAAATTTTACAACATAGAAAAGAAAAGGAAAAAGAAAAAGAAAAAAAAGAATTAAAGACAAATTTTATACGGAAACTTAGAAAGTAAAAACAAAAGCCACCCAAACTCACTAACCCTAGACTTCATTTCAGTTTATAAGAGAAGATAACCAAATACACAAAATATTTCTCTCCTATCTATTTTTGTATCTCTCTCTCTCTCTCTCTCTCTCTCTCTCACTAGGGTTTTGTTTTTCAGTATCCAACTTTTCTCTTGTATTTCACAAATTTGGTAATACTTGGGGTACAGACCTAGACAAAGAGTACCAGCTGGTACCTTAAAGAAGAACAATAAAACAAGCAAAAAAGAAAAAGAATTTAAAAAAAAAGAATCAAAAGTTTGTATATTTGGTTATATAAATAGAGAAAGGGAAAGAAGTAGTGGTTTTTTTGTGGGATAATTGAGATATGGGGAGGGGAAGAGTTGAGCTGAAGAGGATAGAGAACAAGATAAACAGGCAAGTCACATTTGCAAAGAGGAGGAATGGGCTTCTGAAGAAAGCTTATGAGCTTTCAGTTCTGTGTGATGCTGAAGTTGCCCTTATTATCTTCTCCAACCGTGGCAAGCTCTATGAGTTCTGTAGCACCTCTAGGTAATAGCTCAAAATTTGTGCTTTGCTCTTCTTTTTGTCCCTTGCTATATATACACATGTAGCTAGCTAGGATCTCTTTTCTTCTTCTTCTTCTTCTTCTTCTTTGGTTGATTTTTATTCATGGGTTTTGGATGAAATCTCATATTTAATTCTAGAAAGAAGCTTCTTTCACTCTTTTAATTAATTAATTCTATGTTTATGTTATATTGGAATGTTTGTTTCTTGAGTCTTTGACTTATGGGAGTATATCAAAAAAAAAAAAAAAAAAAAAGAGTCTTTGACTTATGGGAGGTTGATAAGTTTTATGATTTATTTGAAGCTTGGTTTAGTTGATGATCTAATATCTTATATATCTGATTTTTACACCATAACACTTTTTTTTTTTCCTTTTTTCTTTTTCTAAAAAAGGGAAATCTTGCACCATGAGATCTGATGCATATTTCCAGCTTTCTGTCAGTTTATAAGAAGATTCTTTGTAAAAACCCAAGTTTCAATTTTTAGAGAGAGAAATTGCTGTACTTAAATTTGTTCAAAAGCCTCAGATCAAGGACTTAAATCGGTTAAATGGCGTGGCTAGAGAATTTTGTTGTTGTTGTTGTTGTTGTTGTTTCCTTCTGAAATCTAGATTGACACATCTTTCAACCAAGCATCCATTTAAATTATTATTCAATAAGCTGAGACTTATTTAATTTCTTTTTTCTTTCTCTGAAAAGTTATGACTATATATATAGAATTGTTTACCTTGTATGTACTTTTCGGTTTCAATTTAAGTTAAAAATTAAATTATTGTTCATTTTTTTGCTTCATTTTCAGGAAAAGAATAAGAAATATTTCGATTTTATTATTTGGTTCAAATAGCTTAAATGTAGTACAACAAGTATAATTTTTATTTTTATTTTTCTGTTGAAGAAATTCCTCGATAAATTTAAGCCGTAATTAATAATAATAAGTAATAGATTTAAGCCTTAGTAATAAGTGAATTCGAAAGGATCATGTGTGAAAAATATTTCAAATTCATATCATAAGTGATTTGTGAAAGAAACTCTCTCTCTCTCTCTCAAATCTATCATGCATTGTCGAAGTTCATATTACTATTCAAAACCCTTCATTTTTCATCCCCACTTTTCAAATGCAAAACATTTATTAAAATGATGAGATTAATATTTAAGAGTATATAGTATTTTCAGTTTGGTACGATAATGAAGCTTCCAGTTCTTTTTTGTTTTATAGTAGTCTTTCAGGATTTAAAATATTACATATGTAGGTTTTGAAATGTAGGTTTAGGACCAACATTTATTTCTTATCCCTTCGAAAGAAAAAAAAGTTAGTTCTTATCCAATCTAGGGAGAAGGTTAGTTCAACCCATCGTTCATGTGGGTTTTATATCTAGAGATTGATAGAATTAAAGATTAGACTTAGCTTGTAGGTATAATAGGTCTACTTCCAAAAATATCATGATTCAAGGACTTCTCATTTAAATTATAAAAATAAATGAATTCATAGACCACCTTAAGAATGAAAAATGTGAAAATAGGGCATATAAGAATTGCGGAAATGTAAAATTAATCTGAATCTAAGTGGTAGTACTACCTAGAGATCCCTGCAAAAGAATATTGGGTTGATCTTTCTGTGTGTTATGACAGTCAGCCAAATGATTGAACCAATAACCAAAAAAAAAAAAAAAAACAGTTTTACAGAAGAAATGGTCAAGTAGAAGGCTAAATATGACTTGGGTTTGGAGCAATGGAAATAGGACCAGCAGTTCATAATTGATTTTTTTAGTAAAGTTCATCATGTTATGTTTAATATACATACATACATATATATACACACGTATATGTATGTATGTGTTATGTTCTTAGATGGATAAAAATAATAAAATAGGTCTCATTTAGGGAACTCATCAATATCCAAACAGAATTAAGTTTACAGATGATACCTTGGAAAGTTGGAATAAGTAAGGATAGAGAAAACCAAGTTCATGGTAATGACTCCCTGGCTTTATTTACGGTTTATATTTATAATTTTGGAGAGAGAGAGAGTTGAAAATAAGTCTTAGACCCCAAAAGCTTATGCAACCAATTAATTGGGTTGAGTGAACAAGTTATGTGTATTCCAAATAAATAATTTAGCAGAGTAATTCAACCATGTATAGTATCCATCACCACTTCAAAACAGTAAAAGACACAATGTTGGGTGATGTAGTGGTAATGAAGAAACTCTTTAATGTAGAAAACTCATTCGAATAAATAGTTAGAGTCAGTCATAAGATACAAATCTTTTGTAACCTTGGTTCTCTATGCAATTTCGACAAACACCTTGCTTGCCATCGAAAAAAAATCAGAAAAAATTAAGATTTCACAATGTTGCTCGAGTAAGAGTCAAGCCACAATCATGTGAAAATTTTGCCTATTTTAATGTTTTGCTTGAGCTAGACTTGATTTTTCCCAACTGCATAAGTTTTCGTACTTCATATTTTTGAATAAGTAAACAAGACACTTCTAAGCTAACTTAAATACAATAATTGCAACCATCATTAACACAAGTTTTGTCACATATATAGTACTTGCCGACATCTAAAACCTAATTAGATTATCATGGATTATGATTAAAAAAATAAAAGAACAATTGAACAGCTGAAATGTTATCTAGTAGTAGTTTGCAACAATTATAATTTTGTGCACTGAAAAGAAAAAGAAAAAGATCAGGGCAATTGTTTTAATTTTTTTTGCTTTTTTGTTTTTTGAATTGTACACCAAATATGTATGCTACGTACCTATAATATCACCTCAACCATGTCAGACATTTTCCTTTAATATTTTAATGGTCACATCAACCATGCAACATTTTTATGTAATATTTTAATAGAAACAAATGCACTTAATATTAGTTAACCCTAGCCGGATTCATTAGCCAGGCATATAAATGTTTCGTATTTCATGTTGAAGTTTATTTGCAAAAAAAGAAAAGAAAAAACAGATGATTTATCAATGGGCACTCACATGTTGGCATTAGAAATGTAAGACGTTTGGAGGAGCATGATAGTCAAATTGTGAAAAATTATTCATAACGTTAACACTCATTGTTTTTGTGATCAAGTAATTACTAATTAGCCTTTAGTCCATAGTGCCTAGTTTACACATGCTTCGTTATGCAGCAGCTTGAATCTTATAGGAGCAGCTTTAGCCTTTAGCTCATCATCAGCAGTTTCACTGGCTAATACCTCATAGTATGTGCCTTTGAAGATTCTAAGGTTGTTGGTTACTAGTTGTATGCACGTGTGTAAAAGGTTGGGACCTTCCTTCAAAGCATGTGAATTGGGATTACTCTTGTAACTAACTGCCTAATTGGCATATGTGTAGTGAGAACAATTAGGAGGTTAGAAAGTAGAAAAATGCCGAGTTTGCAAGTTGTCACACACTTGTTAAAATTATAAATGAAAATTCTTAATTTACATTATATTTAACAATATAAGATTAACATTGTAAAAAAATATATATTTAATTATAAATTTGTATAATATTTTACATTAATTTATAATATAATATTTATATTAATAATACAATATAAACCTATAATACACATTGTAAAAAAAAGGATTGCAAACCTTGTTCTCGACTATAAAGAAAATCATCCAGTGTTACTTCTTAAACTCTCAACTTCCTCCCTCTAATATCTCCTCTTAGAAGACCCGACCGCCTTCAAAATAATGTACAATCACACATTTCCAAGATCAATTAGGTTCTTATCAAGTGGTATCAAAACAATTTTTTCCTGTTACCATAACAGAAACTAGATCAACTTCACATATGAATGAATTCAATGCTACCCTCAAGAAAACTACAAACCACCATGCTCATACCATACATGAAGTCCGCCAACAACGAAGTGCAATTACTCATAGTCTATAGATTTTTTTCTTTGATACACTATAGAAAGTGAATGAAGTAGAACTAAGGAGGCAACAACAATAGACAACAAGAGTTACTACCAACCAGGCAGAGAATTCTCTTCGTATCAACCTTCCAAAACCCATGAAACTTGAATTTTCAAGGTTTAAGGTGGAAGTACCTGCTGCATGGGTGTAAAAGGCTACCCAATACTTCCAACTACTATCATACTCCAGCCAATGTGAAGATTTTGATGGTCTTTTTCCACAAGGATGGGGAGGTTAGGAGTCTCTAATTAATTGAACCCATACTATAACATATAGACTTGATAGAGATGAAAAAGGTTTCTTTCTTTTGAATTTGAATCATTTTATTATGCATTCAGTAGCACATCATTTAAAATCTATAAAACCACCACATAAATAAAAAATATAGATTTATGGATTTAAATTTAATATTGTTGTATTAACTTTTTGATTGATTTATTTATTTATTTATTGATATAGCTAGGATAGGACTTTGACATCATGCTGATTCATGCATGTCTATATCCAAAATATTTAAAGTGTTTGAGTCTGATAAAACTTCATGCCTACCCTAAAAGAATCTCTTACAAAAGCTCCAGCGCCCTAGAGAAGCAGAAACACATGCCTCTCAAAGGACCTATTACAACCCTTTAAGAAATAATAAAAGGACTAGTGACTAGTGTATCATTGCACAGTTCCACCAAGCAAGCCGGTAGTGTATTGATGACATTGATTGAAATGCCAATATATCAATAGTCAGACTTGTATTATTTTAATAGACCAGGAACAAGTTCCGATATATAGTATTTGAGTTTATTTATTTATTTATTTTTTTTCCTAATGAAAAAAAATTATGTTGAATTGTTGCTTATATTAGAGATTTAGAGGTGTGGTTTGAAAATTTTTTGATAACAAGATTTACTCATAATCTACGCACCTTGATTATCCTGATTGGTTTACTTTTCTATTTTTGTATTACCTAGCATGCTCAAAACACTCGAGAGGTACCAAAAATGCAGTTATGGTGCGGTTGAAGTGAACAAACCTGGCAGGGAGCTCGAGGTATAGCTTAACTGTATTACTGTATCTTTTTTTATGCAACAACTGTTTTACTGTATCTCACTGCTCATACCGGATTTTGAACTAATCATCAGACTTTTACCATCATAGGAACCAATAGGTCTAGGGATACCTAATTCTATATCTACTTTTACATGCATCCAATTAATTTATGTGTATAAGTATGATTGATGAGTAATAAAAATAGTATCAGCGATAAATCTATGTGAAAATGATATAACTTCTATCTTTAGTAAGCAACTTAATTAGCAATATCTTAAAATGAGTGTGTTCGTAGGATTGTTGGAGGGACTGCAATCAAGTGTTCTTTTGGTTTGTTGTCTCATTGTTAGAATGTGGCAAATATGGATGTCAATTTTTTTTTGAGTGTCTAATATATGGTATAAATTATAAAGTATGAATTAAATAAATTTTGGTGTTATGTCTAAACATTGTACTATGCCTCAGTTTGTGATTTTAATATCACTGTCATCATGTAACAGATCAGTTACCGGGAGTACTTGAAATTGAAAGCCAGGTTTGAGTCCCTACAACGAACTCAAAGGTAATTATTGTTTAGAAAAATTAAATTTGGTTAGTGTTTTTATTTAGTGCTGTTATAAAATGGTTGAGATGGATGATTTCTTTAAATAAAGGTGTAAAATGAAATATATATATATATATATATATATATTACATTTTAAACCTTAAACCCGTGTAACAAAGTAAATCTTATAGTTTCAAAAGTGACATTAAATCATGACATTAACAAAAAGAAAAAGAAAAAAAAAAAAAACCTTTTAGTTTCACAATTAACAATTAACCCTAAAGGTTCAAAAAATTAAAAATTAAATCTCAAGCCATTTTAGTGAAACGGTATTGTGTTTGAAGTTTAATATAGCCGGAGGGTTTACTTTGTGACTTTACAATAATTCAAGGTTTAATTTGGTACTTTTTGAAATTATAAATTATAATTTGATATTCTTGAAAATACAATATATATTTTTTTTTCACTCCTAAATTATAGCTTTAGCATTGGATTAGAAATATTGTGGCATCCTTTGTTTATGAGCTCAGCTGTTCTACCACACAAATGCATTCACTCATGAAAGGTTTCTCCTTGCTCCTTCAGAAACCTTCTTGGGGAAGATTTGGGCCCATTAAACACAAATGACCTTGAGAGGCTTGAGCGGCAATTGGACTCATCCTTGAAACAAGTCAGGTCCACTAAGGTAATTAAATTTATATTAATGCATTGCATAGGCATGTTTTACTTTGCTTGACACATTTTATATTTTGTAATATGCAAGAATTGAGTAAATTTTAAAATTTTCTTCTTGGGAAATTACAATTTACCCTATGTTGTTTAGTTTTATTAATATTATTTTTTAGTCAAGAGTCTTGTAGCTCAGTTAGTACCTTTTAATTTTTTCAACAAAAATGTCTAAGATTTAAATCTTCTTTCCTCATTGTAATTATTGAAATATAAAAAAAAATAATAATAATAATAATTAACAAAGTGTTTTAACATAATTTAGTTCAACTCCTTTAAATTACTGTCCAAATCCTATGGGGGATCAATGTAATGTAAAAGTTAAAAGATTTTGTGGAACAAAGTTGTGATTAGGCAAAACCACAAGGGATAATTTGTAATCGAAGGTTTGTCCACAAAAATACAAAATCTGTTATTTTAGCTGAATCTAATGATTTTATTTTAATTTAAATGACATTTTTTTTTCTTTTGTTCCTTGACACATTTATATATCTTTTTAAGAAATTTACGAACACTAGAAAGACATAAGCATATTTGGTGAGGAAATATATTGTTTGGGATTTTATTGATACAAAATTTGCTCACACAAAAGTAATGCACAAAATAATAGGTACTCGTCTGCCATTGATGTTGTATACAATTTTGAAAAAATAAGAATTGACAATTTGATGTGATCATTTTACAGTGTAGATTGATTTTGTGAGTTTTTATTTTATTTATATTTTTAATAGCTTAAATGCATAATCCTATCTTTCGTGTTGGTAAGTATACATGCGTATGTAATATATTTTAACTTTTAAGGATCTAATTGGTGTCATGTTTCACTCAAATTCTTGTTTTGAAAGTTGGTGAATTCACAAAGAACTCTTTGCTTTTTATTTCTTTCTTTCACTCCCGATTTGAGTAGATGGGTTCATGGTTATATAAATATTTATACATGAAAATCTAATTTTAATTATATTTAAATATAACTTTCATAAACTCCACACATATACTCCATACTCATTTAATGCATAAGGCTCTTACTCTTCATAAACTTAATTTAATTTTTTTTTTAAAAAAATAAATAAATAAAAACAAAAAAATTTAACTTTTAATGTCTTCCTTTAAACTCATTCTGATCATTCCTAACAATGCCTAGAATTTATAATAGGTGTCATATATTAGTGGATTGGTGAGTACGTATGGAATTTGATCACGACTTCATAAACTCAAGTTCAACGTGTTTTCAAGCAATAGATTCTCAAGTAATGGAAAACTTGATGTGCTTATTTCTATAATGGAAAACTGATTCTTTGTCAGACCTATTGTTGATTTGTTATGAACTTCTCTCTTTATTATATTTCCATGTGAATTTAGTATCGCCCATGTATAACGCAAACCCTATTCTATTTTTGTCATCCATTTCTCCAACTCAATTGCTATCACTCTATAACCTACACACTTGAATCTTTTAGAGGATGAATAAAAATTATAAAACAATCCAAAATCAAGTGATGACCTTTCACATGGTAAAAAATTCTATCGGCAATCTTCAAATGAGACACAGTAGCTAGGCAATTTTATATAACAAGAAGTCGAACACCAAAAAGGCTTGAGAATTACAATCAAAATCTTAAAAAATATAGAAATTTCTTTCTCTCAATTGTCATCTTTGATAATTTAACACCACATTTCACAGGGTACTTACTAGCTAGTAATCTAACATTTCAAATTTATTAGGGGTCTCTTTAGAAAAACCTTCTTGAGAAAATAAAAATCTCAATCTCATTCTATACCTCAATGCCAAGATAGTAGGCCACAGTTCAATATCAAACATTTCAAATTTACGAGCCATTACTTTCTTCAAAGATTCTTGGATCGTTACCTATAAGAATTAAATCATCCATAAACAAAAAAAAAATGGTCAAGATATATATCTCAATTTTCATGCACTTTAGAATAAAGTGTGTTCATGTGGACAGCAAGTCCAAAATACTCTTTTTTATAAAGATTCCTACATTATCAAATAAAAAATAAAAAATAAAAAACTGTCTTCCAGTGGACATACAGAGAATCTATTCTTGTGAAAGTGTCTATCAACTCCATTGTTTCAAGTATTTAATGCCTCTACAACCTCTTTAAAAGTCATGCTTAATAGGCTATCTATTAGGGTTACAAAAAATATCCCATAAGATCAAATACTGAATCTGCAATCCTTGATCAATCCAGGATGTATCGAGAATTTGTCAAGATTATATCTTGATCAATTGAGCATGTGTCGAAATTCCAAAAACATAATTCTCTTCAATAGATCTTGAGTCTTCGTCTTAGACTCACAAATACTCATCAAAGAGTCAACAATACTGAAACCTTTTTGTCATTTGTTGTGTATGTCTAATTTATTGAACCTAACAGGCATCATTATTAATACATTGTCATTAGATTATTCAGCATATATTAAAACGTTTGACTGAAAGGTGATCATGTAATCATATATATGGATCTTACAAAAATCCATGGGAGGTTTCTAAATTTCTTTAATTTGATTTGATCGAATAACATATGGAAATTGGATCGATATATGCCGATTTCATCGTATGCTGTCTGGTCAAACAACAAAGACTTTGTCTTCTTTATTTCTGTGGAAAAAAAAGTTTATTTATTTATTTATTTTTATTTTATATATATGTGATATATTTGTCATCTTTTATGTTTATATATGTATATATGAATAAAGTTTAATTACAAAATTAGTTATAGGCTAAAATTACAATCTTACTCAATATTTTTTATTGGAGGTAAACTTTAACAAATCCACGATTGGATTATATTTTCTTCTTATATCCTCCATACTTGCAAAATTTCTAAAAAATTAAAGGTCAATAGCTATGTCATTAATAAAATTTTTAAATTACAAGTTTTTGTAGTTTAAAATTATGTATAAAATATAAACTTATAGAACATTTAGTGAATAGTATCTGATTAACACAAAATTTGACATGTGTATTAAGAGCATAAATAATATGCAATCCTACGGTTAGATTTTCAAAATATATTGTAATGTTAATGATATTGAGTAAGGTTGTAGCCTAAGGTTACAATCAATTTTGTAGCTAAATTTTGTCCTACATATATTATTTTACATACGTACAAATTAAAGTTGATCGCTTTGTCTATAAAATCAAATCCTGTTATGGTTTTTAAAAAATTTAACAAGTTGAAATTCCAGTTGCATGTGGGGAGAGCTTACTCTAACTGTCTCAACCTACTTTGCAGACACAATATATGCTGGACCAGCTTTCTGATCTCCAAAATAAGGTATGCACATACGGCATGATAATGATGGTAATTCTATTTTATTTGCTTCTAATGTCAACAATCTACTGTTTAAGTACAGGAACACTTACTCGTGGAAGCAAACAGGGCTTTGACAATAAAGGTAATAGTGTCTGTGCTGATTATCATTTTCATAAATAGTTGGGCGTTGTTCGCTACTATGTGGAAGTACCACTCTCTGCATGGTCTGCTACTTTGCTCTTTTCATGTTCTTGTCTTTGCAGAACTTTTAACACAAGCCAGTTGAAAGTTGACTCTTGATTACCTAGACACTAAAGCCCCTGCACATCATTTTCATTCACTGCCTTTTTTTTTTCCTCACACCCTTCATGAGGATACATTCAAGTCTCAATCTTGGGCAAAAATTGCTAACCGGGTTTCTTAATATGGAGGCAAATCAATGCTCCTTTGTTTCAATTCTCTATAAAAGTTTCCATTTGATATTTCTTTGGGAAAAAATCAAAATACTGAAAGATTGAATTTTTGAGAAAACCATGGCAGTGGTATACTTAAATGGATATTTTACGTCCATTGTCTCTTTTCCTCCTACGACACAAAAATTCTCCATGGCTAATATATGATTGTTATTTGTTAACCACTCACACATGTTTTCAAATTTGCTTTCTTGCAGCTGGATGAAATTAGTTCAAGAAATAACCTTAGACAATCATGGGAAGGCGGTGAGCAAAGTATGTCATATGGTCCTCAGAATGCTCAATCTCAGAGGTTTTTCCAGCCTTTAGATTGCAATCCCACATTGCAAATAGGGTAAGCATCCAAACCATATTTAATTAGTTTCAATACTCAAACTATTGTGACTATCTAACTTCTTGTGTCTTTAATTCCTTTTGTGGGACACAGGTATAATGCATCTGGTTCCGACCAGCAGTTAAGTGGCACAACTCATGCTCAACAAGTCAATGGGTTCATCCCTGGTTGGATGCTTTGAGCCACTTGCCAAGCACGTACGTAGCTAAATGCTTCTTGTTGGTGGCGATATCTAAATGATTTCATGAGCATTTATAGCTTATATTGTCATAAAAGCAGCAGTGACTGACTTTCATAGCACTATGAAACTTTTAGCCACATGCATTAAAGCATATAAGGAGTTTATAATTAATGTGTTGAAAACCCTTAAGGGAGATATTTATTATACTTTTAAGATAACATAAGGTTGTGGTTTCACCGACCTCTTGATGATCTTCACAGTTCTTATCAAATATTCTGTGTTGAAATTGAAAATTTGAAATACCATAACATTGAAGTTGCTCAAAATTTTCAGACTTGCAAATGCTCGCTGCACTTATAGGCCTCCCAACCACTCATTCATAAAGATGCTTGCACTTTGTGATTCCACCAACATATATTTTTCCATATTTTATTTTTATGGGAAAAAATGATTTGTTTTTCTCCATAGATACTTGTGCATAGGCTGCTCAGGTCTTTCATATGCAGCTCAGTTGTCAGGATTCTTGCATATATGAGCTGATTGGATTCTCATCCCTTACACATCACCTCCAATTCTACAGAACACCTTTTGCCTTGTAGAGCACTGAAGTTCAAAAATTCTCTTTATGGGACTGCCCATGATATCATGTGCAGATCATTAATTTTGAGGGGAACTACTAGTCCCATATTTCACTATACTGGGCTTTCACATGAACCGTGGGCCATTAGGCTCCTGCTTCTTAGGTTACAGCTTAAAGGGTAGATTGATTCGTCTAATATATACTTCATTTTGGACGCTTAATTTTGGCATTTGTTGGGCTCAATTTGCTACATGACCCCGTGATATCATGAGCTTCTTGTCCATTTAAGCCATTATCTGAATCTCCCAATGGGCCTCCCATAAGTCATATCATATCTAGATTCAATCGCCAGCCCAACCCGTCCCCTGATTACCCCAACTTCAAAATGATTTCTCTATGCCAGCCTTTCAAATTTTTTTTTTTTTTTTTTTTTTTCTCTCTATTCAATTCTTTCTACTCTTCCCATTTCCACAGGAGATTGCAAACTCCAAACCATTAGCCAACCACCACCACCACAACCAATGCCAGTCAACCCAAATTGCAACCACTCTGTGGCCCTCACTCGAAAGAGGGAGAAGAGAGAAGTCTAAAATCAACCAACACCAATCTCATCATGCTGTCACCATCCACCAACTTGCCATTGCTCAAAATGGAGGAAGGAGAGAGAGGTATGAGAAGAGACAGTAGAGGAAAGAGTGAGAGACAACTGAAAGGAGAGAGAAGAGTAGAACTGCTACATAGCTAATGCTAAAAATATTTGGCATTTGACATATTCAATTGAGAGGGTTTTTTTGTGCTAAATGCTAAATATGTTGAATTTAGGACATCCAATATTAGTGCTCTTTCCCAGTACTAATGCTCTTAGCACTCCAATATTGCTAATGCACTAATTGATTGACTAATTGAAACTCTCAAAGTTTAGGCACTTTTACTTTCAACATTAAACAGGTGGGGTCAATTTGATTTTAGTCCAAAATTAAAGGGATGTTTTTGGGATCATATCAGATGGCCAAATTTGCAATTTCGACAATGCTCCATTAAGAAAACACCATCTTATAAAAAAACAAAAAAACATATTAGCACCAACTCATTATTTGACTAGTCAAACCCAAAATAAACAATCTCAATACCCAAATCTCCTTCACGCAACCATCCTCCACTTTCACTTACCAGACCAATAGCCTCTCTACTCCTCTCGTGAACTCTCTCCTCTTTCAAGAAAGAAGAATTGACAATGCTGTACAAGAAGAAAGGACGCTGCCTTGCACTTCCAATTAACCAAGTTCGTCAAGTGCGTTGAGGTCCTTCACTAGATCTTGCTCCACAAACAACACGATCCCAAAATAAACTTCCCTCACTCATTCTCTTGCGCTTAATTCATATTGCACCAAATTTTCCAAATAGCACTCCAACAAAATTATTTAATTATATAGCATATTTTTGGAACTCAAGTTCCAACTCAAATTTAAGTTTAACAAACTCAAGTTTCAAGCAAGTATGGGCTCTACTGCTTGACGAGCCACACGAGTTACTTGAAACTCTAGCTTGACAAACTCGAATTCCAGTTATAACTTGAATTCCAAAAATGTACTACATAACTAAATAACTTTGTCATGATGTGTTTTTCTTAAAATTTTGCTAAAATTATGCTATTTGGCAAATTTGGCCCATATCTTGCTCAAAAAACAACCCTTGTCATTTTGATATTGCTAACATAATTTAATAGTATTACTATCTTTTTATATGAGAAACATGTGGAGGTTGATGCAATTTTTGGCTGTGAAGTTCAAGCCCTTATGTGTGTGTGCTTTTAGCTTGAATGAGTGAAAGTGGAAAAAAGAATATGTGATTGAAGGGTGTGAAAGAGAAGAAGGGCATTTGATTGGTACGTCCGGTGAAGCTAGAGGCCAAGGAAATGAGGGAGATTTGAGGGTAAGTTCGTTTGTTTTGGATTTGAGTATTTGACACATCACATGATGAGTTGGAGTTAATGTTGATGTATTAGTTTTATTAAATGCCATTTTTTATTTTACCATTTATTTTTATTAAATGACATTTTTTATTGTACCATGACAAAGATTTCATATTTAGCAATGGCAAGTGATATGGTCTCATGTTTTTTTTTTCATTTTTTCCTTTTGTTTTATAGGATAAAATACAAAAATCACCTTTAGTTTAGGTTAGTACTAGTTAGGTACTAAAAAGATTTTTAAAAAATATTCAATTTGCTCTTTATAGATAAACTACACTTAACATTGTTTGAAATTTTCTTGCTTCTCTAAGTTCTCTACTTACTTCCAACAGCTTGTCTTTTTTTTTTTTTTTTTGAGAGAGAGAGAGAATTTCAACCTATGACGTCCGCTCCTGATGATAGCTATTTATCATCAAACTAAGACACCAATCAGTTTTTGGTGTAGGCGGAGATTGAACCCCAGATCACTTAGTCAACCATCAGAAACTTTACCAGTTGAGCTAGCTAGAACCCACCTTCCAACAGCTTGTCTTAACTGCATAGGTCTCATAATGATTGCATTATGGAAATTATATGTACGACAGAGAGAAGTTTTGAGTAACTAATGTTAAAAATGTAGCAATAGGAGCAGGGGCATTTTCAAATGGTGAGTGACATTTGTACTTAAGAAAGTAAATTTGATATTTTTGAAGAATTTTGAAGATTTTTGATAGTATCTGACATTTGTCCAAACCTCATATATAGTTTTTGTATTTTTACCTTTTATTTTATAGACATTTGCTGCCCCACTCACCATAAACAATGCATATAAAATATAAATACTTCTGCTTTGATAAGATAACCTATTACGGTAGTACCTATATGTGGTAGCATACATAGTGACCGATGATTTTACATATAATGGGTTGCATATTTTAATCACTAATTACAAAAACCAATTGATCATTATAAAATAAGTCAGCACCCAAAAATAAATCATTATGAAGTGGCCCCCTTTCCAAGTTTCCTTCCTAGGTAAAAAAAACCTTGCTATTCTTGACTCTTGAGTGTATAAAGAAAATGATATGAGAAGTATCAGAATCCCAACTAGACTAGCAATGGCCATATAAAGTAACCAAGAAATAATGGGAATCCTTTGACGCCTAGTACCATCGGCTAAAATATTGGTAAGTTTGCGTTCATACTATTCACAGAGAGAGAGAGAGAGAGAGAGATGTCTAAAATATTCTCTTCCCTTTCTAATTTTGACCAATCATTTTTAAATTATAAAAAAGTAGATACCTAATAATTCATTTATTTAACCTTGGGCAACTATAGCCCACTATAAAACATTTTAATATTGTAATTATTCTTTAACTACTTTAAAGGTTAATTTTCCCCAATAACAAGGCTTTTTTTTTTTTATGTGTGGGTAAATTCTTGTTTTTAATTTCCCATGTATAGAGTTCTTTATTTCCTTTAACATATACAAGTGAATATATATATATATATATAGCACAATCAAACTCAGTTGTGTTTTTATCAACAAAAAAAAAAAACTCAGTTGTATTATGTCTCATGAAGTGAAAATCACTGACTTGAATATCTCTGTCCTTTTTCCATTCTCTTGAGTATAAATAAATTTTAAAAATCAATAATTAAAAAAAAAAAAAACTTAAAATTTCTAGGTTCCACTACGGTCTTATAGATCATATATTTACATAAATTAGCTTTTCTTTTTTGATAACCAGAAATTAGACTTTAGCTCTACTCTACTGTACTACCTAGAGTGTGATATCTTAAAAGACTCAAAATCTATTATATTGATCAGGGTACAAAATGTATAAAAGATTGACTTTATATTGGCAAAATTATGAGTGTTGTACAACATTCATAATTTTGCTACAACACTAATAATTTTGCCAATATAAAGTGAATCTTTATACATTTTGCACTGCATCATGTAGAAAGGGGATACAAAAATATGTTTTGATGCTTTGTCTAAAGAGGAAGAACCTATTGACTGGTCTATTTCTTCTATTAATTATTTGTAATACTCTTGAATTAAATTTATCTTTTGATGATTGTGAGTTTTTCTGGATTAAGAGAACTCTAAACTTAATAACTCATTCTGTGACTAAACTTGTTTTTGCTCTTAAAGTAAGTTTCTCTTGTAACAATTGTAATTTGTCTTCTCCTTTCTTGGAAGCTTGTAGGCATGATTGTTGTACTGCCTTTATCTCTGTTTAGCCTTAATAAAATTGAAATGGAAATTTATCCCAAAAAAAAAAAAAATTTGTACAACAAGTAATCAAGTAAAGTATAATGGGCCTAAAGTCTGTTGGGATTGTATTCTAACCATCCCTCTCAAACTCATATTGGGTGAAGCAAAACCAAACTTAAGTTTGGAGACTAAATTACTAAAGTGACTAGCTAGTAGAGGTGGTTTGATGAAGATATTAGTTAACTGATATTATGAGGAGATAGATCGTAGTTGTAAGGTATCCTGAAGTAGATGATGACGAACAAAGTAGCATACAATCTCAATATACTTAGTGTGCACATGGAAGTTGTCATTATCGGAACTTTGAATGGCAATTTGACTACCACAATGCATTGAAATTGCTGTAGAACAATCAGTTTCAAGATCTTGTAGAAGCCAACGCAACCAAAAGAGCTCGGTTGTAGTGTTTTCAAGTGCATGATATTTTATCTCGATATTGGAGCAACTACAACCTATTTCTTGCTGCATCAAGAGATGGGGGAATCACCAAGAAGAAAGAAAAATTCTAATGAAATAGTGGTCTATTGGATTTCTTAAATAATATTTAACTAGTTTTTAATAACATAATTTTTTTTTATAACAAAAATCCATTCTTTTTATTTTGTGATATGTTTTTTTTTTTTTTTTTGGTTGAAAAAATGCTAAAGTTATAACAAATTTTACTACAAAAAACTTACAAATTATGTAACAATGAATGTGATTAATGAAACTTCAAGAAAATAATAAACAAGTATATGAATGAATGATATTAGAGAAATTATAATTTTTACAACATGAGGTTTTTATAAAGATGAATCACAAATTACAAAAAGTAATTTAAAAATATATTTAATAGGTTGTTAATGTCCACAAATCATATTAATTATCACATCAATTTGTAAAGTTTTTTAAGTAAAAATTACCCAAAAAACAATAACAAGACTCTAGTTAATGGATATTGGTATAAGCAAGCTGCATACGTGGCAAAGGGTTAATATCCTTTGTAGTAATTAACCAATTATGGATCTACAACATGGGTCATATTGACTACTCCCACCCCTGTTTAATCTTGAAAAATAATTTTGCGATCACCTTTTGTCCTCCACTCTAATTCCTTTTTAGTGAAGTTTCTTTCTAGCATAGCTGCATAGCTAGGGAACTTATTATGTACCATACGGCTATTCCTCCAGCAGGAGCAGCTAATGGAATTTAAAAGTATGATTTGACAACAGAGACTAATGGTTCATTCACCCAAAAAGTGCCTCAGTGAAGGTGGTAGCTAGCTAGCTACGGTGTTTGGGTGTAGGTTATTTTTTAGAGTTATAAGAATTTGGCTTTTCCTGGCAAACCTAAATCAACTATTTATTATGATTAATGATATATTACTATTTTAGCACCATCAATTACAAAATTAAGGCTATATTAGTAGAGTCAAAACTAAATAATTTGGCTTCTCAGTTACGTGCACTACTTTTAGCTGTGTACTATACTTCAAATATAGAAATATATTTTTCTTTTTTATTCGACTTCTCTCTTTTTTCTTTTTTCTCTCTCTCTCTCTCTCTCTTGGGTCTTCTCTCATTCTTTTCAACTTCATCTTTTTCTCTTCAGCGCTGCCCCTATCACCCTCTCAACTGAACTAAATCTTTCTTCTCTTTGTGGTGTCACCTAGGTTCATTGAGATCGCCAATGTGGGTTCGTGGTGGTGGGTCGATGTGGGTCAGGTTTCTTTAGGTTTGTGTGGTCAGGTGGTTTGGACCGGTGATTTTAATGGTGGTGTGGGTTGTTGTTGGGATCGGTGGCTCAGTGGTGGTGGTTGTTGTTGTTGTTGGTTGTTTTTTTTTTTTTTTTAATTAGAGTTGTGGAGGTGGATTTTTGGGTTTTCCATGATTTTTGGGTGTTTATTTTTGGATTTTTGGGTTTGCCTTGATTTGTGATGGTTGTGGGTTGTGATTTGTGGTGGCAGTGGTTGTAGTGGTGATAGATGTGACTGGTGGTGGTGTGAGTGTGTTGTTTTTCACAAACAGGGAGAGGAAGAGAGAGAGGGGGGAAGAATAAAAAGTAATATTTAAATGAAGTAGCTAAAAAAAAAGAACTATTGATGTTCGTTGTGTTGTGAAATGGTAAGTTAAAATAAATAAAGTTGCTTTTTGTGGAGCCAAAAAGATAAAAAATTTGCCTCCACCAATGTGAATGCTCTGTAATCTTCTTATATATTTATATCCCCCTACTATTTTACCCAAAATCTTTAATTTGTGCCAACGTATGTATTACACAATGAAGCACTGGGGCCAAAATGGTCAAGTACCATTGTTTGGCAAAATATATATGGATCTACCACTATTTACGAAATAATTAGAGATCTATCAATTTTTTAAAACTCGAGTTCCAAAAATGTGGTAGATTGCTAATTATTTCATAAACAGTGGTATATTGCTAAATATTTTGTCAAACTGTGGTATATGGCCATTTTGGCCAAAGCACTGGGCTATTTGTCCGACTTGAGTAGTATCCCAAGCAATGTAGTCGATATCATACCAGTATTGGCTGCACCAGCCGGTATGTACCGTATTGGTATATATACCAGTATCAAAATGCCAACGTTTCGTACCGGTTTAAATACCGGCCAATTTCGGGCAATACCAGCTGGTACAGAAAAAGTTTTTTTTTTTTTTTTTTTTTTTAAAGTTTTGTAATTTTTGAATTTTTGTAATGCAAAATGGTAACTTATTGCATTAACTTATTAATATTATTTGTTTTCTTAGTATGTGATGAACAATTAAACTTTCTATTTTTTATATTGTGTTTTTTTTTTCCCTTTTAATTGATGCTAAAGTATAAAACCATGAATAATTTGTTCTGAATTGAGGTAATGTTTTATGGTAAACTTTTATATTTATTATAACACACACACACACATATATAATAATGGTAAACCCGAAACAGTACACCGGTATTGACTAGTACCGAAATATATCGTTGCACTGGTCAAACCGGTACAGCTTCTGGTATAAGATTGACTCCCTTGATCCCAAGGCTGTCAATGTACATGAGGGCATGAGCCTCCCTCAAACTTTTATTTTTTATTATTATTTAATAATTCAATAGTTGGGAAATAAATCATTTGAATTTTAGGTATTTTTGTTGATAATACCACTAGATATCAATGAATTGGAAACACAACGAGGCTCTTGGTTGCTTCCCCAAATAGTTGGGGGACACTAAACTTAAAAACTATATGCGGAGATAACTTTAGCAGATGTGATAGGACCCAAAATAAAAAAAAAAATAGAACAAAATTTTAGGTCTTATTAATGATACTTGTTTCTTTTTTATCAATAAATTTGTGGAGGTTTCAGTTAATTAGCTCAATTGGTAAAAATTTTTATGGTTGAATAAGAGATTTATAATTTAACTTTAATCCCCGTCTATACCAAAAAACGATTAGTGTGTTGATCTGATGATAAATAGCTATCATCAAGACTGGATGTCATAGATTGAAACTCTCTAAAAAAAAAAAAAAAACCTTGGTGAGAAGTTATTTTTGTAAGATGAAATATTTGACTATATATAGAAACAAATCTAGAGCTAAAATTAATGTGCACGTTATTTCTGTAGTTGGCATCATTGCGCATGATTAGGTTAAGGGTTGAATGTTTAAGTGGGGTCACATCCTAAACCTAATAATATATTATTATAAGTAAAGACTGAAAGATTGAGTGAATGGTTAGAAGAAGAACACGGCGAGTCTTGGGAATCTTTTCTTCTTCTTTAATTTTTGAGGAAAAGGAAATCGCAATTCGCAACCCACCCTTTTTTCGTTTTATTGGATGCGATGGGACTGGATATGATTCTGTCTTGTGGTTTATGGTTTCTCGTACTAAAAACCTCATTCACACTGAAAATGACATCCACCTTGTAATTCACTAATTCTGAACGGTTTTGGGTTTTTTGAATAGTCCAATATTGGCATTTAAAGAATAAAAAAAAAAAAAAAAACAAAAGAACAAAAAAAGAAAACAAGAAAAAAAAGTAGGAAGAGGTATCTGTCAAATTTCTTTAAAAAAAAAAAAAAAAAAAAGGTATCTGTCAAATTTATGGCTAAGAAACGTGTTCGACTTGCACAGTTCAACAGAAGTTGGTGTATTTTTTTTTAATATTTATTTACCATTCGATTTTTAATATATACATACATATATATATATATATATATATAACTCAAACCTATATAAAAATTTTGTTTGATTTTTATCTCAGTTCCGTGGCCTATAAAAAGCCACTCAAGATGTACAAGAGGGGCAAAATTCAGCCTCCAAAACATTTCCCCTGTGATATGTAAAATCCTTATGTCATATTTAAAAACTTTGTTCAATCTAATAATATTAGTCCGTTTGTTGTATGTAATTCTCCGTTTTGTTCAGTGCTTTCAAGTAATCTTCTATATTTCATTAGCTGTTTATTTTCTTAATCAGCTTCCACAATTATCTTCTTACACCTCCTTTGAATATGTGTGTCCCTTCCCTTGTGTCCCTCTCTCACTCTATATTTGGTATCAGACCCATACCATTTTCACCTCCTTTGATTAGTATATTTTGATTATTATCCTGATTAGTATGCTTTGTAATTTACAGTTGCCATAATACATGGATCTTCTGTACTAATCATATCAGAACACTGGATTTGATAATCAAATAGAACACTAAGGAGTTTGCTTTTCAAAAGATCCAAAGAATCCAGTTTACGAGAATCACCTTGTGGACGTAGGAGCCTAGACTCAGCATTATTGTCCTATCAGGTTTTGGGTAAACTATTCTTTCCTAAAGAAAGCACTACGGCCAATTCATCTTCTGCATATATTGATACCTCCAAATTCTCATCTAAACTTCCCTTCCGTAAATCTACTACAAATAAACTAAACTACTTGTATGAAATCTCTCATGTACCCGAAGACAGTAAGATACCTATTACTGACTTCCCCATTGTAAATCCTTACATTGTATTTAATAAACCCCAATCTTCACTCAAAAAAATCATAAAATATATATATATATATATATATATATATTGGCCCTTCTCAATCCTCTACTGTAAAAGAATATATCCAAGCTTCTAAGTTTAACCAGTCTGATATCCCCGCAACTGACAGTGAAAATTTCATTACCCTTTCTCTCCCCAGAGAATTTGTTATTCCATGGCAAAAACAAGGGTACATTCATCTCCATTTTGGTGCTGTAAGATTAGCACTAACCTTTCACGGAAGAAAAGGACTCCCTATAGTCTCTAGAATTACACTCCTTGACTCCAAATTTTTGGAGTATCAACATGCAGTTATAGGAACTGTTCAAACAACACTCGATGTGGGAACTATCTTTGTCACACTTTTTCCAAACTTCAACATGCCTCTTAAAGACCCTCATCTTTGTGATGCTCTCAAAGTTCAAGTTCAAATTACGAGAGCTTCCCAGATATAAGACACTTATGCAACCACTCTTCATTATCAAATTGCTTATTGGCTTCAAAATCATGCCTTTGATATGGTAGTCCCAGATATGGCTCAAACTAATGATGCTCTACTTATCCAAGTTAATCCAAAACTAACGTCCCAAGACAACTAATAAGGGACCGGATGACTTCCCTCTTTCCAGAATCATGGATTACGAAATATGAAGAGCTTCACCAAGCAGTTAAGCCAATTCAGTCTAACAATCCTTTCTTCATCAAGAAAGAAAATGGCAAAGTTGAGACAAGATTTTTTAAGGCCCTATCAAGAAAGAAAGATGTGACGGTTTTCCCAACCCAGATGGCAATGCTTCAACCTGTGTCACGCATGTGAACATGGCCTTAAAAATTAAAGCATTTCATGAAGATGAAAAACCTTGTTATGAAGGAAAATCACATTCTGGCCATATATGGTGGGATATTTGTGATTGCAATGCATGCAAAGAAGTAGTAATCTACGATGATGACCAACCAAGAAAAAGGAAGAAAAAATCGTCCCAACAACATCTGAAAGAGAGATATGAAGTAGGTGATCCAGAAGTAGATCTCCTTGAAGAATCCTCAGGGAAATTTAACTTTTATGTCTCTTATCCTAGAACCAGAAAGCAAAAACCCAAATTCCCTCCAAATAAAGAATCCAAGCCCAGATACGATGTTGACTAAGAACCCAAATCACCACTAATCTCATACTACCAAAATAACCTTCCCCAACTACCTAAATATCAACCCTTCCCTTCTAGACAAACCCAAACACAAAAATCTTTCCCTTGTTACATGTTTGACAGAGCTTCGATCACCCTCTTATTCACAATATTTTCCTCCTCTTGAAAGTTTTGAGCACCCCCAAGCCAACACAAAACATGTTTGGAAAATCAAAACCCCTGTTGGAACCAACCTAGATGGGACTTGAAAACATGTTTTGTTTGCAGAAGTAGCTTTAAATTGGCAAGCAGAAAATGTTGTGGCACAAAATCAGGCCTTTTCAAAGATACTTGATAATCAACAAAGGTTAGTTGAAGTTGTGACTAAGACCCTTTCATCCTTAGATTCTTTGTTTAGTGATTTGAAGAAAAAAAATCAAGATGATTGAACAAGAGCTTGCAACAATTGCATCCACAGTCAAAGACACGTTTGTTTCCTTCCCTTTCATAGGGCAAAAAGAAAAGAAAGAAAGCAATTATCGACATAACTCCAATCCATAGAAAGATCCCATAAGACAGCTACACAAGCCTCCCCCATGGTTGTCTACACCCCTCACCAACCCAGACAATCATTGTATAAAGATCTATCTATACCTTTAGCCTCCCCGTTTTTATCCAACCCTCCAAGTCCACATCCTGATTACAAGTCTACTAGAGAATATATGACTAACCCTAAGCTAACCATGGACTAATCTAAGATTAATATGCTTGTCCTAAAAGTACATGGGCCTACCAAAGATTGAGTTTGGAATGTCTATAGCTTAATGTGACACCAATGCTACTTGATTCACATGGCAAGGTCTTGTGTTGCTGACATGCAAGTGGACGTCCTGGTTGGTATGATAGAACTACTATGGCAGATAGGATCCTATGTCAATACATTACATAGAATTACACCACTTAAAAACAAGCTATATGTGGGTAGGGCTGATGTGGTAGCACCTTGTGAATTTTTATTCTTACTTTTTATTTTTGAGATGCTTGAAAGTTGAATCCCTTAGGTTTTTGAAACCAACCATAGTGACACTGTGAAACCCCTTGTGTGAGTGACTCCATAGTCTATAATATGCTTGCAAAGGCTTGTGGACACATGTAGACAGACTTGTATTAATTAAAAGTCGTAGACTCACAATGTTGTTCAACCATATGAAACATTGAATAATGTTTCTCCGTGTACCTTGTTTGGTGACCACGCCTATGTGATTTGGTACTGGAAAGTACCCCACCACTACCATACTGTCCACCATATTCTTTAGCCGAGTCACTCATTCACATCTGAGCACGTTACCGATTCAAGAGATGGGAAACTATGGTGATGGTTGAAGGCAATGGCAGATGACGGCGGTGCCTCATGGCTTGATGGAGGACTTGGTGTCTTCGGTTCTGTCTTCGAGTGCAGCGTCTATAGTTGGTGAACACGAAGAACAGTTCTGGCTCAAGCTTGAGTTAGTGGTGACAAATTAATGAGTCTATGAGTGAATACGATTGTTACGATTGTTTGGGTTTCTGAGCCAAAATCTCCAGTACCATGAAAGTTTTCTTATGATTGTATGTGATAATTGAATGATGAGTAAAGTATTAAAGAGAAAGCACACACTTTTTCATGGATCGGCCTAAGCACCTACGGCTACATTGAGAAAGCAAATATCTATTGTACTAAACTTTTGTGTTACAATAAATTTAGTGTCTAATGTATGACTAACTTTAGGTTAACCAAGACCTAACCTAAAATTAATATGATTAATAATTTTAGGCTATTTGATTTTTAAATATTTTTCAAAATTAATACAATTAGTCTTAAAGATCAGCTAGCTAGTAATCATTTAAAGACCTCTCCATCTTACCACAAACCTCCCCTCCAAATAAATTTTGGGCTTCATTGTTAGAGTTTATTCAAAGTTATAAAAAAAAATTCTAATTTTTTAAAGATTAAAAACAAAATATTATTTTTATTATTTAAAAAATGTGTAAAATAAAGCGAAAGCTCAAAGTCAATTTTTTTAATCTCAGCTTTGACTGGAAAACCCTATACATATGTATACAAAACAAATCCTCTCGTCTTCGCCATACCCGCCCATGACTAACAAATCCAAAACCACATCTCCTCAAGATTCCCCTCATGTCATCAACAATAAAGATAAAGATAATTACGATACTCAAACAACTAATCAAACTAGTCCTTCAAAATAACATATAGAATCTCAATGATTTATCTCAAAGCTAATAAACTAATCTGACAACAATCAAAGTTATAACAAAAAGTTATATCGTTCATTTTTTTTTTTTTCATTAGATGTAAATTTTGAAAAATTCATTGTTAGATTACATTTTTTTTTCCTTATATCGTTTATACTTGAAAGATTTCAAGACTATTAAAAATCAATAATTATGTGATCAATTAAATGTTTAACTTTCAAATTTTTTTAGTTTAAATCATGCATAAAATATGAGTGAATAAACAAATAGTAAATAACATCGGATTGTTACAAAATTTAACATTAGATGTAGAATTTTCAAAAAATAAATCCGCTAAAAAATTATTAGGTAAACTTAAATGTTTTCTCTAGGGAAATAAGCATATCATAATTGTCAATCTAATTTAATAGATTTCATTCTTTAAAAAGTAGAAAATTGGTTGATAAATTGGATATTAAGGAGGAGGTGAGTGATTATTATACACTCTATAGTACATTGCAATTTTTTTTGTTTAAAAGACGAAAAAAATATCTAAGTTTTAATGCATCGTCTTATAAAAAAAATAAAATAAAATAAAAAGTTTTAATGCATCGTTGTTGTTTGTTTACGTAATAAGTGATGCCATCAGCCTCACTAGAAAACAAACAAGGCCCCGCGTAAACGCTATGAAAGTGAAATTAGTCAATTACAACTTTACAAGGGTGGGAGCGGAATAAAAGTGCCTTAATTATTTGATTTTTTTTTCTTTGTCTTTTTCTAAAAGGACAAGTAGGGCTTCCATTGCTTGCACCTCATCACATGCTACAAGGCTTATCCAGTCATCCCCCAATTTCAGGATTTATTATTTGTGTACAAATTATATATATATATATATATATATATATATCACCCCGTAAAGAATTTAAAAAGCATACATATATGCTAGATACTAAAACCCAAAGAATCAATAAATCAATGAAAGATTAGAGGTATACCTTAGATGAGCAAACATAAACCAACAAGTCATGTGCACACTCAACACACGGCTTAGACGAATTTTCCTCTTTATGTTTCTCCTTTTAAAAGGGCTGTCTAACATTAAGAATTATCTAAGTTCTGTCTAACATTAAGAGTGAAAAAAGGACTTAAAAGTGTGTGTGTATATATATATATTAAACATCCATCTATATGGATTAAGATTAAAAACCTGCGCTCTAACTTACATCAAACTGGGACTTAAGTTCAATAAAATAATGTATACCAATTAAGACCCAATAATGAATTTGATCCTAACACACTAAAGCTCCCTCAGGTGAAATAGCTGACTCACATTCTAACTTATATTACCACTAATTTCTGAGGCATGGTGAAGGTGGATCTTAATTTGACTTGAAATCAACACTCATAGGAAGCTTTGTCCTTTTGAAGAGAAATAATATACCACTGCATATGCAGGTTCCGTCAAGCTTAGTAGCGTAACTTGTGAAAATTGAACATTAAAGTGTTTAAAAACTTGGATTTGAAAAGGATAGGAACTGTTTACCAAAAATTAAAAACAGAAAAGGATAGGTGCTGGCTACTGAATATCAGCATGCCTTTTTTGACATGGGTACAAGAATTCACATGGGCTAAAAAATTTAGCTTTTGACACATCAAAGAATTACTGTCTATTTTAGTATACCGGTACCTAACTATACACATCATGCATCTTTTTTTTCTGATCATGCATCTCATCTTCTATTTTAACACAAAACACATTAAAATATTATAAACATCCCATTAAAATAATATAAACGGCTTATTAATATCAGCCACACCATGAGAGAGTGAAAAAACATATGACATCATGTGACACTTATTATACTTTGCACCCTGACGTCAAGTTTGCTGTTAACTTGGACTTAAAAACATATGACATCATGTGAAAAAACTCAATTGTCAATCTTCTCAACCCCTTAAAAACAAAGGAGAAATTACACTTACCTCCCTAAATTATATTCTCAATTACATTTTGGATCCTAAACTTTGAATTTTTGTCCAAATTAACTAAAACTTGACGGCAGATACAAAGTGTAATATGAAGTATAGTTTATCAGTTTATGGTAGTAATGTACAATTTTTCCGTGATATTTTACAGGCATGAAGGGTATAAATAAATAATGTAACCCAATGTTGGGTTTATCACAAAAAACATCTATTAGAAAGTTATTGAATGTAAAATATTGAGAAAACATCTCATAAACTCAATGTAACACAAGCAATCTTAGAAATTACGCACAAACACGTTAAATGCGTAGAGAACATGGTATATATGAACAACAACCTTATCAATCCAAAGATTCCAGGAGCCTCTACAGTATCTAACTTTCAAACAATTGGCGTTTGTAAACTGTAAAGTGGCGTATAAGGTAATCTAAAAACCATAGCCCCAAAAGTGAGAAAGTTATTGAATGTATAATGTTGAGAAAACATCTCATAAACTCAATTAATGTAACACAAGTAATCTTAGAAACCACGAACAAACACATTAAATGCATAGAGAACATAATATATATGAACAACAACCTTATCAATCCAGAGATTCAAGAGCCTCTACGGTATCTAACTTTCAAACATTTGGCCTTTGTAAAGTGGCCTATAAGTTAATCTAAAAACCATAGCCTCAAAAGTGAATTAATTCTTCCTAAAATCATTAATCACTCTGTGGCAGGGAGATTTTGTCCCATCTCGACTCAGCTAAATAAAGACAATAACTCGATATTCACGAGGTCATTCACTCAATGAGTAAAAAGGATAGGGCAAGAAATTATTCATGGCAACTATACTTGAAAAGGGCTTTCGAAAAAATGGAATGATTATTCATCATCAATATCCTTTGTTATTTAGGTTTCAATACTCGTTAGATAAAGATGATTGAATAACGCATCTCAATCCCACGCAGCCGCGGCAGCACTTGTTGTTCAGGGGATTCAAATGAACCCCAGACTTCAAAAAAAAAAAAAATAAATAAAAAATAAAAAATAATAATAATAATTAGTTTATTCTATGCTTAAAAATATTTTTGCATATATTGGCTAAAATCTTACACACCGTAATCATATATCAATACAACTTTTTTTTTTTTTTTTTTTTTTTTTGAGAATCAAGACAAAACTTCATTCAAACTTAATGGAAACTATTGTCCACCAGTACAAGTTGTTGCACATCATAGGGTATGTCATCATACCAAACCTGACTGTGGGAGTACTTGGCTAGCTTTGCCAATTTGTCAGCTACAGCATTCCCACTTCTTTTAACATGCATATATCAATACAACTTAAAACTAAATAACAATTAGACATTTAGTGTATTATTTATGTTAGTATGTAATTGAAGAAAAAAATAGTAAAGTTAGCAATTATTTAAATATTTAATTGGCTAAGTAGACATTTAGTGTAATATTTATGAATGGATGAATATGAATGTGTAGGTTAATAAATAATATAGTGTCAATGGGTTGCATTTTGTCATTTTAGTTTAAGATATTTTTATAAAAATAATGACAACTGCATAAAAATAAATAAATGTTATACAAACTTAACAAAATAAAATGGTCACACCTAACCACATTGACAATACATAATAAAAACTGATAATGAATTATCATGTAATGATTTAAAAATATGAAAACTCATAGAAGTTGTAAAATTTCATATATTTGCATTTTTTTTAGGAGAAATTACAATTTACCCACATATGGTTTGGTCCGTTTTAACAGTGCCCACCAGTAGTTTGAAATTTGTCACTTAACTCACCTGAGGTGGCCTCCGTTAGACCTCCGTTACCCACCTCTCTCATTTCATTGTTAAAAATAAGGGTAAATGTGTCTTTTTCATTATATTTTATGTCTCTCTCCTCTTTTCTCCCCTTCTTATTCTTTTTCACATAAAACATAAAAAAAAAACCAATACACCTACAGTCACAAACAAAACCACAAATCCATGTGAACATACACCCACAGATTCACTAGTCTTCCACTGCAAAAATCCAAAAATTGACTACATAATTCTTCATAGAACAATCACAAAATAAAACTCTAGCACTCTTTCTTTTGCTGGGTTCTCTAAAAAAAACCCAAATTTGCAAGTAAAAAAAAAAGATCTGCAAAAAAAAAAAAAACCCAGCAATCTGTCTCTTTCAGTTACATCAATTTTTTTCTTTTCCTTTTCTTCAGTTTCTCAGCAAACAAACAGAGAATGAAGAAATAGAATTTCAATAATCTCTTCGAAATCAACTGAAGCAAGTAAACTAATCACATTTAAATTTCACTGACACAGTAACCTTTTATTCCTTTTCCTTCATTTTCTTAGGAAACAAACATTTACCACAGGGACTTTGCAAGTAAAAAAAAACATCTGCAAAAAAAAAAACCCAGCAATCTGTTCAAATTTTTTGGGTTTAATGGATTTCTCATTTCTCATTAACCATAGGGACTTTCTCGACCAATTCCTTGGCCTCCTTCAACCCCAAATCCATGAACGTCCTCACCTCCTTTATGATTTTGATCTTCACCGCCGCATTGTACTTCTCCAGCTTCAAATCGAACGCGCTCTTCTCAGCGGCTTTGGCCTCCATGCCCGACCTGGCTCTGAATCCGAAAGCCACGGATGGGCCGAGCCCGGAGACTGCTAGGCCATACTTGTTGAACTCGTAGCGTTTGAGCTTGGTGAGGTCTCGTCGGCGATTCGCTCGAGCTTCTGGGTGCCAGTCTCGATGGCCGTGCACAAAATGCGAGCGAGTGGTTTGCCATTGAGAATGAAGAGACTGGTTAGGGACTTGGTGGGGATTCAATACACCCTCCTTGCTTGCAATTGTTCAGATTTCACTTTGGCAATCTAAGTGAAGAGAGAAAGGGATTATGGGTTTGGGGATTTTTAGAGATTATAGGGTAGAGAGAGGGAGAGAGCTCGTTCTTCCTTTTAGGGTTCTATTTGGGTTTTAATTTTGGCTTATATAGTAAATGAGATTTTCTAATGGAAATGGTAGAGGTGGGTAATGGTGGTCTAACGGAGGCCACCTCAGGTGGGTTAAGTGACAAATTTCAAACCACAGGTGGGCACTGTTAAAACGGGCCAAACCACAGGTCGGTAAATTGCAATTTCCCCTTTTTTTTATGACTCAATATATTAAAGTTTTTTTCATTAAATTTTATTTAATTTAAATTTCTTAATGATCCTCTTGAAAAAAAATTCCTAAAGCCGTCACTAAACCCACGATGTCTATCTAAGAGTGCCAATGAACACCAACAAAATCCAAAAATGAAACCTTTGAAGGAGTGGTGGAGAGGATTAAAGGCAGAATTCAAGGGTGGAAGATGAAGGTCATGTCACAAGTTGCAAGGTTCTGCTTGATAAGATTAATGGTCATAGCCTCACCGTAAATACCTAATGTCTTTCTCTAAGGGAAAAGAATGGAAGGAAAGGAATTCTCTTGTTTGAAAGTTTTAATGGAGAGAATGAAGAAACCATTTTCTTGTTTAGAAGTTTAAATGAGAGGGAATGAAATGAGTATAAATGAGCACTAATTCCCTTCTATTCTCTTAAATCTCAAATTTTTATTTGCTTCAAGAATGAAATTAAATTTAATGAAATTTTCACTAAAACTCTCAAAATACCCCTATATATCCAACCATTTATTCTAAAATATAGGTCTGACAGTAATTTTGTCATAAAATAATTTTATTTATTTCTCTATGTGTTGCTCCCAAACAAAATTACTTACTTTTCATTCTTTTATTTTAAAACATTCAAATCAGATTAATTACTTTCCATTTATTCTAAAATATGGGATCCGCTTATTTTGCTGAAAATGAAAACTTTTTGCTGAAAGTGCTGTAGATAAAGGTAAAAGTTAGCTGAAATAGTATAGTGAGACCCATGAATAGTACCAAAAAGTGCAATGAAGCTCACAAATAGTAGCAAAAATGAGCTGAATAGTAAAATAAGCTGGCAAAATTAATCATGCCAAACGGACCCTTTATATTACTTAAATACATTTCATTCCTTTATAAACTCTCAAAATTAACCATTATATTTCAAAAGTCAGTTTGCGCCGAGATAAGCTATATCCTCTAGGACTTCTGGTCGTGGAAAAGAACAAGGAGTGGGGAAGTTTTATTTGAGATCATGGGACTCAAGATTTGCTAACCTAATATATAGTAGATTTGGAATATATCAAAAAGTTCCAAAACCCACGAATCAAAACACAGATTTGAAACCCACAGAACAAACAACAAGACCCACAACAATTTTTTTTCCTAAAAATATAATAAAATTAACACATAGCAAATAATAAAATAATATTTTATATATTTTAATAAAAAATATATAATATTTTTACATATTTATAAATAGTTTAGTGCAATTTTTGTCAAAATCCTAAAACCTAAACCAATAAACACACCACCCGATAATTGAAACATGCCAAAGCAACTGATCCCTGAATCATCAACCGTTGGAAGCAACCAAGAGCTATGTAAAATCATAGATGGCTTGGCTCTGATCATTAGAGCATTTATATCAATTCGTATAAAAATTCATGTTTATTTTAACATAGAAACCTACTTTTTTGTATTTTAGGCAACCATTTTTCAAAAACACCCACATTAGATTATCAACTCTACATTTTATTTCATTAAAATATTAATTTTTCTTGATTTTTTAAATTGTGTCTCTTTCTTCACACACAACAATCACAAAATCCACTCTCTTCTTTCATTTTCGAGATACGTAAAGAATAAAAAATAAAAAATCATATGTAAAATAAATAGTGTCAGTGTAAATTTACATAGCTACTATAACAACTTTGCAAATTTACATATTTTTTAGCTCAACTGATGTGGGTGAGTTTAGGGCTTAGATGTGTAAAATTGAGCACTTTTTCTTTTTTACATTGACTGATGCAAATGCTCTAATGGTCAATTTCGGTTGAAACCTGAACAATAGCCCTAACAGTAGATACATTCTCATGCTTCATCAAATCACATTTAATTCAACTCATACGTCTATGTTAGGATTGATTTGGACCTTACTTTTATCACTACAACTTGTTGGCCACTCTTCTTCTTGTTTTTCCTAATAATCCATTTAGATTTTAGAGGATCACTAAATCTTGTTAGTCTTTTCAAGATTTCTTTCTTGCACCAACCAAGAAAATTATGAGTAGATTTTTCTCTATTTAATGATGATAAGTATTACAAATCTAAAAGTGCATTTGCTGATATATCTCTTTGAAAATTTTAGATGATTATATACAAGAAATAAAATTTAAACCGTAAAATTGATTCTCTCCATTTATCCTTGAATGAGAGAATCATTGTTTGAAAAATTGGGGATCTGCCAAGGCATAAAAAATTTGACTTTATCCCATGACGAGCGCCATCCTTCACTACTCAGAAGCAAAGGTAACATTAGAGCAATAGTAGTAGCTTACCTTTATTTTGCTCCCTATTTGTTACTTTCCCTATTTTAGGTAACCACTTTTCCTTTTCATCTACATCATATTTTCTATTTTAAACTCTGTTTCATTAAATGAATAACCACATTAAATTCCTCAAATATAGGTAACTTTGTAGCTTAAATGGGTATGGGTAAGCTGATGTGAAGGGTTTTGGGTGTTTGGTTTCCCATAGTCACACTTTTACCCCTTTTAGGTAATCTGCTACCAATGCTCTTATTATATGGCCATAAAATTTGTTATTTTGTTAATTAATTTTAGGTAAAGTTGGGATTGGACTAGCTTTCACCCTTGAGTCCAATCTTGAAAGCTCCCGCTTCCTTCATCCTAATTTAATTGCTAATAAGCTAATATAAGAGTTATGTTTTTAGACAAAATGCAACATTTCTTAGTTGCATACTTAAGCAAATAGTGAGGTTAAGCTCCTTAAATAACAATTTCTGGCCATTTTAAAGTATTATGATCATCTCTATTTGAAACAGGTTAATTTCGTAATTCACATCAAATATTACAAACTTAAAAATAGGAGTGTGCAGCCAATCCATTGATCCACAAAAACTAACCCAATCTGATGGGTTGGATCAATTTTTAGAGGTTGGTGGGTTGGGTGCAAGTCAGTAGATTCACAAATCCGCCTATCTCAACCCAATCCACCTATATTTAATATACATTTAAAATATATATTATATGGTTTTGTTGCTTACTCTTTTGCCCATCTCCCTTAATAAATAAATAAATAAATAAACTCCTAGCCTATTTTCTAATTTATTTAAATCTCATATTATTTGTGTTGGTTTGATATATACACTAATCAAATAGTTTGTGATGGTTTGGTGCTATGCTTAGATGTGTAAGGTTATAAATTTATTGTTATTTGTGTTGATTTGGTACTATGCTCAGGTTTGATTAGTGCATCAAACCAACACAAATAAGATTATAAATCTTCTATTATTTTTATTAATAATCTTATAAATTTGTTATTCTAATGCTCAATTTTTTTACAAACTAAAATAATAACAAAATATTGTCCAATCCATGGGTCTAACCCAATCCACGTGGGTTGGGTTAAGTTAAACCCTTGTGATGGGTTAGGTTAGGTAGAGTTTTTTTCAACCCAACTAAAATGGGTTGGATTGAAAAAATCCCTCAATCTCACCCACTCATGCACAACTAAAGTATATTTTGTACAATTTCGAAGAAGATAATTTAGGCTATGTTTGTTTCAAGTGTAAAGGAAATTGGAAAAATATTTTACACCCTTGACTTGAGGGTGTTTAGGTATACATGAAAATACAGTCAAACTGAAAATAAATTTCAATTAACCGTAAAATAACACCCCTAGACCCATAAATCATTTTACATACTCATTTTACCTTTATTTCGTTTCCGGCCTCACTCACAACAGCTACCCGAAGAGAGAGAGAGAGAGAGAGAGAGAGAGAGAGAGAGAGAGAGCACTAGAAGCTTCTTCCTCCATCACACTAATTGTCGTCCCTTGTGTACGCTCCATTTGCCGGTGAAGGTAACCTCCTCCTCCTCCTCTCTATTCCTCCTCTCTTTTTTCTCTTCCTCATCTCTTCTTCTCTTCCATTTTGTCCAAGCTCTTCTCCTCCGTCCCTCTCAAACGAAACCTTTGACCAACCAAGGTCGAATTAGACACTGCATGTACCCGATCTAGTGCCTACCATCAAGACCCACACCTAAAACTTCCTAATTTCAAAGCTCCATCAACCTCCCTCACCATCAATCCACTCTCACTGACCGATCTATCACTGATTGTCACTCTCCCACACATTACCTTTCCAGCCACTTTACTCTCCCTCTCTCCCTCTGTCTCTCAAGCTCATCCCTTAATCCCACCTTAGATCCACTATCCCTCAATTTTTTGTCTCATATTATTATACTGATTAATGTGTTTCTCTTATAACCAGTTGTTGTTGAATTTTTTGGTAACCCGATTATGGCATTGTTCCTATATTGGACTTTTTGATGGTAATATATATACGTGTGTGTGTGTGTGTGTGCACGTGCGCGCGTTTGGACTTGTTACTATATATTTTTCATGTCTGATTAGTCCTAATTATGGTAATGGTAGATGTGCGCACCGAGTATGAGGCCTATGGGCTTGGGCTCACTCGGACTCACAACTTACTTGTATAGTGGGTTTGGGTTTCCTACACTGGGTAGTCCTCGGCACGAAAACTCAATAAGATCACTTTTCTCTACTCTATTTCCTGAACCACCTTTCTACTTCCTTTTCTTTCTTCCTCTATCTTTTTGCTCTTGCGCCAATTTTTTCAACCCCCACTTCTCCCCAAGCTTCTCATATTTATAGTTCAAAATTAGCGGTGAGGTTATGATTACTTTCTGGTTAGTGCAACGGGCGGTCCAATGTTATTGAACATAAGTGGGTGGTTAGGTGGGGGTGGGAAACGGTGAGCATGGCCTCGGAACTTGGTTCCCACTTCCGCAGATATGCTCGGCGGAGGTGCGCCGAAAGGAACTGCCGGGCATACACTACACGTCATGCTCGGTCACCGCCCGTGACAGTGGTCAGTGAGGATTTACCGAGCATTTGAACGGGAGGTGAACCTTGGGCCAGCGTTCTGTAGAGTTTTGGGATGGGCCAGCAGAGAGAGAGGATAGGCGTATGGGCCGCATCTTCACATGAGAATAAATGGCCCAAGTGGGACCGGGTACGCGTGCCGTACAGTAGATATAATATATGTATGTGTATTTGGATAGTTGAACAACAATGATTGTGGAGGTATATGTAGACTGTGATTTTTTTTGGTAAACCAATTATAGCATTGTTCTTGTATTGAACTTGTTAAAATATATGTTTGGACTTGCTACATTATATTTTTGTTGTCTAATTAGTAATAACTAGCATTTAACCCGCACAATGCGCGGGATCATTTTATAATTTAGGCTCACCTTTATATCACTCACACCATAAAACTCCTTTGATAGGTTTGACCTTTGTGTTGCGTATAAGACATGCAAAAATAATACCCCATCTGTTGTAAACATTAACAATCTTGGCTTTGCATGTCACCAATTAATTTGATCTATCTGCGATAAAATTGTATATATGTCTATTCCTTTTTATTTATTTAACAGATTAACAGCTTTCCTAATACTTGAACAACTTGGACTTCAAAAAAGGAAAAAAGTAAGAGACCAAGCACAATATATTAATAGGTTTCCTGATATTTAGTTTTCCAAAAGTTGGCGGTCTCTCGTAATGGTTTGCATTTTGATTTTCTCAACTCCAAATATTTGCCTTGTTCATGGCCTTTAGTTGTTATTTGTATAATATAAACCTAAAAGGTCAACAATCAAGCTCAATACTTAAAATTAGGACTCAGATTCATTACTTGAAATTAGAAGCTTTTTAATGTAGCACTTATAAAAATGCATACTCATAGCATTCTTAATTTTCATCAATCTTGTATTCCCAAATAAGGTTGCATTGAACAGTGCGGCAATCTATCAGAGACAAATGAATTACAATCTATAATTATAACTGAGTTCAAAATTAGAATCAAATATATTACAAAACTTAAATTCATGTTGATATAAGAGTCTTAGGATACTCAAATTACAAAACCATAGCCTAAATACAGAAAATTAAATCTCTCATAATCTCAAATAAAACAGAAAATTAAGTAAATAAGAAAAGAGTATGAAGAATAGAACTTGGTGCATAATTCTTAAGCATTTTTTATGCTTCTAAGTCTTCTATTTCAGCAACTATTTTTCTATTATGTAAGAAAGTTATCCATCCAGTCCTTTAGGAGGTCCTTTTGGCATAATTTCCTTTGTGACTTTTGGAATGTCGAAGTTGATGTAGAGCTTTGTTGCCCATGTGAATGACAGTCAATAGCTACCTACAAATTTTTTTAATCAGTTAGGTATTAACATTTGTGATGTTTTCATTTAAAGTATATGAGAATAATATCTAATAATATTTAAAAGAAACACCCAGACGATCAAATAGTTAAACATAGAGGTGAGAAAAACATAACTTTCATTTCACAAAAATGATATAATCCTCATGCTCAACACATATTGCAAAGATCAAAACCACATCTATATTTCATGCCCAACTAACAAAACACAAAGTAGCAAAGCACAGATTAATTAAGTTTAAATACAACTTAAGAAACCAAAATGCTCTAAAACAAAAAATGTAGTGAGCTCAAGTATAAGCGAAATCTGGTTTTCGCTTATACTTTTCCCAAGGATTTCTATGGGTAATAGTGATCTGTGCAATTATTCTCATTGGACTTTATGATAAATCTACTCCCTTTAATTTAATTTAACTTGGCATGATGTTTCTATGGATAATAGTGATCTATGCAACTTCTAGCTGAGCTGGTTTTTGGTTTGCACAACATGTGAAACCAAAAAATGACATCTCTTAACCATTAGAACAGAGATTGCAAACTATTTTTCATGTTGCATCAAATGCTATAACCTTACTTCCTACTTTTAAAGTCCTACAACAGAAGGTAAGATCCAATTCATGTCAAGTGGAATTTCAAGTGCATTGTATCATGTGTGTGATGTGTAACTAGTGTTCTCTATCTTTTACTGCTCTACAGGTGCATGATCTGTGCAAAACATCTTGCTTAGCTCCACCATTCATAAGATTTTAGTTTCAAGTTTAACACTTTTCCTACTGCTTCGGTATCAGTTTATGGATTTTTGGTTTTCTTTCTTGGCTGTGGTGAGCACTTTTGTATACCTAACTATTCTTAGTGAAACTGCAAAGAGGACAATCCATATAATTGCAGCCATTATTTCCGATTGCTCAAAAAATAAAAATAAAAGAGCATAGCAATTTTAAATTGTAACAGAGAAAGATGAAAGAAATACTGCAAACGAAGCCTAAGAAAACATTGAAAATATGGGTTGAATTGTAAAAAGTAATGCAGCAGTTCAGTGAAAATTTAAATCTGAAAAATGAAGGTTTGGACCATGACTAATCAAACCTTGATTCTGCATTTGTTAGTGGTTCATGTACAGCCCAGAATTTAGATAGCTAAAAAATCTATCAATAATTAAAATTATTTTAGTAATAGGAGGGGGTAAAAATAAGTTGGTTCCCAAAAAAAAAAAAAAAATTAGTGGAGTACAGAGCAAAAAATGATGATGTAAATAGCAGAAGTGTTTTGCTAGCAAAAAAAGAAAACCACATCAAGTGTCAAATTCACTTTTTGGAAACTGGGAAATAACGAATGAAATGTTATTGTCCTAAAAACACTAATGAAATGATAAAATTAACAAATAAAATAGTAAATATATTGAAGTGGGTGATAGCTGGTGGCTAGAACACGTGAGCCACACATGTGGTAGGAGTTGGAGCAATCCAGCAAATTGTAACGTGAAAAAAGAAACCTTCGACTTAGAGATTCATAAGTAAAAAACTGTAAAAGGGACAAAGCAGTAAGGATGAAGAAGAAGAAGAAAAAGAAGAAGAAGGAAAGAAAAACCGGACTAAATAGTGAGTCTAGATGCCAAATACTAAGGAGTCAGGGAGAGACCAAGAAATGGGTCTCCTTTCATGGTCAACTCCAACTCTCCAATGTAAGTTTGTTCAAAAAAAATTTGTATACATCCTAGTTTTTTTGAATGCCCATTTATTTATTTATTTATTTTTTTTGTGGGATATACAAAGTTTACCACTATACAGGATGATAATCTTATCTTTAAAAAACATTATAGGGAGAGTTTGGGGGCCAAAATTGTTTATGTTCTTTTGAAAAGTTTTGCAGAACACTATCAGTAGAGACTGCAAAGTAGAAACGGGTAGTGAGAGAAAAAGCCTCTATTGGATACCACTAACAATGTAAAAACTCTATTCTAGAATGATCAAAACGGTAAAAATGGTGTTGTAAAATGAGCAGTGTAGACCTTTGAACTTGATTTGGCACTTGGCAAGAAGTCCCGGTTTTGAGATTGTTCAGCAGCAAATAGAGGAACACTCATCTGGGAAAACTGATTCAAACATATGAAACCATAAAGATACAAAAATTGGAATTATTGTCAGTAACAAAATTAATGGCAATGCAGGCAATCCATAGTAAAAGAGAGAAAAGAAAAAGCACTCAATATTTCAATATAAAACAAATATTGAAATCAATAGAAAAGTAAAAACACCAAATAAGAGATACAATAAAGGGGAAGAATTGACAATTTCTTCTTCTTCTTTGGACTTGGCTTTCCCATTCAACACCATGAATTCATAAACAAAATAAATAAATAAATAAATAATTGGCTTTAATTAATAGTAAATATCAAATACAAATCAAATTCACATATAAACAAACAAATGTTTTCCAAGTTTCACACTGTAACAAAGCAAAATGAAAAGAAGAAATCATAAAAGTACTGCCCATTTCATAAAGCAGAACATTCACATACAAAATGACAAGTTCCTTAATACAAATAAATTCAGCAAAGAAAGAACAAAATGAATGAATGAATCATAATTTCCCAAATAAAAAAAGGGAATAGTTTTATACAATTTGAAATGGTAATTGAATAGGAAAAAAAAAACCCTTGCCTACCTTCTACTAAACCCATATATTTTTCAATAGAGATAAAAGTTTTGTTGTTGGTGATGAATCAACAACAAAACCGGTTTTCCAAATCAAAACCCCAGGAAAAAAAAAATTTATGAACGCAGATATTAGAAAACAGGGAAAGGCTTAGTGATTTCTGTAATCCAAAATAGGGAAAAAAATCGAAAAATTGAGAAAACAAACATTTTCATGGAGAACCCAAAAGCCCAAAACAAAAAAAATATCAAAACCAAAATCAAATCTAAACCTATCCAACAAAAAAACTCAATAAAAAGTAATGTTTCATTCCTAAATCTAAAAAAAAAATGAAGGAAAACATACCGGGGCGGTTTCGACGATCTGATGGTGGCAGATATGTAGCCTAACGGTGTTGATGCCCATAGAACTCTCTCTTTCTCTCTTATTTCTCTATTTTTGCCCTCTCCAAACCTAAATCGTATATAACCCCAAATTTCAAAAAATCAAATCAAAACCTAATGTTACCCAAATACCTAAATAAAAATCAATCCAACCAAATTTCTCAAAACTAATTCATATTTCATACCCATACCCAGATCTAAGAAAGAATGAAAAGAAGAAAAACTTACTAGTGGTAGTTCTCTCAATGTCTGTCTCCTTCTCAACTCTGTATCGCAAGGTTTATTTTTTCCTCCTTCTCTATCTCTGGATCGCAAGCATCGGTGTTAAGAAAATTGAAAAGGAAGCGAAAAGAATAATCCGAATAGGAGAAACGGAAGGCGCCCTTAAGGTGATGTCTCTCTATCTCTGATCAATTCAAAATTGGTAAGCGATCTAGAATCTGATCAATTCGAAATTGGTACCTAGTTGAACTTGACTGAAAAGCGAAGAGAAAAACTTAATTTGAATACCAAAATTGAAAACAATCCAAACAAAATATCAAAACCTAATCATAATTAATAAAAAAACTTAAATCGAAGATAAAAAACTCACCGGTAGTGGTTCCGGCCTCTCTCTATCTTCCCCTGCATGAGACGTTTTCATTCTCCTCTATTTCTCTGTCTCTCTTTCTCTCGATCTCTCTTTCTCCTTTCTCCCGATAGCAATCTTTCTTTTCTTCCTTTTTTTTTTAAGCGGTTAGTTTCTCCTTTTATAGCAAGAGGGGTCCAAACAGTGTTTTAAAGTAATGAAATATTATATTTTATCCCTTTTAAGGGGTGTTGTAGCGTTACCAAACAATGTAATTTATCGCTTTTTAACTTAAACAGGACTGGATTTTAGATAGCCACTTTTCTTATTTGTCAGCACCTCCTTAATTATAGGAATCTACTTTCTCTTAGCTTCTGCTATTATATATATATATATATATATATAGATATAGATTATGGTAATGGTTTATATTAATATGTGTATGTGTATTTGGATAGTTCAACAATAATTATTATGGAGGTATATGCAGATTGAGGTTGTAGGACCAATGTTATTGTGTTTGTTGATTGTGTGCTTTGGGCTGTGGATTTACTTTGCTATTGTAAATGTTGTATTCTATATACTGACTATGTCTATAATAGCATGCCTATTTATATACCTCTTATACCACACTATTTGATATTTTTAAATGAAGAAAAAAAAATCAAAGTAGCACTTCTTGTCTCTCAATTGCACCTGTCCTCATTGAGGGGTTGTAATGTTAAAGAAACTGAGGCATAGACGATTGGCTAGAGCACCTAATGTTAATCATGCGGCCAAAAGAGAGCATTACATACATAATATTCTTCATAGAAGTGAGAGGCATTGTGTAAGTCAGATTAAGATGAAGCCTATAGCTTTCCACAAGTTATGTAACATCCTCACTGAGAGAGAGCTCATATGGCAAACTGCTCACGTGTCCATTAGGAAGCAAATAATGATGTTTTTACACATCATTGTTCATAATGTGAGATTCCATGTAGTTGGTAGTCGGTTCCATAAATCGACTGAGATTGTTCATAGATATTTTAGGATTGTCCTTAAAAATGGGTTTTGAAATTATATATATTTCTAATAAGACTACCTAGTGAAGATACACCCTCAGAGATAAGGGAAAGCAGAAGGTTTTACCCATATTTTAAGGTAAATATTGGGACTTATTGAATTTTTGTATATTGTGAAAATTTTGTGTAATTTTTAAAGCATGACATCTGTTAAAAATTAGCTAGGACTATGTTGGAGCAATAGATGGTAAACATGTTCATGCGTATGTGCCACCTGAAATACAAGGAAGGTTTCGTGGTCAAAAGATGGAACCACCCAAAATGTGTTAGTTGCCATTAGTTTTGACTTGAAATTCACATATATCTTGGCTGGATGGGAAGGCAGTGCACATGATTCTCATGTGTTAAATGATGCACTCACTAGGCCAGGGGGATTAACAATTCCCGAAGGTATTATAGGAAGACTTGAAGTAGTTTTAGCATGTTGTGTCATTCATAATCACATTATGGGGTTGATCCTAGTGACTATATTATGGAAGCTGCAATGAATCAACTAGATTCTAGAAGTAGAGAACTAGAAACGCGTTTACGTCGCGACTCTACTCAAGAAAGTTGAGAATGGAATGTTAAAAGAGATGAGATATGTCAAGCCATGTGTTAGGAACCCATGGATAGAACTCACCCTTGAAAACCAGCTTGCAAGAGGAGGGTGCCCAAGAGCTTATAAACACAAGATTAAGCTTATACCTAATCCATGTGGGACACTAGGATCATAACACCATGTGGACTGATTATACAATGAGTAGAGAATAGTAGTATATGTGTGATTGAATTTTCTATATCTTCAATGTGTAATGTATTAATCTATGGTTGATATTGTACTCTAATATGTTAACTATGTATTGTGTAAAGACAATATTTACTATGGTCTTGGTAGGTGGATTGAAGTGACTATATTGTGGTTTGCTGTAACGACAATTATCTTATGTTTGTGTTAATTATTACAAATATCGGTTTGGTTGTTTGTGCAACTCTGAAGGTTGATTAAAGATGATAAACCATTGTTAGTGTTATGCATATTTGTATATATGTTTATTTGTTGCAGTCATTGTTAAGTATTTAACAATATCTGTTTGGTTGTTTGTGCAATTCTGAAGCTTGATTTTAGATAAAAACTCTTTGTTAGTGTTATTTATATTTGTATACAATTTTAAATGCTACTCTCATTGTGAAGTGTTATGTTTATATGTAGCAATGATGAAAGAGAATATGGAGTCTAAGCAATTCCGATGGTTACCACCAATGTACACTACCATGCTTACATACTTGCCGAAGAGGCTATGAAAGGAAATAAGCCCTTCAATACTTTTAAGGCAGGCTCCTTTGCTATGTAGCTAAGACTATCTCTGCAAAATTTGGAGTAGAGTATTACCCTTCATTTGTTGAGAACCGGCTCCAAACTTTGAGGACTATATGGTGTACCATCCAAGAACTTCAGAAGAAAAGTGGATTTGGATAGGATGACAACCTGAAGATGATTACATGCAATACCAGAACATATCGGGAGGAAGTTATGGTGTGCCATTAAACTCTATATGTTGAATGTATGTTGCTTTTGCTATTCTTGAGATGTGTAGTGCCTTAAATGTGAATAAATATTGAAATCCATATGTTCAACATATCAGGGGGATGATGGTTACAAGTAAATTTTTGAAATCTATATGTTTATCTTTTCTCTTACAGGCTCATTGCAAATATGCTGAGTTCTTGAACAAAAGGATTGAAATGTATGATGAGTTGGCAATCATTGTAGGGAAGGATATGGCAATAGGTTGTTTTGCCAAGTCTTATGTTGATCTTGATTTAAAACAAGAGAATGTTGATGACACTGAGAATGTTGCTAATAATGGCGAGGATGGTGTTGTGGATAAGGGGAAGAATGTTGTACAATCATCCACCATAGGATCAACAATTTCAAAGTCTCGCAAGAGAAGTCATGCACCTCTTAGTGATGACAGTGTTTTCACTGGTCTCTCTGAGCAGTTAAGGAAATTGTTGTGGCCTTGAAATCTATCAACCAGGGGCCTGTTGATTACACTCATCTTTATGCTAGGGTAATGGCCATGTTGGCGAAGACGTATAGCGAAGATATGTTTGCAACTGCATTTGATCATCTGTGTGCAAACAAGAAGGCAACTAGGGATTTTTGGCGAAGAATGCTAAGCTTCGAAAGTTTTGGATGGATTGTTACTTTTTTACTCAGCTCTAATGACTTTGGATGGTGTTAACTTGTAATGGTAGGATTTTTTATGATAGTGCCATTTTACTCTTCCCTTGTGATGGTACCATTTACGTGACAAATATGTATTAACTATAAACATCAGCTAGTATAACTAGGCTATGTATGTATTAGTAACCTTGGACTTTTGATGGTGGTACGTATATTTTGTGGACTATTATGCTCCAAGGGATAACAGTTACATACCTTGACTACTAAGATTTAGTATGTTGTGGACTTAGGATGATACAATGACCCAAGTTATGTATCCTCAATGTTGTTGTGTAAGCTTGGTGGGTACAGGTGTAATGTTCAGGTTACTGTTGTAGGTATCATTTTTGTAGACCATGAAGGTTTATACTTCCAATAGTGAATATTACATTTGACATACATATGTACTCATGTACCAAATATTATGAATGGTAATTCCAATGTTTATCTCTTCCATTTGTGTAATGGATGCTTTGCAATTCTCCAGGAAGGTGAAATTTTTCATGGGGAGATGAGTTTATATTTTTTGAAATTATTCTGCACAAACCAAATATTGGAAAATAAACACTAGAAAAAAATTTTCGTCCAAGACAGACACCGAAAATCATTTTCAGTCATATCTTTTGGATCGCAACCAAACATCCGGAAAATATTTTCACTTGAAAATATTTTACACTCAGAAAGAGATTTACATAGGAGCCAAACACAGCCTTAATATGAGTTTTAATAATGTATGTCATTAAGGCATATATTAGTAAACTATTTTTTTTTAATTATAAAAAGCAAAAAAATTACTAAATTTTTTTTACAACTTTTTTAATTCTCCATACAATATTTTTAAAAATGAATGATTAATATATGCTGTATATATATTAATCAGACCTATTTAATATTTAAATGACTTGACATTTTACCTACGGTCAAATCTATAAAATAAAAATCTTCAACCATGAAATCATAAATCAACACGGAAGTATGATTTGGATTTATTGGTGATACTTAACTCTTAGTACGTACAACATTAATTTTTTTGTAAAAAATTAGGTATATGGTATATAGAAATGACAAAGAAAAATAAAAACCAACTATTCATAGTACATATATATATTGAGTAAAGTTTCAATCCCGTCATCCAGTACAACCGGATGGAACAAGAGAGAGTGACACATGACTGTATTGATATCTGTCAACAGTAAAGTTAGATCAGTGAATAAAATGGGGAAAAAGAGAATTAAAACACGCATGTGAAACAGTTGCACAATGAATGCTTTGTTGAGACAGTGAAAGTGAAAGTGAAAGTGAAAGTGAAAGAGAAGAAGATAGAAGCGCCGTCAGCCACGTGGGGGGGGGGGGGGAGAGAGAGAGAGAGAGACTCAAAATTGCAAAAGACAGAATGCCCCCTTCTGGTCCCGCAAAACTCAGCTGACAAGATCTCTGTACGGACTGCTGTTCAAACCTGTGGCTCAAATTGAGACAGTAACGACTATGTCCCACACACCAATGGGAGCTCGACAACACAATTGCTTATACTATCCTGGTTTCCTTACTACCACCCTGGTTTCCACAATACCATTCCCACTCACTCTCGCTACTTTGTTTATTATTTCTTTCTCTCTCTCTCTGTGTTTGTGTGTGAGACTATGTTCTCATTTTTTTTTTTTTTTTTCCCATATATAAATAGAAAGCCTTTTGCTTCATAATATATATAACTAAAATCCCTTCCACAAACACAAAAATAGAAAGTTGCAAATATTGCACTAAAAACACTAAATACACACCCAGTTCCCTTCTTCGTTATGCCCTTTTTTGTTTATCTCCTTAAAATGAACTCTCTTTAGGGTTTCTTGCAATATATTCTTCTGCTTTTGCTTTCTTTCTTTTTTTCCATTGGTTGGAAAAAAAAAAATTTGGGGTTGGGAAAAAGAAAAAGTGTACACAAATTGAAATGGGGAGAGGTAGGGTTCAGCTGAAGCGAATCGAGAACAAAATCAGCCGGCAAGTGACGTTTTCGAAGCGCCGGAGTGGGTTGCTGAAGAAAGCTCATGAGATCTCAGTGCTTTGCGACGCCGAGGTTGCTTTGATTGTGTTCTCAACCAAAGGGAAGCTTTTTGAGTATTCCAGCGATTCCAGGTTCTTACTTCTATTCTATGTTTAATCTTTCATTTTTCTTTTGTTGTTGCTGCTTTTTTTATATATATATTATGTTTGTTATGAAGCATTTTATTAGTCTGGGTTCTTTTCAGAAAAATGAATTTTCTTTTATTTTTTCAATCTATTTGGTCAACTGGGTATTCACTATTTTCGTTGTCCTTATTCCCTGTTACTGATAGCTTTGCAAATAATATACCTGAAATAATCGAAGCTAGTTAATTCTCCACTTATGTGTCGGTAAATCATGGCCTTCATATTACACCAATATATTTAGTGTATCTTACTTACGCTGTTGTTTAGGACAATTGTTAAGCTTTCTTAGATCATACACAAGGTAATCTTTTTTCTCTTGTTTCCCAAGTACAAGTAAGGCTGCTGAGTAAGACTATACGAAATAGAAGGTTTTTCTTTATAAAAAAAAATGAATGAGTTTAGTCTCGAGGGGAAGGAAGAAGGGAAAGTGGTTTCTAACCATTCTGTTATCCTTTTGTTTTTTGTTTTTTTTTTTTTTTTTTTTTTTTTTTTTTTTTTTGATAACCATTGTGCTATCCCTTGTGCTATACTAAACAGAAATTTGATCTTTCTTAGTGAGCAGTATAATTATTTTTTCCTATATTTCTTCTAGCAGCTACCAGAAACAAACAAAACTCTAGAGTTCTAGTGATTTTGGATTCTATTTTTGAAAGTGGGACTTTGTGTTGGTTGAGTCCAAAGAAAGTTTTTAGTAAATTTCCTTTTTCTTTTCGTACAGATACTGTCACAGTCACTAAGACACTACATTGCATCTATTGGGTTAGAGAAATAGTGGACATCTTTAATACTAATAATAAATTAATAATGCTGTACAAGGAAGAAATTATGAATATAATACAGACACCAAGAGTCCTTGAGCTACGTGTCAATGGGGCGTGGTGTTATTTTTACTTGATTTTGTAACCTAGTATTTGCCATATCCAATGCTGGTGGTGCACCAAGGAGCTAGGAGGCCTCCTCAATGATGGAAATGAAAAGTTCGTTATTTAAGATCTCCACGAAGATCTTCCACCCACAACCATTTTTTAACCAAACCATGAAAGCTAGGTATAGGTTTAGTGTTACTTAAAAAACTTTTTTAGGCTATTTTTCGATTTTTTTTCTCATCTTGATTATATATGGTGAATTGCTGATGCATAGCAGCATAGTTTGCAGTGGGTATATTTGCTCTCATAATGGGTTCTTAACTGTAGATATCTTCAGTTACATTAATGATGGCACAGGGTTAGACAATTAAGCTATCTATAATGCCAAAATTGGTCTCCTTTATTGCTGCTGTACTCTATCAACAATAATGAATGAGGGGCTATTAGCACTGTTTTATTAGATCATGATTTAATGGATCTATAGAGTTTCAGTACGTAAGAGAGAAAGCCAACTGATCAATGATCATATAATTGAAGACTGAAAAAACATAGGTGGCTCAACGCATTATAACTATCGAATTATTAAAAAAAAGAAGTACGGAAAGTAAATAGAATAATAGCGAAGGCCCTTTTTCAAACATTCAAAAAGGTTCTTCAAAATAAATAGGACAAGGACACTTAATGAATAGGAAAAAGCAACAAAACCATGTGATTTTCCATAAAACATAAAACCCCTCAAGTTTTGAATGTAACATTAATTTTCTTGTGATATTGTTTTACGTGTAAACGGTTAAAGATCTGAAAATAAATGGTAAGTTGCTTTATGATGACATATGTTCATATTTAAAGCAACAGTTTTATGTAAAACAATAGAGGTTTTTGTGCTACACTTAAAAATCTCAAGGAGTTAAAAGTATATACCTAATTAACAGTTAAGGGATAAAATACAACATGAGTATTAAGTGTTATAGTTTAAACCTCAAAGAATGTTCTATATTTTTAGGAGAGATCACCAAGGAGGTTTGTGTGTTTTTCCCTAATAAACAAGAGCCACGGTTAGATTTGAAATGTATGACTAATTTATGCTGCTTGAGTTTGTATAAACTTTTTGTGAAAATTAATTTGTTTCTATATATTGCATCCTTAAAAGTAATGGCAAGAAATTCATTCTACTCATTTAAAATAAGTCCCAAATGGGTGAGTGTGGGCGTTTTCACTAATCACTAACACAATTATGCAATAACAATACTTGCCTTCAAAAGAAGTTGAACCAAAGAGTACATGGACAGAAGGAAAAGAAGCTACCTAGGTAATTATAGTATGAATTCCACAAGGGGTTAGTTATTTCCATCAACTGGGTTCAAGGTGACTTTGGAAGCCATAGCTAACCCCTTGGTTGCTAACTGCACACACCTATATTGGGAATAAGAAGACTGCACATACCTAAGGATTAGTTAATTACTCCAATAGCCTTGAATATATATAGACGAAGCTAACAGAGATATCAAGGCCCAGACCTGTTATAACTAGTCCAGACTCAATGTACAATGACCTACCTATAGTACAGGTAAAGTAAATATAATCCTGCCATTAGTAACGTTACTTGTAGTGTAAGTAACGCAACCTTAGGGTTAATCTAGAGTTTAGTATACTATATATATATATCCTTTAAAAAGCTCATTGTAACACATACTTTTTTTGAGAAACCATTGTAATACATACTTAAAGACAATAATAATAATTTCACTTAATGACATTTAGCTGTGGAAGTAGGTTATATATCAATCTAAACCACGTTAATTTTTATGTGTTTTCAATTTTTGTATCTCTTTTCTCGCTCTCGCTCTCAGTCCCAATATAAATTCTAACATAATATCAAAGCTATGCCTCAATGATAGGCCACAATCTGAATGACCTCTTGTGATTAAACCAATTAATTAATTAGCCAAGTTATTAATTAATCAATTTAACATATAAATACGTGAAAGCACAAACAAATCACCAATAAACTAATTAAGCAGCGGAAAATAAATAACATGGTGATTTGTTTACGAATGGGGAAAACTCTTGCGGCAAAAACCCCACCAAGTGATTTTCAGGTCACCACTCCCGAAACTCCACTATTATCAAATCAAGCGGTTACAAGTAAAGGAATCCCAAGTACCTTACCAACCTACAGTTGAACCCTTACCCCAATACCCAATTGGACTTGATCTGTAGTGACAATTTCCACCTTTGATGCACGGCTCCCAAGTACGTGACTAACCAATGCGCGGATCCTAGTACGCGACTTCAAACACCAACTAAGAAGGAGAGGTTGGCCGCAAAGTTTTTCAGTTCATCCTACACGATGACGATCAGGAAGATGCTTGGTTACAAAACCCTTTGGTGCAAATACACAGCAACTTATTCAGAGAAGATGAACTAGGTTAAGAACTTCGTCTTTGATCACAATTTGCTTGAACAGAGATTGCTCAATGCTTTTGCAACTTGTGTACCATATGACGGCTCTTAAAACAATCCTTTTATATGTTTAGGGTTAGAAGAAAAGAAGGCCTAAAAGCATATTCACGGATCCCAAGGAAATCAGATCAGAAAATCTGATTTTGTAATTCTCGACAGATAGCAGGTGTCGAGGTAGCTATCGAGCAGGTGTCGAGCTTTAATAAATTTGCACTTCAGCTTGTTTTTTCTTGGACCGACTTGATGACTTCAACACTTGATCTTGAAACCTTGTTTCTTAAAGTATTAAAACAACCTAAAACTACCCAATTACAAGTAGAGTGCATTTTGTCAAAAGATTAGCCAATTTACATAAATAAGTGACATATGTTCTTAACAAGTGAAAACACATATGTCCTAACACTCAATAATTTTAACATGGAATTACAGCTAGCCTCCACGTTTGGTTCCTCAAAGGTAACTAACTCTATTATGCGCATCACCATAAAAATATATTTAGCTAATGTCTTCAATATCCCAAAATGATATCCTTAAACAATGTCTTCCGACAAATAGTGTCGCTCTCCATTGGTCTTTGTTGTTGTTGTCCTCAAACCATCATTTGTTGCTAACCACCGATGTTTATCTTGCATACGCCATCTTTAAGCCATTATTCCTCTGCCAATGTCCCCCAGGCCACCCGTGTAGCCATATATACTCCAACTATAGAAGCCATCCTTCAGCCATATTAGTCATCATTTGATCTAGGTGCAACCATCGTTTGCCCAAAGTGTCTTTTGGCCTCCATCCATCACTAACCGTTGTTGTATACTAGAGCACTAATTGTCTCACTCATTCCACTCTACATTATATCCAATCCATTTTATATTCAATCCGATCCTTCATGGTTATTACTTCCTACACAACTTCACATTCAAACTTAATGCATCTTCAAGCTTGAATTTGAGGGGGGTGTTAAAGATATGAAGGCCCGAGCCCATTGTAACTTGTAGTGTAAGTAAAATAATTCTAATCCTACTTGAAGTACCATTACTTGTAGTGCAAGTAAAATAATCTAATGATTACTTTAGAGTTTAGTCTATTATATATATATATATATATATATATATATATATCATTCAATAGGCTCATAGTAAAACGCAATTTAAGATAATGTAACCACTCAAGGGCTTTAAATTGTTGACGTAAGCTATCAAGCCAAACCATGTTAACATCTATATGCTTCCCTCTCTCTCTCTCTCCCCTAATATATATTTTAATATGGTATCAAAACTACTTACCAATTTTAATGAAGGGATTGTCCCTCCCCTTTTACCCACTCATCCCACCTAAAAATAGCCTTGCTCATATAAAAACTGAAAATCTGCCTACTTTCTCCCTCCCTCCCTTCCTATAAGAAATGATCTCTCTTTTATTATCTTCAAGATTCTAGAAAATGAGGGAATGAATATACAATAAAAGAATGTTTTAGGGTTTTAGACCCTATTTAATCTTTATGTGGATTAACCAGGTTGTTCAATTAGTCCAATTATACCAATTCGCAATTCACAAACACAAACAATTAAAAGCGTATGTGGAATGTGAAGTAATGTGTCCATTCAAGTGGAGATGGCAATATGGTGATGAAGTAGAAAACCCAAGGAAAACTCTTTAAGGGGAAAACCAATACAGGGGAAACCTTCCCCAATGAAGCAAATCCACTACAGTAAGATAAATTTTACTATCTTAGGATTTTTTTTTCCCCAGACTCTATGGACCATAGAAAACTTATAGAGAAAACATTTCATTGCACCAAAACGTCCAGATTCTTCAATCGTATGGATTGCCACCACAGATTATGTACCCATGATCATGACCAAAACCTCCAATTGACTTCAAGGACTTCTCAAAAATTTTCTTCACAACAAAAAGTTTGTGGTAGGCATTGTGGCTTTAGCTTCTTCAACTAATCTGCAAATCTACTTGAATAAGGTAAAATTTGTGAGAAACTAGGTTACAAAATCCTAGCCACACAAACATAGAGTTCTCTTCTCTAAAAAAACCTCCTTAGGGATGACTTATAATGTCTGTTTTATATCTCAACAAGTAGGGCTTAAATTAGGCTTGAAATTGACAAGTTGTTTGGCTTTTTCGTGTCATTGATTTTTGTTAATTTGCGTAGTCTTGACCTATTGAGGTAAATTCGAGGTAGCTCAATCAATAGAGGTTGCTATCATGCTTAGAGTCGAGAATACAAAAAGTTTGTTGTTCAAGGCTCAATCAATCAAGATGTTATTGAGGTCGGAGTTTAGCTTGCTGTAAGGCTCATATCTTTATGTATTGACATATTTGAGACCAAAACGCACTCTATATGTAATTGAGTCTTAGTCTCCAGTGTTTCAAGAAGTACAACAAGTGGCACACAAGTGATATTATTTAAGACACAAGACTGCTCAAGAAACTACTCAAGAAAAGCTGCATCAATAGGTCTTGATACTTGTCAATCTATCGAGAATTAATGAATCTCGATACTAAGCTCGACACCTCTCAATCAATCGATCTTCAGGAAAACTGAATGTTAAGTTCTGTTTTCGGCCTACGATGACTTGAATTTCTAGAAATTCGTACAGTACGGTTCCAGAGCATATAAAAAACATATTTTATAGTCGTCATCATAATAACAGAAAGACACATATATCAGGAGTTGCTGAGATGATTGTTCACCTAAGGTTTTGTGCCAAGCTACTTTCGGTTCATCCAAGTGTGAATTGGAGAACCCTACAAAGTTACAACAATAAAAAAGGTTGTTATGGAGTTCGTCACGGATAAGGAGATTCGTGCAAAGGAAAATTCTTTTGCAAGATCATGTCCAATTGGGGAATGTAGCTGAGATTGGTATAGCTCAATAGGTTATACTGTAGGTAGGTACTTCGGGATAAACCTATAGGGTAAGATTCCTTGTGTTCGTAAATGCTTTTTTTCTTAGTGGATTCTTCGAGAGTGGTGACCTGAAATTCATCCAGTGGAGTTTTGCCTTCGAAGGTTTTCTCCATTATGATCAAATCACCGTGTCAAACTTATTTTCGCCACACTTAATTTAGTTTGGTGATTTGGTTGTGCCTTAATCTAATTTGCATGTAATTTGACTAAGTAATCAATGTGGGTAATTGGATTAATTAACTGAAGTCAATCTAAAACCCAAAAATTGCTATCAAATGGAATTGAGCTTGGTATCCCAATTGGATTCAAGGTCACAGAAACTTATATTTCTTCAATTTAATTTTTAATTACCACTCGAAGACACAGCAAATATCACAACTTGAAACATAATTTGACATAGTTTGTCAACACTAAAACATATAGGCCTAAGATAATGGAATGAAAATTAATTAATGAATTTTTTTTTTTTTTTTTTTGGTTACTATGTTTAGTATTTTATAAAAGAAGTATAGTGTAAATCCACAGGGAGTTAATTATTGCCATCAATCGGTTTTAAGGTGACATAAGAAGCCATGGCTAACCCATGGTTGACATTCTCCACTATTTATTTTAATAAATATCCCATACCTTGGGAATAAGAAGAATACACATACCTAAGTACTAGTTAATTACTCTAAGAGCCTTGACCACACATAGACAAAGCTAAGTAAGGCCTAAGAGATTCATTGTACTATGATATCTTTATAGTAAAACTAAAATAACTATAGCCTACTTTTAGTAACATTACTTGTAGTGCAAGTAAACAACCTTAGGGTTAATCTAGAGTTTAGTTTACTATATATACCCTTCATTAGGGTCATTGTAACACAAATCAAGACAGTAAAGATGGTGCTGCTCAATTGCTTTGCATGTGGAATTAGGTTTTCAACCTGAACCTTGTTCATTTTTATATGCTTTTCTTTCTCTTTCTTTCTCTTCTCAATCTCGCTAACAACAACAGCACCTTAGTCCCAAAATGTGGGGTTGGCTCGAAATGCTCAGTAGATTAATTAAGGTCAGCCACATATTCTTTTCATCCATTCTATTTTATCTGAAGTCATATTCTATGTTACTTTTTTAATTGCCATGTCCTTTTAAATTACCTCTAATAATGTTTGTTTGTTTGTTTAGACCCCTTAAACCAAATTGTTTAACCTAATTAATTAACCAAGTTGATTATTAGGTTTATTATTCAGATCTAGGTTGAACAAGCATATATCTTATCATGCATTTTTTTTTTTGATAAGTAAGAATGATATATATAAACGAAAGGCTACTCTATGCATGAAGAACATAGAGCAAACCTAGAAAATACAAGACAAAAACATAAAAGAAAACCAAACAACAAAAAAATTACAAAAGAGAAACGAAGCAAAGAAAAGAAGGGAGGGAATCACTAGACGTGAGTCCCCACGCCTGAGACCGATCAAAAAGAGTTCCACAAAAAGAAGCAAGCATTTGATCACTGGAGCTATCCAAATCCTCAAAAGTCCTCCGATTCCATTCCTTCCAAATACACCAAAGGATGCACAACGGGACTAAGTTCCAAATCTGAGACGAATGCTTCCCCAGCCAATTCCACCAGCCATAGAGCAAGTCTGTAATCGATTTAGGTATAACCCAAGACAAGCCAAAAGTTACAAAGACAAAGCTCCATAACCGATAAGTCATCTCACAATGAAGCAGTAAGTGGTCAACCGTCTCTCCACAATGACGACACATAATGCACCAATCCACAAAAACCAATCTCCTTAATCTCAAGTTATCTCTCGTTAGGATCTTATTCCAAGCTACACACCAAACAAAAAAAGAAACTCGCCTAGGGGCTAATACTCTCCAAATAGCTTTCCAAGGAACGACAGTTGAGGGAGAATCCCTTAATTTGTTTTAAAACGACCGGATGTCAAAAACCCCATTAGACTTCAATTTCCATCTCATCCGGTCTCCAAAATCCGTAGGAGGAGTATTAGCTCCCAATATACGAAGAAAATGCAGCCCTTCATCCATCTCCCAATCATTAAAATCTCTAATAAAACGAACATTCCAAATTCTTCTCTCCTCCGCCCCCTGCCTTAGCAAAGAAGTTTCAACAGAAACCTCCTTATCAATGGCAATACCATACAGCCTTGGAAAAGCCAATTGAAATGGTTGATCCCCATACCACCTATCTTGCCAAAACCTCACTCTATTCCCCAACCCAACAACTAACTGACAATTTTTGCTGAAATCCTCCCATCCCAACCGAATACCTCTCCACAAACCACACCCATGAACTCCCCTCCCTAGCTTTGAGGTCCATCCCCCCCTATCTTCCCCATATTTTGAAGCTACCACCCTCCTCCATAACCGATCCTCTTCTTTTCCAAACCGCCACAACCATTTTCCTAATAAGGCCTTATTAAAGGTAGTAAGTTTCCTTATCCCCAAGCCACCATTGGCTATAGGCGCACAAACTTTATCCCATCCTACCAAATGAATCTTGCTTTCACCCCAAAGAAAATCCCTTTGCAACTTTTCAATTTTATTAGCCACATGAGTAGGAATTGTGAATAACGAAAGAAAGTCGGAAGACTAGATAGCGTACTCTTGAGTAACATCAAACAACCCCCTTTAAACAAGTACAACTTCTTCCACCCAGCTAATTTCCACTCAATTTTTTCCAAAATTGGATTCCAAATCGAAGGGGAATTATGTGAAGCCCCCTACGACATGCCAAGATACAACATAGGCAAAGTTCCAACTCTGCAGCCCAAAATTTCAGCCAGGGCATGCACATCAACAACCTCCCCTATTGGAACCATTTCACTCTTATGCACATTGACCTTCAAACCTGTTACCGCCTGAAAACTAAGTAACAACAACCGAATATGAAGAATTTACTCCACATCTGCATCACAAAAAAGGATAGTATCGTCTGCAAACAAAAGATATGAAACACATTCCCCACCATTCCTTCTACCCTCAAGATTAAAACCACGGATCAAACCAACTCCTTCCACTCTTCTCAACATCCTACTAAACACCTCCATCATGATCAGAAACAGTAAAGGAGATAACGGATCACCTTGTCTTAAACCCCTTGAACTACCAAAGAAATCAGCTGGAGACCCATTAATCAAAACAGAGAACTGAATTGTGGATATGCAAGTACGGATCCACTTACACCACTTCACTCCAAAACCCATCCTATTCAACAAATACAGCAAAGCCTCCCAATTCACATGATCGTAGGCTTTCTCCGTATCGAGCTTACAAATGACTTTAGGAACCCTCTTCCTTCGGCTATCCACACACTCATTCGCAATAAGAACTGAGTCAAGGATTTGTCTCCCACACACAAAGCTATTCTGATTCTCAGAAATCAACTGATCTAAGACCACTCTCAAACGATTTGCTAAGACCTTAGCCAGGATTTTATACACACTTCCCACCAAGCTAATAGGACGGAAATCTCTAATATTAGAGGCATCATTCTTTTTAGGAATTAATGCAATGAAGGTAGCATTAAGAGATTTTTCGAACTTACAATGTTGGAAAAACTCCTCAAAGACCGTTAAGACGTCTTTCTCCACTACCCTCCAACAATGATGATAGAATGCCATAGTAAACCCATCCGGACTTAGAGCTTTGTCCCCATCCAAGTCACTTACAACTTGAAGTATCTCCTCTCTTTCAAACTTCCTTTCAAGCCAAACCCTTTCCATATTTCCAATACAATCAAATTCCAAACCATCCACGATAGGCCTCCACCCCTCAGTCTCCTTGTACAAATTTTTATAAAATTGTACTACTTGATTAGTTACCTTGGAAACCTCCTCAAAAACCACCCCATCAACCTCCAAGGTCCTAAAATGATTAAACCTTCTATGAGAGTTAGCCATTTTGTGGAAAAACTTGGTGTTATTATCCCCTTCCTTGATATATAACATCCTAGATTTTTGTCTCCAGGAAATTTCTTCCAAGGAGAGAAGATGCTCCACTTGGGACCTCAACTCTGCCCTATGACATTTCTCCCTATCGGAGAGACCAAAATCCCCTTCCTTAGTGTCTAAAGTTTTCAACTCCTCCAGTAATTGCTTCTTTTAACGCACTACATTACCAAACTCTCGGTGATTCCATTGCACAATGTCCTCTTTTAGAGCCTTTAGGTTTTTTGCAAGCACGAAGCTAAGAGTACCTACAAAGGAATGTCGATTCCACCAGGTTTGAACTCTATCCACAAATCCCTCCGTCTTCAACCACATATTTTCAAATCTGAACGAACTTTTCCCCCTTGCCATTCCCCCTGCCTCCAAAAGAATTGGACAGTGATCTGAGATAGGACGGGGTAAAATCCTTTGAATAACATCAGGGAAATGGTCCTCCCAATCTGAAGTGACCAAAGTTCTATCAATCCTAGACATCGTTAGTTGATCAGAATCACTTGACCACGTATAGCTACCTCCTTCCAAAGGCAAATCAACCAAGTTAAGATCCTCAACAAATTCAGAGAATTTTTCCATAGCCAAGGTCAAACAGGTCTCGCCCCTACGCTTGCTAGGAAAGCAAACAATATTAAAGTCCCCAAAACAACACCACAGAATCCACCAATACTGCTGAATACCCACTAGCTCATCCCACATGTAGCCCCTCTCGTCATTCTCATTTGGGCCATAAACGCCTGAGCAAGCCCAAATAAACCCGTCCCCCACCCCTTGCCACTTTACCGACACCGAGAAAGTACCAACCATAACCTCCACCTTATCCAAAACCCTTTTATCCCACATAAGCAAAATACCACCAGCAGTCCGATCAGCCTCCAAAACAGCCCAATCCACATATGGACAGCTCCACAAACTACAAACCAGCTGTCTATTCATGCTAGCAATTTTTGTCTCTTGTAAACAAAAAACATCACACTTCCATTCCCGCAACAAATTTTTCACCACAAGACGTTTTCGAGGATCATTTAAACCTCTAACATTCCATGAAATCATTTTTATCTTCATAAACACAAAAATACCCCAACTACAAATAACAACATAAAACCACCCTCTATCTCCTGTCATAATTCACCGAAGAGATCAAGTTTTGCAGCTCTCTACGTCCCTTGTTTTTTGACTTAGCCACCTTTTTGCTACCCGTTGCTTTCCTATGTAACACATTGGCTGCCTCCATCACTGATACAAGCCTCTGTAAGAGAGCAATGCACAACTTCTCATGTCGAGTCATTGACAACCCAACCAATTTACTGAAACCAGGAATTCTGTGTTTCACCCACCCAAAAATATCTAACTTAGTCTCAATACTTAATACCTCATTGACCTCTTCCAACTCTGCCAAATCTGTTGACGCACTCGGAGCAATGACTTGCAGAGGAAAACCAACTGACAAATCTATTTCACCACCCACAGAAAAATCAACTGCTTCCTCCACATGCATGGCCTCCCTAGGAAGGCAAAAGAGTTCCTTACTATAGGAGGAATTAACTTCCTGACCTAAAACCCCCAAACCCAGTGATCCAGTTCTCACTAACTCCTGAAAGAGATCGGGAAAAGAAGGTCCAAATGATCGCGGCACTAATTTGAGAGTCACCGTCCTCATATCTTCAGAAATCAACCCACCCGATGACAAATTAGAGCTCAAAATACTGTTACGGTCAAAGGCAAGCCTAAAGACCATCAATGGAGGAGACCCGGTACACCCCGACACATCTACTGGCAAAGCACAACACTGCATCACCCCAACCAGCGAAACCACCTGAAGCCTGGTACTGCACTCCTCCTGTAATGAAAAAACAGGGCTCATCGGAGGCTCCGGAAGCACCGAGAAGCTCGAACCACCCATCTCGGCCTGAACCCATACCGCCGGTGTCCTCACCGGACCTCCGGCCAACTGTGTTGGCATCTCGGAGCACATCGTACTCACCCACGGACTTTCCCAGTCCTTCTCGTGAGTATCGGCTGAGAATATATGCTCACCACAAAGCACAAAGTTGTTGGGCTCTAAAACTACCCAGTGAGAACATTCCCTAAGCTCTAAAGTTGTTGGGCTTGTGAGATTTGGGCCAAGAGTTGACTTACTAACTGGCAGTTGGGCTGCCAGCTTGTTAAGGCCCAAACCGAGCTTGCCCTTCACACTTAAGCCCACACTTAAGCCCACAGATTGCCTTTTATTACTTTCCCTTGAAGCCCACTCATTATCAGAGCCCACCGCAGAAAGCTGTGAACTCCTTGAGGGGCCCACCACTTGTTCCTTCTGACTAACCCCCTTGGATTGCCACAGTCCACCTTTATACTTTGTGTGAACCCGTGACCCTCTTGGAGTACTCACCACCTGCTCCCTCTGATTTCTTTTCACCCAAATAAGACTCCTCAAATCACCTTTATAAGAACTCCATACCACTCTCCTTTTTCCTACCTCATTCACCTCTATAGTCAAGCCTACTTCTGCCAAGTCAAGATTCCTCAAATCACGTTTCTTTCCATAACCATGTACACTCCCATTTGACCTGAATTTCAATGGAGATCTCTTGTAAATTCCTACCGGATTTTGCTCACCTAACTTTGTCTCCACATTAATGCCCTGCTCCCTCCTATCCCCTCCTTCCACCACCTTCATATCAGACTTGCCCACCAGAAAATCCCCCATCTTGGCACCTGACCATCTCTGATTCATCACCAATTGTGTCATCTTCCCCTTGTCTGTTGTACCTGATTGCTTTCGTTGCTTTCTATCCTCTATTTTTCCCTGATAACCTTGCATAGTTTCAGCAAAAGTTCTATTGTTTTGAACCTCTGAATAATGCCTATGCACTTGAGGGACAAATTTTGGATGACCAGTTCCACCCATCGCAAATTGGGAAGGATATAATATCTTCCTAAGTTCAAGCCCAAAAACCCTCCAACCACATTTCTCTTTGCCTTCAGGGATAATAATCGACCTCCTAGACCCGCCAACTTTAAGTTCAGTCAAAAGCAAGAACTGACTAGAAAAATTGGTGCTCCGTTGGAGAGTATAAGCAGTGTCACCGTCTCTAAATGTAAAAAACTGTTTGAAGTTTGCCCCAACAACAATGTGTTCAATATTATTTATCAGCCATTGTGCTACAAACTTGCCCATGAAGACTGATCTCATAAACTATTTGCCCCTCTCAAAAATACGTAGCAAGAAATAACGTCCCCCTTCCTCTACATCTAATTGAAAAAACTTGGATTCAATGAAGAATTTGCAAACTCCCCCCATGACTGATCAGAACAACATACAAGAAAATGCTTCTTTGAAAATGCAATAAGAAATAACTTATTTTCTTTTTCTTTCTTCAAAATTCTTGCAACATTTAAAAGCGAAAAAGTAATTAACATCACGATATGATGACCCAGGGAAACCAATGAAACTAGCCGCTTCAAGGTAAATCTACTACAAGAGAATTGAAGTTTTTACAATCAAATTTAACTCTAAATCTATTACTACCTCATGTAATAACTTACTGACACGACCACGTGCAAGTTTCGAATCCACGAACTCTTTCTCTTCTTGGATTTACACCAACACAAGCAGCCTTGCTTGTAACTTTGAGATACCACTCAAAGGTTTCAGATCATCTTCAATAATGATCTTGATGTAGCAACTATGTTCTATTAACGCTTGATTGTAGTTCTAGTTCCGGTAGATTCTTGCGTAGTTAGAAGGTACAAAACCTCTCAGATCTCACAAAGAGTAACACACAAGTCTTCCAAAAGTATTCAAAACATAGTTAAGGTTTCCCTTTTATATGTGGAGAAGTTAGAATGAAACCCTAAACGTTTTAGCGGGCTTAGGCCTGTTTTAAAAATTCTTTAGAATTCTATTCCTGCGATTTTCGATCAGTCAAATCTAATTCTCGATCAATTGAGCTTTTCAGAACCACACTTCTTTTTTCTGCAATCAGCTGGAGTTAAACCTTGAAACAAATACTTTTAAGTATTGCCTAACACCTAGACTAGACATATTTTGTTCTCAGTTTGCCAACACAATAAAAATATGATTCTAAACATTTACACCTAAATCTTTAGAACCTAACAATATTATTTTTGGTCTTTTCAATCTTTTTCGATTTCCTCAACTTAGTAAAATTATTATTTCTTACCAGTGTGTTAATCACTCTCACTCACAATCCAATATAAATTCTAACATTGTATTAGAGGTATGTCAACAATTTTAACACGATACCAGAGCCAGCCTCCTTTTCAGGTTCTTCAAAGGTAACTAAGTCTAACATGTGCCACCATGAATTTGTCTTCGATCAGCTAATATATTTAGTTTCCCACGATGGTATCCTCAATCGATATCTTTCCTCAAACAATGCCACTCTCCACCAGTCTTTGGTGTTGTTGTCATCTGACCATCATTCAATGCTTACAACCACCATCACCAATGTTTATCTTGCACAGGGCATATTTAAACTTATTTGATCTAGATGCAGCTATCCTTTTGGCTGAACTAATCATCTTTTGGCTTCCATCTGTCACTGATCATTGGCGTTTGCAACTGCAACGGTTGTGTCATGTGTTCCACTCTACATTATAAGCAGTCCATTCTATATGTATTCAATCTAATCCTCCATCATCATACTTTCTTTCACAATTTCACATTCAAACTCAATGTCTTCAAGCTTCCAGCTTGAATTTGAGGGGTGATGTTAGAGATACTAAGGTTCAAGCCCATTGTAACTAGTTCATATTCAATGTATTAGAACCTACTTATAGTGTGAGTGAAGTAATTCTACTATGCATACCATTCAATGGGCTCATTGAAATACACAATTCAAGATTGTGTAACCACTGATCAAGACACGTAGCCATCAAGCCGAACCATACTAATTTCTATTTGCTTTCCTTTTATTTTGCTCTCTCTTCTGTTTCTTTGTCTCACTCTCACAATCCTAATATGAATTCTAATATTGTATCAAGGCTATGTCCTAACCAGCCCCCTACCTACTTACCCCCACCCAAAAAAACATTGTCCATATAAAAACTGAAAATTAGCCTACCTTCTTTGTCCCTATAAGAAATGCTCTCTCTTTATGTCTAAGAGTTCGAAAATATATAAGAACAGAATGGAAATGAAAAGAATATATAGATTACTGATGCCAAGCTACTATTGGTAGAGTTTCCAATCCTAACCATGGTGCACGTATAATTAATATATATATACACACATATAAGAAATGCTCTCTTTTTATGTCTAAGAGTTCAAAAATATATAAGAATGGAATGGAAGTGAAAAGAATATATGGATTCCCGATGCCGCGCTACTATTGGTAGAGTTTCCAATCCTAACCATGGTACACATATAATATATATATATATATATATATATATATATATTGGTGTTGGGGGTGGGGGGGGGGGGGAGATTGTGGTTGTTTGATAGTTTATGTAAGAATTTCGACCCTTGGAAAACACAATATGCTTAACGTAATTGATTAGCCAAGTAATTACTTAGTTTAATTATGCAAGTCTTAGGTTAAAAAATAATCAATTATATCATGCATAGTGGAAAAGTAAATAACACAATGACACGATAACCCAGGAAAACCAATGAAACAAACTAGTGTCAAGGTAAAAAATAAATAAATAAAAAACCTAGTAGGAATTATCCCAAGAGAACAATCCACTATATCAAATTGAGATTTACAGTCAAGAATACCAATTCGTAATAAATCTAACACAGTTACCAAACTGGGCTCTGAACTCCTCAGACTTCTTTGATTTGGATCTACTTTCACATGAACCTTCAGTTAGCTGAAGGCTTGGCTACAACTTTACTCCACTGATACTAGCAACATGAATTTGATCTCCGGTAGGTGCTTGATAGAGTGAAAGGTACAAAATCTCACAAGTGTAACTCTTAAGACTTTGAAAATGTATATTTAGGTTTTCCTTTTATACCTAGCAGTGTTGGACTCAAACCTAATCATTTCGCGGGCTATTGGGCTTTATTTAAAATGCTGCAAATTTGCAGTTCAATCGATCAAGCTTGACAAATTTTAAATTCTTCTTTCTACAACTTGTATATTCTTAACTTGTATCAACTTAAGCAATGTCTAAAACACTTCAAGGACTCTAATCCTAGACAAGTTTTTGTTCTTGATTTGCCAACATTCAACATATTTAGAACCTAAATATTAATGACTAAATATTTAGAATCTAACCATTTATAAAAGAAGTTAAGGAAAATAATCAAAATAAATGTATAATTTTGTGGATGGACAAAGTTCGGCTCAAACCAAACTCGGGCTAAGGCCCACTAACCTTTAGCCCAATCCACATGTACAAAGTCTGAACTAGGCCATCACATGAGTGACCAAGTTACAATAATAGGATCTGAATAAACCCCACCTACTTCCCGAGGAGTGGAAATAATGTTGATGAGAAATAGTGCCTTGGGAGAGTCCTCCATCCGAGCACAGGCCTCAATGCTGGGTTCAAATTACTAGGAAATCATTACAATCACGGAGTCAAGGGGACTCACCCACTTGATGTGAGATTAGACATGATAGAATAATAACCTAGACTTAAAGGGCCACCCAGATCCTGCAAATGGCAGGGCCCACACACAGGTGGAATATTCTCATCACTACCAATCCATTAACAAAAGAGTATATAAGGGGAGAAGCTCGTAGGAGAAAGGTGTTGGGAAATTTATATCCCGGTTAATAGAATTAACAAGTTTTAAACCCAAGTTGTTAATTAGATTTATTAAGAATAAAACTTGTTAAAACAAACAAACATCAATATCATGTCAAAATAATGCAGTGAAGAAATAAATAAGACAAGATATGATGACCCAGGAAAACCAACGAAATAAACTAGTTTCACAGTAAAAAACCTAGGGGGAAACTTTCCCGAAAAGCAATTCGCTATAGTAAAGAGAAGTTTCAAATCTAGTACAAAACTTTTGTCCCTAGACTCTACAATCCCCGTAAATGAACTTACAGCAGAAACTTTTTACCGTTTCAAAACCTCTGAACTTTTCAATATATGAACGCAATCCTTTTGATGCATGGATCTCAATACGTGACTAACTCCTTTGCACGAATTTCAATACGTGACTCACTCACCAACTTGAGGAAGAAGAATGTTGACTGCAAAGTTCTTTACTTCATTAACAATGAAGATTAAGAAGTACTTGGTTACAAAACCCTAAGGTGCAAAGACGCAGTAGCTTTTTTCAGAGAGAATAAGGCATCAGTCACCTTTTGCATATGTTCTCCTCGTATGCTCTTATGTGACGGCCTCTAAAATAAGCCTTATATAGGTTTAGAGTTGTGAGAAAAGAAACCTTACACAAAATACATAAACATAGGCCGAAAATTAGATTTGAAAATCTAAATTCCTGTAACCTCGATAGATACCTCGATAGATAGTATCTGTCGAGCCTCATTAAACCTTAATAGATACCTCAATAGCTATCTGTTGAGCAGCTGTCGAGTTTTAATGAATCAGCACTTCTTCACTTGTTTCTTGGACAAACTTGCATAGTTTCAATACTAGACTTGAACTCTTATTCTTTAAAGTATTAAACACATCCTAGATCTACCCAAATACAAGTAAAGTACGTTTTGTCAAAGGATTAGCCAATTACATAAAATAGTGACATATGTTCCTAACAAGTGAATCACATATGTCCTAACAAAAGGGTAGGAACATTTTTTCCTGGAGAGAGAAACATGAGTGAACAAGAGAAAGCCACGTGATATTTTGTAAACTATACTTAAAGTATCACACAAATTACTTGGAGGTTCAGGCCTAACAGTCCCCACATAGTCGTGGGCCGTACGACCACAAATTTTACTTTGTGATGATTGCTTGTTATGAGCCTTCAACCAAAAAAGTTCATTATGCTTGTCAGGAAATATATGATTGATCCTTCTGCTACTGCTCCTTATTGATACAATATCTCTGAAACTATTTAAATAATGAAATAAAAACTTTTGGAGAGAACTACGTTGCAATTTCTGTGTGTGTTAAAGTATAGTTTGATTGGTTAGCTCTTGGCCCTTACCACCAAAGGAAAGGAATGTGGTAAAACATTATAGTACCGATTTCTTGGCATTGTTGAATACTTGAATACTACAAAAATTATTAATTGAATGTAATGAATAAAAATGAACGAGTCTGTTAATTCTTTTCTTTATTCAACTAATTAAAATGCTTGAGATTAGGGTCTTAGGTTCTCTCTCTCACATAATAAGTACTATGTCTAAGCATCATATCAGGATACGTTACATTTACTTTTACACGAATATATGCCAGTTAATGGCAAAAGTTAGGATATGATTTTGCCAAGAGTTGCATGTATAGCTCAATAATATTGTTTAGTCTCACCTCCATACTCTTGGCATAGTGGTCAATCCACAAGTATAAATTTTTGTAGAGTGTTGGAGATAAGAGTCGAGGTTCAAGTTTTCAAAAGAAAGTTTCACATACATATACACTTAAATTATGTTAACGTCAAAATCTATCTGAGAGCAATATATATATATATATATATAATTGTCTAGACTCACATTGAGAGAACCTAAGTTTAAGTCTCTACTTCCCTGCTTGTTATAAGGACAAAAGAAAAGATTTGGATATTATTTTGAAGATTATTTTGACAAATCTAAATGTATATATCTCATCATTCTGAATAAAAGATAATAAATTCTCAGGAAAAAAATAATAATAATAATAACAACTATGGCTTTATAGGCTTTAGATTTTTTTTAGAATTAAATATTTACAAACGCTCCCCCACCCCCACTTTCTAATTAATGTTTTTACTAGTGCTGTAATCTGGTAAATTCTGTCTCCTGTCTTACTGTTAGGGTTTTTGCCTTAGCTACAGGTTAAAAGGTGTTTTTTTTTTTTCATTTATCTTAGTTTGTATGTAATCCATTTAGCTTTTTTCTTTCTTTTTTTACAAATCTATAATATATATATATATATATATATAAAATTTTAAACTTTATTCCAGATTTAAACCGTTCATTAAATAGTAGAATATATTATTTCATATATAAGCATAAACACAATCATAATAAACATCTAATGCTCGAATATATGATGGTAAATAAAATCATAATCAATATAAAAACCTATTAAAACTCTACTATAATTATCAAAATTCATATATAAATAAAAGATAAAAGAGAGAAAAATTATACCATTATGTTTAACTTTCTTTTCTCAAAAATAAAAATGTTAAACTTTCTCATATATTGCACAAATTATCGACTAACATATTCTAGTTGAATGACTACAAACTACTCTTCCGTAAGTAGGGCTTTAAATATGCAAAAGTAATTAATAGACCATGATGTGAAGCTCTATTTTCAGCAAGCATATAAATGATTTCATTTGAGTTTTGGCAATTAGGACTTGTGGATCAACAAGGTGTGTAATCGGTAATCCTACTCAATCCTCAAGAAGTTCAATTTTTTATTAGATTATGATGTCCATCTTAATCTAGATTAACAAAAATATTAAGGATCTTAGGTCTTTTGGAATTTAGGATTTTGTTTCAAGGTACCGTGGGAGAAGAGGAACCTTAAAAGATAGACAGACAAGTAGGCGGTGAATTGTTAACTAGCATAAACTATAGACATGCATGACGCATTGATGCATCATACAAAATTACAAATCAATCAAGAAATTGAAAAAACCAGTGAACATGTTCATCTATTCAAGAACATTGCATTTGAACCATGTTTAGGTTCCCTAATAACATTATTGGATTCGAACTTAGTACACAAATTCCATGTGATTCACGCTTTGTTCTGTTTTTTTTTTCCTTTTTTTTTTTTATCTTTTCTCTTCGCTCCTCACTACTTGAATTGCCCTTGTTTGGACTTTCCATCATTTTTTTCTTTTGATACTTGCATCTTGGTTATATTGACTCTCCTTGTGTTCTACGTGTTCTTTATAGTCCTGCACTAGCTGGCTTCTTGTCTTCACTTAGGCTTAGTCAAGTTGAAGGGGGTGACCAAAGCCTGCTCTTTAGGCTCCAAAATAAGCAAATACTGTGTTACAAACAAGAAATTAGGAAGAAAGTGTAGGGCAACTACCGTACCTTCAAAATTCAAACTCAAAACAATATACCAAATTTTAATGCCTAATGTTACATGGTATGAAAACCTTTATTTTTTCTTTGATAATTCCGTGGTTACAAAAGGGAGAGAAAATTTTAACCTTGAATACCTCAATTAGAAATATCAGAATGCACCAATTGAATTATAAAGCTCGTGACAAAAATTAAATTAATACATATATATTTACTTAAACTTCAAAACATCCATTTTGGAATCATCCAAATGCAATCTCAGTAAAGTAACAAAAAACTAAAAACATGCCTCAAAAAGAAGGATGTGTTAGAAACTTAGAAGAGAATAAAATAAACAAGAACAATAAGGCTCAACTAATCTACGAGTTGTCAAGTCATGCGGTCAAGAAGAAGAGAATATAATAATAATAATACTGAAGCAACTCTATATATTTCATCTTAAGTTATTATTAAATGATAATAAGTTATTTTCTTAGCCTCATGCTTTTATTATTCTGATCTTAATCCTTGTCTTTTTTTTTTTTTAGAGAAATCTTAATCCTTGTCTTAGTTGTCAACAAGAAACACATGTTGTATACATGAATCCTGCCCGAATAAACCAGAAGCAAAACCAAATTCATAGAATAGCAAATCCTAGCAACCAATAAACATTATCTTTCAATTAGGTTGCCTATTCTAACCTGGCTAGCTTTCTATTTGATGGTCTTATAGCCCTTTTATTCATGCCTCCACCAATATCAATACTATTTGAGCTATAAAGGCTACTTTTAGTTCGGTGAAACAAACTATGCCTGCTTTCTTGTTATTGAAATGAGTCAGATCCTAGCTTAACACAACTCCATTCGAGCATTTATACCTACTTTCAAAAAGCAAATGTCAGTTAGTCCACGTTAGATCTTACTCTATGCCACTTAGCTTCCTTCTCATGTTACCATCTTTCCCAAGGATTATATTTCTTAAGACCTTTTTTCCTTTGTTGTGGAGGTAGAGGTGTGGGGAGTTAGTATGCTTTTATGAGAGCACTTTCCTCAACCTTTCTACTTGTGGCAGTTTTATTAAATTGACTTATCTTTATTTAAATTTAGTCTTATGCATTCTGTTCATTTTAACAGACTCTACATGCTTAAAGGCTTCATGATGTTTAAACTTAGACATATCCTTTTGTGACAGCATGGAGACTATTCTTGAACGATATGAAAGATATTCATTTGCAGAACGACAGCTTGTCGCCACTGATTCTGAAACACAGGTATCAACTGATTATGCTAAATGTCACCTAAACATGACCTATCTTGTGTTCCATGCATCCTCGCTATGGATATTTACAAAGATACACCCTGCTACCTAAATCTATAGACTATGAGTAATTGCACTGAGTTGTTGGTGGAGTTCATGTATGGTATGAGCATGGTGGTTTGTAGTTTTCTTGAGGGTAGCATTGAATTCATGACTTTAACAAAAAAATAAAAAAAATAAACCTTTTAGTTTCACAATTAACAAATTAACCCTAAAGTTCAAAAAATTAAAAATTAAATCTCAAACCATTTTAGTGGAACGGTATTGTGTTTGAAGTTTAATATAGCCTGATGGTTTACTTTCTGACTTTACAATATTTCAAGGTTTAATTTGTTTTTTTTTTTTTTTTGAAATTATAAATTATAATTTGATATTCTTGAAAATGCACTTTTTTTTTCACTCCTAAATTATAGGGTTTAAAATATAACTATCCCAAAAATAAAAAAAAAAATTATAGCTTTAGCATTGGATTAGAAATATTGTGGCATCCTTTGTTTATGAGCTCAGCTGTTCTACCACACAAGTGCATTCACTCATGAAAGGTTTCTCCTTGGTCCTTCAGAAACCTTCTTGGGGAAGATTTGGGCCCATTAAACACAAATGACCGTGAGAGGCTTGAGTGGCAAGTGGACTCATCCTTAAAACAAGTCAGGTCCACTAAGGTAATTAAATTTATATTAATGCATTGCATAAGCATGTTTTACTGCTTGACACATTTTATATTTAGTAATATGAAGAAATTGAGTAAATTTTAAAATTTTCTTCTTGGGAAATTAAAATTTACCCTATGTTGTTTAGTTTTATTAATATTATTTTTTAATAAAGAGTTTTGTAGCTCAATTAGTACTTTTTAATTTTTTCAACAAAAACGTGGTAATTATTGAAATATATAATAAAAAAATAATAAAAATTAACAAAGCGTTTTAACATAATTTAGTTCAACTCTTTTAAATTGTTGTCCAAATCCTATGGGGGATCAATGTAATGTAATTATGTAAAAGTTAAAAGATTTTGTGGAACAAAGTCGTGATAAGGCAAAACCACAAGGGATAATTTGTAATTGAAGGTTTGTCCCCAAAAATACAAAATCTGTTATTTTAGCTGAATCTAATGATTTTATTTTAAGGAAAAAGTTTAGTTACAAAATTAGTTGTAGCTTAAGGTTACAAACTTACTCAATAAAATAAATACTACAACATATTTTAAAAATCTAACCGTTGAATTGCATGTTCTTTACACCCTTAATACACATGTTAAATTTTGTGTCAATCAGATATCATTTACTATATGATTTATAAGTTTATATTTTGTGCATAATTTTAAATTACAAAAACTTGCAATTTAAAAAATTTATTGATGACATAGCTATTGATCTTTAATTTTCTTGAAATTTTGCAAGTATGGAGGATATAACAAGAAGATGTAATCCAATGGTGGAATTGTCAAAATTCACCTCCAATAAAAAGATATTAAGAAAGTTTGTAGCCTAAAGCTACAATTAATTTTGTAGCTAAACTTTGTCCTTATTTTAATTTAAATGACTTTTTTTTTTTCTTTGGTTCCTTGACACATTTATATATCTTTTTGAGAAATTTACGAACAATAGAAAGACATAAGTATATTTCGTGAGGAAATATATTGTTTGGGATTATATTGATACAAAATTTGCTCACACAAAAGTAATGCACAAAATAATACGTATCCGTCAGCCGTTGATGTTGTATACAATTTTGAAAAAATAAGATGTGACAATTTGATGTGATCATTTTAACAATGTAGATTGATTTTGTGAGTTTTTATTTTATTTATATTTTTAAGCATAAATGCATAATCCTATATTTTGTGTTGGTAAGTATACATGCGTATGTAATATATTTTAACTTTTAAGGATCTAATTGGTGTCATGTTTCACTCAAATTCTTTTTTTGAAAGTTGGTGAATTCACAAAGAACTCTTTGCTTTTTATTTCTTTCTTTCACTCATGATTTGAGTAGATGGGTTCATGGTTATATAAATATTTATACCATGAAAATCTAATTTTAATTATATTTAAATATAACTTTCATAAACTCCACACATATACTCCATACTCATTTAATGCATAAGGCTCTTGCTCTTCATAAACTTAGTTTAATTTTAAAAACAATAATAATAAAAACAAAAAAATTTAACTTTTAATGTCTTCCTTTAAAATCATTCTGATCATTCCTAACAATGCCTAGAATTTATAATAGGTGTCATATATTAGTGGATTGGTGAGTAAGTATGGAATTTGATCATGACTTCATAATCTCAAGTTCAACATGTTTTCAGGCAATAGATTCTCAAGTAATGGAAAACTTGATGTGCTTATTTCTATAATGGAAAACTGATTCTTTGTCAGACCTATTGTTGATTTGTTAGGAACTTCTCTCTTTATCATATTTCCATGTGAATGTAGTATCGCCCATGTATAACGCAAACCCTGTTCTATTTTTGTCATCCATTAATTCTCCAACTCAATTGCTATCACTCTATAACCTACACACTTGAATCTTTTAGAGGATGAATAAAAATTATAAAACAATCCAAAATCAAGTGACCTTTCACATGGTAAAAAATTCTATTGGCAATCTTCAAATGAGACAAGGTAGGCAATTTTATATAACAACTAACAAGTCGAACACCAAAAAGGCTTGAGAATTACAATCAAACTCTTAAAAAATATTGAAATTTCTTTCTCTCCATTATCATCTTTGATAATTTAACACCACATTTCACAGGTATTTACTGGCTAGTAATCTAAAATTTCAAATTTATTAGGGATCTCTTTATAAAAACCTTCTTGAGAAAATAAAAATCTCAATCTCATTCTCCATTTGCTATACCTCAATGCCAAGATAGTAGGCCACAGTTCAATATCAAACATTTCAAATTTACGAGCCATTCCTTTCTTCAAAGATACTTGGATAGTTACCTATAAGAATTAAATCATCCATAAACAAAAAAAAAAAAAAAAAAAAAAGGGTCAAGATATATCTCAATTTTCATGCACTTTAGAATAAAGTGTGTTCATGTGGACAGCAAGTCCAAAAGACTCTTCTTTAGAAAGATCCCTACATTATCAAATTAAAAATAAAAAATAAAAAACTGTCTTCCAGTGGACATTTGGAGAATCTATTCTTGTGAAAGTATCTATCAACTCCATTGTTTCAAGTATTTAATGCCTCTACAACCTCTTTAAAAGTCATGCTTAATAGGCTATCTATTAGGGTTACAAAAAATATCTCATAAGATCAAATACTAAATCTGCAATCCTTAATCAATCCAGGATGTATCGAGAATTTGTCAAGATTATATCTTGATCAATTGAGCATGTGTCATTCTCTTCAATAGATCTTGAGTCTTCGACTTAGACTCACAAATACTCATCAAAGGCTCAACAATACTATAACCTTTTTGTCATTTGTTGCGAATGTCTAATTTATTGGACCTAATACGCATCTTTATTAATACATTGTCATTAGATTATTGAGCATATATTAAAACGTTTGACTAAAAGGTGATCATGTAATCATATATATGGATCTTACAAAAATCCATGGGAGGTTTCTAAAATTTTTTAATTTGATTTGATCGAATAACATATGGAAATTGGATTGATATATGCCTATTTCACCGTATGCTGTCTGGTCAAACAACAAAGACTTTGTCTTCTTTATTTTCCTGGAAAAAAAAAGTTTTTTTATTTTTTATTTTTTTATATGTGATATATAAGTTATCTTTTATGTTTATATATGTATATACAAATAAATTTTGGCTACAAAATTGGTTATAACCTAAAATTACAATCTTACCCAATATTTTTTTATTGGAGGTGAACTTTGACAAATCTACGATTGGATTACATTTTCTTCTTATATTCTTTATACTTGCAAAATTTCTAGAAAATTATAGATTAATAGCTATGTCATTAATAAATTTATTAAATTACAAGTTTTTGTAGTTTAAAATTATGCATAAAATATAAACTTATAGAACATATAGTGAATAGTATCTAATTGATACAAAATTTGACATGTGTATTAAGAGCATAAAGAATATGCAATCTTACAGTTAGATTTTCAAAATATATAGTAATATTAATGATATTGAGTAAAGTTGTAGTTTAAGACTATTACCAATTTTGTAGCTAAATTTTGTCCTCCATATATTATTTTACATACGTAGACAAATAGATGGCTTTGTCTATAAAATCAAATCCTGTTATGGTTTCTAAAAAATTTAACAAGTTGAAATTCCGGTTTCATGTGAGGAGAGCTTACTCTAAATGTCTCAATCTACTTTGCAGACACAATATATGCAGGACCAGCTTTCTGATCTTCAAAATAAGGTATGCACATACGGCATGATAATGACGGTAATTCTATTTTATTTGCCCTTAATGTCAACAATCTACTGTTTAAGTACAGGAACACTTATTAGTGGAAGCAAACAGGGCTTTGACAATAAAGGTAATAATGTCTGTGCTGATTATCATTTACATAAATGGTTGGGCGTTGTTCACTACTATGTGGAAGTACCACTCTCTGCATGGTCTGCTACTTTGCTCTTTTCACGTTCTTGTCTTTGCAGAACTTTTAGCACAAGCCAGTTGAAAGTTGACTCTTGATTAATTACCTAAGACACTGAAGCCCCTGCACATCAGTTTCATTCACTGCCTTTTTTTTCCGCACACCCTTCATGAGTATACATTCAAGTCTCAATCTTGGGCAAAAATTGCTAACTGGGTTTCTTAATATAGAGGCAAATCAATGCTCCTTTGTTTCAATTCTCTATAAAAGTTTCCATCTGATATTTCTTTGGGAAAAAATCAAAATACTGAAAGATTGAAATTTTGAGAAAACCATGGCAGTGGTATACTTAAATGGTGGGATGGCAACTACTCCTATTATCCAAGACTGATATATTTTACGTCCATTGTCTCTTTTCCACCTACGACACAAAAATTGTCCATGGCTAATATGATTGTTATTTGTTAACCACTCACATATGTTTTCAAATTTGCTTTCTTGCAGCTGGATGAAATTAGTTCAAGAAATAACCTTAGACAATCATGGGAAGGCGGTGAGCAAAGTATGTCATACGGTCCTCAGAATGCTCAATCTCAGAGGTTTTTCCAGCCTTTAGATTGCAATCCCACATTGCAAATAGGGTAAGCATCCAAACCATATTTAATTAGTTTCAATACTCAAACCATTGTGACTATCTAACTTCTTGTGTCTTTAATTCCTTTTTTGGGACACAGGTATAATGCATCTGGTTCCGACCAGCAGTTAAGTGGCACAACTCATGCTCAACAAGTCAATGGGTTCATCCCTGGTTGGATGCTTTGAGCCATTTGCCAAGCACGTACGTAGCTAAATGCTTCTTGTTGGTGGCGATATCTAAATGATTTCATGAGCATTTATAGCTTATATTGTCATAAAAGCAGCAGTGACTGACTTTCATAGCACTATGGAACTTTTAGCCACATGCATTAAAGCATATAGGGAGTTTATAATTAATGTGTTGAAAACCCTTAAGGGAGATATTTATTATACTTTTAAGATAACATAAGGTTGTGGTTTCACCTACCTCTTGATGATATTCACAGTTCTCTTCAAATATTGTGTTGAAATTGAAAATTTGAAATACCATAACATTGAAGTTGCTCAAAATTTTCAGACTTGCAAATGCTCGCTGCACTTATGGGCCTCCCAACCACTCATTCATAAAGATGCTTGCACTTTGTGATTCCAACAACATATATTTTTCCATAATTTATTTTTATGGCAAAAAATGATTTGTTTTTCTCCATAGATACTTGTCCATAGGCTGCCCAGGTCTTTCATATGCAGCTCAGTTGTCAGGATTCTTGCATATATGAGCTGATTGGATTCTCATCCCTTACACATCACCTCCAATTCTACAGAACACCTTTTGCCTTGTAGAGCACTGAAGTTCAAAAATTCTCTTTATGGGACTGTTCCTCACACAAGTATAATGATCTGCCCATGATATCATGTGCAGATCATCAATTTTGTGGGGAACTACTAGTCCCATATTTCACTATACTGGGCTTTCACATGAACCATTGGCCATTAGGCTGCTGCTTCTTAGGTTACAGCTTAAAGGGTAGATTGATTCGTCTAATATATACTTCATTTTGGACGCTTAAGTTTGGCATTTGTTGGCCTCAATTTGCGACATGACCCCGTGATCTCATGAGCTTCTTGTCCATTTAAGCCATTATCTGAATCTCCCAATGGGCCTCCCATAAGTCATATCATATCTAGATTCAATCGCCAGCCCAACCCGTCCCCTGATTACCCCAACTTCAAAATGAATTCTCTATTTCTCTATGCCAGCCTTTCAAAAAAAAAAAAAAAAATTCAACTGAAAGAGTGAGAGACAACTGAAAGGAGAGAGAAGAGTAGAACTGCTACATAACTAATGCTAAAAATATTTGGTATTTGACATATTCAATGGAGAGCATTTTTTTTTTTTTTTTGGGTGCTAAATGCTAAATGTGTTGAATTTAGGACGTACATCCAATATTAGTGCTCTTCCCCAGTACTAATGCTCTTTGCACTCCAATATTGCTAATGCACTAATTGATTGACTAATTGAAACTCTCAAAGTTTAGGCACTTTTACTTTCAACTTTAAACAGGTGGGGTCAATTTGATTTTAGTGCAAAATTAAAGGGATGTTTTTGGGATCATATCAGATGGCCAAATTTGCAATTTCGACAACGCTCCATTAAGAAAACACCATCTTATAAAAAAAACAAAAAAACACATTAGAGCATTAGCATCAAGAAATGCTACTTTATTCTATTTTACCATCCCAAAAAGTTACTTTATTAATTATATCATCTCATTATACAATACTTCCAGCATCCCAATCTTTTATTTTCCTATTCTACTTATTAAAATAATATATCTACACAATAAAATAATAATTCCCCCAATCACCATCATTTATTCTTTCTTTCTCCCAATCACCATCACAATAAAATATTAGTTTTTTTTTTAGAATTGTGCTACAGTGCAATTCTAAAGATAGAATTGCACTGTAACACTATTGCAAAAAAATTTGCAATACTTAGCAGTAGCATTTCCTGATGCAATACATTTTGGGGCTTGAAATGCCAAATATCCCTTACATTTGGCATTAGCATTCCTCAGTGCTAATGCTCTTAGAGCATTAGCATTGAAAAATGCTAATGCTATTCTATTTTACCATTCCAAAACCTCACTTTATCATTATACCATCCAATTTTACAATACCTCCTACATCCCAAAACTCTATTTTTATTAAAATATTATTTTTTAATCTTTCTTTACTATTTCTTTATAACTGTTATTTTTTTTTCAGACTCATGTTTCCTGCGCTTTCCAACAGTTTTTTTTTTTTTTCCTTTCCTTCTCCCTCAACCTCTAGCAACACACAAGCCGTCAACAACCACAGCCACGGCACCTCAACCCATCAACACCTCAACCCATCAACAACCACCGGAGCAAACCCATCAACAACAATCGCCGATTTGAAACCCACCGGAGCAAACCCACCAGCATCAGAGAATTTCTCCACCTTCCCTCAACCTATACACCGCTCCTCCACTGCCCAGTCACCACCACCATGCCTCCACCACGCCCACCACGCCACCACTGCCCACTGCCCACCAAAATCCCACCGGAACAAAAACCCATATAAAAAAATAAAAAATAAAAAAAAAAAAACCCACTCCGTGACCCACGCGAACCAAAACACAGAACCCAAACCTCGCCGACCAAGCACGACATAGCAACCCACGGTCAAACACAGCAACCCACCCTCTCCGATTCAAACCTCTGTCAAACCCATCGGAGCCATCTCCAGCAACCCACACCCTCTCCGATTCAAACCTTTGTCAAACCCATCAGAGCCATCTCCAGCACACCAAGCCCGCCGATCCAAACCCACCATCAACCGATCCCAACCCACCACCATGCCCAGATCAAACCACGAACCCACCACCACCACGAGCCATCTCCAGCATACCCAACCCACCACCACGCCGATCCAAACCCACCATCTCCGGTGCAAGCCTTGAACGAGAAAGAGAGATGTGAGATGAGAGACGAAGAGATAGAGTGGGAGATGGAGAGACAGAGTGGGAGTGAGAGGGAGAGAGGACTGAAGGAGAGATGGAATAAAAAATTACTTATTTGATTTAGAATTGTGTTACAGTGCAATTCTAAAGGTAGAATTGCACTGTAGCAAGAATTGCAAAAAATTTGCAATTTTTGCCTTTAGCATTTCCTAATGCAGCAGTTTTTAAGGGTTAAAATGCTAAAAACACCTTAGATATAGTATTAGCATTCTCCAATGCTAATGCTCTTAGCACCAACTCATTATTTGACTAGTCAAACCCAAAATAAACAATCTCAATACCCAAATCTCCTTCACGCAACCATCCTCCACTTTCACTTACCAGACCAATAGCCTCTCTACTCCTCTCGTGAACTCTCTTCTCTTTCAAGAAAGAAGAATTGACAATGCTGTACAAGAAGAAAGGACGCTGCCTTGCACTTCCAATTAACCAAGTTCGTCAAGTGCGTTGAGGTCCTTCACTAGATCTTGCTCCACAAACAACACGATCCCAAAATAAACTTCCCTCACTCATTCTCTTGCGCTTAATTCATATTGCACCAAATTTCCCAAAATAGCAATATTTTAAGAAAAGAGCCCCCTAGTAAAATTATTTAATTATATAGCAAATTTTTGGAATTCAAGTTCCAACTCAAATTCGAGTTTGGCAAACTCAAGTTCCAAGCAAGTATGAGCTCCACTGCTTGACGAGCCACATGAGCTACTTGGAACTCTAGTTTGACAAACTCGAATTCCAGTTAGAACTCGAGTTCCAAAAATGTACTATATAACTAAATAACTTTATCATGATGTGTTTTTCTTAAAATTTTGCTAAAATTGTGTTATTTGGCAAATTTGGCCCATATTTTGCTCAAAAAACAACCCTTGTCATTTTGATATTGCTAACATAACTTTATAGTACTACTATCTTTTTATATGAGAAACATGTGGAGGTTGATGCAATTTTTGGCTGTGAAGTTCAAGCCCTTATATGTGTGTGCTTTTAGCTTGAATGAGTAAAAGTGGAAAAAAAGATTTGTGATTGAAGGGTGTGAAAGAGAAGAAGGGCATTTGATTGGTACGTCCAGTGAAGCGAGAGGCCAAGGAAATGAGGGAGATTTCATTTGAGGGTAAGTTCGTTTGTTTTGGATTTGAGTATTTGACACATCACATGATGAGGTGGAGTTAATGTTGATGTATTAGTTTTATTAAATGCCATTTTTTATTTTACCATTATTTTTATTAAATGACATTTTTTATTGTACCATGACAAAGATTTCATATTTAGCAATGGTAAGTGATATGGTCTCATGTTTTTTGCATTTTTTCTTTTGTTTTATAGGATAAAATACAAAAATCACCTTTAGTTTAGGTTAGCACTAGTTTGGTACTAAAAAGATTTTTAAAAACTATTCAATTTGCTCTTTATAGATAAACTACACTTAACATTGTTTGAAACTTTCTTGCTTCTCTAAGTTCTCTACTTACTTCCAACAGCTTGTCTTAACTGCATAGGTCTCATAATGATTGCATTATGGAAATTATATGTGCAACAGAGAGAATTTTTGAGTAACTAATGGTAAATAGATAGCAGGCAAAAATTTTAAAAAATAAAAATGTAGCAATAGGAGCAGGGGCATTTTCAAATGGTGAGTGACATTTGTACTTAAGAAAGTAAATTTGATATTGTTGAAGAATTTTGAAGATTTTTGATAGTATCTGACATTTGTCCAAACCTCATATATAGTTTTTGTATTTTTACCTTTTATTTTATAGACATTTGCTGCCCCCACTCACCATAAACAATGCATATAAAATATAAATACTTCTGCTTTGATAAGATAACCTATTACGGTAGTACCTATATATGGTAGCATACATAGTGACCGAGGATTTTACATATAATGGGTTGCATATTTTAATCACTAATTACAAAAACCAATTGATCATTATAAAATAAGTCAGCACCCAAAAAAAAAATCATTATGAAGTGGCCCCCTTTCCAAGTTTCCTTCCCAGGTAAAAAAAACCTTGCTATTCTTGACTCTTGAGTGTATAAAGAAAATGATATGAGAAGTATCAGAATCCCACCTAGACTAGCAATGGCCATATAAAGTAACCAAGAAATAATGGGAATCCTTTGACGCCTAGGTACCATCGGCTAAAATATTGGTAAGTTTGCGTTCATACTATTCAGAGAGAGAGAGAGAGAGAGAGGGAAATGTCTAAAATATTGTCTTCCATTTCTAATTTTGACCAATCATTTCTTTTTTTCTTTTTTTTGAGAAACATTGACCAATCATTTTTGAATTATAAAAAGTAGATACCTAATAATTCATTTATTATACCTTGGGCAACCATAGCCCACCATAAAACATTTTAATATTGTAATTATTCTTTAACTGCTTTAAAGGTTAATTTTCCCCAATAACAAAGCTTTTTTTTTTTTTGTGTGTGGGTAAATTCTTGTTTTTAATTTCCCATGTATAGAGTTCTTTATTTCCTTTAACATATGCAAGTGAATATATATAGCACAATCAAACTCAGTTGTGTTTTTATCCAAAAAAAAACTCAGTTTTATTATGTCTCATGAAGCGAAAATCACTGACTTGAATATCTCTGTCCTTTTTCCATTCTCTTGAGTACAAATAAATATTAAAAATCAATAATTAAAAAAAAAAAAAAAAACTTAAAATTTCTAGGTTCCACTACGGTCTTATAGATCATATATTTACATAAATTAGCTTTTCTTTTTTGATAACCAGAAATTAGACTTTAGCTCTACTGTACTACCTAGAGTGTGATATCTTAAAAGACTCAAAATCTATTAGATTGATCAGTGTACAAAATGTATAAAAGATTGACTTTATATGGGCAAAATTATGAGTGTTGTACAACATTCATAATTTTGCTACAACTCTAATAATTTTGCCAATATAAAGTGAATCTTTATACATTTTACACTGCATCATGTAGAAAGGGGATGCAAAAATATGTTTTGATGCTTTGTCTAAAGAGGAAGAACCTATTGACTGGTCTATTTCTTGTATTATTTGTAATGCTTTTGAATTAAATTTATCTTTCGATGATTGTGAGTTTTGCTGAATTAGGAGATCTCTAAACTCAACAGCTTATTCTGTGACTAAACTTGCTTTTGCTCTTAAAGTAGATTTCTCTTGTAATAATTGTAATTTGTCTTCTCCTTTCTTGGAAGCTTGTAGGCATGATTGTTGTACTGCCTTTGTCTTTGTTTAGCCTTAATAAAATTGAAATGGAAATTTATCAAAAAAAAGAAAATTTGTACAAATAAAAAGAGTGCAGTACAAGTAATTAAGTAAAGTATAAAGGGCCTAAAGTCTGTTGGGATTGTATTCTAACCGTCCCTATTGAACTCATATTGGGCGAAGCAAAACCAAACTTAATGGTCTGTTTGATTCGAGGGAGAGGGAGGTGGAATAAAGTATAGTAGATTTAATACAAAATTAGCTTATTTTTAGCCAATTTTACTCTACTCCCCTCCACTCCCCCTCCATCCAAACATGCCATAAGTTTGGAGACTAAATTACTAAAGTGACTAGCTAATAGAGGAGGTTTGATGAAGATATTAGCTAACTGATATTATGAGGAGATAAATCATAGTTGTAAGGTATCTTGAAGTAGATGATGATGAACAAAGTAGCATTCAATCTCAATATACTTAGCGTGCACATGGAAGTTGTCATTATCGGAACTTTGAATGGCAATTCGACTACCACAATGCATTGAAACTGCTGTAGAACAATCAGTTTCAAGATCTTTTAGAAGCCAACGCAACCAAAAGAGCTTGGTTGTAGTGTTTTCAAGTGCACGATATTTTATCTTGATATTGGAGTAATTACAACCTATTCCATCCAAACCTATTGGATTTCTTATGTAGTCTGCATCAAAGTAAGCCAACAAGATCGGCTAATGGTGACTGGAAGAAGTGAAGTCCATGAAACAAGGTGCTTTCAAATACTAAAGAATTCAGAGAATAATCGCATAGTGAGAGATTACTGGTGCAACCATGAATCGATTGACATTATGGAGTACATAAGATATATCTTAACAAATAACAGTGAAATAGACTAGAATCCAAACTAGTTGTCTATAGAGGATAGCATGTATGAACAGAGGTGGTCCAATAAACTTTTAGACCTAAGAGGATATATTTAAAAGGGGCCTTTTTTTTATTACTTAAATAATATTTAATTAGTTTTTAATAACATAATTTTTTTTATAACAAAAATCCATTTTTTTATTTTGTAATATGCTTCTTCTTCTTTTTTTGTTGAAAAAATGCTAAAGTTATAACAAATTTTACTATAAAAAACTTACAAATGATGTAACAATAAATGTGATTAATGAAACTTCAAGAATATAATAAACAAGTATATGAATGAATGATGTTAAAGAAATTATAACTTTTACAACATGAGGTTTTTATAAAGATGAATCACCAATTATAAAAAGTAATTTAAAAATGCATTTAATAGGTTGTTAACGTCCACAAATCATATTAATTATCTCATCAATTTGTAAAGTTTTTGAAATAAAATTTATAGTATTTTCCTATTTGAATTATTTCTTATAAATAGTAACACATATTTATAAACCCTATGTACTTAAAGTTGTATTATCTCGAATATTACTCAATTTTTTGAAACTTCTTAAAAGTAGATGATAAATTATAAAACTAATTTTTTTTTTCTATATTTCAAAAAAAAAAAATCAATTTTTGCCCTAAAATTTGAGAGCCTTCTCTAGTAGGGGGCCGTAGGCCTAGCCCTACGGCCGGCCCTGTGTATAAATTATATAAATGACTGTCTTTAATCTTTGCAGAATTGAGTTCTATACAAATAATAAGATTGCACTACGAATGACGGAATAAGCGAAGTATAATGGGTCTGAAGCCCCGTTGAACTTGTACTCTTAATTAACAAATAAAATTACCCAAAAAACAATATCAAGACTCTAGTTAATGGATATTAGTATAAGCAAGCTGCATACGTGGCAAAGGGTTAATTTCCTTTGTAGTAATTAACCAATTATGGATCTACAACACGGGTCATATTGACTATTCCCACCCCTGTTTAATCTTGCAAAATAATTTTGCGATAACCTTTTGTCCTCCACTCTAATTCCTTTTTAGTGAAGTTTCTTTCTAGCATAACTAGGGAACTTATTATGTACCATACGGCTATAAGGCTATTCCTCTAGCAGGAGCAGCTAATGGGATTTAAAAGTATGATTTGACACAACAGAGACTAATGGTTCATTCACCCAAAAAGTGCCTCAGTGAAGGTGGTAGCTAGCTAGCTACAATGTTTGGGTGTAGGTTTTTTTTTAGAGTCACGGGGAAGGCAGAAGAGTTTGGCTTTTCCTCGCAAATCCAAATCAATTATTTATCATTATTAATAGTGGCGTTAAAAAACTATATTGTTATTTTTAGCATTTTTAATTACAAAATTGAGGTTATATTAATGGAATCAAAACTAAATAATTTGACTTCTCAGCTATGTGCACTAATTTTTAATTGTGCACTGTATCATTATTCGACTTCTCTCTTTTTACTTTCTTTTTTCTTTCTTTTTCTCTCTCAGGTCTTCTCTCATTCTTTTCAACTTCTCTTTTTCTCTCCAGCGCTACCCTTATCTCCCTCTCAATTGAGTCAAGTCTTTCTTCTCTTCGTGGTGTCACCTAGGTTCATTGAGATCACTAGTGTAGGTTCGTGGTGGTGGGTCGAGTTTCTCTAGATTTGTGTGGTTAGGTGGTTTGGACCGGTGGTTTTAATGGTGTTGTGGGTTGTTGCTAGGATCGGTGGCTCGATGGTGGTGGTGGTGGTGGTTGTTGTTTTTTTTTTTTTTTTTTTTTTTTTTTTTTTTTTTTTTTAAATCGAAGTTGTGGAGGTGGATTTTTGGGTTTTCCGTGATTTTTGGGTGTTTATTTTAGGATTTTTGGGTGTTTATTTTTGGGTCTGCCTTGATTTGTGATGGTTGTGGGTTGTGATTTGTGGTGGTAGTGGTTGTAGTGGGGATAGATGTGACCAGTGGTGGTGTAGGTGTGTTGTTTTTCACAAACAGGGAGAGGAAGAGAGAGAAAGGGGGGAAGAATAAAAAGTAATATTTAAATGAAGTAGCTAAAAAATAGAACCATTGATGTTTGATGTGTTATGAAATGGTAAGTTAAAATCGATAAAGTTGCTTTTTTTGGAGCCAAAAAGATAAAAATTTGCCTCCACCAATGTAGATGCTCTATAGTCTTCTTATATATTTATATCCCCCAACTATTTTACCCAGAATCTTTAATTTGTGCCAACATATGTATTACACAATGAAGCACTGGGGCCAAAATGGTCAAGTACCATTGTTTGGCAAAATATATATGGATATACCACTATTTGCGAAATAATTAGGGATCAACCACTTTTTTTAAAACTTGAGTTTGTGAAACTCGAGTTTCACAAACTCGATTTCCATCAAAAAAATTTTATGGAACTCAAGTTCCATAAAATAGCATGACAAATTTGAAAGCTATTTTTTCAAAGAACTTGAGTTTCTAAAACTCGAGTTCTATGACAAACTCGAGTTCCAAAAATGTGGTAGATTACTAATTATTTCATAAAGAGTAGTATATTACTAAATGTTTTGTCAAACTGTGGTATATGGCCATTTTGGCCGAAGCATTGGGCTATTAGTCCGACTTGAGCAGTATCCCAACTCCAGAGGTTGTCAATGTACATGAGAGCATGAGGCTCCCTCAAACTTTTACTTTTTATTATTATTTAATAATTCAATAGTTGAGAAATAAATAATTCAAATTTTAGGTATTTTTGTTGATAATACCACTAGATATCAATGAATTGGAAACACAAAGAGGCTCTTGATTACTTCCCCAAATAGTAGGGGGACACTAAACTTAAAAACCATATGCGGAGATAACTTTAGCAGATGTGATAGGACCCATAATAAAGAAAATAGAATAAAATTTTAGGTCCTATTAATGATACCGGATTCTTTTTTATCAATAAACTTGTGTGGGTTTCAATTAATTAGCTCAATTGGTAAAGTATTTTATGGTTGAATAAGAGATTTGGGGTTTAACTTTAATCCCTGTCTACACCAAAAATCAATTAGTATTTTAGTCTAATGATAAAGTGCTATTATTAAGAATAGACACCATATATTAAAACCCTCTATTAAAAAAAACTTGGTGAGAAGTTATTTTTGTAAGATGAAATATTTGACCATATAGAAACAAATCTAGAGCTAAAATTAATGAGCTCGTTATTTCTGTAGTTGGCATCATTGCACATGATTAGGTTAAGGGTTGAATGTTTAAGTGGGGTCACATCCTAAACCTAATAATAGATTATTATAAGTAAAGACTGAAAGATTGAGTGAATGGTTAGAAGAAAAACACGGCGAGTCTTGGGAATCTTTTCTTCTTCTTTAATTTTCGAGGAAAAGGAAATCGCAATTCGCAACCCACCCTTTTTTCGTTTTATTGGATGCGATGGGACTGGATATGATTCTGTCTTGTGGTTAATGGTTTCTCGTACTAAAACCTTCATTCACACTGAAAATGACATCCACCATGTAATTCACTAATTCTAAACGGTTTTGGGTTTTTTGAATAGTCCAATATTGGCATTTAAAGAATAAAAAAAAAAAAAAAAAAAAGAACAAAAAAAGAAAACAAGAAAAAAAAAGTAGGAAGAGGTATCTGTCAAATTTCTTTTTCAAAAAAAAAAAAAATTGGTATCTGTCAAATTTATGGTTAAGAAACGTGTTCGACTTGCACAGTTCAACAGAAGTTGGTGTATTTTGTTTTAATATTTTACTTACCATTCGATTTTTAATATATATATATATATATATATATATAACTCAGACCTGTATAAAAATTTTGTTTGATTTTTATCTCAGTTCCGTGGCCTATAAAAAGCCACTCAAGATGTACAAGAGGGGCAAAACTCAGCCTCCAAAACATTTCCCCTATGATATGTAAAAACTTTGTTCAATCTAATAATATTAGTCCGTTTGTTGTATCTAATTCTACATTCTGTTCAATGCTTTCAAGTAATCTTCTATATTTCATTAGCTGTTTATTTTCTTAATTAGCTTCCACAATTATCTTCTTACACCTCCTTTGAATCTGTGTGTCCCTTCCCTTGTGTCACTCTCTCACTCTATATTTGGTATCAGAGCCATACCATTTTCACCTCCTTTGATTAGTATATTTTGATTATTATCTTGATTAGTATGCTTTGTGATTTACCGTTGCCATAATACGTGGATCTTCTAGACTAATCACATCAGAATACTAGATTTGATAATCAAGTAGAACACTAAGGAGTTTGCTTTTCAAAATATCCAAAGAATCCAATTTACCACAATCACCTTGTGGACGTAGGAGCCTAGAGTCAGCATTATTGTCCTATCAGGTTTTGGGTAAACTATTCTTTCCTAAAGAAAGCACTATGGCCAGTTCATCTTCCACATATATTGATACCTCCAAATTCTCCTTTGAACTTCCCCTCCGTAAATCTACTACAAATAGACTAAACTACTTGTATGAAATCTCTCATATAGCCGAAGACAGTGAGATACCTATTACTAACTTCTCATTGTAAATCCTTATACTGTATTTAATAAACCCCAGTCTTCACTCAAAAAAACCATAAAAAAAATATTGGCCCTTCTCAATCCTCTACTGTAAAAGAATATGTCCAAACTTCTAAGTTTGACCGGTTCGATATCCCCGCAACTGACAATGAAAATTTCATTACATTTGCTCTCCCCAGAGAATTTGTTATTCCATGGCAAAAACAAGGGTACATTTATCTCCATTTTGATGCTGTAAGATTAGTACTAACCTTTCACAGAAAAAAAGGATTCTCTACAATCTTTAGAATTGCACTCCTTGACTCCAAATTTTTGGAGTATCAACATGTAGTTATAGGAACTGTTCAAACAACACTCAATGCGGGACTATCTTTGTCACACTTTTTCCAAACTTCAACATGCCTCTCAAAGACCCTCATCTTTGTGATGCTCTTAAAGTTCAAGTTCAAATTACGAGAGCTTCCCAGATATAAGACACTTATGCAACCACTCTTCATTATCAACTTGCTTATTGGCTTCAAAATCATGCCTTTGATATGACAGTCCTAGATATGGCTCAAACTAATGATGCTCTACTTATCCAAGTTAATCCAAAACTGACATCCCAAGACAACTGACAAGGGACCAAATGACTTCCCTCTTTCCAGAATCATGGATTACAAAATATGAAGAGCTTCACCAAGCCAATTCAGTCTAACAATCCTTTCTTCGTCAAGAAAGAAAATGGCAAAGTTGAGACAAGATTTTTGAAGGCCTCATTAGGAAAGAAAGATGTGACGGTTTTCCCAACCCAGATGGAAATGCTTCAACCTGTGTCATGTTTGTGAATATGGCCTTAAAAATTAAAGCATTTTTGAAGATGAAAAACCTTGTTATGAAGGAAAATCACATTCTGGCCATATATGGTGGGATATTTATGATTGCGATGCATGCAAAGAAGTAGTAATCTACGATGATGACCAACCAAGAAGAAGGAAGAAAAAATCGTCCCAACAACACCTGAAAGAGAGATATGAAGCAGGTGATCCAGAAGTAAATCTCCTTGGAGAATCCTCGGGAAAATTTCACTTTTATGTCTCTTATCCTAGAACCAGAAAGCAAAAACCCCAGTTCCCTCCAAATAAAGAATCCAACCCAAGATACGATGTTGACTAAGAGCCCAAACCACCACTAATCCCATACTACCAAAATAACCTTCCCCAACTACCTAAATATCAACCCTTCCCTTCCAGACAAACCCAAACACAAAAATCTTTCCCTTGTTACATGTTTGACAGAGCTTCGATCACCCGCTTATTCACAAGATTTTCCTCCTCTAGAAAGTTTTGAGCGCCCCTAAGCCAACACAAAACATTTTTGGAAAATCAAAACCCCTGTTGGAACCAACCCAGATGGGACTCAAAAACATGTTTTGTTTGTTGAAGTAACTTTAAATTGGCAAGCAGAAAATGTTGTGGCACAAAATCAGGCCCTTTCAAAGATACTTGATAATCAACAAAGGTTAGCTGAAGTTGTGACTCAGACCCTTTCATCCTTAGATTCTCTGTTCAATGATTTGAAAAAAAAAATTCAAGATGATTGAACAAGAGCTTGCAACAATTGCGTCCATAGTCAAAGACATGTCTGTTTCCTTCCCTTTCATAGGGAAGAAAGAAAAAGAAAGAAAGCAATTATCGACACAACTCCAATCCATAGAAAGATCCCATAAGACAGCTGCACAAGCCTCCCCCATGGTTGTCTACACCCCTCACTAACCCAGGCAATCATTGTATAAAGATCTATCTGTACCCTTAGCCTCCCCATTTTTATCCAACCCTCCAAGTCAAAATTTTCAACCTCTAGCCACAATATATCCTGATTACAAGTCTACTAGAGAATATATGACTAACCCTAAGCTAACCATGGACTAGTCTAAGATTAATATGCTTGTCCTAAAAGTACATGGGTTTACCAAAGCTTGAGTTTAGAATGTCTATAGCTTAATGTGGCACCAATGCTACTCAATTCACATGGCAAGATCTTGTGTTGCTGACATGCAAGTGGACATCTTAGTTGGTATGACAGAACTACTATGGCAAATAGGATCCTATGTCAATACATTACATAGAATTACACCACTTAAAAACAAGCTATATGTGGGTAGGGCTGATGTGGTAGCACCTTGTGAATTTTTATTTTTACTTTTTATTTTTGAGATGCTTGAAAGTTGAATCCCTTAGGTTTTTGAAACCAACCATAGTGACACTGTGAAACCCCTTGTGTGAGTGACTCCATAGTCTGTAATATGCTTGCAAAGGCTTGTGGACACATGTAGACAGACTTGGATTAATTAAAAGTTGTAGACCCACAATGTTGTTTAGCCATATGAAACATTGAATAATATTTTCCCGTGTACCTTGTTTGGTGACCACGCCTATGTGATTTGGCACTGGAAAGTACCCCACCACTACCATATTGTCCACCATATTCTTTAACCGAGTCACTCATTCACATCTGAGCACGTTACCAATTCAAGAGATGGGAAACTGTGGTGGTGGTTGAAGGCAACGACAGATGACCGTGGTGCCTCATGGGTTAATGGAGGACTTGGTGTCTTCGGTTTTGTCTTCGAGTGCAGCATCTATAGTTGGTGAACGCAAAGAACAGTTCTGAGTCAAGCTTGGGTTGGTGGCTACAAATGAGTCTGTAAGTGAATACAATTGTTACGATTGTTTGGGTTTTTGAGCCAAAATCTCCGGTACCATGAAAGTTTTCATATGATTGTATGTGATAATTGAATGATGAGTGAAGTATTAAAGAGAGAGCACACACTTTTTCATGGGTCAGCCTAACCACCTACGGCTACATTGAGAAAGCAAATATCTATTGTATTAAACTCTTGTGTTATAATAAACTCAATGTAAAATGTATGACTAACTTTAGGTTAACCAAGACCTAACCTAAAATTAATGTGCGTGTCCTACAATTATAGAAGCCTGTTTGATTTTTAACTATTTTTTGAAATTAATACAATTAGTCTTAAAGATTAGCTAGCTAGTAATCATTTAAAGACCTCTCCATCTTACCACAAACCTCTCCCCTCCAAATAAATTTTGTGCTTCATTGTTAGAGTTTATTAAAAGTGTTATAAAAAAATTTTCTAATTTTTTAAAGATTAAAAATAAAATATTGTTTTTATTATTTAAAAAATGTGTAAAATAAAGCAAAAGCTCAAAATCAATTTTTTTAATCTCAGCATTTTGACTGGAAAACCCTATACATACGTATACAAAACAAATCCCCTCGTCTTTGCCATACCCACCCATGACTAACAAATCCAAAACCATATCTCCTCAAGAATCCCCTCACGTCATCAACGATAAAGATAAAGATAATCATGATACTCAAACAACTAATCAAACTCGTCCTCCAAAATAATATATAGAATCTCAAAGATTTATCTCAAAGCTAATAAACTAACCTGACAACAATCAAAGTTACAACAAAAAGTTATATCATTCAATTTTTTTATTTCTTTAGATGCAAATTTTGAAAAATTCATTGTTAGATTACTTTTTTTTTTCTTATATCGTTTATACTTGAAAGATTTCAAGACGATTAAAAATCAATAATTATGTGATCAATTAAATGTTTAACTTCAAATATTTTTGGTTTAAATCATGCATAAAAGATGAGTTAATAAACAAATAGTAAATAACATCGGATTATTAGAGCATTCGCATCCGATATCTACAAACTATTCTATTTTACCATCTCAAAACTTACTTTATCATTTATATCATACCATTTTACAACACTCCCAACATCCCAACATTTATTTTCCTATTCTACTCATTAAAATAATACTTCTACACAATAAAATAATATACCCCCAATCACCATCATTTACAATACAACACATTATTTATTCTTTCTCTCTCATTCTTTCTGTTCAACAACAACCACAAATTTGTTGAAACCACCGTCACCACATGCCCACCACCGCTGTACTACACACACCTGATACCACCACCACCAGCAGCAACCCATAATCTACCATCAACACCAAAAAAAAAAAAAAAAAAACAGCAACCCACGGCGGCAAACCCAAACCCAGTGCAATTCTGGGTTTAGATCGTTTTTGCTTGAAGATTGCTTGCATGGGTCTTGGGTATAAATCACTTGAAGAACGCTCGTTTGTGGCTTGGCATAATTGAAGGGTATGGATCTTGGGTCTTGCATGGGTTTTGGGTCTTTGTTCTCATCTCAGAACTGAAAGGTAGGAATCCCAGTGGTTGTTTGTGGCTCGGCAATGGGTTTGGGTATGGATCTCTGCTAGTGATTCCACAGTGAGTTTGGCAATGGCAATGGGTATGTATCTCAGGGGTTGTTTGTGGCTTGGTGGGTATGGAAATTTTGTTGAAATTTTTGGGTTTGTGGTGTGTCAATGATGTAGTGGTGGTGGCTGTTGATTTGTAAGTTGTTGTGGTTCGGTGGTGGTGGTTGGCTTTTGGTGGTTGGGTTGAGTTTTAGTGGGAGGTGGTTGCTGGCTTTGGGTTTTGGGTCTGAAGAGAGAAGGAAGAGAGTAGAGAAATGAAAAGAGAGAGAGAGAGAGAGGAGAGAGAACCAATTCAGAATTGTTTAATAAAAAGTAGGAGAGAGAGAATTAAATATTATTATTTAAGTTTAGAATTGTGCTACAGTGCAATTCTAAAGATAGAATTGGAAAATTTTTTGCAATACTTGATTTTTACAAGTCCGGATGCGGGGGAGATTTTGGGCTTTTATGCTAAATGTACCTTACATATGGCATATGGCATGCTGGGTGTGAATGCTCTTACAAAATTTAACATTAGATGTAGAATTTTCAAAAAATAAATCCACTAAAAATTATTAGGTAAACTTAAATGTTTTCTCTAGAGAAATAAGCATATTATAATTGTCAATCTAATTTAATAGATTTCATTCTTTAAAAAGTAGAAAATTGGTTGATAAATTGGATATTAAGGAGGAGGTAAGTGATTATTAGTGGCAGCTCTAGGAGTTTTGTCCAGGGTGTTTCTATTCCACTTTGAAAAAATTTCGGGTCATTTCGGTCTATTTCGGGTGTTTCAGGACGTTTCGATAAATACCGGCCGAAATACAAGATTTGGCCGGCATGAAGTTTGTGCTTAAAAAAAAAAAATTGTTCTTAAAACCAAAACAAATTTGCATTCTGTATACCGAAAAACCTCAAAAGGAAAAAAAAAAAAAAAAAAAAAAAAAAGAAATGAACAAAGGTACATGTACAATAAACTATAAGTTCATTTGAAATATTAATAAAATTATTAATTATTGTTGTTTAGTTGTTTCATTAATTTGTTTGTCTTTTATAAACTATAATTTGTTATATTGTTGTTTCATTAATTATAAAATTATTAATTGTTGTTTAGCCTAACATAATTTAATTTGTTTGTCTTTTATAATGTATTGGTTAATTAAATTATTAATTATTATTTATTAGTTGCACTAGCACACATCCATGTGCACATTACACTAAAAGAGCCAACCATGTGCACATTACACATCCCATGTGCTGATGTACACATTACACTGCTTTAATTATTGTTTACCCGGCCCCATGTGCTCATCCACCCCCCACCCCACTCAACAGACAAGTCAGTCAAGTCTCGTGCCTGATGCCCCCAATTACAAGAGCCAGCTGCCAATTAGAAAATTTCACAATCACAAATCACAATACATATTACACTTAAAGACAATTAATATCTCACCAACACCAACACACACCAAGTCACCAACACCAACACCAACACACACCAATGGATAAGATAAAGCCAAATTCAAAAGTCAAAAAATAGCCAAATATTAAATAAGTTAAAACTTCAGCAGTTCAGCCAATCACAAAATCAGATAAAGTATTAAAGTTAGTCTTAAAGAATAAAGAGAGACAGAGACTCTCATTCATTTCATTTTAGTGATTTCAGATAAAGAGAGAGAGAGTTAGAGAGTCAGAGAGAAAAAGAGAGAGAAGTTAGTAAAATGAAATACCTTGAGGGAGCACCACCAGAGCAAGGAGGCCTAAAGGCTAAGGCTGAGGCAGTGACAACTACGAGTGATCTCCAATGAGGGGCGAGCGAGCGACGACAACGTGACTGATCTCCGTCTATTGCTTTGGACTAGACTGATCTGCTCTGGAGGGGCATTGCTCTGTCTTTAGGTTTGCTTTAGCCTTTAGTGACTTCTGGTTTATGATTTTTGATCTAGTGATTTGAGGTTTCTAATTTAGTGATTTGCTCTGTATTGGGGTTTTTTTTTTTTTTTTTTTTTTTTTTTTTGATAATTTGTGGGTTTGCTACCTCTGTAATCTGTTGGGCTTGCCATGGACTTAATGTTGGGCTTGCTGTCCATTGTTTTTTTGAGAGCTCTATTACAATTTTTTTTTTTGGGCTTTTTTTTTTTTTTTTTTGCTTGAAAGTAGAACAAATAAAAAAAAAAAATTTATTTGAGGGTGTTCCTAATTTTGATTGAGAGTGTTTCTATTTTGTTTTTAAGAGTAAACAAATAAAAAAAATTAATTATTATATATAAGTTTTTTTTTTTTTCAGGTCAGTGTGTTCCTGGAAACACTCTGAGCATAATGTGACACCGCCACTGGTAATTATTATACACTCGATAGTGCATTGCAATTTTTTTTTTTTTTTTTAAAGAGGAAAAAAATATTTAAGTTTTAATGCATCGTCTTTTCAAAAAAAATAAAAAAAAAAGTTTTAATGCATAGTTGTTGTTTGTTTACGTAATAAGTGATGCCATCAGCCTCACTAGAAAACAAACGAGGCCCCGCGTAAACGCTATGAAAGCGAAATTAGTCAATTACAACTTTACAAGGGTGGGAGCGGAATAAAAATGCCTTAATTATTTGATTTTTTTTTTTCTTTGTCTTCTTCTAAAAGGACAAGTAGGGCTTCCATTGCTTGCACCTCCTCACATGCTACAAGGCTTATCCAGTCATCCCCCAATTTCAGGATTTATTATTTGTGTACAAATTATATATATCACCCCGTAAAGAATTTAAAAAGCATACATATATGCTAGATACTAAAACCCAAAGAATCAATAAATCAATGAAAGATTAGAGGTATACCTTAGATGAGCAAACATAAACCAACAAGTCATGTGCACACTCGACACACGGCTTAGACGAATTTTCCTCTTTATGTTTCTCCTTTTAAAAGGGCTGTCTAACATTAAGAATTATCTAAGTTCTGTCTAACATTAAGAGTGAAAAAAGGACTTAAAAGTGTGTGTGTATATATATATTAAACATCCATCTATATGGATTAAGATTAAAAACCTGCGCTCTAACTTACATCAAACTGGGACTTAAGTTCAATAAAATAATGTATACCAATTAAGACCCAATAATGAATTTGATCCTAACATACTAAAGCTCCCTCAGGTAAAATAGCTGACTCACATTCTAACTTATATTACCACTAATTTCTGAGGCAGGGTGAAGGTGGATCTTAATTTGACTTGAAATCAACACTCAAAGGAAGCTTTGTCCTTTTGAAGAGAAATAATATTGTAAAGTTGTTATTTACAACTATGTATTTTGTTGGCTTTTATTCCGTGCCAAATTTGATTGTAATTATTATCAATCGTTTATACCCTGTATCTATTGTGGGATTTGTTGTAAGGGTTGTGTGATAAAGAGAGAGTGTGAAGACTCAAGCATTTGAAGGCTAAGAATTCTCGCGGGTATGTCTCGACTTAGCTTCCCGCAAAGTGACACATGTGCCCTACACATGCTGGAATGCGAAGAGTCATGCCAGGTGGAGACAGCTGTGTCTCGCGAGTATCTCGCGGGTAAGGCCTTCCCGCGAGACACCCGCGAGGCATTCTGTTCTGCTAGCCTGTCCAGTCTGATTCACACTTTCTGTGCCTACACTATTTATACCCACATTACCCATAAATGTTGGTGAGGCTATTCAAAGAGAAAAACTCTAGAGAGGTTTTCTAAAACACACACACTCATCTTTTGAGAGAGAGCTACTCCTCCTTAGTGAGAAATCATTGTAGCCTCTTCTCCATCCCTCTCCCATTATCATACCTTGAGAGGAGATTTGTACCCAAACACAACTCACACCTATTTAGAGTATAGAGAGTGTTTTGGAGTTGCTGGGAAGCACTGGAAGAAGCCAAGGATGGCAGATGCAACATGGAGCTTGTTGCGGGATCCGGAGAACTAGGACAAGACACAGTTCCGAGAAGCCTTGTTGGAGTAGGAGCTTGGAGGGCTTAGGTACATCAAGTAGATTAGGCTTAGAGGGTCTCTTGCTAATCCATGTATCCCAACTGATTGTCTAGTGGATCGATTACCGCTTGGAGGGCGGAGGAGAGGTTTTTCGCCGAGTTCTTCGGTTTCCTCTTCGATAACACATCGGCGTGTTATCTTGTATTTGCATCCTTCTTCCCTACTCTTTTATAGTCCATTATACTGCTGTATTGCTTAGTTTATGGATTAGAGTAGCTTATTTGTTTATCTGCTCGCTTTTACACTATTCCGCACTTAGTCTTAAGTTAGTGTAAAATCTATCGAGCCGTAATTTTAATTTGGAGGTTTAAATTGCTCTTATGTTTTCAACACATTTTTGAACTTTCAATTGGTATCAGAGCGGGTACACTTGTTTTGGTTTCATTACCTAAGTGTGATCCTTGACTCCTTGTGTGTTTTGCTATGGATAATGCTTTACATGCTTGTATGGATGTTGTTGATTGTAACATGCCACGTGTTTGTAAAAATGCCTCTATGAGTATTTATCCTCATGATTGTGATGTCATGTTACATGAATCCTTGGGTGTTGTTGATATTCCTAATATTAAACTCTTGAAGAAAAATGTTAAGAAGTTTCATAAGGATTTGAGCAAGTTATTTTGTGAAAATGATGATTTGATTGTTAAGCTCAATGAATCCAACAAATTGGTTGAGAAATATTAAAAACTTGCTGAAATTTCTCTTGAAAAGCTGAAAGAGTTTAAATGTTTGAATATGGACTTGGATGCTAAACTTGTTTTGTCTAACAAACTTGTTGATGATCTTAAATCTGAAAATGAATCTCTTAAGATGCATGCCAAGTGTTTGATTGCTGAACCTATTGTTAAAAATGATGAAAATATATGTTGCAATCATGTTGTGGTACCCGATTTTGTGTCTAATGCGTGTTCTGCCTCAAAGGACAAATCGGTGTACATTCCTCCACATAAAAGAAATCAAAAAGTGGAGAGAAAGTTTATTAAGTCAAAGCCTCTGTTTAGGTCCAATCTTAGGGAATTGAGTGGATCTAAGTTTGTTCCCACTTGCCACCATTGAGGTGTGATTGGTCATATAAGGCATCAATATTCTAAGTTGAAGAGAGAACAAAATCAAGTTGCTAGATCCATTCCCAAAAAGTCTAATGGACCTAAACACATTGTTTGTCACTATTGTGGTGCTTTTGGTCATCTAAGACCTCATTGTTCTAAGTTTCATGCTCTTAAAAGAATTAAAAGAAAATAGAAACTTGAGCCTCTTGGAAGTTGTGCTTTGCATGATAAACCGGATTTGAGTGAAAATAGCATGTTGTTAAAGAAAGTGTTTAATGCTCTTAACTCCTTGACTATGTGCATCTCCGGTTCTCATTCTTCCAACCCTCGTCTCACTTCTCATGAGACACTCATTCCAAACAATTGTTCCGTTTGGATGAGGAAGGGTTCCTATGGTTGAACTTTTGTTCTTTTGGTCCTTGATCTAATTCTTTCAATCTTTGTAGGACCCTTCATGCATTGAATGTCATATCTTCATGCATTTGTGCATTTTGCATTTATTTGTATGCATTGCTTTTGTTTTTATCATACTTTTATGTCTTTGTTTTGTGTGTGTAAAAAATCCAAAACCATATAAAAAGTGAAAAATTAAAAAAGTTTGATCGTATATGTTTGAGCACATTTCACATATGAGTTTGGCCTAGTACCTTCGTACTAATGGCGTAGTGCATTTACAAGCTTAGCTTGTTCTGTATGCACATTTATCTTTATGGAAGAAATCTTGAAAACTATGTATGACTGTTGTAAATAGATCTTCAAGCTTGTCATGAATGATTGGTCAATAGTCTTGTTGGTCTTGATACTTACATAGACTTGTGTCTATATCTCTTCCCGCTTTATTTTTATGTTTTTGCAAAAAGAGCTCACCAAATGTAAATCTCCAAATGAAAAGAGATATTGAGCTGCAAAAGCCTGTCGCACACACTAGTATTCGACTAGAAAAAAGGGAAAGCGACTCTTTTTAATGTGTTTTGTATGGTGCTCAAAAAGCCAATGGCTAATCATCAATGTTGAAATATCAAAAATTTCAAACACCAATCTCAAAAATGAGATGTATTATCCAAAAAGAATCAAATGTCATGATTTATGCAAAAGTCAAATGAAAAGCTTCTAAGTTTTGTAATCATTCTCTTGTGGGAGGTTATATATGCTCATTTCTATAATGGAAATAGTTCACTTGATTTCGTACCAGTTGTGTATGACTCGATTGAATTGATCATTGAAGCTTCGCTCTGGTCTAAAGACTATTCCACATTTGATACTCACACACAACACACAAGACTTTTGTTCAATGAATGTCTATTTCATTTGTGTGATTGTACATGTTCAAATGTGTTATGTGTGTGCTCAACCATATGTGATCAAACCAAAAAAAATTTTGTTCTTTTTGTTTGCCTTTGGAAGTGATTTGTATCACCCATGTTTTTCAAAGTTTTCAAATTGTTTTTGTGTGAAAAACATGTTTTCTGGGTATTTTTTGTGACTTATTTCATGTTTAAGTTCAGTCACGAGTGAAAGGGTCCAATTCTCTAGTTTTCCAATTTTGGACAGAGAGTTTCGCGGCTGTTTCACAACTGTTTCGCGAGTCAAGCTTACCAGCGAAATACCTACGAGATACCAGCGAAATTTTCGCGGGATTCTAAGTAGCGAGATACCAGCAAAAATTTCCAGATCAGCTTTCTAAAGGGCATTTCGTGGGTCATTTGTTTTAAACGCCTCCCATCTTCTCCCAAACCCCTGTTTTAATGTTTCTACATCAAAACCCAACTAAATTCAAGTGGTTTTCATTCCATTAACATCTCTAAGGTAATCTTTAAATCTTTTCATTGATTTTGATCCTTAGATTATGTTTTTGGGGGTTTTATATTCATAGTTTGGATTTTCTCAAATGGGAGTTGGAAAACTTAATTTTTGTCAATCTTTTTGACTGGGTTTTGTTTTATATGATGATTTGCTTTGGTTGTTGGCCCCTTGTGGCAAAAATAACATGTATTTAGGCAAGATTTTCATATGTTCTTGTATTGTTTAACGTACATGTGTAGTGTGTGCACTCTACGTGTTTGATAAAATGCCCAAATGGCATTTTCTCTTTGTTTTGGACTCCAATGAGTACCAAATTTTGGGGATCACCATAATTATTCATATTTATCATGTTTTGATCATTGGTGGTGTATTTTATACACTTTGCCCCGTGAGTGCTTATTCATGCATTGGTTATGCATCTCATATGCACACTAGATGCACAGTAGCTGCACCTTGCTGCACACACTCTAACACTTGACATGTTTTTGTATTCACTCATGTCAGTTAAGTCTTTTTAGACCTTTTAGCACATATAACATGTTCTTGTATCCATGTCATGGCTAGGTTTACATCATGTTACATCATCCTTAACATGTCATGTTCTTTATGCTTTGTAGCATTGTTTTAAAATGTTTTTTTCTAATGTTTGAGTTTCATTTTCTCATTCATCTTGCACCCCTCATGCATCATCTTCATATTCTTTTCTTTCCCTCCTTCCTCTTGCTTCATTTGTTTATTCGTGACAAAAAGGGGGAGACTATACCAGAGAGTATACCAGTGTGTTTAGTCATTTCTATATGACTCATGTGCACATTCTTAGGGGGAGAAATTCTACCTCGTGCATATTCGTAGAGGGAGTAAGCCATAGAGGAGATGCATATACTAAGGGGGAGAAGACATTTTTTTTTTTTAGAAAACCTTGATTTACTTTATGCTTGTTTTCTCGTTGCTTTATGGTGTTTTGATATGCTTTATTGCTCTCATTGCATCGTGCTTATGTGTTGGACATGCTTTTATCCTTATGCTATTGTGCTTTATTGGTTGCATGTTTGGGTGATCATTTTCTTTGCTATTTGATCATTGTAGTCATTTCCATATGACTGTTTGGGGTATGATCAAGTTGCTCACATGTTTCACATCTTGATTACTTGATCGCAATTTACTTGTTACATTATACTTGTCCGTTTATTACTTGCTTTACCCTGAGTTCTAATATATTTTGTGCAAGTGTTTCAGGGTACAGGTATATATGTTCCAAGCTCATCACAGCTCCTATGATTCATGATAGGGGGAGTGATATGATAAGGGAAGTATTTTATATTTTGTATGGTTCATGTACCCATGTTGCTTTTGTAAACTTTTAGGGTTTGTTGCATTGCATGTTTGTAGGCTTTTATGGTTTGTGCCATGCATATGCAGTACCTTGATTATGCAGCCTTTATGCTTGTGTACTTGATGTTTAATGTCATACATTTTACTTCAGTACATCACTCTTGTGCCCCTGTAGGATTGTTCCTAGATACATATACGTTCTATGCATTGGTTGAGTGATGAACATTCTTGTGCCCTAGTAGGATTTTTCCTAGATGCAAATACTTCGTGTATTTTGCATTGGTTGAGTGTTGGATTTGCAAATGATACTCTTCAAATGAGCTTATCATCTTACATGTCTGGATGTTCATTCCTTGTGTGAATGAGCATAGCGATCACTTCTGTATGGTAATTGCTTGTTTGATCTTGCCATGGTCTATTGTTTTTATTCCATTTTGCTTGATCATGCTAATATTGCTCCATATGCTTTTCAAGTTTTTCTGCATACAATGAAATTATTGTGTTGTTGTGTTTCAGGAGATACTTGATCATATGTTTCAAGAGCCGTTCAGCTTCTAGATTAGGTGTGAGTGAGTTTTGCCTTTATTCCCAAACTCACGTTTAAGTCTAAAGTCTGTTTTAGGGTTTTGTCACGGAATAGCCAAAGAGGGAGATTGTAAAGTTGTTATTTACAACTATGTATTTTGTTGGCTTTTATTCCGTGCCAAATTTGATTGTAATTATTATCAATCGTTTATACCCTATATCTATTGTGAGATTTGTTGTAAGGGTTATGTGATAGAGAGAGAGTGTGAAGACTCAAGCATTTGAAGGCTGAAGAATTCTCGCGGATATGTCGTGACTTAGCTTCCCGCGAAGTGACACATGTGCCCTGCACATGCTGGAATGCGAAGAGTCAGGCCAGGTGGAGACACTGTGTCTCGCAAGTATCTCATGGGTAAGGCATTCTCGCGAGACACCTGCGAGGCATTCTGTTCTACCAACCTGTCCAGTCTGATTCATACTTTCTGCGCCTATACTATTTATACCCACATTACCCACAAATGTTGGTGAGGCTATTAAGAGAGAAAAACCCTAGAGAGGTTTTCTAAAACACACACACCCATCTTTTGAGAGAGAGCTACTCCTCCTTAGTGAGAAATTATTGTAGCCTCTTCTCCATCCCTCTCCCATTATCATACCTTGAGAGGAGATTTGTACCCAAACACAACCCACACCTATTCAAAGTGTAGAGAGTGTTTTGGAGCTGCTGAGAAGTATTAGAAGAAGTCAAGGATGGCAGATGCAACATGGAGCTTGTTGCGGGATCCGGAGAACTAAGACAAGACACGGTTCCGAGAAGTCTTGTTGGAGTAGGAGCTTGGAGGGGTTAGGTATATCGGGTATATTAGGCTTGGAGGGTCTCTTGCTAACCCATGTATCTCAACTGATTGTCTAGTGGATCGATTACCGCTTGGAGGGCGGCAGAGAGGTTTTTCGCCGAGTTCTTCGGTTTCCTCTTCAATAACACATCAGCGTGTTATCTTGTGTTTGCATCCTTCTTCCCTACTCTTTTATATTCCATTATACTGTTGTGTTGCTTAGTTTATGGATTAGAGTAGCTTATTTGTTTATCCGCTCGCTTTTACACTATTCCGCACTTAGTCTTAAGTTGGTGTAAAATCTATCGAGCCGTAATTTTAATTTGGGGGTTTAAATTGCTCTTGTATTTTCAACACATTTTCGAGCTTTCAAATATACCACTGCATATGCGGGTTCCGTCAAGCTTAGTAGCGTAACTTGTGAAAATTGAAAATTAAAGTGTTTAAAGACTTGGATTTGAAGAGGATAGGAACTGTTTACCAAAAATTAAAAACAGAAAAGGATAGGTACTGACTACTGAATATCAGCATGCCTTTTTTGACATGGGTACAAGAATTCACATGGACTAAAAAATTTAGCTTTTAGCACACCAAAGAATTATTGTCTATTTTAGTATACCCCACCTAACTATACACATCATGCATCTCATTTTTTTTTTTTTTTTTTTTGATCATGCATCTCATCTTCTATTTTAACACAAAACACATTAAAATATTATAAACATCCCATTAAAATAATATAAACGGCTTATTAATATCAGCCACACCATGAGATTGTGAAAAAATATTAAAATACTAGTAGTAACTTGCTAAATTTATTTTTTATTTTAGCACTTCGGGATGTAGCATAATTTTTGGTATTTGAGCTACTTAAAATAGTGTTTTTGTTAATTTAGCAGCGCCAATATGAATGCTCTAAAGGCACCTCCACTAGATAAGTACCGATTCTTAATTGTTTTAATTAAGGATGTGTATATTCCAAAGAAAATGGATTAGAGTTAATTGATCTGTAGCTCATTCCCTTTAATTTAAGGAAGTATTTCAAGGAAGCACAGGCAGATTATGAAGAAAACAGATTAAGAGTTTGTAAGAGCTCTCATTCTATCTCATCCCCAGAATAAATTTTTTGGATATGTGTAAAATCTAAAATGGTCCCCAACTCCCCATTTTTCAAGTAAATAAACAAGTTTTGTTTTCATCAAACCTCAAATAAGTATGCACTAATATTTGTGTACCATATGGTCCCCAGCAGTTTCATAGCCCAGGACTAGGAGTAGGGGTTGCATAGCTTTTCATATTCAGATGATACAAATATGTTCATAGTACTAACGGGACCACGTTTATGAAAATTTAATAAGTTTAGACCTAAATAATACAGCACTATATTGAAATAATAATAAATCACAAATAATAAATCACAACTACCGACAACATTTTCTTAAAATTTTCGTTTCCCTTAGGGATGGACCACAAGAGCAATTAAAAAAAAAAAAACAAAGGGGATAGAAATATCCTAATCCCTTTATCCCATAATATGTGTTAGTTAGGTTAAACTTCATCCACAAAAAAACTTGAAATTTATACATCGATTTTATAGATGAGATAGTTATTAATCTTTGGTATATATTACCACCCTAAATTATTTATCTGATTATACTTTGTACCATAAAATTTTCAAATTCACATTTTGCACCCTAAATTGTGACACTTATTATACTTTGCACCCTAACGTCAAGTTTGATGTTAACTTGGACTTAAAAACATATGACACCATGTGAAAAAACTCAATTGTCAATCTTCTCAACCCTTTAAAAACAAATGAGAAATTACACTTACCTCCCTAAATTATACTCTCAATTACATTTTGGATCTTAAACTTTGAATTTTTGTCCAAATTAACAGTAAACTTGACGGCGGATACAAAGTGTAATATGAAGTATAGTTTATCAGTTTATGGTAGTAATGTACAATTTTTCCGTGATATTTTACAGGCATGAAGGGTATAAATAAATAATGTAACCCAATGTTGGGTTTATCAAAAAAAAAACATCTATTAGAAAGTTATTGAATGTAAAATATTGAGAAAACATCTCCTAAACTCAATGTAACACAAGCAATCTTAGAAATTACGCACAAACACGTTAAATGCGTAGAGAACATGGTATATATGAACAACAACCTTATCAATCCAAAGATTCCAGGAGCCTCTACAGTATCTAACTTTCAAACAATTGGCCTTTGTAAAGTGGCGTATAAGGTAATCTAAAAACCATAGCCTCAAAAGTGAGAAAGTTATTGAATGTATAATGTTGAGAAAACATCTCATAAACTCAATTAATGTAACACAAGTAATCTTAGAAACCACGAACAAACACATTAAATGCATAGAGAACATAATATATATGAACAACAACCTTATCAATCCAGAGATTCAAGGAGCCTCTACGGTATCTAACTTTCAAACATTTGGCCTTTGTAAAGTGGCCTATAAGTTAATCTAAAAACCATAGCCTCAAAAGTGAATTAATTCTTCCTAAAATCATCAATCACTCTGTGGCAGGGAGATTTTGTCCTAAGTCGACTCAGCTAAATAAAGACAATAACTCGATGTTCACGAGGTCATTCACTCAATGAGTAAAAAGGATAGGGAAAGAAATTATTCATGGCAACTAGACTTGAAAAGGGCTTTCGAAAAAATGGAATGATTATTCATCATCAATATCCTTTGTTATTTAGGTTTCAATACTCGTTAGATAAAGATGATTGAATAACGCATCTCAATCCCATGCAGCCGCGGCAGCACTTGTTGTTCAGGGGATTCAAATGAACCCCAGACTTCAAAAAAAAAAAAAAAATTTATTAGTTTATTCTATGCTTAAAAATATTTTTGCATATATTGGCTAAAATCTTACACACCGTAATCATATATCAATACAACTTCTTTTTTTTTTTTTTTTTTTTTGAGAAACAAGACAAAACTTCATTCAAACTTAATGGAAACTATTGTCCACCAGTACAAGTTGTTGCACATCATAGGGTATGTCATCATACCAAACCTGACTGTGGGAGTACTTGGCTAGCTTTCCCAATTTGTCAGCTACAGCATTCCCACTTCTTTTAACATGCATATATCAATACAACTTAAAACTAAATAACAATTAGACATTTAGTGTATTATTTATGTTAGTACGTAATTGAAGAAAAAAATAGTAAAGTTAGCAATTATTCAAATATTTAATTGCCTAAGTAGACATTTAGTGTAATATTTATGAATGGATGAATATGAATGTGTGGGCTAATAAATAATATAATGTCAATGGGTTGCATTTTGTCATTTTAGTTTAAGATATTTTTATAAAAATGATGACAACTGCATAAAAATAAATAAATGTTATACAAACTTAACAAAATAAAATGGTCACACCTAACCACATTGACAATAGATAATAAAAATTGATAATGAATTATCATGTAATGATTTAAAAATATGAAAACTCATAGAAGTTGTAAAATTTCATATATTTGAATTTTTTTTATGACTCGATATATTAAAGTTTTTTTTATTAAATTTTATTTAATTTAAATTTCTTAATGATCCTCTTGAAAAAAAATTCCTAGAGCCGTCACTAAACCCACGATGTCTATCTAAGAGTGCCAATGAACACCAACAAAATCCAAAAATGAAACCTTTGAAGGAGTGGTGGAGAGGATTAAAGGCAAAATTCAAGTGTGGAAGATGAAGGCCATGTCACAAGTTGCAAAGTTCTGCTTGATAAGATTAATGGTCACAACCTCACCGTAAATACCTAATTTCTTTCTCTAAGGGAAAAGTATGGAAGGAAATGAATTATTTTGGAATATTCCTTTCATTCTCTTGTTTGAAAGTTTTAATGGAGAGAATGAAAAAACCATTTTCTTGTTTAGAAGTTTAAATGAGAGGGAATGAAATGAGTATAAATGAACACTAATTCCCTTCTATTCTCTTAAAACCTCAAATTTTTATTTGCTTCAAGAATGAAATTAAATTTAATGAAATTTTCACTAAAACTCTCAAATACCCCTATATATCCAACCATTTATTCTAAAATATGGGTCTAACAATAATTTTGTCATAAAATGATTTTGTTTAATTCTCTATGTGTTGCTCCCAAACAAAATTACATACTTTCCATTCTTTTATTTTAAAACATCCAAATCAGATTAATTACTTTTCATTTATTCTAAAATATAGGATCCGCTTATTTTGTTGAAACTGAAAACTTTTTGCTAAAAGTACTGTAGATAAAAGTAAAAGTTAGCTGAAATAGTATAGTGAGACCCATGAATAGTACCAAAAAGTGCAATGGAACTCATAAATAGTAGCAAGAATAAGCTGAATAGTAAAATAAGCTGGCAAAATTAATCATGCCAAACGGACCATTTATATTACTTAAATACATTTCATTCCTTTATAAACTCTCAAAATGAACCATTAGATTTCAAAAGTCAGTTTGCTCCGAGATAAGCTATATCCTCTAGGACTTCTGGTCGTGGAAAAGAACAAGGAGTGGGGAAGTTTTATTTGAAATCATGGGACTCGATTTGCTAACCTAATATATAGTAGATTTGGAATATATCAAAAAGTTCCAAAACCCACAAATCAAAATACAGTTTTGAAACCCACAAATTACAACAAGTTTACCCACAACAATTTTTTTTCTTAAAAATAAATAAAATTAACCCATAGCAAATAATAAAATAATATTTTATATATTTTAATAAAAAATATATAATATTTTTACATATATATAAATAGTTTAGTGCAATTTTTGTCAAAATCCTAAAAGCTAAACCAATAAACACACCACCCAATAATTGAAACATGCCAAAACAGCTAATCCCTGAATCGTCAACCGTTGGAAGCAGCCAAGAGCTATGTAAAATCGTAGATGGCTTGGCTCCAATCATTAGAGCATTCACATCAATTCATATAAAAATTCATGTTTATTTTAGCATAGGAGCCTACATTTTTGTATTTTAAACAACCATTTTTCAAAAACACCCACATTAGATTATCAACTCTACATTCTATTTCATTAAAATATTAATTTTTCTTGATTTTTTAAATTGTGTCTCTTACTTCACACACAACAACTACAAAATCTACTCGCTTCCTTCATTTTCGAGATACGTAAAGAATAAAAAATAAAAAATTATATGCAAAATAAAAAATTATATGCAAAATAAATAGTGTCAGTGTAAATTTACATAGTTACTATAACAACTTTGTAAATTTACACATTTTTTAGCTCAACTGATGTGGGTGAGTTTAGGGCTTAGATGTGTAAAATTGAGCACTTTATCTTTTTTACATTGACTAATGCAAATGCTCTAATGGTCAATTTCGGTTGAAACCTGAACAATAGCCCTAACAATAGATACCTTCTCATGCTTCATCAAATCACATTTAATTCATCTCGTACCTCTGTGTTAGGATTGATTTGGACCTTACTTTTATCACTACATCTTGTTGGCCACTCTTCTTCTTGTTTTCCCTAGTAATCCATTTAGATTTTAGAGGATCACTAAATCTTGTTAGTCTTTTCAAGATTTCTTTCTTGCACCAACCAAGAAAATTATGAGTATATTTTTCTCTATTTAATGATCAGGATAAGTATTACAAATCTAAAAGTTCATTTGGTGATATATCTCTTTGAAAATTTAGATGATTATTACAAGAAATAAAATTTAAACCGTAAAATTGATTCTCTCCATTTATCCTTGAAAATGAGAGAATCATTGTTTGAAAAATTGGGGATCTGCCAAGGCATAAAAAATTTGACTTTATCCCATGACGAGCACCATCCTTCACTACTCAAAAGCAAAGGTAACATTAGAGCAATAGTAGTAGCTTACCTATATTTTTCTCCCTATTTGTTACTTTCCCTATTTTAGGTAACCACTTTTCCTTTTCATCTACATTATATTTTCTATTCTAAACTCTGTTTCATTTAAATGAATAACCTCATTAAGTTCTCCAAATATAGGTAACTTTGTAAGTGTTGTATTCTATATACTGACTATGTCTATAATAGCATGCTTGTTTATATACCTCTTATACCACAGTATTTGTTATTTTTAGATGAAGAAAAAAAAAATCAAAGTAGCACTTCTTGTCTCTCAATTGCACCTGTCCTCATTGAGGTGTTGTAATGTTAAAGAAACTGAGGCGTAGACGATTGGCTAGAGCACCTAATGTTAATCATGCAACCGAAAGAGAGCATTACATAAATAATATTCTTCATAGAGTGAGACGCATTGTGTAAGTCAGATTAGGATGAAGCCTATAGCTTTCCACAAGTTATGTAACATCCTCACTGAGAGAGAGCTCATATGGCAAACTGCTCACATGTCCATCAGGAAGCAAATACTGATGTTTTTACACATCATTGTTCATAATGTGAGGTTCCATGTAGTTGGTAGTCGGTTCCATAAATTGATTGAGATTGTTCATAGATATTTTAGGATTATCCTTAAAAATGGGTTTTGAAATTATATATATTCCTAATAAGACTACCTGGTGAAGATACACTCCCAGAGATAAGGGAAAGCAGAAGGTTTTACCCATATTTTTAAGGTAAATATTGGGACTTGTTGAATTTTTGTATATTTTGAAAATTTTGTGTAATTTTTAAAGCATGATATCTATCAAAAATTAGCTATGACTATGTTGGAACAATAGATGGTACACATGTTCATGCATATGTGCCACCTGAAATACAAGGAAGGTTTCATGGTCAAAAAGAAGGAACCACCCAAAATGTGTTAGTTGCCATTAGTTTTGACTTGAAATTCACATATATCTTGGCTGGATGGGAAGGCAGTGCACATGATTCTCGTGTGTTAAATGATGCACTCACTAGGCCAGGTGGATTTACAATTCCTAAAGGTATTATAGGAATACTTGAAGTAGTTTTAGCATGTTGTGTCATTCATAATCACATTATGGGGTTGATCCTAGTGACCATATTATGGAAGCTGCAATGCATCAAGTAGATTCTAGAAGTAGAGAACTAGAAACGTGTTTACGTTGGGACTTTACTCAAGAAAGTAGAGAATGGAATGTTAAAAGAGATGAGATATGTCAAGCCATGTGTTAGGAACCCATGGATAGAACTCACCTTTGAAAATCAGTTTGCAAGGGGAGAGTGCCCAAGAGCTTATAAACACAAGATTAAACTTATACTTAATCTATGTGGGACACTAGAATCATAACACCATGTGGACTGATTATACAATGAATAGAGAATAATAGTATATGTGTGATTGAATTTTCTATATCTTCAATGTGTAATGTATTAATCTATGGTTGATGTTGTACTCTAATATGTTAACTATGTATTGTGTAAAGACAATATTTACTATGGTCTTGGTAGGTGGATTGAAGTGACTATATTGTGGTTTGTTGTAACGACAATTATCTTATGTTTGTGTTAATTATTACAAATATCGTTTTGGTTGTTTGTGCAACTCTGAAGGTTGATTGAAGATGATAACCCATTGTTAGTGTTATGCATATTTGTATATATGTTTATTTGTTGCAGTCATTGTTAAGTATTTAACAATACCTGTTTGGTTGTTTGTGCAATTCTGAAGCTTAAATTTAGATAAAAACTCTTTGTTAGTGTTATTTATATTTGTATACAATTTTAAATGTTACTCTCATTGTGAAGTGTTATGTTTATATGTAGCAATGTTGAAAGCGAATGTGAAGTCTAAGCAATTCTGATGGTTACCACCAATGTACACTACCATGCTTACATACTTGCTGAAGAGGCTATGAAAGGAAATAAGCCCTCCAATACTTTTAAGGCAGGCTCCTTTGCTATGTAGCTAAGACTATCTCTGCGAAATTTGGAGTAGAGTGTTACCCTTCATTTGTTAAGAACCGGCTCCAGACTTTGAGGACTATGTGGTGTACCATCCAAGAACTTCGGAAGAAAAGTGGATTTGGATAGGATGACAACTTGAAGATGATTACATGCAATGCTAGAACATATCAAGAGGAAGTTATGGTATGCCATTAAACTCTATATGTTGAATGTATGTTGCTTTTGCTATTCTTGAGATGTGTAGTGCCTTAAATGTGAATAAATATTGAAATCCATATGTTCAACATATCAGGGGGATGATGGTTACAAGTGAATTTTGAAATCTAAATGTTTATCTTTTCTCTTACAGGCTCATCGCAAACTTGCTGAGTTCTTGAACAAAAGGATTGAAATGTATGATGAGTTGGCAATTTTTGTAGGGAAGGATATGGCAATAGGTAGTTTTGCTAAGTCTTATGTTGATCTTGATTTAAAACAAGAGAACGTTGATGACACTGAGAATGTTGCTAATAATGGCGAGGATGGTGTTGTGGATAAGGGGAAGAATTTTGTACAATCATCCACCATAGGATCAACAATTTCAAAGTCCCGCAAGAGAAGTCACGCACCTCTTAGTGATGACAATGTTTTCACTGATCTCTCTGAGCAGTTAAGGAAATTGCTGGGGCCTTGAAATCTATCAACCAGGGGCCTGTTGATTACACTCATCTTTATACTAGGTAATGGCCATGTCGGCGAAGGGGAATAGTGAAGATATGCTTGCAACTGTATTTGATCATCTGTGTGCAAACAAGAAGGCAGCTAGGGGATTTTTGGCAAAGAATGCTAAGCTTCGAAAGTTTTGGATGGATGGTTACTTTTTTACTCAGCTCTAATGACTTTGAATGGTGTTGACTTGTAATGGTAGGATTTTTTGTGATGGTGCCATTTTTACTCTTCAATTGTGATGGTACCATTTACATGACAAATATGTATTAACTATAAACATCATATGGTATAACTAGGCTATGTATGTATTAGTAACCTTGGACTTCCGATGGTGGTACATATATTTTGTAGACTATTATGCTCCAAAGGATAACAGTTACATACCTTGACTACTAAGATGTAGTATGTTGTGGACTTGAGATGATACAATGATCCAAGTTATGTATCTTCAATGTTGTTGTGTAAGCTTCGTGGGTATAGGTGTAATGTTCAGGTACCTATTGTAGGTATCATTTTTGTAGACCATGGAGGTTTATACTTCCGAAAGTGAATATTACATTTGACATAGATATGTACTCATGTACCAATTATTATAAATGGTAATTCCAATGTTTGTCTCTTCCATTTGTGTAATGGATGCTTTGCAATTTTCCAAAAGTGAAATTTTTCTTGGGGAGATGAGTTTATATTTTTTGAAATTATTATGCACAAACCAAATATTGGAAAATAAGTACTAGAAAAAAATTTTCCATCCAAGAAAAACACCAGAAATCATTTTCAATCATATTTTCTAGATCGCAACCAAACATCCAGAAAGTATTTTCCTTACCAAAAAATATTTTCACTTGAAAATATTTTACACTCAGAAAGAGATTTACATAGGAGCCAAACACAACCTTAATATGAGTAATAATGTATGTCATTAGGGTATATATTAGTAAACTATCTTTAAAAAATTTGTGGAAAAGCGAAAAAGTTACTAACTTTTTTTTCAACTTTTTTAGTTCTCTATAAAATATTTCTAAAAATGAAAGATTAATGTATGTTAGACATATATTAATTGGACCTATTTCATGTTTAAATGACTTGACATTTTATCTACTTTCAAATCTATAAAATAAAAATCATCAACCATGAAATCATAAATGAACACGGAAGTATGATTAAATATATCTTCAACCATGAGATCATAAATCAACACGGAAGTATGATTTGGATTTATTGGTGACACTTAACTCGCAGTACGTACTACATTAATTTTTTTTGGTAAAAAATTAGGTATATGGTATATAGAAATGACAAAGAAAAATAAACACCAACTATTCATAGTACATGTATATATTGAGTAAAGTTTCAATCCCGTCATCCAGTACAACCAGATGGAACAAGAGAGAGTGACACATGGTGATACATATATGTTTTTTTTTTTTTTTTTTTTTCTTTTTGGGAGCTCATCATGACTGTATTGATATCTGTCAACAGTAAAGTTAGATCAGTGAATAAAATGGGGAAAAAGAGAATTAAAACACGCATGTGAAACAGTTGCACAATGAATGCTTTGTTGAGTTGTTGCTATAACAGTGAAAGTGAAAGTGAAAGTGAAAGTGAAAGAGAAGAAGATAGAAGCGCCGTCAGCCAAGTGGGGGGAGGGGGGGGGTGGGGAGGGAGAGAGAGAGACTCAAAATTGCAAAAGACAGAATGCCCCCTTCTGGTCCCGCAAAACTCAGCTGACAAGATCTCTGTACGGACTTCTGTGTAAACCTGTGGCTCAAATTGAGACAGTAACGACTATGTTCCACTCTCCACCAATGGGAGCTCGACAACACAATTGTTTATACTATCCTGGTTTCCTTGCTACCACCCTGGTTTCCACAATACCATTCCCACTCACTCTCACTACTTTGTTTATTATTTCTTCCTCTTTCTCTCTCTGTGTTTGTGTGTGAGACTATGTTCTCATTCTTTCTTTTTTTTCCCATATATACATAGAAAGCATTTTGCTTCATAATATATATAACTAAAATCCCTTCCACAAACACAAAAATAGAAAGTTGCAAATATTGCACTAAAAACACTAAATACACACCCAGTTCCCTTCTTCGTTATGCCCTTTTTGTTTATCTCCTTAAAATGAACTCTCTTTAGGGTTTCTTGCAATATATTCTTCTGCTTTTGCTTTCTTTCTTTTTTTCCATTGGTTGGAAAAAAAAAATTTTGGGGTTGGGAAAAAGAAAAAGTGTACACAAATTGAAATGGGGAGAGGTAGGGTTCAGCTGAAGCGAATCGAGAACAAAATCAGCCGGCAAGTGACGTTTTCGAAGCGCCGGAGTGGGTTGCTGAAGAAAGCTCATGAGATCTCAGTGCTTTGCGACGCCGAGGTTGCTTTGATTGTGTTCTCAACCAAAGGGAAGCTTTTTGAGTATTCCAGCGATTCCAGGTTCTTACTTCTATTCTATGTTTAATCTTTCATTTTTCTTTTGTTGTTGCTGCTTTATATATATATATATATTATGTTTGTTATGAAGCATTTTATTAGTCTGGGTTCTTTTCAGAAAAATGAATTTTCTTTTATTTTTTCAATCTATTTGGTCAACTGGGTATTCACTATTTTCGTTGTCCTTATTCCCTGTTACTGATAGCTTTGCAAATAATATACCTGAAATAATCGAAGCTAGTTAATTCTCCACTTATGTGTCGGTAAATCATGGCCTTCATATTACACCAATATATTTAGTGTATCTTACTTACGCTGTTGTTTAGGACAATTGTTAAGCTTTCTTAGATCATACACAAGGCAATCTTTTTTCTCTTGTTTCCCAAGTACAAGTAAGGCTGCTGAGTAAGACCATACGAAATAGAAGGTTTTTCTTTATAAAAAAAAAATGAATGAGTTTAGTCTCGAGGGGAAGGAAGAAGGGAAAGTGGTTTCTAACCATTGTGCTATCCTTTTGTTTTTTTTTTTTTTTTATAACCATTGTGCTATCCTTTTGATTTTTTTTTTTTTTTTTTTTTTTGATAACCATTGTGCTATCCTTTTGTTTTGTTTTGATAACCATTGTGCTATCCCTTGTGCTATACTAAACAGAAGTTTAATCTTTCTTAGTGAGCAGTATAATTATTTTTTCCTATATTTCTTCTAGCAGCTACCAGAAACAAACAAAACTCTAGAGTTCTAGTGATTTTGGTTTCTATTTTTGAAAGTGGGACTTTGTGCTGGTTGAGTCCAAAGAAAGTTTTTAGTCAATTTCCTTTTTCTTTTCGTACAGATACTGTCACAGTCTCTAAGACACTACATTGCATCTATTGGGTTAGAGATATAGTGGACATCTTTAATACTAATAATAATGCAGTACAAGGAAGAAATTATGAATATAATACAGACACCAAGAGTCCTTGAGCTACGTGTCAATGGGGCGTGGTGTTATTTTCACTCGATTTTGTAACCTAGTATTTGCCATATCCAATGCTGGTGGTGCACCAAGGAGCTAGGAGGTCTCCTCAATGATGGAAAGGGTTGGAAATGAAAAGTTCGTTATTTAAGATCTCCACGAAGATCTTCCACCCACAACCATTTTTTAACCAAACCATGAAAGCTAGGTATAGGTTTAGTGTTACATATAAAACTTTTTTAGGCTATTTTTCGAATTTTTTCTCATCTTGATTATATATGGTGAATTGCTGATGCATAGCAGCATAGTTTGCAGTGGGTATATTTGCTCTCATAAAGGGTTCTTAACTGTAGACGTCTTCAGTTAAATTAATGATGGCACAGGATTAGACAATTCAGCTATCTATAATGCCACAATTGGTCTCCTTTATTGCTGCTGTACTCTATCAACGGTAATGAATGAGGGGCTATTAGCACTGTTTTATTAGATCATGATGTAATGGATCCATAGAGTTTCAGCACGTAAGAGAGAAAGCCAACTGATCATATAATTGAAGACTGAAAAAACATAGGTGGCTCAACGCATTATAACTATCGAATTATTTTTAAAAAAAAGTACGGAAAGTAAATAGAATAATAGCAAAGGCTCTTTTTCAAACATTCAAAAAGGTTCTTCAAAATAAATAGGACAAGGACACTTAATGAATAGGAAAAAGCAACAAAGCCATGTGATTTTCCATAAAACATAAAACCCCTCAAGTTTTGAATGTAACATTAATTTTCTTGTGATATTTTTTTACGTGTAAACGGTTAAAGATCTGAAAATATATGGTAAGTTGCTTTATGATGACAATCGTTCATATTTAAAGCAACAGTTTTATGTAAAATAATAGAGGTTTTGTGCTACACTTAAAAATCTCAAGGAGTTAAAGTATATACCTAATTAACAGTTTAGGGATAAAATACAATATGAGTACTAAGTGTTATAGTTTAAACCTCAAAGAATGTTCTATATTTTTAGGAGAGATCACCAAGGAGGTTTGTGTGTTTTTCCCTAATAAACAAGAGCCACGGTTAGATTTGAAATGTATGACTAATTTATGCTGCTTGAGTTTGTATAAACTTTTTGTGAAAATTAATTTGTTTCTATATATTGCATCCTTAAAAGTAATGGCAAAGAATTCATTCTACTCTTTTAAAATAAGTCCCAAATGGATGAGTGTGGGCGTTTTCACTAATCACTAACACAATTATGCAATAACAATACTTGCCTTCAAAAGAAGTTGAACCAAAGAGTACATGGACAGAAGGAAAAGAAGCTACCTAGGTAATTATTGTATGAATTCCACAAGGGGTTAGTTATTTCCATCAACTGGGTTCAAGGTGACTTTGGAAGCCATAGCTAACCCCTTGGTTGCTAACTGCACACACCTATATTGGGAATAAGAAGACTGCACATACCTAAGGATTAGTTAATTACTCCAATAGCCTTGAATATATATAGACAAAGCTAACAGAGATATCAAGGCCCAAACCTGTTATAACTAGTCCAGACTCAATGTACAATGACCTACCTATAGTTTACCTATCAAAAAAAAACAATGACCTACCTATAGTACAGGTAAAGTAAATATAATTCTACCTGTGTTACTTGTAGTGTAAGTAACGCAACCTTAGGGTTAATCTAGAGTTTAATATACTATATATATCTTTTAAAAGCTCATTGTAACACATACTTAAAGACAATAAAAATGATGTCACTTAATGGCATTTCGCTGTGGAAGTAGGTTATCAAGCTAAACCACGTTAATTTTTATGTGTTTTCAATTTTTGTATCTCTTTTCTCGCTCTCACTCTCAGTAACAATATAAATTCTAACATAATATCAAAGCTATGCCTCAATATTTTTAACATGGAATTAGAGCTAGCCTCCACGTTTGGTTCCCCAAAGGTAACTAACTCTATTGTGTGCATCACCATAAACATATATTTAGCTAATGTCTTCAATATCCCACAATGATATCCTCAAACAATGTCTTCCGACAAATAGTGTCGCTCTCCATTGGTCTTTGTTGTTGTTGTCCTCAAACCATCATTTGTTGCTAACCACCGATGTTTATCTCGCATATGCCATCTTTAACCCATTATTTCTCTGCCAATGTCCCCCAGACCACCTGTGTAGCCATATATACTCCAACTATAGAAGCCATCCTTCAGCCATATTAGTCATCATTTGATCTAGGTGCAACCATCGTTTGCCCAAAGTAAGTGTCTTTTGGCCTCCATCCATCACTAACCGTTGTTGTATACTACCGCATTAATTGTCTCACTCATTCCACTCTACATTATATCCAATCCATTTTATATTCAATCCGATCCTTCATGGTCATTACTTCCTTCACAACTTCACATTCAAACTTAATGCATCTTCAAGCTTGAATTTGAGGGGGGTGTTAGAGATATTAAGGCCCGAGCCCATTGTAACTTGTAGTGTAAGTAAAGTAATTCTAATCCTACTTGAAGTACCATTACTTGTAGTGCAAGTAAAATAATCTAAGGATTACTTTAGAGTTTAGTCTATTATATATCATTCAATAGACTCATAGTAAAATGCAATTTAAGATAATGTAACCACTCAAGGGCTTTAAATTGTTGACGTAAGCTATCAAGCCAAACCATGTTAACTTCTATATGCTTCCCTCTCTCTCTCTCTCTCTCTCTCTCTCTCTCTCTCTCTCCCCCCCCCCCCCCCCCCCCCCCCCCAATATATATTTTAATATGGTATCAAAGCTACTTACCAATTTTAATGAAGGGATTGTCCCTCCCCTTTTACCCACTCATCCAACCCAAAAATAGCCTTGCTCATATAAAAACTGAAAATCTACCTACTTTGTCCCTCCCTCCCTTCCTATAAGAAATGATCTCTCTTTTATTATCTTTAAGATTTCAGAAAATGAGGGAATGAAAAAAGAAGTAAAATGTTATTTTTGGTCTTTTCAATCTTTTTCGATTTGCTCAACTTAGTAAAATTATTATTTCTTACCAGTGTGTTAATCACTCTAACTCACAATCCAATATAAATTCTAACATTGTATTAGAGGTATGTTAACAACTTTAACACGATACCAGAACCAGCCTCCTTTTCAGGTTCTTCAAAGGTAACTAAGTCTAACATGTGCCACCATGAATTTGTCTTCAGCTAATATATTTAGTTTCCCACGATGGTATCCTCAATCGATATCTTTCCACAAACAATCCACTCTCCACCAGTCTTTGGTGTTGTTGTCCTCTGACCATCATTCAATGCTTACAACCACCATCACCAATGTTTATCTTGCACAGGGCATATTTAAACTTATTTGATCTAGATGCAGCTATCCTTTTGGCTGAACTAATCATCTTTTAGCTTCCATCTATCACTGATCATTGGCGTTTGCAACTGCAACGGTTGTGTCATGTGTTCCACTCTACATTATAAGCAGTCCATTCTATATGTATTCAATCTAATCCTCCATCATCATACTTTCTTTCACAATTTCACATTCAAACTCAATGTCTTCAAGCTTCCAGATGAATTTGAGGGGTGATGTTAGAGATATTAAGGTTCAAGCCCATTGTAACTAGTTCATATTCAATGTATTAGAACCTACTTATAGTGTGAGTGAAGTAATTCTAATCCTATTTGTAGTGCAATTAAAATAATCTTAAGATTATTTTAGAGTTATTCTACTATGCATAACATTCAATGGGCTCATTGAAACACACAATTCAAGATTGTGTAACCACTGACCAAGACACGTAGCCATCAAGCCGAATCATACTAATTTCTATTTGCTTTCCTTTTCTTTTGCTCTCTCTTCTGTTTCTTTGTCTCACTCTCACAATTCTAATATGAATTCTAATATGGTGTCAAGGCTATGTCCTAACCAGCCCCCTACCTGCTTACCCCCACCCAAAAAAACATTGTCCATATAAAAACTGAAAATTAGCCTACCTTCTTTGTCCCTCTAAGAAATGCTCTCTCTTCATGTCTAAGAGTTCGAAAATATATAAGAACGGAATGGAAATGAAAAGAATATATGGATTCCCGATGCCAAGCTACTATTGGTAGAGTTTCCAATCCTAACCATGGTGCACATATAATTAATATATATATACACACACCTATAAGAAATGCTCTCTCTTTATGTCTAAGAGTTTGAAAATATATAAGAACAGAATGGAGTTGAAAAGAATATATGGATTCCCAATGCCGAGCTACTAGTGGTAGAGTTTCCAATCCTAACCATGGTACACGTATAATATATATATATATATATATTGGTGTTGGGGGGGGGGGGGGGGGGGGGGGTGGAGATTGTGGTTGTTTGATAGTTTATGTAAGAATTCAACCCTTGGAAAACACAATATGCTTAACCTAATTGATTAGCCAAGTAATTACTTAGGTTAATTATGCAAGTCTTAGGTTAAAAAATAATCAACTATATTATGCATAGTGGAAAAGTAGATAACACAATAACATGATGACTCAAGAAAACTAATGAAACAAACTAGTGTCAAGGTAATAAAATAAAATAAAATAAAAACCCTAGTGATGTTTGGGGGGGGGGGGGGTAGGGGGGAGATTGTGGTTGTTTGATAGTTTATGTAAGAATTTCGACCCTTGGAAAACACAATATGCTTAACCTAATTGATTAGCCAGGTAATTACTTATGTTAATTATGCAAGTCTTAGGTTAAAAAATAATCAATTATACCATGCATAGTGGAAAAATAAATAACACAATGACACAATGACCCAAGAAAACCAATGAAACAAACTAGTGTCAAGGTAAAAAAAAAAAAATGGTAGGAACTATCCCAAGAGAAAAATCCACTATATCAAATTGAGATTTACAGTCAAGAATATCAATTCGTAGTAAATCTAACATAGTTACCAAACTAGGCTTTAAACTCCTCAGACTTCTTTGATTTGGATCTACTTTCACATGAACCTTCAGTTCATGTCCTGATCTTCAGTACACTTAATAGCTGAAGGCTTGGCTACAACTTTACTTCACTGATACTAGCAACATGAATTTGATCTCTGGTAGGTGCTTGATAGAGTTAGAAGGTACAAAATCTCACAAGTTTAACTCTCGAGACTTTGAAAATGTATATTTGGGTTTTCCTTTTATACCTAGCAGTGTTGGACTCAAACCTAATCATTTCGCAGGCTGTTGGGCTTTATTTAAAATTCTGTAAATTCGCAGTTCAATCGATTGATCTTGACAAATTTTAAATTCTTCTTTCTGCAACTTGTACATTTTTAACTTGTATCAATTTGAGTAATGTCTAAAACACTTCAAAGACCCCAAGATCTAATCTTAGACAAGTTTTTGTTCTTGATTTGCCAACATTCAACATATTTAGAACCTAATATTAATGACTAAATATTTAGAATCTAACCATTTATAAAAGAAGTTAAGGAAAATAATCAAAATAAATGTATAATTTTGTGGGTGGACAAAGTTTGGCTCAAACCAAACTCGGGCTAAGGCCCACTAACCTTTAGCCCAGTCCACATGTACAAAGTCTGAACTAGGCCATCACATGAGTGACCAAGTTATAACAATAGGACCCGAACAAATCCCACCTACTTCCCGAGGAGTGGAAATAACGCTGATGAGAAATAGTACCTTGGGGGAGTCCGCCATCCAAGCACAAGCCTCAATGCTGTGTTCAAATTCCTAGGAAATCATTACAATGACGGAGTTAAGGGGACCCACCCACTTGATGTGAGATTAGACATGCTAGAATAATAACCTAAACTCAAAGGGCCACCCAGATCCTGCAAATGACAAGGCCCACACACAGGTGGAATTTTCTCATCACTACCAATCCATTAACAAAAGAGTATATAAGGGGAGAAGCTCGTAGGAGAAAGGGTTGGAACATTTTTTCCTAGAGAGAAAACATGAGTGAATAAGAGAAAGCCACCTGATATTTGGGAAGAAATAGTCCAGCTCAGGATACTTTAAGGGCACCTCGGCCACCTAAAAACCTCCTTGAATAGCTAGGATTACAACATATAACCACCTTACAACCACCACCAATTACCAAATATCAGCCCAACTCTTCTTGGAACCTTCCATTGTAAGCTATACCTAAAGTATCACACAAATTACTTGGAGGTCCAGGCGCAACAGTCACCACATAGTCGTGGGCCGTACGACCACAAATTTTACTTTGTGATGATTGCTTGTTATGAGCCTTCAACCAAAAAAGTTCATTATGCTTGTCAGGAAATATATGATTGATCCTTCTGCTACTACTTCTTATTGATACAATATCTCTGAAACTATTTAAATAATGAAATAATTAAAAACTTTTGGAGAGAACTAAGTTGCAATTTTTTTGTGTGTTAAAGTATAGTTTGATTGGCTAGCTCTTGGCCCTTACCACCAAAGGAAAGGAATGTGGTAAAACATTATAGTACCGATTTGATTGGCATTGTTGAATACTTGAATACTACAAAAATTATTAATTGAATGTAATGAATAAAAATGAACGAGTCTGTTAATTCTTTTCTTTATTCAACTAATTAAAATGCTTGAGATTAGGGTCTTAGGTTCTCTCTCTCACATAATAAGTACTATGTCTAAGCATCATATCAGGATACTTTACATTTACTTTAACATGAATATATGCTAGTTAATGGCAAAAGTTAGGATATGATTTTGCCAATAGAGTTGCATGTATAGCTCAATAATATTGTTTAGTCTCACCTCCATACTCTTGGCGTAGTAGTCAATCCACAAATATAAATTCTTGTAGAGTGTTGGAGATAAGAATCGGGATTCAAATTTTCAGAATAAAGTTTTATATACATATATACTTAGATTATGCTAGCGTCAAAATCTATCTAAGAGCAATATATATATATATATATATATAATTGTCTAGTCTCACATAGAGAGAACCTAAGTTTAAGTCTCTACTTCCCCGCTTGTTATAAAGACAAAAGAAAAGATTTGGATATTATTTTGAAGATTATTTTGACAAATCTAAATGTATATATCTCATCATTCTGAATAAAAGATAATAAATTCTCAGGAAAATAATAATAATAATAACTATGGCTCCATAGGCTTTATATTTTTTTAGAATTAAATCTTTACAAACGCTCCCCCACCCCCACTTTCTAATTAATGTTTTTACTAGTGCTGTAATCTGGTAAATTCTGTCTCCTGTCTTACTGTTAGGGTTTTTGCCTTAGCTACAGGTTAAAAGGTGTTTTTTTCATTTATCTTAGTTCGTATGTAATCCATTTAGCTTTTTTCTTTCTCTTTTTACAAATCTATAATATATATATATATATATAATAAATTTTAAACTTTATTCCAGATGTAAACCGTTCATTACATAGTAGAATATATTATTTCACAAGCATAAACATAATCATAGTAAACATTTAATGCTCGAATATATGATGGTAAATAAAATCATAATCAATATAAAAACCTATTAAAAATTCTACTTTAATTATCAAAATTCAATAAATGAGAGAAAAATTATACCATTATGTTTAACTTTCTTTTCTCAAAAATAAAAATGTTAAACTTTCCCATATATTGCACAAATTATCGACTAACATATTCTAGTTGAATGACTACAAACTACTCTTCCGTAAGTATGGCTTTAAATATGCAAAAGTAATTAATAGACCATGATGTGAAGCTCTATTTTCAGCAAGCATATAAATGATTTCATTTGAGTTTTGGCAATTAGGACTTGTGATTCAACAAGATGTGTACTGTGTAATCTGTAATCCTACTCAATCCTCAAGAAGTTCAATTTTTTATTAGATTATGATGTCCATCTTAATCTAGAGTAACAAAAATATTAAGGATCTTAGGGCTTTTGGAATTTAGGATTTGGTTTCAAGGTACAGTGGGAGAAGAGGAACATTAAAAGATAGACAGACAAGTAGGCAGTGAATTGTTAACTAGCATAAACTATAGACATGCATGATGCATTGATGCATCATACAAAATTACAAATCAATCAAGAAATTGAAAAACCAGTGAACATGTTCACCTATTCAAGAACATTGCACCTGAACCATGTTTAGGTTCCCTAATAACATTATTGGATTCGAACTTTAGTACACAAATTCCATGTGATCCACGATTTGTTCTTCTTTTTTTTCTTTTTTTTACTCTTTTCTCTTCGCTCCTCACTACTTGAATTGCCCTTGTTTGGACTTTCCATCATTTTTTTCTTTTGATACTAGCATCTTGATTATATTGGCTCTCCTTGTGTTCTACGTGTTCTTTATAGTCCTGCACTAGCTGGCTTCTTGTCTTCACTTAGGCTTAGTCAAGTTGAAGGGGGTGAAAAAAGCCTGCTCTTTAGGCTCCAAAATAAGCAAATACTGTGTTACAAACAAGAAATTAGGAAGAAAGTGTAGGGCAACCGTACCTATACCAAATTTTAATGCCTAATGTTACATGGTATGAAAACCTTTTTTTTTCTTTGATAATTCCACGGTTACAAAAGGGAGAGAAGATTTTAACCTTGAATACCTCAATTAGAAATATCAGAATGCACCAATTGAATTATAAAGCTCATGACAAAAATTAAATTAATACATATATATTTACTTAAACTTCAAAACATCCATTTTGGAATCATCCAAATGCAATCTCAGTAAAGTAACAAAAAACTACTAAAAACATGCCTCAAAAAGAAGGATGTGTTAGAAGAGAATAAGATAAACAAGAACAATAAGGCTCAACTAACCTACGAGTTGTCAAGTCATGCGGTCAAGAAGAAGAGAATATAATAATAATAATAATAATACTGAAGCAACTCTATATATTTCATCTTAAGTTATTATTAAATGATAATAAGTTATTTTCTTAGCCTCATGCTTTTATTATTCTGATCTTAATCCTTGTCCCTTTTTTTTTAGAGAAATCTTACACAGCTAATTATATACATGAATCCTGCCCGAATAAACCAAAAACAAAACCAAATTCATAGAATAGCAAATCCTAGCAACCAATAAACATTATCTTTCAATTAGGTTGGCTATTCTAACCTGGCTAGCTTTCTATTTGATGGTCTTATAGTCCTTTTATTCAGGCCTCCACCAATATCAATACCATATGAGCTATAAAGGCTACTTCTAGTTCAGTGAAACAAACTATGCCTGCTTTCTTGTTATTGAAATGAGTCAGATCCTAGCTCAACACAACTCCATTCGGGCATTTATACCTAATTTCAACAAGCAAATGTCAGTTAGTCCACGTTAGATCTTTCTCTATGCCACTTAGCTTCCTTCTCATGTTACAATCTTTCCCAAGGATTATTTTTCTTAAGACCTTTTTTCCTTTGTTGTGGAGGTAGAGGTGTGGGGAGTTAGTATGCTTTTATGAGAACACTTTCCTCAACCTTTCTACTTGTGGCAGTTTTATTAAATTTACTTATCTTTATTTAAATTTAGTCTTATGCATTCTGTTCATTTTAACAGACTCTACATGCTTAAAGGCTTCATGATGTTTAAACTTAGACATATCCTTTTGTGACAGCATGGAGACTATTCTTGAACGATATGAAAGATATTCATTTGCAGAACGACAGCTTGTCGCCACTGATTCTGAAACACAGGTATCAACTGATTATGCTAAATGTCATCTAAACATGACCCATCTTGTGTTCCATGCATCCTCTCTATGGATATTTACGAAGATACACCCTACTACCTAAATCATTTCATCTCTACCCATTGAGGATTGCTACTATATGCAAGTAAAAGGGAGAGAAAACAACACACAGAATTTACTTGGGTCGATAATGTTTCAATATTTTAAAAAGAATAAGATTTATAACGTATATATACTGCCCCAGTTAAAACCCTAATTTGAATTATTAAAATTTCCAAGATATCCTCATTGAATTGCCTAGGACTTTGCTCCCCAAACCCTAACCTATTATTGGTCCCAAGCATAACATACTTATAAAGTTATAGTGGGCCTCAAGAGCTCGCTCCGCACCGCTACATTGGCTTACACTCCGCCCATAAAGGCATAGTATACAAGATCAATGTTACTTTCTTTCATTTCTTTTCATTTTGGAGAAATAATTATAACATGCTGCTAATTCCACAGCTCAAATTATTTCTCCCCTTAAACCTCAAAGTATTTTGTACATAGGGAGGTGTCAATTCAACTACAAGACCCCTGACACATTAGTATGTTACTTTCTCATTTAGAATATAAGTCACCATCTCTAATACTCTCCACCTTAGACAAATATTCATTCATTTAGGAACTATCAAATTCTTATGTCTCCACCTTTGAACCAATAGGTGGGGAAGTTTCTCCTTTTGATATAAAGAAGCACTAACCAAGTCCAAGAAATGCTTGAACTTGGTTATGGGAACAGACTTTGACAACATATTAGTTGCCTTCTCAAAAGCGTGAATTTTTTTTCCCAAACACCATGCCACTTCACCTAGCTCTATTACAATCAATTGATTTTTCTTGTGAAACCTCACACCAATACGCTATATTCTGGCATGGTGCTTTGCCAACTAAATCGCATTCTAACTGTCACCATACATCTAAACTCTACCTTGCTCTATTTTAAACTCTGACTTAGCCTCTTCAACCACATTGCTTGTTTAGTATCTTCAACCGTATACAATGTATTCAAATTTTGTAGTAAACATTGCTATCAAGGGTTGTAACATGGATATCCAACAAATAGGTGCACTTGCTAGTGAGAAAACATCGCTGTAATGGACCTTCTATCATCCAAATCACCTTCATATTCTGAATCTACAAATCCCACAACTGATGCACAATCTTTTTACCTTGCAAGCATAATTTCATAATTTGTTGTACGCTAAGTACCTGGAAATCCACGACTATTTTCCAGCTCCCTCGTCTTGGGTTTGTCTTGTTCTTGCTAACCATGCTGACCATGTGAGCCAAATCAAGCATGGTACAAACCATTGCTACACCAAAATCCTACTATACTAGCATATGGAACCTGTTACATATCTTCAATTTCTTCTTCTAATTTTGGGTTGACTAACCAATAACCTGAAAGTCGTCACCAATGGTATACTTATCAGTTTGGCATTCTCCGTACCAAACTTTTCTAACACCTTCTTGACATAGATTTTTTTAGACACCCATAATTTATTTTTTTTTTTTTTTTAAGAATACTAAATATTTTTAACACACACACATAGAGGGGAGAAGGTCTTAAAAAAACTTACAGTAGTGTATATCCAAAAGGGCCTATCACTCATAGTTTTTGACATCCTTATCCCTATGACTTCCTACTAGCATCCAAATCTTTCATATCAAAATCCTTGCATAACAAAGATTTAAGTTCGTCAACCTCACACATGCTCTTTACAAAAATCAGTATATCATCCACATAAAGAATAGAAAAATATGAGAACCATCTGCAAGAGCTATAAGATAGACACAACAATCATACTCACAATGCTTGTAGCCAATTTGAATCCTATGGGAGTCACTACAGACAAGGTACATCATCTTAGGTTAGATTCTTTTCTAACTTAATTTCATTTTCCTGTAGCAGGACATTGATCTCTTGTTTTTGCTTCCTTCTTACTCCTTTAGTTGCAATTTGAGACTAATAGGAGCACATTCACATGAATAAGAAAATAAATCATTCACATAAGACAACAATAGTTAATGTGGTTCGGCCAACTCTAACTTTACATCCACGGGCAACACCAACCGAAATCCATTATTAATGATATGAAGTACAACCATTCTCAACCAAACCTTACAAACCAAACTCACATACTCACACAAACATAAACAATATCTCTAACACAAATTAACTCATAAACTTCACACACACAAACTCACAATTTTATAACCCCAATACCCAATAACTATCACACAAAAAAATAGAAAAACACTCAAACTACTCCTAAAGAGACCTACTTTATGATCTTCTAAGAGTCTTCTCCTCTCCCCATGTGGAAGGCCCTTTAGGCCAAAGCCACCAAAATCTTTACAACAATACCTATTTATAAGGTTTCAATTCTATTCTTTGATGAATCAGGAATGCTCAACTCCTTGATCCATCATTATGATGAAATCACGGAAATATTATGTGTTAGCTTCGCATGGTCTTTTTCTTCTTCTTCTTCTTCTTCTTTTTTTTTTTTTTTTTTTTTTAAGTGATTAATTTTCTGCGTATTGAATTAAATCTAGGATCACTCTGTATTGGTTCTGAAATGCACTCAAGCACTTTGAATCCTGTGGGCTGGCTCTGTGATCCTCCAAATGAAAATGATCAATTCGTATAATGCTTATTAAAAGCATTTGATGTAAAAGAATACTGTTAAATCTTAACCTTTTTATAAATGCTGTCTAGGGAGGCTGGTGTATGGAATTCCCTAAGCTTACCGCTAGAGTGGAAGTCTTACAAAGGAACATCAGGTAATGTGACTTGAGTTTTCATGTCATTTTGAACGGTAATGCCTTTGCATGGGAATTTAAAGAATTAGAATGTACAGGGGGAAAAAAAGGCAGAAAAGTGATGATATCTTGTCCAATAGATTTTGTTCAAGGAGAACTGCTTTCAAGACTTTCACACGGCTCATCTGTTAAGTAGGGTTCACCAAAAGTTGAAGAAAAAAATTATATTGTGTGTCGGGTATATGTCAACCATTCTTTCACACAAGCATGGAACTCAATCTCACTCCTATATGAGAGGGCGGTTACATCTAACCTTTACATTGGATATTGGGCTTGAATCCTGAAAATACAATTAAGTGCCTGGCACAAAACATTGCTAAATTAATGTAACTACATGCTTCTTGATTGGATGAAGGCATTATTGGCCAACTTTCAGCAGCATGATGATAAGACTCAGATATATTTTACACTGATTAATGTAGGAACTTCATGGGAGAAGATCTCGATCCCTTGAGTTTCAGAGAGCTTCAAAATTTGGAACAACAGATTGATGCAGGCCTGAAGCGCATACGAACAAGAAAGGTAATTAACTTGGTGCTTCCTAATTAAGTTTTCGTGCCATTTTTTTCAAGACACACATGCACATGAGCAAACACATTTGAATTTCACTTTCTACTATCATATGAATCCAAATTAATGTATGAATCACTTTGACGTGTGCAGAACCAACTCATGCATGAATCTGTTATGGAGCTGCAAAAGAAGGTAAAGATGGTTATGCATATCTGACCTGTTTTTAGAGTGAAATTTTATCTAAGGTTATTCAGCTTAATAACTTCTAAAAGACATGGACAGCAAATGATAATTAAAGAAGACTGGTATTTTACCTCCATACTGGGAAAAACCAGAAAGTGGCACTTTTGAAAGTCCAGAAAGTAAAATATGGCAAGAATTTGCCTGTCTAATCATCAAATGGTAACCTTTACTGCACCCTTTTAAGCCCCCAAGGATGCACCCAACAGGTTTAGAGACTAGGTTACCATGTGAGGGATTGCATGTTTAGTTAACATCCTAAATAAAATTTGGGCAATGAGTTCTAATATAAAGAGCAACCATATGCTTCAGACTGTACTAGATGTAAACTATATACTGAAAAACCATATACTTGTGACGGTTCAAGATGTAAACTAACATTGTGGCTTGTGACAGGAAAAATCCTTGCAGGAGCAAAACAATTTGCTAGCGAAAAAGGTAAAATCTACTCCATATTGGCCAAAGAATGGTATTCCATAGTAGGGACTTGTAAGTCACTTCCATTTTCCATTAGGCCATTACAAAAATTATCTGATGTTTACAAACAATTTCTATGACAAATAGCTCAAAGAAAATGAGAAGAACATGCCTGAGCAAGCACACCAAGAGCAACCAAGCTTATGCCTGCTATCCCTACCGCAGCAGCCAATGCCATTAACGCTACCACTTCCTTCTCTAACTATCGGGTATACACCCTCTCTCTCTCTCTCTCTCTCTCTCTCTTAAAGGCACATGGTTGGGAAGAAGGAACATGTGTGTTAAATTGAATGACATATGCAAGTTTTAATAGACTGCATTGAAAATACAATTAATGAGAAAAGCAGCCTTGACCTCCAGGACGATGGTTTCTTGGTCAGTGTTCACAATCTCCTTTAGACATGAAACAGTGTAGGCAAATATGCCTGGAAATACTACCATCTGATTAACATAAACCAACGACTTCTTACACTATTGACAAGGTATTGATGACACTGGTGGTAATCTTACTGACATTAGATTTATAGGTTTGGATTGAAAATTAGCAGTAGCATATATAGCCAGATCTCTAGCATCAGTTTTAATGGGTCTAATCTCTGATTATGCATGAAAACTGCCAAGAAAAAAGAGTACATCGAAGTCCCATCCTAGTGGCTCTCTCTGATTGTTCAAGAACACCTGAGCTAATATAGTTTTTTTTTTTATCTTCAAAATAAATTATGCAGAGGGGCTTTCCAGGAAAGAGCAGTAGATGAAGATGCTGGAGTTCAGACTCGGCCTACACTCATGCCACCTTGGATGCTTCGCCATGTGAATGGATAGAAAGCTCTACCTAGCCACCTAAATGGGTTTGGGCAAGATATGACATTAAAGTTCTCCATGATCACAAAATTGCAGTACCACATGACTGTATTTTGAAAATTGAACTATTTCAACTCTGCTACTTCTAGCGTCAATAATAATTTTATAAGGTCTAAACTTCACGCTGCATTTGACTGTGGCTTACGTACGTGCACAAGCGCATTAAAGAAGCCATGGATTGAGCGAAGAGTCCAACAGTCCTAGAAGGGCCCGGCCCTATACAGTTGGTCATTTATGAGAAAGTTATCCCAAACAAACAGTAGAGCAGATATGAAAGTTACCCCAAATGAACAAGCTCAAGTAGAGCTGATCTCTCCCTTTTTTGGTAAGAAATATAGAGCAGATCACTAATCAAAAAGTACATCAACCTCACTGTTCACTGCTATGGATGGTGGTTCAAAGGTCACCAGGATTACTCACTTGATTTGGTGGCACTAGATCCTAGATTTTGACTCCCGCAATGGGAAGCGCCGGTGAAATACCAGCTTAGCGCTCATTGTTGCCCCCACAAAACTGGGATAGCTATGACTCATTAAACTCAATAGGTAGGATGTTATTATGGTTACACAGGCCCACATAGAAAAGCCACCTTCAGTCATCGACCTGTCGTGAGCCGCTTGCATTAACAAGAGATACTTTCTCCTAGTATAGAATCCACTCTAATAAAAGCCATGATTCAACAAGGAAATTCAAACCCATGTCTAATTGCACTGCAGCTCAACACTACAGTTCCCAAAAAATGCACAAAGTTACCGATAACTAAGTGGCTTTTTGTTTTTTGGGTTGCTGAATAAGAAGTGGCTTAAGTTAAAAACTCTTTAACAAACTGCTCGAGTCCAGTAAGCTTAAAGTTTCAACAATACAAACTTCACCATCTTATTATCGTTCTTGACTTAATTTCCTAATCAGATTAGTATCAGAATTACAAACTGGGTAAATTATATGTTCATTAAAGATGAGATTCCCCTAACCCATTTGAATAAAGCAGTACTTGATTTTACAGTCCTAACCAAATTGGCCAAATAAAAGAGACCAAAAGGAAAAAATGACTATAACAAATTAACAATGATCAGCCATCTTAAGCCAATTCAATTGTTTCTTCAGTTCTGCATACCATTGACCTCATCAGCTACATGCTCACTTTCACTGCCATCAAGCATATGTTCCCTGTGAAAACAAAGAAGTTAGCAATGGCATCTACGTCATGCCTCCCCCCCCACCCCCTTCTCTTCTATATATTATTTGTAACACATGCAATGGTATCTGTATCATACTTAAGCATGGCAAGCATGAAAAATAAAACAAACACAATCCAATGAGGAAATTGCCAGATAATCCCAGTCTGAGGCCACACAACTGGTAGCGATGGAATATGCAATAACTACATTATCCATTCACACAAACTAGGCAAATGTCACATGTAAATAATGCATGTGAGAAGAAAATGGTTGGGTTTGGGTAATTGTGTGTGTGTGTGTGTGAGAGAGAGAGAGAGAGAGGTCACTGAAGTTAACTACTTAACCGAACTCTACTGGGCAGTTTAAATGTGTTTTATATTTAAATATATGATTTTGATATATAATGCTAAAGGATGAAACAAATGCAAATAAAAATTGGCTAAAATACATTTCATTCCCTTCCTTGAGCTTAAAGTCAATTTGGTCCTTCAAGTTTCAAAATTAACAATTTAAACCCTTTACTTTTGAAATAACCCTTCCGTCAAAATCAATTAACTGCAGACTGTCAAGTGTTCAACACATCATTTTTCAAGTTTTTGAATTTTTCTAAAATTTATAAAAAATAAAATAGATAATAATAATGGTGGAAGAATTCAAGATGTAGACATTCTGATGTGGAATTTTCCATCACAATTGAGGCCTAGGAGAGGGTCTTTCATATTAGATGGAAGAAGAGGAAGGCTAGACCATGTTTTTGTTCTTGTACATTAAAAATAGCAGCAATAATGAGAATTTATTCAAAACTAGGAATGACAGCATCAACACCTTCAACAAGATTCTACGCTTCAGCAGTTGGGTTAGGCTTGGACCCAACAGGAGCTCATTTTGGGATGGCTCCTCTGAAATGTGTGGATATTAATTTTTCCCTTTTTTTTTTCTTTGACTTTTCAAACTCTTGTTGTGCTCATGTTAGCATTAGGCTGATCAGCCTTACAGAGATTATTTACGGTGTTTTGGTTTTGTTTGTCTCAATTCATGGTTGTCATGTTGCTTGGGTGCCACTTGAGTTGTCAGGATGGCCAATGGCCATGGGTGTAAATTGGCTAACTTTGGGTGGCGCCAAAAGGATTGGATTTTGTGCATTTCAGGTAATGAGCTTTGGGTATTTTTTGGCCATTGAGCTGCTGTGGTGTTTGTTTTGGGTGACTAGATTTCAGATATTTGGGCCATGAATAGTCTTAGGGAGGCAGCGAGCCAGTGACGGTTGTGGAGGGCAACAGTGTATGGATATGGATGTAACCATTCGTATGGGGACAGTTCTTTTTTCCGTAAGTGGCATCTAGTGGCACCCGTTAAAACAAAGTCATTTTAGTGGGGCATGTGGCCGTCTTGGTGGGCGATTTACTTATTTAAAAAAGCATTAAAGATTGTAAAAATTAGAAAAAATGAATTGTTTCACAAACTTAACAGCGGAGAAGTTGACAGAGCATGACAGAAGGACCAAATTAACAATTCAGAAGTTAAAAAGTGTCAAAACCAAAACGACAGCAACCTAAAAGTTAAGAGGAATAAATTGTATTTTAACCTGCAATTTTATTGTATATTTTTGCAGCTTTTTCTTTATTAGTAGTATATCTGGGCGCATGTGTGTAAGACTCTTTACACAAAAGTCATAACAATTTTAAGAAGCACAAGGAAAAGTATAATCCAATAACTTTTTTATAACAACCCTTTGGAAACCCTAAATTTTGAGCACAATTAATTCCCCCTAGGTTGAGCTTCAAGAAAAAGGAACTCATGGCATGAGCTCTTGGTTTAAAGAGAGCAGATATTAATAATGTGAAGAATAACCTTGGTTATTCTTCAAGCACCTTTCAGTTTCCAAATACTCAAATGTAGACATCCATCAGCCATAAACAAGAGATTACCTTAATCTTTCACAAAGACGTGCCAAAGAATCTGATCCTGTTCTGGAAGCAACATCCTCAATCACAGAAGCATTTGATAGAGTCACACCATCTGCAAGGCTAAACTCACACAACTCCTTTAAGGAACATGCATCAGTCAACACAGCTGAATGGCCACCACCAGCTGCTAATTTTCGCACTTCCCCAACACACCTGCAATGTAGAATTTTCATCAGCATAGGAGGCAATATAACTGTGAAAACCTTACTGGTCATGATATTAGCTATACCATACCAGTCAATCGGTGATGGAAACCAAGCATATGTAGATTTATCATTAGCTGCCTGACCATAGTTATTGTAGCCCCATCCATGGATTCTTCCATCCCTCATGGAAATTAGAGTGTGGGAATGTCCACATGCAACAAGTTGCACACCATTTGGGACAACCAAAACAGGGAAATTGCGGAAAAATGTATCGGAATCATTAGGAGTGCATGAAAAGAATCCAGTTTGGGGGCCAAGGCCTAACTGCCCTGCTTGACCACCACCCCAAGCATAAAGAGCTCCCTTCAAAGTCACAGCACATGTATGTACACCACCACAAGCAACATCCTTTATGAATATTCCATCAAGGGCAACCACTTTCCTAGGCAATAACTCCTTATCCCCAGACTGGAGGGAACAATGCCCAAGTTGACCCATATTTCCTAACCCCCAAGTATAGCTGTGATGAGAAAAGGAAATTATCATGATCAAGAATTCTATGTAAGTCAAACACTAACAGTTGTACCAAAAAAGTAAGAGGAGAAAAACAAGAGAGCTTTGAAGATCTAATCTTATTAACAGAAACTTGTCATTATCTAATAAAAAATCCAATAATTTTAACTTTGTAAGTGCAAAATTCATGATAATAAGCCAATGAGCCCCAGTTCACTGGCACCTCCTCCCCTTAAAAGTGCTTAGTGGAGGGTGAGGTCGTGGATTCAAGACCCATTGGATATGTGTGTAACTTACCAATCAAAAAAAAATTCAAGATAATAAATGTAGGGGTCACTGAAAAACAAATCAGGGCACGCAAGCATGGGTGCGCACACAGGCACACACGTGTGTCTGCATCCCAGCCAAAAACAATCACTTATTCTCTATGGTAATTATTATCCATTTTTTAATGTTTGTCTTAAGAGTTCATTTTTATATCACATATTTAAGAAGATGGTCCCATTTCAGAGAAGGGATATTAGTGCATCTCACAAATGGATGCGCATATACAAACACGCACACGCACACACAAAATCACATATTTACTATCTTTCTAGCATTCTGTGATGTAATAATAACCAAATCAATTCATCAAAGATGGTGAGATTTTCAACTTGCGAGTTTTAGCCAACTTCGGTTATCAAGAAGAACAATTGAGGAGAACTGCAATAACATGTGTGTTACCTCTAATTTTGTCCAAAATTCAATTTAGTCTTGTAACTTCTGATTTATTCATTTTAGTCCTATAAATTCCATTCATATGTCCCAAAACGATGTAGTTTTTGTTATTTATGAATTTCAAAATGATATCATTTTATGACACCTATTGACACAATATGACGAAATTAGACGGAAGGACAACATTGAATAAAAGTAAAAATTATTGGACCGACTGACATGAATAAATCAGAAGTTACAAAACTGAATTGAATTTTGGCAAAATTAGTAATTTGTAATTTAGCCTTATAATACAAACCACTCTGATCCTACAGAATTCCTTTTTTCTTTCTATTTTTGGCAGCACACCTATAGCTCAGGATAAAATTTAAGCATAAGAGTACTTTAGCATGATTATGAGTTAGTGGCACAGCTATATAGCTGTAATGAAATTAAGCTTTCAATGGTATAACCAAGTTAGCAGGACAGCAGACTTGCATATCAAAAATGCATCCCAATTCCATGGCATCCGTTCTCCTGACTAGGCGTGAGATTCCCATAAGAAGATTTTGTCAAACCTTCTGATTTACATGTGCCATGCGGATAACCACAATTTTCATGCTTATATGTAGAACTTATCTCCACCTAAAAAGTCCTACAGATCACTTACACCTCGCCTATTTCAGATATTGCTGCAGTGTGGTACTCCCCGCATGACACTTGGGTAATCTTCACAAGCTCAGGAGCTTCGTCAAGGAACTTCGCATAAGCATTTATTACACGAGCCCCCTGTAGTCCTTCACAGGTAACACCTCTGCCAAGCTGACCATATTCATTATAGCCTGGTTTTTCAGAACAATGATAAAATTCTGATTAATATGTATCAGGAAACTAGAGTACAAACACAAGTTTCCTTTCCTATATCGTATGACCCATCTATTACCAAAAGAATGCACAAGCATAAACATCATAAGAACAAAGAGTTATGCATAGAACTGCCAGTGCTAAAATAATTACAAAGTTTACAATTACTTTAATTAAAACAATGGTAACTCATGATTTTAAAAGACACTTTACCCCACGCTTGTAGCAGGCCATCCTCTGATAAAGCCACCACATGCACTGCCCCACAGGACACTTGACGGATAATCTGTAATAAATGTACTATACAATCAGGTTTAAGGGACAACTAACCAAGAAAAACGTAAACAGAGGCTGACACTTGACAAGAAATTACAATTTAATTGTCAATTAAAATGATGATCAGCAAATTTAAAAGATTTGATGGCACAAAACCCATGATAAAAACTTCCTCTGTTCATGAACTAAACAGTTTCAGTAATGCCAATTGTGAATATAATTTTTCAAAATTGGGAAAACCTAACATGTGAAATCATGAATATGACTCTTAGATATATGTTCAAGTGAAAGGTATCCCCAGCATATACATTCTACGAAATAGATGACTGTAACCCTTCCCTTGATTCTGGGAAAGAACAGATAAATAAAAAAGTAAATGTTTAGAAGGAAACCTTTTTTTTTTTTTTTAATACCTGTTTTTCTTGTAACTGACAAGAAGCAATGGTGCCTCAAAACTAATCCATATAAATATCAAAAGGACACATCCAACCATAATAACTAAAAATTATTGCACTTAATTGAGGACAGATTGTCTTCTATCTCAAGCTACTTTTAATGAACTCTATAATTTGCTTCACATATACGGTCCTTTCTTTTTCCTGAGAAATAATTTAAGTAGATATTTTTTTATAGTATCCACAACCAAAAGTCAACAATTTGGACCTCCCCTACCAAAAAAAACAAAAACAAAAACTTGCATAAATAATAAAATCAAACTTAACAAGAAAAATATATAAAATACCGTGTTAGGAGAAAAGGCCCCCCAATATAAGCGAGGAAAATTTGATCCCTGTATGAGAAGGTAGAACAAAATAAATAATGCTATAAAATATTATCTGCCAAAGAACATTTAGTTGGGGGGGAGGGGAGGGGGTGGTGTGGAGGATGCAAAAGAATTACACATACTACCTGATTTTGGCCCCAAACCCAGAGCCTACTTGTTGAGATGGTTCCATCATTTTCACGAGGTTCTGCAATACAAGCAGTACAATGTGCTCCACAAGACACGGATTTCACAAACTCTGTCTGCAATTGTTTCACTTTTCTAGGGTGCTTGCTTCGCTCCTCAGTTCCGTCTCCCAATTGACCAAAGTCATTGGCCCCTAGACAATGGAATACATTTATAAAGATTCTTGGTCACTTATGTTGTATAATCAGTAAACAACATGATGATATATGCCGTAAAAGGAAACGTTGCTATCTTAGTGATAATAATATTACAACCAAAAATAAAACAAAAAACCCATTTCTGCAAATAAAAAATATTACTACCCCATAAAAAAAAAATTATTGTCACAAACAAAATGGCCTTCAACCAAACTATTACTAATACACAATTGTTAAGCACGTTGTTCCACAAAATTCGCTAGATATCAAAAGGCCAGAATGCCACCAATAGCCTCCTAGCCTAGTGGCATCTCCCGAGCTCCCCAGGAATGGACATGTAAATTTGTACTTAGAGAAATTTTAACTATCTAATCTACGTATTAAAATAATGGCTACGAGATTAAATTCACCATTTCCTATCATCTTAAGCTTCTCCAACTAGCTGTAATCTACCACTTGGAACAAAATCCTCTCCATTTCACCCACTTCACGGAAACTAACGATGCAATCGTTTAATTTTTAAATAATGTGGCATTCTATACAGGTTGAAATGGATCTATTTCAAATGGCAATGTGCTAAATACGTTGTACCCAATAAAAAGAGCCATAACATTATAATCATCTCATCATGATAAGCAATGAACAAACATAAAAGGGTATGCAATGCAATGAAGAAATATATATAATACCCCAAGTGAAAAGCGACCCATCAGAGGCGACAGCCGCGGTATGCTCACGACCACAAGCAATATCAAACCACCGCGAATTGGGTCCCGTGGCGGCCGGACACCCGAAAAGTTGAGGAGGAAGCTGTCTAGGGATCCTCAATTGCCACTGCTTGCCTTTCCTACCAGTCTGTCCGGACTCATTGTAACCCCACACATATATTGCACTCTTCTTTGTTGTTGTTTCGCTTGTTGCTCTTCTTCTCCCAAATATTTCATCCATTCCTTCTTCTTTTTTTTAATTATATACACAAAAATTACAGAGAGCCTGAATATATATTAGAAATCAATCACATCAAATGATTTTTGAAAAAGCACAGAAGAAAAAAAAACAACCAAACATAAATTGTTTCTGAAATTAGAAATGTAATGTGGTGTTGTGATTTTGCAGGTAATGAATTAAGAAACGGGAAAGTCTGTTCCGGCGACCAAACAAAGTTTAGCTGCCACGTGTTGTCATGTGATAACAGAATGCAAAAAAAAAAAAATTCCGGGGAATTAGAAATTGGATGGTGAAAATGAATCTGTGAAAACAGCACGTACCTGAATCTGGGTATGTGAATTCCTGGAAATCGGAATTTGGAAAACTAAAAACTTGAGTTTGTGTGAATTGAAGGCACGGTTCGATGGTCAATGCACAATGTGGCGTAAAGAATCTTTCTCTTTCTTTTTCTTTTTCTTTTTTTTTTTTTTGGATTAAGGCCTAAAGAATCTTCTAGACAATAAATACCCGGTCTGACACGTTTACGAAATTCACTTTCTTATAAATATAGTAAGATTTTTTCAAAAAATAAAATAGAGGTTGAAATCCAAATTGCCGTTTAAGTAGGTAGGGGTTGTAAAAAATTGGACAAGAATAATCCAAGACAACGCAATATGAAATTAGTAGATTATGGGTTGAGATTTAATGGGTTCATATCATATTCAAGTTGACACAACTGACCCATTTAATAAACGGGTTGAATTAATGTTCATTATATGGAACTCATTTGACCTATCTAAACCGTTTAATTAAATGATATTTTACCAATATACCCTTCAAACCTTAAGTATATAAACCTATTAGTTGTTGTGGTTTATTTTATTTGACATATTATGATTTATTATTTGTGATATTGAGATATGCTTTAGTATTGAATGATTATTTGTGATACAGTTACTCGTTAGTTCTGAATTTTATATTAAAAATATTTATTTGTTTGGTTTTTCATAATTCATATCAATTTGAGTAATACTAAAATTAGTTTTTTTTTTCATTTTGATAAAATCTGATAAACAGGTCGACACGATTGATCCGTTTAATAGGGTTATATTACGGTTGAAGAATCATGATCCTTTTAATAAATATGTTGGGTTAGGATTGACCTATATAGTCAAATACTCATGACTCGACACGACACAAATCTGATACGCAAACATAAATTGCCACCCTACATTTAAGTACTGAAATAAATTTCAATAATTTAACTTTATTCTCGTTTATTTGACTTCACTAAGTTTTAAATTTATCCAATTCAAGCCTTTTGTCCAATTTTATTAAAAATTTTCCATTAAAAATATATTTTTCTCATATAAAATTAATATAAATTTTTCATTAATTAATTCTATATTTAATAGAAATTTTTTAATGAAATTGAACAAAAAACCTGAATTGAATAAATTTAAAATTTAAAAAACTCAATTGAAAGAAAATAAAAATAAAATTAGAGAATTGAAATGAATTTCATTAAACTTAGAATGTACCATTTGTATTTTTAACCTAAAATAAATATAGTAACATACCAATAAAAAAATATGATAAATATTGTTGCATGCAAAATATAGGATAAAATAAGATTAATATTGTTTCAAGTCATAATTTTAATTTCTTTTTCAGTTGGGAGTAAAAGTGAGTATACCAAACACTACTTTAAAATATATATAAAAATAGTAATTTAGCAAAGTTGAAAGTTTCCAACTTTGCCTACACAAAAAAATCATACCCTCTCCTAGAAGTGTATTTTTTTTTTTAAAAGAAGATTATTTAAATAATTACAAAAATATTTTGGGCATTGCAAATATGTGATTAATCATTTTCAGCGTACCAATAACATTTTTAAATTCATAAAAAATTTAACATTTAAAAATATTAAAAAATTTATTAAATAAATAAATAAACCCCTAAACGGGGGTAGTTGGTAAAAGGTGACGTGTGAAAATGAAAACGGTCGTCCCTTTCATTTGAGAAGATCAAACCTCAAAAAGTATTTATTGAACTGGCAATGCGTTCGGTGTGTGTCAAATCCAATCTCCTCCGCAAAGTCTCACCTTCTCTTCTCTTCTCTTTCAGGTAACATTTCTCTATTCCTTACCATTTCCAATACCCACTTTTTCAATTCTTCTCATTTTTCATTTTTTTTTTTTATGACATAATTTTTTTTTTTTTTTTAGAATCTAATTTCCAATACTTTATATAGTATTCTTCTGCCACCATATGATGCTTTGGCTGAAATTCTGCATTTAAGAAGGAAAATAATAATAATAATAATAATCAGTGTTCATCTTCTATACTAAAAGTATGAATTTTTTTTTGGGGGGGTTTTTCATGGGAAGTGAAATTCTTGGAATAGTTGTGTGTAGCAAACTCATGTCCATTTGTCATGTTTATTTTCTAATTTCTTTCTTTCCGATATGTGTAATAATCGAAAGAAAGAAAATCTCCTAATTGATGTTGTGGGGTAGCTTTTAATTGTCTTTGTTGGTGCTAAATTCTTAAAGTGAGATCATTTTGATGACCCTTTTTCTTTTCCTTTTACTGTGTTGCGAAATCTGATTAAAATGGCTTGATTAGATAAGGGTTGTTGGAAGATTTCATTCTTAATTTTCACAAAGAAAGGGTATGTTTAAATTTTAAATTTTTAAAAAATAAATAAATAAATATAGGGCTAGATTAATGAGTAAGACAAAAGGTACCTCTCTGATAATGAAAGAAAAAAATTTTTTTTTTTTTTTTTGTGATAATTCAATAATTGGGTGTGGGAGGATTTGAACCTTGATTGTCTTCGTTGAAAATACTAAGAGTTGTCAATTGAGCTATAAGGCTCTTTTTAGAAAATTTTTAAAATAAATAAATAAATAAAAATGATTCCTTTTGTTTTCTCTGCTCCTTTGTAAAATTAGTAAATGAATACGAGGCATTATGGAGGAGAATCCTTGAGTGGTCATTTGAATAGCATGCGGTTTCCTTCTTCTTTGTCATGACTAGACTTTAAGTCCTGTTCTTCAGGTAGCTCTCAGGTTGCTTAAAAGTTAGTGAATTTAGGGCAGAAGTACTACTGCAGGTAGTAATAATTTACATAGATGTAAACATCAAGCAGAGCCTCACAGAAAAGAAGGCCCTTGCTTGGACTGAAGGGCAGGATTTATTGACAAATTTCAACTGCTTAAAGTTAGGATTTGTGTAGAATAAAAAGTTAGCGCTTTGAATAATACAGCTTTTCAAGTAGTCATGGGTTATGCACCTGGCTTCATATTGATCCAGGGGTTCTGATTCAAGAGTACATGTGTTTTGTAATTTGTTCAGTTAATAATTCTTTGGTAGAAAATGTTATCTTGAGTTATAACATGTGGAGAAGAAAAACTACTGTACTTTACTGCATTCAAAACTGAATCAATATATTTCAGAAAGCTTGCAGGTACAAAGGCATCATGTCTGCGTCCGAGTCAGTTGGAAACAACACTCAGAAAAAGCTTATAAAAATAGATATCAGTTCAGACACTGTGTGTCCATGGTGCTTTGTGGGCAAAAAAAATCTTGACAAAGCTATAGCTGCATCTAAGGATCACTATGACTTTGAGGTTTGCTCTCTCTCTCTCTCTCTCTCTCTCTCTCTGTTTGTGCATGCATGTGCACACATGTTTGTGTTCCCACTCTTATCTTTTATCAACTACATTTGCAGATTAGATGGCATCCATTTCAACTTAATCCTTCTGCCCCAAAAGAAGGCATCAATAAGAAAGAATATTACAGGAACAAGTTTGGATCTCAAACTGAGAGGATAGAAGCTCGGATGTCAGAGGTTTTCCAAAAATTCTCTGAATCACTTATAAACATATCATTGATTTGTTTGCATTAAGTTTGATTTGGCTGGTCATTGTACGCAATAAATAATTATGACTGCTTTGCAAATTTTCAGGTTTTTAGGGGCCATGGATTGGAATATAACCTTTCAGGACTCACGTAAGCATAAAAACAGTTTTAAATATATGGATAACTTTATATAGGTGAGGAAGCTATGAAGCGACCTTAATCTATTGGAGATTCCACTAACATTTTCTTAAATGCACACAGGGGAAATACTCTAGACAGCCACAGGCTTATGCATTTTGCTGGGCAACAGGGTCTTGATAAGCAACATAATCTTATGGAGGTGCTCTCTCTTGGCTACTTCACTCAGGCAAAATTTATTGGTGACCAGTAAGTTTGGCTATGGAACGTTTGATCTTTATATTTTGTAAATGTTTAGGTTGTTTGAATAAATTTTATTTTCCTGTAAACAATGCTTAATATTAATTTTCTTATAAATTGATGTTTTGTTTAACATGAATACCATGTAGAATGCACCCCTCCACCTCCAAAAAATAAAAATAAATTCTTTCAAAGATCATGAGTTATCAGAGACTAAACAACTGGACAGATCCTCATTTTGACTTTAGCTCCACATGTTCAACTCACTTATCAAAATAAAATTGTAGAAAATTTATTGCTTTCTAGAACCAAAATTTCTGCAATTATTGACCATTCTACTTTAGTTTGACATGGCACTGGCAGTCAACTAAAACTGCTGGTCCCCAGTTGGTTCTTTCCTGGAAATAAAATCCATTATGAGAACAATGATGGTCTAGAGGCCAGTATTTGAAAGTTAAAAAACAACTCGGGAAACACCATTAGTCTTGCTATTATTTAACTTGAGTTGTTTGGCATGAAATGTTCCTCGTCAGGGTAACCCAATAAGGATATAAGATCCTCCTGTGCAGCAGGCTTATTTTGTTTATTATCAGGGTAGAGTTGATTATCTTTGCACATCTTACCTCAGATATTAACAAACACTAATATTCGCAGGGAATTTCTTCTGGAATCTGCTAAAGAGGTTGGGATAGAGGGGGCAGAAGAGTTTCTTCGAGACCCCAACAATGGGTTAAAGGAGGTCTTTTTCTTTGCTAATTCTTATGCTGCAATTGGTTGCCAAAGATGATATAATAGGAGAAAATAAAATCTGACTTATTATAGCATTTTGGGTTGAACTTTTAAGTTTTAGATATTTTTTCTTCGGCAATGTGGGCAATCAACTGGAGCGTCATGTAAATTTTTTCTTCTGTGCTCCTTTTGGTTACTGAGAAAGTAAAAACTTATAATTCTGCAAATGCATACCTGTCTCAATGTTTGTGAAAATCATTATTTATTTTTGAATTGTATTCTCCATAATAGACCACGCCATAAGTTCTCTTTTGATGTTTTTGATAGAACTAACCTTACTCCTTTTGTCTGCTAAGGTTAATGAGGAGCTTGAGAAGTACTCAGCAAGTATTACAGGCGTCCCATATTTTGTGGTGGGTGATAAAAATTCACAATTTGTGAACTTTATTTTTCGGTATAATTTCCCAAGCAGGTCCATTCATACTATTGGTTTTTCTTGACAGATTAATGGAAGCCAGAAATTGAGTGGTGCCCAACCCCCAGAGGTCTTTCTAAGAGCTTTCCAAGTAGTCTAATTGAGAACCTTACAGATTAAAGCTTCTATTTCAGTTGTTAATAAGAAGGCAGCATATCTTTGCCTGCTTTAATATTATGATATGTGTGGTTGAGATACTTATTGGTCCCTGTATTATGCCTTGTGTTTACAGTTACAGTGACATGTATATCTTATAGTAAAATGGTGTGAATAAGATTGGCTTCATTTAATAATGCTTTGCAAGAACATTTTCAATGATTTAAATTATGATGAGAAGTCTCCAAGTTGACAATTTTTACATTGCTGACTGTGAAATGAAAAAGGTTGGAGACTTCAAAAGAGTTTTTAAAAAAAATTGAGATTTGAAGAGCTGTCAGGCTCAAAAATTAATCTGGGAATATAAAGATAAGAATCACACCTCTTCAAATCTGGATAGAATCACACCTCCAAGTTGACAAATTTTTTTTTCTTGAGAAATAGTGTTTTTACTACCAAAGAGCATTCACATAAACTTATATTTATATACAATTTCTCTAATTAAACCACCAAAAACGTTACTTTTTCTAAAGAACCACTTAAAGAATATACCCTACATCTCATTCTATATTTTGTAATGCGTTGTATTATTATTATTATTTTTTTTCTCTCACAAATAGGATCAACACAACCCAAATCACTCAACCACAGCTACCTATCACAAAACCTGATCAAAACATCTCAAATTACCCAACCATCTTGCCTCTGGCAACCCAACGCCACCACAACCTGTCAATGCAAAACCCAGTGCCCCTGCATGTCTACAACCCAACAACCATGGCCAACAACCTGCAACCCACACCCAACATTTTGCCTTCTAAATATCTCAAAGATAAAACAATATTTATATTAAAAAGTAAATATTAAAAAAAAAAAAAGGCCGAATAGAATTAATACAAGGTATAGGACCTCGATTTCTACCCTTTTTCCCCGCAGTTCCCCTATTATTCGAGTTTTTAGAATTCGAACGATTGTTTGATTTGGCGATTGAACCTGAGATCTTTTTCTCAAGTTACCTACCTACCCTTTTGAAGGGATCAAGTCATAACAGAGTTCTTGAACTACTGCACCCGCACGTACCTCTTCTTGCTTACTTCGCTAGCAAGGTCTTCCCAACAAAGATCTTAAAGTATCCGCCCTCGTGAGAAGATATTAGGATTTGAAATCCCTCTTCCTCCCTCTGTTTATTCTTAGTCGTCTTTCGAGGAGTGATTGGTCTACAAGACCAGCCCAATTAAAAACACAAACTGCAACTAAGCAACCCTCAATGCTGCAACTAGTTTACTTCAACGCATTCATGATAACCACCATGAGAACCACCACACATTTGGTTTACTTTAACGTGTTCATGAGGATCACCATGCCAACATCGCCATGCAGATGGGGAATTGAGCCTCGATGCCAAGAGTGAGAAAGAGGCTAAAGAGAGTCGTTTTTAGGTTTCTTAGGAGAGAGTTTGAATGAAAAAAGAAAAAGCAATAAATACAAATGCTACAGTGCTCCTTCAAATTTAAAGGAGAATTATATCATTTTGCAAAAATTGACAATAATAAAGAACCCAAGATATAGTGTTTTCTGTAATCTTGTGAACAATATCATCTTATTTAGCTTTTAATGGAATTTAGAGGATCAAATGAGAATGCTCTAAGAGTTAATGCATTTGGTTTGATGTAAAAGCAAGGAGACAGAAAATGGTAGATTAATATATTTTGTTCTTGTTTGGTAGGGTAGAATGAATGAAAAAAATTACGGTTATTTTCTATCCATGTCCATTTTTAATCTTCATAAAGTCAAGGCAAACTTTACAAGTAAATACATAATCTCTGTGAATGCTTGGTTTTCTCCAGAGAAATGGGTCTATAATTCGTGTGAAAAATATTAGACCAAAGTTTAGTTACAAAATTAGTTGTAGCCTAAAACTACAATCTTAATAAAATAAACATTACTATATATTTTGAAAATCTAACCATTGAATTGCATGTTTTTTACGCTCTTAATACACATGTCAAATTTTGGGTCAATTGGATATTATTTACTATATGATCTATAAATTCATATTTTATACATAATTTTAAACTATAAAAACTTACAATTTAAACAATTTATTTATAACATATCTATTGATCTTTAATTTTCTAAAAATTTTACAAGCATGAAGAATATAAGAAAAAAAGGTAATCCAATGATAGATTTGTCAAAATTCACATTCAATAAAAAGATATTGAATAAAATAGCTAAACTTTGTCCAAAATATTATTCAACTTCAACAATTTAATTATAAACTTAATAACCTAACATAAATTATAGTAACTAATAAAGAGTTTAACTAGACTCGTTAAAGTAAGAAAGTCATTATTTAAAATAAATAAATAAATAATAGCCCTAAAGTAATCAATTTCAATTTCATTGGAATAAATTAATATTTAAAAATAAACTAAGTAAATTATAAGAGGAAAAATCCCTTAATTATTTTAATATTTGATGTAAACAAGAAAAATAATACATGCCATATGATTGAACCCCATAAAATTTATTTAGTGGGCTCAATTATAAAAGATTTAAAAACTGTCTAATATTTTATTTATACCCTATATTCTTTTTAAATATGTGGCCCTGCTATCAGTGCTATGACCTCAAGTTATCTCTCTCTCTTTCTCACACACATACACATACACATACACAAACACAAACACAAACACACTTACACACACTGATCACTGATGCACAAACAAATGTGACTGCCTCTTGTGCATCTTTCTTTAATAATTAAAGTGAAAGCCCTGTTCAAGCTTGACTCGTCATCTACCAGATGTATAGCCAACAATGCAAATAATAACACCAAAATATAAAAGAAAAACCCAAAGCTATACAGTTACACCTAGAAGGACTTCAAATGCTTCTCCTCAGTCCATTCATGAGACTCTGTATAATGCCATACTGAAGAAACCATAGCCGTATTTCAAATAAAATTGCAAGCTTGTTTCAATTAGAAACAGTGAAGGAATTAAGGACATTTGGAACACGTACTCACAACAATTGATATGAGGAACAATTTTTAATATTTACTATATATAACAAACACTTTAACCTCTGATATTCACAATGACTACACTTTGGTTTTCTTTCTCCTCTCCGTGTGTTGCTGGCTTCCTCTACAACGAAAACCTTTCAATCAAGATTATGTTGTTTCATCGAATACCATCACCTATAGAAGCCAACCAAGTAAATACTAAGTCAGAATAAGTAAAGATTAAGGAAACAACATAATTTGTTAGCAAAAATTTAGAAATATAACTTTTAGAAATTCATGTTTTTTTTTGGGTCCAATAATAAGCCATCCAATTTCTACAACTTACAAAGCATCATCAGGAATGAGTGATGCAGCTATAATGTCACCTTTCTGCAGAACTACCCAATCCAACTTGGGGTAGTCATAAAATGATGATGAAACTTCACATATCAATAAAATGTAAGGTCACCTAAGCATGAAACCTTAACTGCTTTGCTTGAAAAAACAGTTGTTAAATACATAAAACACGTAGGACACCTACATTTAAGCTGCAGAAGCTCAGCAAACTGATTATCTCTTCACTGGACATGAAGAGCGATACCTCAAGATACTAGCTGTTGTGATGCAGTGCATTAAAGCAATTGCATACACTCTTGTAACAGCTTGTGCATTCTTTTTGAAACAATTACTTCCTTCTTGTAACAAATTGTAATTGGCATATTCAAGAAATCTTGGCCAAGAATTACTTAGTTAAAGATTAGCCAAGAATTACCAACAAGTAGTCATAAAGTAGTTTAGCCTGAGCCACACAACTTTGCATCTATAAAAGCAAATTCTAGGCATTCGTAAAGGGGTCTTTGAGTGAATTTTACAAACCATTCAGTTTAAAACTGAGTTTTCCTAGAGCGATCTTAAGGAGTTGTTCCCTCAGTTTCCCCTGTATGCAACTTAACATCTTCCCATTCCTTCGTTATTTTGTCTATTGCATCCTAACATGTCGTGCACATACTCTGGTTCTCAGGTGTTCTGCAAGTTTTCTTATCCTCCACCCCTTTTCCAATAAATTTACAAAATGCTCCTCACATATTCTATTCCATCCAAACAACCTACAAAATATTCGTTCATCTGATAAACCAATATATATTCAAACTCTGTTTATATATATATTGGGTTCTGATAAGTAAGCTTTGGCCCAAAACAGAGGGTGATGAGAAGATTCAAAGTAGTGAACTCCGCTTCATGAGGTATAGTCCTCAGTTGATTGTGCTACCCTCGCAGTTAATAAGAAATATCAAATTTCAAGGACCCATTGTTTTCCCTTACAAAAGTAGAATGGATGGTGATATCATGGATTTAAACCATTGAATTCTTATACCAATAACTGACAAAAAAAAAATGAACTTGTATTGGTTGTAAATCAAATCTCTAAGTGGGTTTTCCAAATGGCACACCTTGATTCTCAAAAATATGCACACAGGGCATGAAGAATGTTTGTTCAGTACACAGGGCATGTAGAGTGTTTGTTCAGAATAAATGCATTTTGATATCTCATAAGAACATGTGTTTTTTTTATAAAGAGAAGATCTAACTTAGTGAGAGGGGAAAAAATGATTTCATGGATTAAAACTTTAAATAAATGGCCTTTTCTGAATAGTCAATTACCTTTTCAGGTATATGAAAATATATTTCAAGGGACTTGTTTGGACTTTTCAATCATATAACTACAATTTTTAATTGTGCCTTGAAGTGATGGAATGAGATCAGCAGCCAAAAATTTTATGCAAGCAGTAAAAACACTTGTCTATCCAAAAAACCCACGCATATTAATAATATAGCCAATGGCGTGGGTCTTGTCAACAAAAATTCTACATCCTATGTTAACAAAGGAAGAGAACTAATGTGACAAGATATCTACATATATGCTTCTAGAGCTAATTTTCCATCTGATGCAGATCAGGAGCAATAATCTTTCTTCCACTAGTAGAATAATACTATCATGATCAGAAAAGAAAAATGAATATGCATATACTACAAAGAAACTAAGGAAATTTGTGGATGGTAGGAAAACAAACCTTCATCACAAGTTCCTTTAAAATTATAATGATGATGCCATACCTTGCTTTCAAACAAATAAATAAATATACATACATACATGTGCACCCATGTAGACACATGCATAGATACATGCATACATTACATACCTACATACATATATGAATGTGTGTTGTGTGTGTGTATATACAATGAACAAATATGCATAAAAGAAAATTTTACCTATCAAAAAAAAAAAAAAAAAAAAGTTACCTTGCCACAAACTGGACAACTTTCACTTCTCTCCATCCACTCATAAATGCAACCCAGGTGAAAATGATGAGAGCATTTGGTCATTATCTTGGGGTTCTCTGTAGTATATTCTGCACATCAAAAGTAAGTTTCAAAGCTGTGAGAATTTACACAACAAAATATGTACTCCATAAAAGTACATTTTCGAAGATAAGGTATCAATTGCAACACATATCACAAATCCACAAAATGCGGCTCCGAATTAACAGATTGGATTATATGCCCTCTGTCCTTATTAAGATAGCACTCTTGATCAATGCACAATAAACAGGTCTATGCCTCCCACCTTCGAGCCCAGTTTAGCAAAAGGCCAAAAAATATGGAGATATAAGTGCACTGTGTGAAACATTCACCATTGATTCACCACATTTCAGCTTCCAGCTTCCACAGAAATTACCCTTATAGATCAGGCTGTTGGGGAAAATCTGCTATTGCCCTTTCATAGGAGGTTTGGAAGGACATGAGTACTAAAAAATTTCAAGGGTTAAAACTTTTCTAAAATAGAAATAGAAGAAATTTTTTTAAGATCTGTACTGTGATTTTCAAAAGTTTAATAGATTCCAATAAGGTTATCTTTTTGGGGTTTTTTCCGGCCTGTAATATTAACAATGCTCTCTGGCATTCTTGAGCATGGAGATACAGTTTTTCAGCATCCTTCATCCTTTCTCACAAACTCTTAAATTTGGAAAACTACACATTTTTCTACTACATGATAACTGAATAATGAAATGCTCGAATATATAAAATAAACTTAAAACAAGACTTGTTAAACACTTGGTGGATCACACTCAAAGTGGACTAATTCATGAATGGAATCAAATGGACCCTTTTAACTAAGCGGCAGAGTTGTTCTTTTTAAATGTAGTTCTTCAGAGACGTGTCAAAAGAAAATAAACAAAAATACTTATTAAATTCCCAATCTAGTCCTAGCACGTGTCAAGTCATATCTGTGTCAATTACCTTCCAACATATTAGAAAGTAACAGAAAAGTTGCTACAATTATATGTTCTCCACAATGCAAAAGTGAATATTAAAAGAAGAATTAAAAATTTTTACCTTCAAGACATGTAGGACAGACATCCTCATCTTCTGATGATGTATAAAAGTTTCCAACTCCAGTTATAGTGGTTTTTGCCGATGAGATCTTAAGTGAGGACTTAGAACGGTATTCTTTTGATTCATCTTCACAAGCAGATTCATTCCATTTGTCTCCTGAATTTAAAGATTCCGGATCTGTATCAACATCACTTCTTAGAGGCTCTGTCTCCTCATGTGAATGACTTGATCCCTTCTCACGTCTAGAGACAAGTCCATCCCGCTGCAAGCGGAAATATCTGGGGTCAGCATCATAAGGCAAGGGCCTTGGAGGAGAACGATACATGCCAGATAGAGAGTTGTCCAGTGATGCTGTAGAAGTCATAGATGCTGCCCCCTGAATAGACGAAGGGATGGAATTCACTTCCCCTCTTCTAAATAGTGATGTATACTACAAAATATGAAAAGAGTCCAAAAGTCAAAAGAAATATATGTTTTCATACTAAAGGTAATGATCTCATCATTAACATTAATATCTTTGTGGATAATTTTATACTAATATGTGCTTCATAATGAACTTGTATCAACATAAGCTTGTCCTACAAATTCAGAATAACAAATGCTGCTGAACATTCCTAAACTGAGAAATGTAAAATAATCTTTTAACATGTTTCCATTTCTTTCAACGACCTTTGTATACAGTTCTTCAAAGAAACAAGCAAGCAATGCATCAGCTTTCAATACAAAACCACAGCAGAGGGCAGGGGTTAAAACAATAAATACTATACCTATGACTAATGCAGTAAAAGCAACACTTTCCCCGTGTAGTGTCAAAATTGGATATAATCTTCTGTATATTACAATGCCGAAATGTTTGTAAAAAGAAAACAATTGAAGATGCACGTGCTTGCACATAAAATTCTTAGGCTTGATAATAAGAGAACAAAAGACTCCAACAGTAAAACATAGCAATAGAAGGGAAATGCTGGATTAAGTAACAGTATCGCAACTGCAGGTATTGAATGTAAAATTTGTAATTCACATAGATATCACCCACAAAGAAGACAGATCCCCCTCCCCTCTCCCAAAAAAAAAGAGTAATAGGAGTTAGATACATACCACATTAAGAAGTTTCTGAACAAAGCAACTGAGACATGTACAGTTCCTATATACAGCACTAGTTGGATTCACATACTCTTCGAATTCATCATTATTCAAACAACAACAGACAGCACCCATTTTGCCAGCCGTAATCTTTTTCTTCCACTTAAAACCCTCCACAGAAACTATCCAATATCATCGACAGAAATCAATTGTGGTATGCATATGCCTCAAGAAGAAACAGCTCCTGTCGCAATAAATCTACTTTGATAAATAAGAAACAACAAATAAGAGAGGACGCTCAGCTCGCAGAAGTCCCACAGCCTCCGCAAACCAGTAGCCTCTCTCTTCTGTTTATAAATCACAAATTTCTTGATACTACTAACTTATGGCTATATTTCTTCACCTGTAGCAAACGAAAATAACTAAGTTAAACAATTATGTGAATAACAGAAATCAAAAGGAGGCGAAAAAGGTGTCCTCAAAGCAAATTGATGAATCAAAATGAGCAATGTCCATTTACAGAACCCAGAAGCTACTCTCTAATAACGTAATCAGAGCTCACAATTCTTAGAATAATCCAGTTATCCCCATCTTAATCTTTTAAATAATAATAATAATAATAATAATCTTTGGGTGCTCAATTACTGCTGCAATGCTACAAGCCAATTATCCATACAAAGTTTGACAAATCAAAAAGGGAAAAACTGTCAAAATTGGCAAGTAATTACCAGAAAATTCAACAAAAAGTAAAATTTTCCTGTCAAAATTTTTACAGTTCATCAAATTTAGGAAAAGGGTTCTTTCTTTTAGCAGCAAGGAATGGTCATAGTATCACATCAAACAACAGCAAAAATCCACCCACAAACAAAGATGATAATCATAATTATGGAACATACAATTGAGCCAAACACATCCATTCCATAAAAAGACACAGAATTGAACAGAAAAACAAATAAATTTCAAATAGCATTGAAAACCCAGGAAAGATTCTATCAATTTTGGACGATCAACCAAGAGATAACACATAGAATCAACAAAATAAGAGAGACCCATTTGAGATAATCGATGAGAGAGAGACCGAGAAGTACCTTTAGGAAGAGCTGAGGACTTGAGAGGGAGGAAGAAAGAGAGATTCTAGTCGTGTTATTGTAATTTATTTTTCGTTTTTTTTTTTATTAATGGGTTTTGTGGGAAAGACAAGGACAAAGAGTCAAAGACAGAGAAACCTGAAACTCCGAAATTTGGGTGGTCGGATCAGATTAGATTGTTACTATATGCTTTGGAAAATCGAATACTATAAATGGGTTTGTGCGTGTGCCTGGATTTTTTTTTTTTTTTTTTCTTTCTTTTGAGGAAAAAAGAAAAGCCTATGAAAGCGCGCAATTAAAGCCAACCCTCTGTCTCTCACTCTTGTCTCTGTGCTGGTGGGTGGAAGAATCTAATCCAACTTTATTCATTAATGATTAGAATTAAATTTTTTTTTTTACATGAAAGTATTGTATATTATTGGGGTATACATAAATTTTAAAATTATTATAGTACCATTTTTTTTAGTGGCTCAATTAATTAAGGATTCATTACTTTGTCTACTTGTTAAAAAAATATAAGTATTAAATATGAAGTAGAGCATGCTTAAAAAAGACAATACTAGGTGTATAGGTTCTAATAAAGAAGTATTCATAGGATACTTAGACCTATCAAAGGGAAAAAGAAAAGTAGCATACATAGGTATTTTTAGCTTCGAGTATCTATAGGTCTTGTTTCATGTTATGACATGTTAAAATGAGAAAGAATCATTAAAATATCTTACAAAACAAATGGTATATGAATATTGTATATATATGTAGTTTTTTTTTTTTATATATAGGAATATATATAGTTTTTGTTTAGCGATTAACATGCACCTATGACTTTAATATGGTTTTCTTTTTTATCGCTTTGGGCTAAAAAGAAAAAATGGTGTGACATAGTTTCATTTACGATGAGTTTGAATTGATATTCTATGAAAGTTAAATTATTTGAGTTCATTTTGACATGTTAGTGACATTTTTAAAAAAAAATTAGTGACATGATTTCATTGACGTTGAGTTTCAATTGATACTCCATTTAAAAAAAATGGTAGCGTATCCTTTAATGCTACATACCAACAAATATTTTATGATGGATATTGTAGGGTGTCTAATACTTTATTCACACGAAATAAAACTTTTAGGTTAATATTTTTGGTTGAAGGCACATGTCTCCCTTTTTAGCTTAAGAATCCTTATGATTCCCTTAGTTAATTCAAAAATAAAATAAATTAGTTGCTAACCCGTGTGATGCACGGGATAGTTAAATAAAATTATAATTAACCAACCTCACGATAAAAAAAAAAAAAAGCTAAAAGAATTAGTGAAAGACTGATTTTTCCACCAAGAATTTAAAAGAAAAAAAGATTGAGAAAGAAAAAGAATGTGTAATGTTACGTTAAAAGTGTAATGTTGGAAACTAAAGCAACATTAAAGACAATGGGAAACTATTTGTAAAGAGGATTGCAACCTTTGTATGTTTACTTGGCTCAAGGCCAAAATTCAAATTCAAATTTGCAAAAAAAAAAAAAAAACTTACAACAGCCTCACTACACAAGTCCACTTTTTGCTCTAATTTATTTTGCAAATCATACACTATCAATAATTTCAATAAACACTATTGCTAAATCTGCTGTTTACTTAAACAAACTTGATGTAAAGCCAAACATTAGGCTTTCTAGGGGTTCAACAAATACATTTTTAGCATTTTGAAAAGATGACTAGCAATAGCTTTTGAAACTTGAACATTTGTTTTTATAAAGAATATGCACAAATTGTGAATGGTTTTCATGTATATAGCTAATTTAAAAAGAAAAAAAAAAAGTGTGAACAATCAAATTATTATTAAGTAATTGTTTGTATTTATCTCAAAAGTCACACCCTTGTATAAATACATTAACTATTTTATATATACATATATATTATAGCCTATTATATACTATATAGATTATATATAACATTCTTTCTCTCAACAACATGGTAAAACTTTTCAAAAAAAAAAAAAAACACAGTAAAACTTTAAACTTTTTTTTTATACCAGACAAAGAGCTTACAACACAAATTTTGGAGTTTGTCTTGCTATCATATTAGCAAGTTCCTTGCATTCAGTTAGTACATAGTCTGAAGTTTTCAAAAAAAAACACAGTAAAACTTTAAACTTGACAGCCACAAGTTTTATTTTTATTTTTTTAATGAAATCAATAGACAACCACACGTTTAGAAGTCAAGGAACTTAAATTGTTGAAGTAGAGCAGTAAGTTTATATAGCACACAATTTCTCAAAAGTAAAACAAAAAGAGAACAAAAGCAGTAAACCACTTAACAGTAACTAAACAAAGCGCGAGAGAGATATATACCAATGGTGCTGGCTTGGACTGGAGCTGGAGTTGAGAGGACGACATGCGGTGAGCAACTAGAGGTGCGAGTGCACAGCACAGACATAGTAATATAGTTTAATTTGTTTGTTTGTTTTTTTTATTTTTAAAATAATCATCTAGGATGATTTAGAATGTATTATCTGGGGTTTTTTGTGTGTTAGTATTTAGATGTAGAGGGCCATGGATTGAAGGATTTACTAAATATATTGGGGGTTTTTCTAAAACTATCGGGTTGAAGTTAAACAGAGAGAGTGGCAAAGATACAAACTTGATGGCTATGGTGGCTGATAGTGACGACAACGAACAACGGCGGCTATGTCATGGGTGGGAAAGAGAGAAGAAAATTGGGGAGGATGTTTGGGGTTTTCAATATTTTTCCGGAAGAGATTTGTTTTCGTGTTTCACAAAAAACCTATAGGCTATAGTCGGGTTTGTCAAAGCTTTTGTGTAGAATTTACTATTTAGTTTAAAAAATTAAATTTTTTTTATAAATTAAAATGATAATGTGAAAAATTGTGAGAGTTTCAAAAGTTTCGGTTTTATATATATATATATATATATATATAGATTAAACATAGGTCACTGATCATACTTAAAAAACTCATAATTAGACCTATTAAAGGAAAAATAGAAGTATTCATACTTATAGGTTCTAATAAAAAAGTATTCATAGGATACTTAAATATGAAGTAGAGCATACTTAAAAAATACAATACTTGGTGTATAGGTTCTAATAAAGAAGTATACATAGGATACTTAGACCTATCAAAGGAAAAAAAAAAAAAAAAAGTATCCATAGGCATTTTTAGCTTCGAGTATCTATAGGTTTTGTTTCATGTTATGACATGTTCAAATGAGAAAGAATCATTAAAATATCTTACAAAACAAATGGTATATGAATATTGTGCATATGTATATATATATATATATAGGCAAAACTACACTATTAGTCCCTTAAAGTTTGTCCTGTGTGCGCAATTGGTCCCTTAAATTTGAAGCTAGCATAAGTGGTCCCTCAAGTTTTAAAATTGAGTTGTATTAGTCATTTTACTAACTACCGTTAGTGATGTTACTTACGTGGCTAACAGAACAATGACTTGGCATTTTCTTTAATGATGTGGCATGTTTTCATCTATCCAAACTAGGGCTGTCCAGAGACCCGGCCAACCCGACCCACCCGCCGCCGCCGACCGATTCCGACCCGTCGCCGACCGATCCGACTTCTCCGGCGGTCGGCGATGGGTTTGTCCCTCCAAAACCCGAGTTTGGCGGGTCGGAGGTCGGTTTTCCTTCTCCAGAATCCGATCAAACCGATTCGACCGACCCACAAGATTTCCGGCGATATTTGGTAGATCCGGTGAGATCTAAACCATTTTCGTCAAGATCTCGGCGAGATTTCGCCGGATCTAGCCAAGATCTTGCCGAAAATGGCTTAGATTAGGCCGGATCTGGAGAAACCTCAAAGATTTTGGCCGGATTTTGCCGTTTTCGTGTGTTAATTTTCACTGTTTTCTCGCTGGTATTTGCCGTTTTCTGGATTTTAGACCCCGACCGACCCGACCGCCGCCCGATGATGGTCTGATCCACCCGATCCGATTACTCCGGTGGTCGGCGGCGGGTTCATTTTTCTGTCACCCGATTCCGGCGGGTCGGTTCCGGGTTGGGCACAAACCCGACCCGGACCGACCCGTGGACAGCCCTAATCCAAACATTACAACAGTTTCACCACTATCACTTTCTCTTTGCAAATCGTCTTTCTCTTTACGTTAACCAAAAAAAAAAAAAAAAAAACCCCACCCACGAGAAAGAGAAGGGAAGAAAAAGCCAAGCCTTGCTGCCATCGATGGAGACCCAAGCTCTAGCCGCCACCGACAACAGCACTGCTTCTCTCACACAACCACTGAACCGCTGCCGCCTCCCTCTGCAAATTAAAACCTAATACAGTCTGCCTGGCCCTCTTGAAGAATCTCATGGGAATCAAACATAATTGAATTTATCTTCCCAAACTACAATTCGTGACTAGTTACATTACTATTTTGTAAGGCCAAAATTGAATCCCATCGCATTCTTATACAATAGGATAGTCTTGAAAGTTGATACATTCATTGGCAACAAGGAAAGAAGCTAGACAATATGGCTTGGTTATGGTCCACCTTGCACCAAAGTTGATTATGGGAAGTGGGAAAAGGAAAAAGCCACTCACAATACAATCCTATATACCTTCAGTATACATCCCTACATAGACAATATAAGCACTGTCATGAACTTATACAAAATACAATAGGTTCAAAATACTTTGAATATTGTTTCTAACGTGGAAACTTTTTTTTTAATTTTTTAAATTAAAAACATGCCAAATCATTAAAAAAAAAAAAACCAAGTCATTATTCTATTAGCCACGTAAGTAACACCACTAACAGCAGTTAATAAAATGACTAATACAACTCAGTTTTAAAACTTTAGGGACCAATTATGCTCGCTTCAAACTTAAGGGACCAATTGCACATACAGGACAAACTTCAGGGACCAATTGCACATACAGGACAAACTTCAAGGACCAATAGTATAGTCGCCTATATATATATGTGTGTGTGGGTTTTTTTATTTTTTTATATATATATATATAGGAATATATATAGTTTTTGTTTAGTGATTAACATGCATCTATGACTTTAATATGGTTTTCTTTTTTATCGCTTTGGACATGGTGTGACATGGTTTCATTTACGATGAGTTTGAATCGATATTCTATGAAAGCTAATTATTTGAGTTCATTTTGACATGTTAGTGACATGATTTCATTGATGATGAGTTTCAATTGATACTCCATTAAAAAAAATGGTAGTGTACCCTTAATGCTACATACCAACAAAAACTAAAAAGGGACAGCAAAGTTACAATGTATTGACAAATATTTTAGGATAGACATTGTAGGGTATCTAATACCTTATTCGTGTGTAATAAAATTTTCAGGTTAATATTTTTGGTTGAAGGTGTTAAATTACCGATTATCCCAAAAGTTTAAACTATTAGAAAATTGTGAGTTTAATTACTTAACCATAATTTTAAATCTCTCCCTCACTTGTTGTGGGCCTAAACTTCCCCTTAATAAGTGGGGGCCTAACAAGTGGGAATTTAACATTTTAAATAGGAGGTAAACTGAAGACAGGGATCAAACTCAGGATCTTCTACTCTGATACCATATTAAATTACCGATTGTCCCAAAAGCTTAAGCTATTAGGAAATGGTGAGTTTAATCACTTAACCATAATTCTAATAGAATGCACTTGCAAACCTTTTTAGCTTAAGAATCCTTATGATTCCCTTAGTTAATTCATAAATAAAATAAATTAAACATAGGCAACCAATCATATTTAAAATACTCATAATTGGCAACGACTCCTAAAAATAGAAAAATAAACAAAATGACTCATTAATGCACGCACATCATTCAAATGTCTACATAAGTCACCCATTTTATACACACGTCGCCAAGAACTCTCAAAAGAGTGGGAAGCGCCAAGATTTGGCATCAACATGAACCATGAGGGGGAGTTTGTTACATGAGCTTGGAGAAGGTGAGATCATATATGTATGGCCTTAGAGAGGAAGATTGGCATATGAAAATGGAGGAGGTGAGGTTACACATATGGGCCTCGATGGGAAGATGTCCTTGTCTCAAAATCCGTAGGGAAAATTATCATCTCAAGTTACGTCCTTAATTCTGATTCTATCTCAACTGGGGGATTTGAAACTTCAACGTCATTCATTTTTGCATGCAGGGCCTGTTGAGGTCCAAAATTTCACAAGAAAGCTCATTCCATGAAAAGTAAAGAAGACCCAATTCATGCAGCAAGAAGAACCGACATCAAGGAGAAGGTGAGATCATATATGTATGGCCTTAGAGAGGAAGATTGGCATATGAGAATGGAGGAGGTGAGGTTACACATATGGGCCTCGATGGGAAGATGTCCTTGTCTCAAAATCCATAGGGAAAATTATCATCTCAAGTTACGTCCTTAATTCTGATTCTATCTCAACTGGGGGATTTGAAACTTCAGCGTCATTCATTTTTGCATGCAGGGCCTGTTGAGGTCCAAATTTCACAAGAAAGCTCATTCCATGAAAAGTAAAGAATGCCCAATTCATGCAGGAAGAAGAATCGACATCAAGGCCCTATGTATGTTTAGATTTCTAGCAAAAAATGCCATTAAAAAATCTAGCAAAATCCAGTGAAAGAACTAGGCCGGGATACCCAAAGGTTGCCAGAGGCTCGGGATCCTTGGGACGTGCAGAACAGCTAAAGTGGGATTGAGACAACTCAAAAGTAGTACCACGAAATACAAGAAATGAAGAACAGATATGTCCTTCTCAAGCACCCAGTGGTGCAGCAAAGAATTAGAAAGCTTGGAGAAAGACAATTCATGAACAAAAGACTGGTACCTCGGGGAACCCAGAATGAAGAACTATAAGGGGAAATGGCTGGGAAAACCTTCAACCCAGCAAGAATGGATTCTGCTCACTTGAGAAAAATGACAGCAAGAAGGACAGCCAAAAAGCTGAGTCTAAGAGGTAAAAAGCCTTGAAAGAAGAGAGGGTAAAGGTCAGCTCTCCAAAACGAAAAGTCAGTAAGTGGCTTTTAGGAAAACAGGACTAAAAGAGGAAAACTATGAGAAGCAGAGAAAGAATCAGCCATTAGAATGGTTGGCATAACAGGGGCTCTGGTACCCAGGGAGCCAAAGAGGGGGAATCAATGGTACCGCGAACCTAAAATGACACTATAAAAGGGGAAGACAGCAAACATTGAAAGGCATTCAGCAGTAGTGAAATCATAATAGAATCATTGAGAAAACTCTATCAAAATTCAAAGAAAGTAGGGAAATATCTCTCGGTATCCCAGAAATAACCACTAGTACATACTTGATTCAAAAGGATTCAAATTTTGCAAGTCTTAGACGCTTAGATAGCCATCTAAGTCTATAATTTTTGAGCTTATTTGGACCTTGTATCATGTCTTAGTGAGCATATTGTAATCTACAATTAAGAAAAATAATGAAATATTTTATACTGATTAGAGGATCCTTAACAGTTATTTCGTGTGTTTCTTCATTATATTGTTTTCCTTTGCTGCTTTCTTGTTGTTCAATACATATATTCTTGCTTGCTAGTTTTCCTTTTACTCAGCCAAAAGCTGAGTCTTTTTACTAGGGTTCTCACTTCAACTTGGGCCTTGGACACACTTAGCCTCTAAAGAAACATATGCCAAAACATGCACACATCAAATATCAATCTCTCTCACAAAAATCCTTCTCACCTAACTATCTTGGAAGGCAATGCCCAAGCAAAGCCACTTGGACTTGAGTTCCAAATCCCATAAGTCTTGTGCAAAAACACTAAGTTTGTGAAAGTTGGGGCCAGGATCCTCGTAGTTGAATCATTCTCATGAAATTCATTTACATATATGTATATGTATTAAAATGTATATCCTAATCTAAGAAACTAACAATTATTTGAAGATTTGTGTATTGTATAGTGTTTTTTATGTTGGACCTATAGAGGTAAAGGGAAAGGACAAAACTATATTGCATAATAAGCATGGAGAAAGATCATATAGTTCAGAGAATCAGTATTCTGGGTTCTTACAGGCCTAGTACGCTCCAAGATCTCACGACAGTACGCTCGGGATCCCACGACAATACGCCTGGGGTACCAAGGGAAGGAACTCTTTTAAATGTTTATAGAATAAAAGATAAGTCTTAAATATTCTATTTCAATCTCTTTCTCGTTGTGAATATTATGAATACTTATTTTACTTATTTCGTAAGCGTAAATGGTCATTTTATGACACTAAAACACATATAATGGTATTTTATTGCTCAAGAAGAATTGCATTTTTGCCTTAAAGAGATTTATGTGACCTGCGCATAACTTGGTTCGTAATTAGCTTCCATTTAGCTGCGGTGAACCAAGTCCAGTCTACCAAAACAACAAGTATTTGGCCCGGGATCCTTGTCTCTACTTGGGCCTGTGTGCTAAGAAAAAAAGCATTCTCACAAGGCCTAACTTAAAGAATTTTTGCATTGAAAACTATTCTTGACTTTATTTTTGTGAGAGTGCTTTTTTTTCTTAGCGCACAGGCCCAAGTAGAGACAAGAATCCCAGGTCAAATATTTGTTGTTTGGTGGAATGGGCTTGATTCACCGCAGCTAAATAAGGACTGATTACGAACCAAGTTGTGCGCAAGTCACATAAATCTCCTCAAGGCAAAAATCCTCCTAAGCAATAAAATACCATTATAAGTGTTTTAGCGTCATAAAATGACCATTTACGCTTACGAAATAAGTGAAATAAGTAAAATAAGTATTCATAATATTCACAATGAGAAAGAGATCGAAATAGAATATTCAAGGCTTATCTTTTATTGTATAAACATTTAAAAGAGTTCCTTCACTTGGTACCCCAAGTGTACTGTCGTGGGATCCCGGGCATACTGTTGTGGGATCCCAGGGCACACTAGGCCTGTAAGAACCCAGAATACTGATTCTCTGAACTATATGATCTTTCTCCATGTTTATTATGTAATAGAGTTTTGTCATTTCTCTTTACCTCTATAGGTGCTACATAAAACATATTATACAATACACATATCTTCAAATAATTGTTAACTTCTTAGATTAGGATATACATTTTAATACATATACATATATGTAAATGAATTTCATGAGAATGATTCAGCCACGAGGATCCTAGCCCCAATTCTCACAGACTTAGTGCTTTTGCACAAGACTTGTGGGATTTAGAACTCAAGTCCAAGTGGTTTTGCTTGGGCTTTGCCTTCCAAGATAGTTAGGTGAGAAGGATTTTTGTGGGAGATAGTGATATCTGATGTGTGCATGTTTTGACATATGTTTCTTTGGAGGCTAAGTGTGTCCAAGGCTCAAGTTGAAGTGAGGACCCCGGTAAAAGGACTCGGCTTTTGGCTGAGTAAAAGGAAAACGAGCAAGTAAGAATATACGTGTTGAACATCAAGAAAGCAGCAAAAGAAAACAATGTAATAAAGAAACACACGAAATAACTGTTAAGGATCCTCCAATCAGTATGAAATATTTCATTATTTTTCTTAACTGTGGATTACAATATGCTCACTAAGACGTGATACAAGGTCCAAAAAAGCTCAAAAATTACAGACTTAGATGGCTATCTAAGCCTCTAAGACTTGCAAAGTTTGAATCCTTTTGAATCCAAGTATATACTAGTGGCTGTTTCTGGGATACTGAGAGATATTTCCCTACTTTCTTTGAATTTTAACAGGGTTTCATCCATGATTCTGTTGTGATTTTCTATTCTGCATAATGTCCCTTAATGTTGGCTGCTTCCCCCCTTTTATAGTGTCATTTTAGGGTTTGGATACCATTGATTCTCCCCCTTTGACTCCCTAGGTACCAGAGCCCCTGTCATGTTTGCCATTCTGATGGCTGATTATTTTCCTGTTTCTCATAATTTTCCTCTTTTAAAGCTGTTTTCCTAAAAGCCACTTACTGACTTTCCATTTTGGAGAGCTGACCGTTACCTTCTCTTCTTTCAAGTTTTTTTACCTCTTAGACTCAGCTTTTTGGTTGTCCTTCGTGCTGTCATTTTTTCCAAGTGAGCAGAATCCATTCTTGCTAGGTTGAAGGTTTTCTCAACCACTTCTCCTTATAGTTCTTCATTCTGGGTTTCCTGAGGTACTAGCTTTTTATTCATGAATTGTCACTCTCCAAGCTTTCTGATTCTTTGCTGCACCACTGGGTGCTTGAGAAGGACATATCTATTCTTCATTTCTTATATTTCGTGGTACTCCTTTTGAGCTATCTCAATCCCACTTTAGCTGTGCTGCACATCCCAATGATCCTGAGCCTTTGACAGCCTCTGGGTATCTCGGCCCAGTTCTTTCACTGGATTTTACTGGATTTTTTAATGACCTTTTTGCTGAAAATTTGAACATACATCTTGCTGCATATCTTCTGGTCTAACTGGGATCCTTCTTCTTGCTGCATATCATATGGTCTGCCCGGGATCCTTCTTCTGGCTCGCTCGGGATCCTTCCTCTGGCCTGACCAAGATCTTCTTCCTTTTTCTATATTATTATTATTTCTTTCTTTTTTCCTTCTTTTCGGGATTTTGGGCCTTCATGGTCCTTCTTAGCTTCATGAATTGGGCCTTCTTTTGTTAAAAACCCATAGTCTTTCCTTACTTTTCATGGAATGGACTTTCTTGTGAAATTTTGGCCCTCAACAATTTTTATATTGAAACTTTCACTTGAATCATTTTAGGTAGAAAAGTAACTCCTCGCTAATTTTCACTTTAAAACTTTGATGTCATTCATTTTCGCAATTAAGGCTCATCTTGATGAATCTTCACACTAAGAGTTATTCACGACTTTATTTTCACACCGAAACTTTCACTTGAGTCATTTTGGCTTGAAAAGTGACTCCTCACTTGCTTTTGCACCAAAACTTCGACTTCATTTATTTTTCACAATTGAAGCTAACCTTAGTTATTTTGACCTGAAAAGTACCTCCTCATTCGTTTTTTTATTAAAACTTCAACATCATTAATTTTAATTTTTGTTATAGAGTCCCAACTTAAAGATTTCACACCAAGAACTATTTTCGATTTTATTTTCACATAGAAACTTTCACTTGAGTCATGTTGGGTTGAGAGGTAACTACTCGCTCGTTTTTGTAACAAAACTTCGATGTCATTCATTTTCTCACCAAGGCCCAACCCAAAGAGTCTACACACCATGAGCTATTCTTGACTTATTATCGCAGTAAAAGTTTCATCAGAGTTGTTTGGCTCGAAAAGTAACTTCTTACTTGTTTTCACATCAAAACTTTGACATCATTCATTTTCACATGCAAGGCTCGGCCCAAAGAATCTTTGCACCAATTCATTATTATCTTTATTTTCACACTGAAAACATTTATGGTCCGTTTGGATTGAGGGAGAGGGAGGGGGAGTAGAGTAGAGTAGATCTAGCACAAAATTAGTTTATTTTTAGCTAACTCTACTCTACTCCCCTCCATCCAAACAGGCCATTAGTCCTCTTGGGTTAAAACTCCTCGATAGTTTTCACTTTGAAACTTTGGTGGCATTCGTTTTTGCACTCGAGGCCCCGCTTGAAGAATCTACACAACGAGAACTATTCTCAACCTTATTTTCACAACGAAACTTTCACCCAAGTAGTTTTTGACTAAAAAGGTTTAACTCCTTGTATTTGTTTTCGCAATAAAACTTCAATGACCTTACTTTGGTTATGATCTCTCTTGCTACTTGAGAGAGAACATTTTCCTTCCATCCCTATAATCTATTCCAAGGTCGCTCCTTTAATTTTGTGAAGGCTTGTCTTTTGGCTCTTCCAACCGATGATAACATTACTAAGTATTTATAGTATAGCTTATTGTAAACATTCCTAGCATTGTCTTGATTTTTTCTTGTATGTGCTCGAATATTTTGGCTTGAAAAGAGTGTGGTATTCTATTTGTTTATTTATTTATTTGTTATAGGAGGCTCTTTCATATTCGTAGAGATCGCTTGAATTTTTTGGATCTCACATTTTCTATATTTGCAAACGAAAAAGGCTAATATTTGCAACAAAAAAAGAAAAAAAAGAAACAAAATGTGAATAAGTTTTGATCCTTGTATGTTCATTACGATCCCAAGTAGTTGTCTTTCATCCTCTAATACAAACCTATCGATATAACTCACTCTTTAAAAATGGCTTACAAAGGGAAGGTGACCAAGAACTAATATACATGTACGATTAAATTTACACTTAATTCATGTGAGACATTAGGATCATAATATCCTCATCTTCCATCAAAAGTGCATGTAGTCCTTCTTTTGAGCTAAGGCTTTTTGTTGCCGTTATTGGGTCTATATATATATATATACACACTATTATTTAAGGGACTTCTCCTATTTGGATTCCTCATTTTTTAGTTCAAAAATGCCCTTACACTCCTATGCTTAAGTAAAGACAAAAATAAAAGACAATTCAGTAAAAATGCAACTCTAACTTCCACTAAAATATTGCCTAAAAAATAGGACCATTCTCCTATTAATTTTCAAATTGATTTATTCACTTATAAATTAAATTTTCAAAAAAAAAAATATATATATATATATATATATATAATAAAAAAACACAATTTTTTTCCTACAAAATACGACCACTAACAAAAAAAGAAAAAGAAAAAAGAAAAAGACTCATCACATGCACGAAGTGCGTGTGATGAGGCTAGTGTGTGTGTGTATATATATTTATATATATATATATATGAGCTAGAGTACTTTGGTTACTTCATCTGCCTTAAAGTCTTGCGTGAGCACCCTGTTCACGTCATCCACAACAAACCTTTTTTTTTTCTTTTTTTAATTTTATGGACAAGCCTCTTTCAACTTTGGGGGATAGGAGATGTGTTTTAGGCATGATTTTAAAAACTAGACTGAACCGGCCGAGAACCAAGTACCAATTCGGTTCAATGATAATACCCAGAACCAGTAAAAAATTGGTAAAAATCAGAAACTAGAGGCAAATCCGGTTTTGCCCTAGTCCAATTTTTAAAATCATGGTTTTAGACTAGAGTAAGTAAAATTATTTTTTTATCAACCAAACAACTTACTATTATTTTTGAAAGCAACAAATCAATAATAATATAGCAAGTCACTTAATAGAAAGTGTAATAAAAAATCAAGTTGTAGATTCTGTCCGTTTAGGATGGTAGAAATTGAGTTTAATAAATATTAACAAAAAAGACATGTTCCTATAAAATAAAAAAAAACGAAAACAAAAAAAAAAAAAAAAAAAAAAAAAAAAAAAAAAAAAAAAACAAAAAGACATGTTTATCACTACATGCAGGGAAAAAAAAACTAATAGACCTTTTTTTTTTTTTGGGATATAAAACACACAAACTTTATTAATAATTAAAAATAGTAGATATATCATGGAGAAGAGCCTGTACAAGAAAACATGGACTCTCTTCAATCCAAACAGAAAAGTCAAAGATGCCTAAAGCATGTTTAGCTAACTGGTGAGTAGGTATATTGCCGTTCCTACAAACATGAGAAAATAAGACATTCCGAAACTCAAAAGAAGTAACCTGCATCCCATAAATCAAAGCAATAATTGTTGAAGCAGCACAAGAATTTCCACTAAGAGCATGAACAATATTAAGTGAATCTCCTTATAGAACAAAGTCCTAAATACCCATATCCTTAGCAAATTCCAAACCAAATTCAAAGGCCTTTGCCTCAACTTCGATAGCTCCTAGAGGACACCGAAACTTATTGCTAAGACTTGCAATCAAATTTTCAACATGGTCTCGAATTACAACCCCAACTCTAGCTTCTTTTTGTTCCTTAAAAACAGCACCACCTACGTTAACCTTATAAAAAGGAAAAGCCGGAGGCTCCCATTTTGAAACATGAACTTGAGAAAGTTTCATTGGAACTTCCATAGCCGCCCAATACTCCTCCAGGTAGTGAGTACACCATAGAATCAGTTGCTTCCCATTCTTCCTTAATCCACCATGCTGAACTTCATTCCTATTTGTCCAAAGTGCCCATAAAATTGTGATTGAAACAGCCTGATCTTCACACAACCAATCTGCCTTCATCAAGATAAACCATAGGAAATCCATAAAACACCTAAATTGCACAGAGGCAACTTCGTTGAAATTTTGAAATAACATCCATATTTCACGTGCCTTAGGACATTCCCAACAAAGATGCAGCAAGGATTCCAAATTATTATCACATTTCTCACAACCACCCTCCAATATAACATGTCTATATACTAGATTTGCCTTTGTTGGGAGAATATCACGAGATGCCCTCCAAATAAAGCGTTGAATCTTATGACTTATGAGGAACTTGGATCTTCCAGAGCTTTTTCCAAAATTGCCTTATGCTTTCACCATTCGAGCTTGAAGCAAATTCGATAGGCTTACTCAAATCCATAGCAACTTTATAGGCACTCCTAAACGAAAATAAACCATTTGAAGTCTCTGCCTAGATTTGTTTATCTTCAAGAAGCTGGGTACTCAATGGAATACCTCCTATAATTTCTGCCTCAAAGGGAAGGAAAATACGTTCAAGTAAACCACAATTCCATCCTTTATCTCCAACATCAATTAGATCACTAACCATAGAGATTTGTGGATAAAGAACTCTAGGGGAGATAACCTTAAATTAAGGAGAGTTAGGAATCCACTTATCCTCCCATATTCGGAATTTTTGACCATTGCCAACATTCCATCTCATCCCTTTTTTTAACAATTTCTTAGGTTGAATAAACACTTCTCCATACTTATGAAGGTCTATTTCCCAAAGAGGCATGAACAAAATCACAATCCTTAAAATAGCGTGCCTTAAAAACTCTATAAACAAGAGTATTATTAGCCATTTGAAGTCTCCAGCCCTGTTTAGCCAAAAGAGCCAGATTAAAAGGCTTAAGCAGTTTGAAACCCATCCCACCACATGATTTAGGCACACACAACTTCTCCCAACTCAACCATGCCATCTTTTTTTCATCATGTTTTTGTCCCCACCAAAAATTTCTAATCATACTAGTCAGATCATCACAAAGGGAATCATGGATTTTGAAGTAGCTTATGGTGTATCTTAGGATAGCTTAAGCAACTGCCTTGATCAAAATTTCTTTCCTGGCTTTAGAAAACAACTTCTCCTTCCATCCAGCTAACTTTTTTGCCAATTTTTCCTTCACAACATTAAAAGTATTTCTTTTATACCTCCCAACTAAAGATGGAAGACCAAGGTATTTTTCGTGCTGTCTTATAATCTGAGCTGCAAACCTTGTCTTCATTTCTTCTTGAAGTTGTTGATCTGTATTGCTTGAGAAAAACAGAGAGGTTTTAGCCCTATTCAATTGTTAGCCAGAAGCAGCTTCATAAACTTTTAAGACACATTGCAAAGAATCACACTCCTCTAAGCTAGCCTTACAAAAAATAAGACTATCATCTGCAAAAAATAAGTGTGAAAGAATAGGAGCACCACGACAAACAGCCACCCCTTCCATCTTACCTTCCTGTATAGGATTTTTAATCAAAGCAGAAATACCCTCTACACAAATTTAAAAAAAAAAAAAAGGAGATAAAGGGTCCCGTTGTCGTAAACCTCTTGAGGGAATAATATTACCTCTAGGTTTACCATTAATATGTACAGAATAGGAAACAGAAGAGATACACTACATCATCAAACCCCTCCACCTAGAATTGAAACCCAATTTTTTCATAATTTTATCCAAGCAAATCCACTCCACTCGATCATATGTCTTACTCATATCCAGCTTTAAAGCCATCTCTCCAATTCCCCTCCCCCCCCCTCCCCCCTCTTAGAATTGATGTGATGCATAGTTTCAAAAGCTACCAAAACATTATTAGTAATTAATATTCCATGCACAAAAGCATTTTGAGCATCACTAATAATTTATGGTAAAACTTTTTTAAGTCTATTAACAAGAACTTTAAAGGCCAATTTATAAATCACATTACAAAGACTAATATGACAGTAATTAGTAATATGCTTTGGATCTTTATTTTTTGGTACTAAAATAATATGAGTTTCATTAAATTTTGGTGGAATAGTACCAAGATTAAGGAAATCCAAAACAGTTTTAGTAACCACACTCTCAATAACAGGCCAAAAGTGTTGGAAGAATAAGGGGGGCATACCGTTTGGACTAGGAGATTTAAGATGATACATTTGTTTAAGAGCTTTATGAACCTCTATTCCTTGAAAATCACCTGTAAATCTTTCATTCATATCTGTAAAGACCTTTGGAACAATGGCTTCCAATAATTCAGCAAAATCTGATGGGCAAGAAGACTTAAACAAGTTAGAATAATATTTAAGCACCACACCCTCCACAGCTCTATCATCCTCTTGCCAAATTCCATCTTCATCAAACAGCCCCTCTTGAAACCGCACATCTATATTTTCTTAACTCAAGTTTCCATACTAGTTCTTATCAAAAAAAAAAAAAAAAAAGTTTCCATACTAGTTTAATAAGGTTTACATCAAGATAAATCATAATTTATGTTATGAGATTCAACTGCTATATACATCGATTTGTGGCATCAACCTGGTCATTCTAACCAAAGTGTCAACAGCCTCTTTTTAGTTTTTACCTTTTAACTAATTTTACAAGTCATCCAATGCTTTTTTTTTTTTTTTTGGTGTGGAGGGTTCGTGGGGATGATTGCAATCAATTATTTTTTTATTTTTTATTTTTGCACAAGATTGCAATCAATTATTATTTTTTATTTTTTATTTTTGCGCAAGATTGCAATCAATTATTGATCTTGTAAGATTGGTTATCTCAATATATTAAGAGGATATCCAAAAACAAGGTTATGTTAATTTATGTCCTTATTTTTTGGTCAGGTTAACCAATGCTCTTAAGATATTTTTTAATGGACTAATTTAGTTAAATTTTGATATAACTTTTATAGAAAATATAAAAAATTATTAAAATAATAAATTAAAATTTTTTTTTCATAAAAAGTCTATAAAAGTATTTCCTAAGCAAATGACCTTAGGAGCAAAATAACAGACATTATGGATTGAATGTCTCCAATTAAAATGATAGTAGATAAGATAACATTCTCCAATTAAAATGATAGTAGATAAGATAACATTAGGACCAAATTAAAACATTTGAAATTTAAGTAATAAAATTATTAAAAATTACCCCAATGGGCTGTCTGTACTCTGTACATACAAATACAAGAGCGGGAATAACATACGGTTTAATTTTATATATTTTTAGCAAAAATTTTAAAAAAAATATCTGATTCTGATCTCTTCTTCAGCCTTGAAGGACAAACAGTACACTACAGACACAGACACACTCACTCTTCTTTCCTTCGCCGGCCACTCTCTCTCTCTTATATTCTATATATTAGCATTTTTCAAATTTGAGAATTACAAGTCATAGTACCAATTTGAATCGGATCTAACTCGAATTCCACGAAATGCGAACAACTCTTCTTTCTCTTTCGATTGATTTCTCTCAAATTTTACCCTAATGCCGATTTAGTCGCCGATCGAAGCAAGCCCTAGGGTTTTGGTTGATTCACACACAACAACAATGCAGCATCAGGGCTCGACGAGCTCGTCGTCGGCAGCGCAACCGGAGGCCATACTGGAATGGCTTCAGAAGGAGATGAATTACAGACCATTAGGTCCGTACACCGGGTCGAGCAACAAGTCACAGTTACCCTCCATTGACTCGCTCCGCAAGATTTGCCGTGGCAACATGATCCCCGTCTGGAATTTCCTCCTCACCCGCGTCAAGTCCGAGAAGACCGTCGAGAACATCCGCCGCAACATCACGGTTCACGGTGGCGGTAGTGGTGGAGAGAGTGGAGGCGGAGGTGGAGGAGGTGGCAATTCGGTGAATTTGGGGAAAGAGGAGGGTAGGAGTAGAGGAAGTGGGAGGAGGAAGGAGAAGGCGGTGGTGGTGGAGGAGGGTTTGGGCGCCGCGGAGGCGAGGGAGGCGGCGTTGCAGGAGAGGGACGCGGCGGCGAAGGAAGTCGAGAGGTTGAGGAATATTGTGAGGAGACAGAGAAAAGATTTGAGGGCTAAGATGTTGGAGGTTTCGAGAGAAGAGGCCGAGCGGAAGAGAATGCTTGATGAGCGCACCAATTACAGGTTTGTTTGTTCACTTTTTATAAAATGTGTCATTTACAGTATGTTTTTTTTTTTTGCTTGTTGAACAGATTGAGGAATGAAATGAGTGTATTATGAAGGGTTGTAGTTCTACACATTGCATAGTTTGTGTTAGTACTTATATTGACTTAATATTTTTGAACTCATTCTTGGTTGTTGGAAAGTGGATAGAGTGCTAAGAGCCTTGTAGTTTAGTGGCGTTACTGGGTTTCTCCCATGCAGAGAATTTGAATTCAAATCACCACAACCCACTTATTGTAAGCAAATAGAAAGTGTACTGAGTTTGTTGAAGTAGATGAGGATGCCAATGTGCGATAGCTCAATTGACACTTCCTACTCTGATAATAATGGGGTGGAGGGTGAGGATTTGAGTGCAAGACCCATTGGGTATGTGCATAACTTACCAATAAAAGAAAGAAGACGAGCAGCATTAGTATGAATTACCATAAACTGAGTAGCATAGACCTTTTCCCAATATTGGTAGTTAATGTTTTAACTGTGTTACTTTTTCTGTTAGTGTGTTTTCATAATTTGTCAATGTAATGTTTAAACTCAATCCTACAAAGCAATATACTGCAATTAATTGGGTTGGCTTTGTAGCCTATTTACACCTACCCTACTTGCAATGGATATTCAGATAATTAAACATTTCGTGTTGTTCCTGGTAAATTTTATTGAAGAATCAGGTGCTGAAGTTGATGGCATTTTCAAATAAGCTACCATCTTATTTCTTATTCATGTATATAGAGAATCTATTCCATATAAAAACAAATAAGTGCATGCCTACATGTTCAAGAATAAAACTATAGTATTGAATTTCATATGATTATGTATATTTTTGAGATATGTGGACCACATTGATATATGAAACTCATGGCTTTTTCTGTGAATGGATTTTTCTAAAGGGTTGATATGTTGACAAGACTACTATGTATCTGGAGTTTTCAATGTGGACAGGTCTCATATATGCTTACACATGGTGCAGACACAAGCAGGTGATGCTGAAGGCTTATGACCAACAGTGTGATGAAGCAGCAAAAATATTTGCAGAGTATCACAAACGTCTCTGTTACTATGTTAATCAAGCAAGGGATGCTCAAAGGTTAAGTGTTGATTCTTCAGTTGAGCTTATTAACAGCTTCAGTTTAAACAGTGAGAAAGAAGCAGTTTATTCAACTGTTAAGGGCAGTAAATCTGCAGATGACGTCATTGTTATCGAAACCAATCGGGAAAGAAATATCCGAAAGGCATGTGAATCTCTTGCTATGCATATGATTGAAAAAATACGCAATTCTTTTCCTGCTTATGAAGGAAATGGCATTCATTTGAATCCTCAATTGGAAGCAGCCAAGTTAGGATTTGATTTTGATGGTGAAATACCTGATGAGGTTAGAACTGTTATTGCAAATTGCTTGAAGAGTCCTCCTCAGTTGCTTCAGTTAATTACTGCATATGCTTTACGGCTGAAGACTATTATTTCTAGAGAAATCGAGAAAATTGATGTTAGAGCTGATGCAGAAACTCTAAGGTATAACTAAACATTCTTTTTGTGTTCTATTTGTGCTCATATGACTCTCCTTAGTCTTGGTTCTGCTTTTTCAATGTTTGACTTTGGTTGTTCAGTTGGTGATATCTAATTAAAGTCTTCTACTTAGTACTTGTGGGAATCTTCGATCGTTGTTTGTTAATGAGATTGTTGCTAGCCTTATTAACCATACATTTAAAAAGTTTCTTGTTAAGATCTTTTGAGGTCTTCTTGAATGATCTTTTATGGTGTATTCGTGTTTGACTCAGGGAAGCCCGGTTATTGATTTACAAAAATACACTCTTGACTCTAGGAAATTAAATAAAATAGTAATTAACTTAATTAACGAATAAGACCTTAAATAAAGTCTACTTGACCAATGAATATGCAATTGACTTCTAGAATTGAATAAAAATAAATTAAAATAAAATTTTCTTTATGCTTCTCTCATCATTGCTTTTAGATAGAGTAACCAAGCTTTGTTTGTTCCTATACTACACTTTTCATGTTTTACTATATGCACCCAAATTTTTAGCAAAGCTTGGAGCAGGTTTTGATAGCTGCAATGGAATCTATATATAATTGAGTTTTAATGGATCATAGTGTTGCTCACAGAATTGAACCATTCGACTCATCCGTTTGATCTGACTTGACCCAATGGCAAACAAATGGTTTCAACTTGATCTGCAGTGGGTTCTTTTGGCCTTTAAACCTGACTTTTATCGGTTGGCTGGTGGGGTGTAGGTGCTTGCCACCTGCATAACCTGACTCTCCCATATATTCCCCCACCATTCTATGGCGGCTCCTATCTCTTGTTTCAAACTTCCAATCGGTCTTCACTATTTTCTCGTATTATGAGGTTATTCGAGGTGTACCAAAAAACTTTTTCCCTGAAAGAGTGCTTGGTGTGTTAAGGCTTAAGGTCTCATCTATTTTTGGAACAGCAGCTTGAGGGAAGATTCTTACTTGCGATAATCTTAACAAGCGAAGAATTACCTAAGTTGGATGGCAGTGTATGTGTTTGTCTAGTGGAGAGATGGTAGATCATTTGTTGATTCACTGTGATATAGCCTATGATTTGTGGAGCTTGGTTTTTAGAACCTTTGGGATCCGGTGGGTGTTACCAAGGCATGTGGCTGATCTTTTGTTTGGGCGGAGGAATTGGTTTGGGAGGCAAACTTTGGAGATTTGGTACGTTATACTGTTATGCTTGATGTAGTTATTGTGGAAGGAGAGATATAACGATACTTTTGAAGATACAGACAACTGAAAGAATGAATCAATTGGAAGCAATGTTGGTCTCGTGCGTGGGGCCTTACAGCTAGCAACAATCTTATAGAGTTTACAAAATCACTTTCATTTTGTGCATACTTTTTTGTAGTTCTTTTAGGTTACATGATGCTCATCATCGTGAGCATGAAGTAACTTGTTTTATTAATAAATTTTATTACTTATATAAAAAAAAAAACCTTCCAGTTGACCTTGGCACTGGCACCATTATATTCGGCTCTGGCAGTGTTAGGAATCCCAAATATAGTTTAGATGGATGAGATCCTAAGGGTTGAATTAGATTAGGAAATTTTGTTACAGTTAGATAAGTAAGAAGCTGGTTAGTAGTCTAGCACACTAATCACTTTTGTCACATGTGTATCTTATAAACATGTGATATTAGTTAGAGCACATGAGATTAATTAAACAATAGTCTTAAGCCATGTGGGCCAATTAGATTAGGGCTAGTTATCTATAAATAGATCCATGTAGTCCCCTTTGTATTGTGTTGAATAATAAAGCAATTTGTTGCTTTTGGAATTTCCTTTCTCTCTTAATAATTCTTTGGAGGTTGAATAAAATGAATTAAGTCAAATTCCATATAATTTTCATCCATTTCCATGCACTTCCCATCCATCTCCTTTAGGAATCACTGGGTTCCTAACAGGCAGCTCCAGATCCATCACCAATGATCCCAGATTGGCAAGGAGCAATGCCAAACTCTCCCCTCTCCCTTGTCGTTCAACCGCCATCCCCACTAGATGAAACTGTCATAACCTACTGGTGATCTGAACACTCAATCCGGTTGAGTGGCCTAATTGTATCGATTGGTGGCAGGTTCGTATCTCCCCTCACTTGACATGGTTGGGTTGAGTGGTGGCTTTAACCCCTTCCTGAGCTTGACTGACCGGTGAACAGCCCTAATGGATCTCTATATGGTGCCTTAAATTGCTCTTGCTACTTCAGCAACAAATGCTCTTACTTATTTTGTTCCCTCATTATTCCTCTATTATTCCTTCTCGTACACCAATTTGGATAGCATGGGCTATTCTACAGGGTTGTGTTGCTGGAAGAAGGTGGAGGATTTGACTATTCATTTGAGTAGAGCTTTGAGAATCGGAATGTGGTATTATATTTTGGGTTAATGCTTTAAAAGTTATTGATTTGGCAACGATGTCAACTCAAGCATCTTGGAAATATGTTAATTTGTTTAAGGTCCTTTATGGGATTTATACTCATCTTTGGTTTAAAGGCTGCAGTGTCCCTATTTAGCATCCCTATGGGGTAGTGTATATAATTTATTTCTCTATTTGCTGACATGGGGTCGTTTTCTTCTTGATCAAGTTAGATTTGAGGGTGTTCCACTGGTTTTATTGCTTTTATTCTGTCATTCTTTGCTAAAGAATTCATCATTTGTGCTTATATTACTCATTTTTTCTAACTAACTAAAAAAAATGGTTGTTTGAAGACATGCTTTTTATAGCCAGCTTAAATTTTTTCCCAATTGTATCCAAAGTTAACCTTGATTTTAGCCTTTTTATTCATGAACATCAAGTGTTATTTTTTTCTTGGTTATTTTGGCTCTTAAGGGGAGTTTGTTGATGCTTGAATTGGTGTTAAGTTGCATGGAACATCATGCTGCACACCCATATCATAGTTTATCCCATATGTTTTACACCTTCAGCTGACTTTGGCTTTATTCGGATTGGAGTTTTTGTGCCAACTTTGGAGTGTATATTCAGATTGTGCTTTTGTTTGTAGTGCTCTGTCTTGTGTGCCATGACTAGATATTTAGGACAAAGAAAAATTCTCTTTACCTCCATTGAGAGAGAGCGAGATTTGGCGTACCCGGTCTCCTTACTTTGTTAGTGAAGCTTGTCTTTGCTGCCCATGGACATATGCATAAGGCCAATCACATAAATCTTGTCTTTGTTATGATTTATACTTCCATTTCACCTAAACTCACCATACTTGATTTCACTCACAGCAGAGTTTTTTTGTGGAATTTTTATTAGTTAGCTGGTCTGTGTCACAAGTTTAATGGATTTAGTTACGCAAATTTTGTTCCCTTATTAGGTTACATCTACCTTTGAGGTCTGTTATGTTCCTATGCTACATCTGAATATCTGGTGGAGAAGGATTGAAGCCAATCTTCTAATCACTAGAAGTTAGTAGGTTTCAGTTGTTTGTTGAGGTCTGGTATGGTTCACTCATTATCTTCAAAACACCTATTATTTCTTTCCCTCCAAAGACACCACATTAAACAATGGAGAACAATTATTGGATTGGTTGACTGCTTTGCGAAAGTAATCATTCTCTTCTTTTCTTGATTTTCTTGATTCTTTTAATTTTTGTACTTGATTTGTTGACCCCTGTACGCTCCTTGTGTACTAGGGTGTCCCTTTTTTGATATCAATAAAACTTATTACTAATCAAAAAAAGGTTTCAGTTAGTCACTAATAAATGAGAGCACACTAAGTCACTAATGAGTCCCATCGTAATGATTGGATCATGAGATTTCGAGGATCTAATGACTGGGTGCTAAACTTCACAATGTTTCGAATTATTGGATAATGTGCCTACATGAAATGCTGTTTTCTGTTTTCAAATTAACTCATACATAGTGGCATATATAGCAACATTACATTTCTTATTTTTTTATTTTGATTTTGATTTATAGGATGCTTGCTATTCATTTTAAATGATATCTTGTTGTGCTCAAGAAATGGATCATAATTTCCAGTCATTCGTCCATCCATGTGTGTGTCCACCAGTTGAAGTGGATAATAGTCTGTTTGGCCCCCTGTTTTCATGTAGTAAAAGTGTGTTTTTTACAAAACAGGTGAAAAATATTGTGTTTGGTCCTGTAGTTTCAGAAAAATTGTGTTTTTTGGAAATTTCCAAAACCTGCATTTTAAAATCTGAGGTCACTCCCAACTTTTTTGAAAATGCTACTTTCAAATTGTATATTCACGTTTTCACACATAATATTTTTAGGGTATCAATTCCGAAAATATCCTTAAAACATTTGCTTAAGTGACCAAAATACTAGAAGCTGGTATTTATGCACAAAAATATCACGTAACCGTCATTGTAAGTAGTTAACAAAAGATCTCACTAGTAAGGATTCCATACATGACTCAAATCTCAATCTCGTACTCTGCAAGGATTTAGAACTCTACTCCATAAACCTTACAGCAATCAAGTTTGATTGCTGGGCTCCACAAACAGCTTACTTTGTAAATCAAACCTGACTGAGGAAATTGAATGTGTGTGCGTGTTAATAAAAATATTGGACAAAGTGATATATAAGCTAGTGACTTGTGAGGATTTTGCAGAAACAAAGCAACATAATTGAGAAAAGTAGCTTGAGAGTGTGTCTTATGTGGTTAATTTGGAAGGAAAGCAATGCTTGAACATTTGAGGACATTGAGAGACCTGTAGATCTGTTGAAGCCTTTGCTAGCTAGGACTTTGTTTGAGTGTTCTCGATTTGTGGTTTTACGCATTGTATTTCCATGTTTGATTTCCTTATTTATGTTAACTCTTCCCTCTGATTTGTTCGTATTTGCTTCAAGTGTAGTGAGTTTACTATCGTAAACACATTTCACTTTTCTTATCAATAAAACTTTTATTATCTATCAAAAAAAGAAAAGTAGCTTGAGAGCCAACAAGTGGGTAGAAGTCAAAGAAAGCATGATTAGCTGTTGGAAGAGATGAATGTATAAAAAATGTGGTGACCAAGAAGACTAGTGGTTTCTCAAAAAAAAAAAAAAAAGAAGACTAGTGGAGCAATGCAACGATCAATCATAAATCTTTAATTCATTGTTTTATTTGTTTTAATTTTTTTTGTGTCTGAATTTATTAGTATCTTCATATAATAATAAAAACAACCAATTATTATTATTATTACAAATTTTAACATTGATTGCATTAAAAAAATGGCAGGATACCTTAATAGCAATTTTAAGTCCTTTTTTGTAATTTGCACCCAAAACAACAGTTTTAGACTAAAATTATCCAAACGCTTAATTGACAGAAACAACAGTTTTTCACAAGTTTTACCAAACATGTTAACTGTGATTTCAAAACGCACATTATAAGATTGCTGATTTTTTTAAAATGCACTGTTTTAAACAGCTAATCAAAGTGGACCCTTACTGGTAGACAGTTTTGAAGTGACATATTTGTTTATATACTACGTAGAAAATTTTTGGCATGATTTATTCCTTTGTTTGAATTTTGTCATCAATGAGCTTCATTTTTGTTCCATTTTGTGATTTTGTCCCAGGTGATACTTGATTTTCTTGACTGTTCAGATTAGTGAGGCCGTTTCCTGGTGTTATGTTTCTGGTGAAGTTTCAGTCTCATTATCAATGTAGAAACACGTTTTTAATGAGTAGATACTTTCTGATTTCTTAATAGGTACAAGTATGAGAACAACACAGTCATGGATGTTTCTTCTCCTGATGTGAGCTCGCCATTACACTATCAACTTTATGGCAATGGAAAGATAGGAGATGCACCTTCTAGAGGAACTCAAAATCAACTTCTTGAAAGACAGGTCCTTTTTTAGATGGTAGTTATTTGCATAGTTGTTTTTATGAGGCCTTGTAATAAGTGTTATCTGTAAGCTACTTTGTTATTGCTCTCTTTGGACCTTGAACTAATCATCTTTATGTTCTAAATTTCATTCAAATTGTAAGTAGTTATATTTCTATATCTGTTCTTATCAAGTTCATCTCTCTCTCTCTCTCTCACACACACACACACACACACACACATTTTTTCTCTCCATCCCAATAAAAGCCCTCATGCATATCATTGAAAATGGGTTTAAGCTGGTTTTAGAACCAAACTCACACCTTTTTAACTTGAAAATGCTTCAATTTAACCTTTCCTAATCTACATCTGCTCTCTCTTCCCCAACCCCCCCTAGTTGATTTCTTTAAGGTGTTGAATTGATTCTAGTATGTCTTCTTGTACACAGAAAGCTCATGTTCAACAATTTTTGGCTACTGAAGATGCACGGAATAAAGCTGCGGAGGCTAGGGACTTGTGTCAAAAACTTGTAAAACGTTTACATGGAAGTAATGATGTAGTTTCCTCAAATTCACTTGGTGTTGGAGGTGCATCGCAAAATGTGGGTAGTCTTAGGCAATTCGAGGTAAGTATGTGGATAAAATGGTTCCAGTTACCATTTATTAATGATCTCGCTAAAACATGGCCATGATTAGAGTTTGTTTTCTTCATAATTGTTCCATGTCATTGTTCCTTTAAGGTAATTTATTTACTAAAAAATAGATATTTCTTTCTGTTATAATAGATTTGATTCCCAACTTTCAATATTCTGTTCTTGGTTGGTTTAAAGTGGAACACTGTGTTTTTCAGATCAAGAGTTTTGTTGTTAGATCTTTTTATACAATTATTGAGGCACCTCCTACATTGCTTAAAGCAAACTGTTGGTAGGTTTCACATATGTCAAAACTGAAGAGGAAATTTATGTTTGTTTTTATTTTTTCCCTCTCCATTTTTCCTAGTGTGATAATTTGATTTTAGACATACATGGTGCACATTTGAGTTCTACAGCCATAATGGTTATTGGGCATGAGATATTGAAACCAAGATTTTCTTGTTGATTTTTCATAACAAAATAATCAATGTGATGCGGGAGACGCAAGAAGATTATTATTTAGTATTATTTATGTTTGCAAGTTAGTTGTAATTTTATGTTTTAGGTCCCAGTAGTTTATTGGGCTATTAGTATTTTAATTTGGAAGCAAGGTTATTTTTGTAATAAGGCAATTAGGGTTTTCTAGCCAATTAGAACTAGGGTTTAGCAATCCTTTATAAGCAACCTATTGTACTCCTTGAGGAGATGATTGATATTTTGATGAATGAAAAAATGACCGTTTGGTCTCTCTTTGGTTTGGTGCTGACTCCATGTTCATCCTAGATGTTGACTCTTAGTGGTTTTCCTGCTTGGTGTTGACTCTAAGCAAAGCCTAGGTGCTGACTCTTAGGTCATATCCTCTATTTTCTTGTTGTTTAATTTTGTTCTGGTTGTCCTGCATCAGTTTTGGTATCAAAGCAAACACCGATCTGTTTGAAGCATCACTGCAGTCAATCCGAACTAGAAAATACTTTAAAAAAAAAAAGTTTCAGCCATTGCATTTTCCACCCACTGAGAAATTATATCTTTGCCTACTACTACAGAAAACCCTACAAAATCCTGCCGGCATCACCCTTTACCTCCACCATCTCGCCACTATCAAAATCCCTTGTTCCGCATCCCATCAATCCACAGTAACCCACACACCATAAACAATCACCGCAAGTGACAGCTCTACCACCACCACACTCCAAAAATCCTTCCCCCATTGTCATGCTCTTCTACACACAGAAATCCCAAACCCACGCCACTGATAAGCCGAAGCTGCTAGATCACAAGAACTGCCATCACTGAATGCCCATCGACGTTGCCACCACAAGAGCCACCGCTGCCATGGCCCTCACTTGACCAGTATGATGCCGCTGCAATTCCATCAGCAACCCAGTGATGATATCAATAGGTAACCCCCAGCCCTGTCCGAGTCTTTCTATTTTTTAAATTCACCTCTTTAGTTTATCTTGGGAAGAGATTTTACCCGACCCATCTTATTAGAAAAAAGCTCAGCTTGTCCCACTAGCCCCAGTAAAAAAAAAAAAAAAAAAAAACCCACACAATCCAGTCCACGTTGATTGGGTTTTTCTATTGCTGTTCAAATAGTGAAACTTTATTTGGTTAGCGCCATGGCAGTGCCTTCTTTAGTGGGCCGGACTTAACAAGTCAAGTTGGCAAAAATCTTTTTGCCCAGTGAGCTGTGGTAATATCACAAGCACCTTATTTTGATGGTTGTAAAAACAATCCATGAGATTTTGTCAACTGGATGAATGGGATGGAGCAATTCTTTGAGCAAGAAAATTTTGTGGATAACATAAAGGTTAGATATGCAAAGTTGAAGTTAAGAGGTGGAGCACAACTGTTTTGGGAGGATCTTGAATATTTCCGCAATATAAAGTACGAACCTACCATTAGTGTGTGGGAAGATATGAAGGAAAAGCTTTGTGATGAGTATCTTTCACCAACTTTTGAGCTAAGTATCTACCCCAATCTTAGTGTGGTGCTTTTCAAGTTGAAGCAAATACGATGAATCCTCATCCCATTTCATGTCCTTAGTGTACTTTTGAACAATCTACCTTTCATCGATGCAAGGAATTAAAGGAATTATCTAAAAAGCTCATGAAAGGTGTTCAAGACTCGATTGCTTAGATGAAGCAAATGAAGACTCAAACCGATTCAATTGGGAAACCAAGGATAATTGATCGCAATGAAATTATTGTTGCCCCCTAAGAAGACAACATTGATGATGATATCTTGGTAGTGGAGAATCCTCAAGTAACACCAAAGCCTAATGTTGACAAAGACATACATGCCTCTACAAGTGTTGCTTTAACATGCGTGCAAGGAAATGAATCTATTAAAGAGCAGCAAGGTGAAGAGATGGTTTCTAAAGAGAGTATTATGTTAGAGGGTGCACATGATGTGATATTGGAAGCTAATGAATTTGCTTTTGATCAGCCTTCCATGGTGCATGAAGACAAACAGTTTGCTAAAGTGGAGAAAGTGGATAACATAGTGCTTCTAATGGTTCAAGATAAGATTATGTGATTCCACACATTGATTTTGTTATTCTAGAAGAGTTTGGCATGGTGGAATTCAATATTTTTCTTTTCTCTGTGCTCCCTAAGGTGATTCCAGACTTGAAGCAAGTGTTACTTGTCAGCATCCTAATCCTTCAATTCTTTAAAACTCGAGGTTGAGTTTTCTCCAACCAGAGGAGAATGATATAGGAGACGCAAGAAAATTATTATTTAGTATTATTTATGTTTGCAAGTCAGTTGTATTTTTATGTTTTAAATTCTAGTAGTTTATTAGGCTATTAGTATTTTAATTTGGAAGCATAGTTATTTTTGTAATAAGGCAATTAGGGTTTCCTAGCCAATTAGAACTAGGTGCTGACTCTTAGTGCTTTCCTCGCTTGATGCCGACTTCAAGCTAGCCCTAGGTGCTGACTCTTAGGTCATATCCTGTTTTTTTTCTCTGTTGTTTTGATTTTGTTCTGGTTGTCTTGTGTCACAATGTCTTTCATATCTTTTTTTTTTTTTTTTTTTTTTTGATAGGTAATAAAAAGTTTGATTGTAAAATACTACTTCATGCAAAAAGAAGACACATATCTTTGTATCGTGATTGTTTGTAGAGGATATGTAGTTAAGGGAAACCACTTATGGGTTTCCACTTTTGTAAACATAATATCAATGGGCATGAGATTTTACGATCAAAATTTTCTAATGCATTCAATGTCATTCATCTCTTTAGTATCCTAGTTAGTTAATGTGGAAAAATTGTTTGTGAAGTTGGGGAACTACTTCCAGGCTACCTGCTGCATATTTTTAGAATTGTTTTTGGATAACCTTAGTGTGGAACAGATGTAAAAGTTTAATAAAACTCATCAATATTGTCATCCCAGTTGACACATTGTTATGGCCATTTGTGTGGATCCTTTAGAGGTGATAACCTTATGTTGAGCCTTGTATTTTATCATGTAACCTTATGTTTTTTTTTTGGATAACCCTAGTGTGAAACAGATGGAAGAGGATAATAAAACTCATCATATTGTCATCCCAGTTGACACATTTTTATGGCCATTTGTGTGGATCCTTTAGAGGTGATAACTGATGACCATATGTTGAGCCATGTATTTTATCATGTAACTTTTAATATGCTAGTTTCCACTATCCTCTCTTTCTCAGAAACATTTATTGTACTCCCACTTTATAGATTTTTATGCATGTTAACATGCCATTCTTGGGGGACCAATTCTTGATGCTCATTTGTTACTTATCAAAAAAACAAAAATTCTTGATGCTCATATGTTGCGCATAATCTTGAGGTGCATTTCTTGATTATTGAATATTGTCTTGATGCATTGTCTTTACACAACTTTCTACATCTTAGTTAAATCCAATCAAATGGTACTTGATGTGTAAAACCATTGTAGACTCACATTAAATGTATTTTGTGAACTTAATACAGAAAGTATGCAAGATATGGGGTAATAATATAATAGGTACCTTTTTTATCTTTAAATTTTTATTAGGTTTTTGATGGGCTGGACATTATTTCAAAATTTTTTTTTATGCGAAGAATGGAGGGAATGTCAAAGGAGGGAGGACTGTTCTTTTTTGATTTATTGGGTGGTACTAGTTGGGCTGCTTCATATTCTGCTTCTTTGTTGGTACAGTTGGAGGTCTGGGCTAAGGAGCGAGAAGCTGCAGGGTTGAGGGCTAGCTTGAACACTCTGATGGCTGAAATACAGCGTTTGAATAAACTATGTGCAGAGAGGAAAGAAGCTGAAGATTCTTTAAAAAAGAAATGGAAGAAGATTGAAGAGTTTGATGCCCGCAGATCTGAACTTGAAACCATATATACTGCTCTTCTTAAGGCTAACATGGTAAGATATCTCAACTTTAAAATTTCTTGTAAAACCACAGCTCTGTTTGGAGGCTTTGTTGGGGCAATAATTTGTTGTTCTGTAGAAATTGGATGGTCTTATTTATTTTGTATAGCATTGAGAAATTCAATAAAGCTAGGGATACAACAAAAATAAAAAATTACAATTTAAATTATAATTTTTTTTAAGGGTACCTCTCTGCATGGAATTTAGGCTTTGGATTTAGATGCTTGAAAATTCCATGGATTTTTTTTTGAACATTAGAACTGAGTAAAATTCCATTTCAAAATTCCTCATTCAGGCACAACGTTAGCTTACCAACCAAAAACAAATGGTGAACATTATTTTAGATTGTTTTCCATATACAGATAGGGGGCTCTCAATAGCTATCTGGGCTTTTATGTTCATTTTTACCATTAATGTTTAGTTTTCTAGTCTTCATTTATGTCCTATGGCAATATATTTATATTGTTAAAATAAAATATGGATTCATTTTTTGCATTTTTGGCTGTTGTTTCTTTTAGTTAAGCAAAATAATTTCAACAGTATATAGCTTTTTTATTTGTCATAAATGATTTTCTGGTAATTTCATTATCTTGTAGGATGCCGCTGCATTCTGGAATCAGCAGCCATTAGCTGCAAGGGAGTATGCATCAAGCACTATAATTCCAGCTTGCTCAGTTGTCGTGGACATTTCCAATGGTGCAAAAGATCTTATTGATAAAGAAGTTTCTGCTTTCTATCGAAGTCCTGATAATAGCCTCTACATGCTTCCTTCAACCCCACAGGTTTTTGAAACTATGATGGAACAATTTAATGCTAAATTCAATTAACAACTTATCCGTATAATGTTGAGCAATCATTGTTTATGGAAATTGTTGGTTTGGTTGTTTTGTGGAGGAGGTAATCTGTATATTATTCTCACTGAGTATGGACTATGGATATTTATGGTAATCAACTATGTCATTTTATAATCTGACTAATTTTTCTATAGGTAACTACAATTGCTAATTAACAGTCATTGATTTTTGTAGTAGTTTTAGATCCTTTTTTTTTTTTTTTTAAGGTGAGACTCAATTGTTCAGATCTGTTGAAGTAGAGAAGAGTAGGTTTTGAAGATGTAACAGAGTTATATAAGAATCAATTAGTGGTCACATGAGATTAATAGTGGATCATACTTAGGTTTGCTCATTGTGTCTAAGTTGGGCATGAATGTAAATCTATAATAAAATAGTTCTAACAAGTTTTTGTAAAGAAAAGAATATGCATCAAGAGGTGCTGCATTCTAAGGCAGGGTTACATGTCTTTGGTGTCACATTTCTAAGCCATGCCCAGTGCTAGTGATAAATTGGAATTGCTAATGCTGCCTCACTGTATACGTGTCAAAAGTTGCATTCTTTTCTTATCATATAAACTTATGCTGACTGAATAATCTTTCCCTCAGTTTGAGAAACCCTGAACTCATGGAACTGCCGAACATCCTAATCTAGAGAAAGATTCCTTTATAATGAAATTTGTGATGGATTGTTATTGTTATTGTGATGGTCCTCATGGCTCTTGAGATACATTTTGTGAAACTCATGAACCTTTTTTTAACCATTGCCTGCAACGAAGCAATTTGCATCTTTTGTGGGACCTGAAACCTATCATTTATTTGCCTGAGCTATAAAGTTTTGTGTGGTTCAAATACCATAGATACCATTCTGTCACTTATAAAAAAAACCATTGATAATATTTTGTCAATTCTATGATACATTGACATTTAAGTTGGATGTCGACAATGTTGTCATGGCCTAATGGGATTCCTAAAATTGATTACTAGTAACTAATTATGATGACATCATTGTTTGGGAAACTCAACTTTTTAGTGTACTTGCCATGGTTTCAACCACTGGGATTCAAATTTTCTTTATGCTTTTGAGCCCCTGAAATTTTCTGTAAAAGCATGAATCCATGAGCTGTTGGACTTATCTTTTTAATTGCATCAGGCACTCTTGGAGTCTATGGGGGCTAATGGATCTACTGGACCTGAAGCTGTTGCTGCTGCAGAAAAGAATGCGGCTTTGTTGACTGCAAGAGCCGGTTCCAGGGATCTATCTGCAATTCCATCCATATGCCGTGTTTCAGCCGCCCTTCAATATCCTGCTGGTGAGTTTTGGTCATTAATATAGAAATGCTAGTGTCATGGCTTATATAACAGGCCTAGTTACCTTCTTGGGTGTTTTAGATATGTTTTTAAAGATTTTGATAGTTATTTATTTTAAAATTTTAAAATAAACATAAAATATGCATATACACGATGTAAGTATAAAATACGAGGAAGCACAAGTATGGGATGGGTATAGGTACGGATATGATATGGCGACATAGCAACTTTTGAAAAATTAGCCCTTACCTAGGAAGCACGGGTACGGATACAGCACCCCAAATGAAGTGTCCTTGCTTCCTAGATAAAATACCTATATATAGATACACACACATACACACACAAATTAATCTTTATTGTGTTATGTCCTAGTTTTTCAAGAATTGCCGTATTGCCGTGTCCTGTGTCATGTCGTGTCCATGTCCATGCTTCTTAGCATAGAACTAATTTCTGGAAATTCTTGGATTCATAGAGTTCTATGAAAAGGCTCAAAGGAAGCACATGTGGTTGATGTGGTATGTTCTACAGTTTAAATAAGAAACACAGACACTCCAAAATCCCTGACACGTTCATCAGGGACGGTCCTGCATGTGTGGAGGAAAAAATTATATTCCATTGATTTTAAATATGTTTTGAATATTTTTGTTAGTTGTTAGTTATTTTGAAAACTTAAAAATAAACATAAAAGTTGCCAAAAAATAAATATAATATACCTAAAGAGATATATATTAATTAATTTTTGTTATCCCCACTGTGTCGTGTCCTAATATTTCTAGAATTGCTGTATCACTGTGTTGTGTCCTTGGCCATGTTCATGCTTCTTAGGTTTAAAGCCTCTGATTTTTTTTTTTTTTTTGAATTGTCAATCAATAAATTTATTTTGTGTTATTAATACTAAAATATAAGTTTATTAGACTGGACTTCCTCATTTTGCAAGGTGGTTAAGGTCCATTTGATTGGTGTGCATCAACATTGACCAAGTGTTCTTTAGACTTGTTTTTCTCTGTAGAGACCATCACTGCTTATCAATTAATACTTGGTTGATGCCCTACTGATTTGAGCAATGATGGTAGTAATTGTTGAATGGCCATTTGATGGGCACGTGCCTGCTATCATGTTTTTTTTTTTTTTTTTTTTTAAAAATCATCAACTAATTTTTTTTACGCCATAATCAGGTTTGGAGGGTTCGGATGCTAGTTTATCATCAGTATTGGAGTCCCTGGAATTCTGTTTGAAACTTCGTGGTTCTGAGGCTAGCGTGTTGGAGGACTTGGCAAAGGCAATCAATTTGGTTCATATACGGCAAGATCTTGTTGAAAGTGGTCACGCATTGTTGAACCATGCTTACCGTGCTCAACAAGAATATGAAAGGTGAAGCTGAAAGTGTCTTCTTGATTGGCATTTTGTTTGTTTGTTTTTTCTTTTTTAAGCATCCATCTTCCTCTCTGAAAATACTATGGTCAATAACTTGAGTGTCTTTAAAAACATGACCAGGCTAGGTATTCTACCAATCTGGTTTGTTTTGTTTGTCTGGGCTGTTTCAATTTATTGCTGATATCTGTATCCTTTGATGCATACATCTAGTTCTATTTATTTTCCATTCTTTGCCTTGTGCTGTGTTGGAAGTTGTTTTACATGATCAAGCCATTCCAATCAGGAATGATCCCATATGCATTGCAATTATCTGTCACTTTTTTGCCTCTCTCAATTTTTCAACTTTATAACAATACGACTTGTTTAATATTGACTACTTCTTGCAGGACAACAAGCTACTGTTTGAATTTGGCTGCTGAACAAGAAAAAACTGTCATGGAGAAATGGTTGCCCGAGCTTAAGACTGCAATCTCAAATGCTCAAAAGTCTTCAGAAGATTGTAAATATGTTAGAGGTTTGGTGAGTAACTACCATTGGTAAAAAGATTAGTCATCTGTTGAAGCACCGTCTGTATGTTTTATGTCATGCATTTTACTCTCTCTCTCTCTCATGCATAATTTTGTTGGTTGAGAAATAGAGAGTGTGGGTGGGATGAGGGGTGATTACTGATTTTCTCTTTCCTTCCCATCCCATCCCCTCCCCCAAAACAACAAAACACATGCACACACACAGCTTTTATGCTGCTTTGCTTGATTTTATGAACTATTAGAGGTTCTATATTTTAAATGGATTAATTTACAACTAAATTTTAACATTTTGGGAGTTAAATTAGTATGGGTATTCTAGTTTTTCTTAAGGACTAATGCCTTCTACTTCTTGAAACCATTAGTGCTCTGATTGGGGCTGAGGTCAGGTTATGGCTCAACCACCTAAGGGAGTACTTGTGGCCCCAAGGCATTGGTTTCTCAAAGAATAGAGGAGCTACTATGGCCATGCCTAGGGACAGTTGCCATGGCTGGTCCCTTGCACAAAAAAAAAGCCCTTTTCTTCTCAGGAAAAAATGAGTATGGTTAAGATTCTTTGTTTGGGAAACAGCATGGGTAATTTATTTTCTGGCCAAATCTCTGAATTTGGTAAGCATGATGTAAGAATATATTAGGTAGATCTTATTTTGTCCTTTTCCTTGCATTGGCACATTTAGTTGCTGTGCTTTGATATGTTGCAGCTTGAGTCACTTGTGATAGTTTCTTATTGAGATTCAAAATCTAGGGATGATAGTTAATGATTATCTGACTGCTTTTCCTTGTGCTTTGTTTGCATACTTCATAGGAAACATTTTATTTTCCTTTACTTTGCATTCGATGGATGCCCAATTGTGTTTGCCATATCATATTTAGGAACTAATGAAATTGGCTGAGTTTCAAAGTTGTATGGCAAGAGCAAAAGATTAATTCCAAGTAGAAGTATGAAGCTACTTCTGTAGGATATTTTCTAAATTCAACAGTTAGCATTCTTGTTCATGCTTGTAAATCACTGATAACATAAAATTGATGTTATCTTTATCTACCTTTAAAATGTGTAGAGGCCTTTTTTTTTTTTTTTTTTTTGCATGTGTTATTTTTTTTTAAAAAACTTTTTTAAAAGCTTCAATCCCTCATACAGCGTTATGTTCCTTCAGCACTTCAAATTGTATGCACAACTTTTGAAACTAAACTCATATATGCTAAACAGCCTAAACGGTATTTCTGCGTCTAGGTTTCAGATGACCAATCACTGTCCCTGCTTTCATATCTTTGCTGTAGTTTGTCATTATTAGCTTTGTCTGCAAAATGTCTTTATATGTTTAACTTAATTTCAATGATGGGTGAGAGTAATTGTACTTCAGGTCAATTGTCTTAGGGCCAAAAGGCATCTCCTCCCCTCATTCACAAGGGTGCATGAGTTGTATTTGACTATTATGAAAGATTGATTATATTTCCGTTACAGTCAGTTGGTGGCTTAATCATTGCTTTTTGTTCCTTACTATTTTATTTTAATTATATATATATATATATATATATATATCTGTGTATTGTGCATGAATGCAGCTTGATGAATGGTGGGAGCAGCCAGCGTCAACTGTTGTTGACTGGGTTACAGTCGATGGGCAAAATGTTGCAGCTTGGCATAATCATGTGAAGCAGCTTCTTGCATTTTATGATAAGGAGATGTTGTAAATAAAATCTTTGAGCACTCAGGGCAACAAGATGTTTCCGGAGACTCTCTGCCTTCTTTGTTTTTCCACTTTGCATCGTATGGCGGACTTTGTAAACTGCAGCCTGGTGAAAGTGGCATACTGCACGGGGTACACTTTGCTGAAGCGTGTGGAGGCATCTATTCAGGATATCTATTAAGTGTGGTTTGATTTGGGGGAGATGGCAGTTGGGGCTTCTATTCATTTTCTGTTTGACTTACATCCAGGCCAATCCTTTTTTCATTTCACTATTGACTTTGTACAGGATTGTTCTTCATCAGGAGGATCTTTTTGTATCATAGGCCACCATAGTTCTTGGGTTTTGGGTGAGTTGTTCTCTCATTTTGGGGCTTCATTAGTGCAATGTGATTTAACATTTGAAATTTACTGAAGCCACTTTAGTCTAATTGGCATTACTAAAGGAGATGATTAAGAAGATAAAAGTTCCCACATTCTCTTTCTACTTTCTCCGCAAATAGTTATTTCAATAGCACATTATATCAAATTATTGGATGTCGCTGAGTATTTGGAATTGTGGTGTCATTGTTCATATATCCATTCTTTCTGAGCATGGAGATGTACTCGAAGGCTAATTATGATTATGACCAATGTTTTAAGATGTTTCCAAGGTTCTCTTTTGTGCTATATTTGGAAGTTTGGAGGGAGAGGAGCATAGAGGGGAGTAGAGAGGAGAAGAGTAGTGGGAATGAGAGTAGAGGGGAATGGTTATCCTCCACATTGTTTGGATGTTATAGAGGGGAGTAGAGGGGAGAAGAGTAGTGAGAATGAGAGTAGAGGGGAATAGTTATCCTCCACATTGTTTGGATGTTTTTAAATTAAGGGAAATGAGAATAATTAGTCTTTTCATAGTTTGTAATTTTGTTAATATGGCAAGGGTAAATTTGATAATTCATTTGGTCAAACATTTCTATAATCTATTCTCCCTTCAAATCCCTCTCCCTCCTCCCTTTAAAAAATCCAAACAAAGTAATTTAACTTACTCTCTCTCTCTCTACTTTACTCTCCTCTCCTCTACTCCTCCTTCATTCAAACAAGCTATTAGTCTTACAAGGGCTATTACACAGTAATTTTCATGTATAGAACATTTAAAGACTGTTGCCTATCTTATTTGAGGCATTTAAGATCAAGGATATTTCATAGTAATCCAAGTAATTTAAGAAGGTTCAAAAAGAGAATAGTAACTTGTAGGAACAAATTTACGCTACTAGCATGGTATTTAAAAAAAAAGTCATATAATATGTTTGAAAAAAATTGCTACAATTTAGTGCATCCATTTGGCGTAATCATAACTTTTAAGCACAACTTTTATTATATAGTATGGTATAGTATATAGTATCTGATTTTTACTACTTATCAACTCTCTTTGCTCTACACGTAGGCACAAAACACAAGCCCTGTCGTGCCATACAAAACAAAAGACTACCAATAGGTTATGGTATCGGTAATGAACATAAATTATTAATTTTTTTTGTTCTTATCGATAAGTTTACTTGGGATACAATGCATATTATACATCATCAAGAACTTGCAACAAACAAGTTTTAGTGGAACTCTAATTCTATATTTCTATTGTTTAGATTTAGATTTCGGCTTTTGGCATAAATTAGATTAATATTAGACTTTTTGTTCGTATCAACTTCTTCAATGTGTTTCCTCAAAAAAAAAAAAAAAACTTCAATGTTGAGTGTATATATATTTATATGACTTTTTGGTGTATTCTTCCCTTCTACTACTTATGGTATAGTTTTTATTTTTATTTTATTTATTTATTCTTCTATTCTCCTACCTACAACCTTGCAAGAATGTACTTGTTTACCCTATTTTTCTTTTTCCATCAAATTGATTATGTTTTGTGTATTTGTTGCCTTTTGTTTAAGCTAATTTTCTTAAGTTTGATCTAATTTATATGTTTATGGTTTGAGAATCAATGATTAATTATGGTTAGACATGATTTTTTATTATTTTGTTTACGATAATGAATTACACGTTTATGACATGGGTTCCAATGGTGATGTTGTTTTCATCCCTTCATTTTTGATTTCGAGGACAATCTTCTTTTTTGCTTATTATTAAGCGTGTATTTGGTATAATTTATTAATTATTTTTACTAAAGTTCTCTCAATTTTAGGTTAAGATTTTTCTTGAATTTTAGCATTCTCTTTGTTTGTTTGTTTGTTTGTTTTATTTTATTTTATTTTATTTTATATTTAAGGATATGGAGGCTTTATTAAAGGCAATTAAATCTTGGTGAATGAAAGTGTATTTAGATAATGAATAAGGTGTTTGAGATTGGGGTTTTGGAATTTGGTGGTGAGAATAGAGTGGTTGAGAAAGTGTTTGGTATGTTATTTTATTATTTTAACTACTAAATTTATAATATAGTATTGTACTCTCTTGAAAATGTCTAGAACTATGCAGTTCTAATCTCATATATCTCATGTGGAAGAATATGAGGTTTTGCCATATGATGTATTTATTGAGATTTTTATTTATTTATTTAGGCTTTCATCTCAACAAAGTTTGCATTTATATTAAAGTATTAGTTCATTGAATTAATTAATAGAGTAAATGCATATATTAATATCTATAATTGTGCATTAATTCAAAGTTTTCTTGGCTGTGACCATTTCTGGTCTTAAGTCCTCTAGTTAAAACTTACTAATCTTCTGGGTATTTGTTGTTTTAGAGATTGACCGAATTGAGCAGTCAAAATCAAGTTCTGAGAGATTCTTGTTTAAGTTATTCCTCATTTTTTTTTTTCGTTTATTACTACTTTACTCACTACTTTGTAGTTTTATTGCTTTATAAGTTTAGTAGCATGCTAGGTTAGGTTAGATGTAGTTTAATTTGGTTGTTGTATGTTGGGTTTTGGGATAGGTTGTGTACGCATGTTCACCCCTACCTACGCAACTCCATGAGCCAGCATACGCTTGCTTCTGCATGCGTGCACATGCTTAACTCATAATACCCATAATTTTCTGTCTTCTGCTTTTCATGCTTTTAATTAGTTTAATTCCATGTTTTAGCTCCTGTTTAGGTTAGATAACATGTGTTAAGTCTAAGATCAGTAGATAACATGTTTAGTTGCTTAGTTTGTTTAGATTAGATGATTAGAGTTTGAATGTGCTTGAATTTGAACATGAATATGCATATGACCATGAACATGCATTTATGTATAGGTATTGTGGTGGTCCAGCAATGGTAAGTACATGCATATATACATGAACATGCATAGATGAATGAGATGAACATGATGAAAGTGATATTGTTTGGATATGTGATATGAATGTGATGATGGACATGTTGATGCCGTGTGATTTGGGTTGCTGCCATGTATGCTTGTTGCCTTGATGTATATGATATTATGTGATGAATGTGGGCATGTATGCTAAGATGTATGGCATAGAACTAGAGAGAGAGTGTGTGTATGCATGTTTAGGACTGCTTATTAAAAGGTTAAAAAAAAAAATGGAAAAAAAAGAATTAGGGTATGTAAATAATGAGTGGAGGTCGGCCAATGCTGAACGAGGTTGGGTGCCTAATATTTTCTTATTTATGTACCTTAACTTCGAACCTAGAATTTGGATATACAAGGCCCTTTGAAAGGGGCCCAAAGTTTGGTTCCTAAACTTAAATCAGGTGGCGACTCTCACAAGTCCTCCACTTCTGGTTCACTTGGCTAAGGCATACTCCTTAGAGCATGCAACACACAAAGCAAGGGGGGCTACAAACGGGTGCTTGTGTCCACAATTAATATTTTTTTTTATAAATTCTATATAGTTTTTTTTAATAAAAAATTTGGAATAAACAACAACAATAATAATAGATTAAGAAGATGACATTTTTCCTTATGTTTAGTTGTTTTGACAATATTTGATACAAAAGCTATCTAAAATTAAATATTTATAAATTCTCTAAAATTAATTTTAACCATTTAGATTTCCTAATTTCTTTCATTGACATTTAATATATATGGAATTATCATTGTAGTATATTGTAGTATTTATTCTATGTACATCAAAACATTACTAATAGGGTAAATATAAAACCTGTTAGTCCCGTTCGTAAACCCATCCTAAGAAAATTTAAAAATTCATTTGGCGGGTCAACAAAATTTTTTCCGTTTCAAATTCAATTCAAAAAATCAAAAGCAAACTAAAAGCTATTCCCGATTTCATCATTTTGGGAACCCTCTCTCTCTCGGATTTTCCTGTTCATAATCACTACCGTTTGGCTACCCTTTCCTTTCACCGCTACGTTGACATCGCTGGCACTACCATTGCCCAGTAAGTTTTTTTGTTTCTATCTCTGTCATTTTTTTCAATAAGCCCAGTTTGGTTGCTAGGAAAATGAAGGTAAGCTCTATTTTGTGGGATTTATGGGTTGTGTTGATTTGGTCACTTTCAAAACCTCCAAAATCTTCTCTTTTTAACACCCGACATTGCAAGAATGTTTATTTATTTTTTCTCTCATTTTCTGTTTCCTTTTGTATGTCTTTTTTTTCTTCCCAAAATTACATTTGTAAGAAAATCCAAACCCACGATTTAGCGTAGAAAGGATACTTGTACCTGTTTGATAAAATGTCTCAATGAAAATTGAGACTCATTTGTTCTTATACTATTTTCTATTATCAACAAAATGTATAATACACTGTAAAGAGTCTCTAAAAAAAATGTTCTTTTGGATTATATTACATTTGGGTTTTTGTTGTATAGTTTCATATGTAGAAATATAAAACTTTTCCCTTTGTTTGTCAAACAACTTGCTGCTGTGTTTGTCAATTTTTAAATAATCTAGCTGATTATAAGGGTTCTAATCAGAACATTCTCTCAAGCACACAAAGAATCAAGGTGTTTCATTAGATGATCCATGATTTATATGCAATTAGATAAGACCCCTTTCTATATATATCAAGCAACCAGGGAGGGAGTTAGTGTATATACTCACCCCTGTTCACTCTTAATATTCATAGCTAGTCAGCTCAATCATGGCTTTCACAAAACAACACTACATATGTTTGACTTTGCTTTTCATCTTGTTAGTTTGCACTTCTCCAAGATGCCATATATGGGAGACACGAGCAATGGATGTGTATATAAGGACATTATTGAGAAAAAGAAACATTACAAGATATTCAAGGAAAATGTAGCATACATAGAATCTTTCAACAATGCTGCAAACAAGCCTTACAAGCTAAATGTTAACCAATATGTAGATCTAACAAATGAGGAGTTCAGAGCCTCATAAAATATATTCAAGGGGCATGAATGCTCCACAAAGATGACATCTTTCAAATATGAAAATTCAACTCATCCGAAGCTAGCTACTCATACAAGTGTGTTGGATTTTTTTTTTTTTTTTTTTTTTTTGGTAATCTTATATAAACCTTTATTTATTTATTAATTGATTAAAAGTATTTGATGGGTGTTCTTAATTTTCAGCCATTAATTATTTATCAGGGAAGAATTGCACTTTTTCAATTATGCATTTTGAAGATTGTTTCTTTTAGATGCATCTAAGTTTGCAATATATGCTAGCTTGCAATCTCTTTTTATTTATTTATTTATTTATTTTTGTAGTAGTAGTAGAGCAAGGATGTGATGCTTCTGTTTTGTTGGATTTGATAGAGAAGGAAACAGTGATGCTTTTGTATATGTTAACTATCAAATTTGTTACATATTTATCGTCGTAAGCATGCAAGACTAAGTTATGCAATATTTTTGGAGAGCTACATTGATAAGGATCAAATGAAACACAACCGGTCCACATTGATTAAGAAGATAGCCACTTTGATAAGGAGATAGAGATGAAGTTTAAGTCCCATTCGACTAAAGATAAATATGTAATTTTAATATTAGTTGTTCAGATTGGTTTCAATAAACTAAGCTTTATCTTAGCAAAGGATATCGAATAAAAGGATAAACTTTAGCTATCTTATAGGGTCGGGTAGATTCTCATAAAAATTTTATCAATTGCTTGTAATGTTGATTTATATTCAGCCATGTAGAATAAAGAATGTTTGATTAGTTTGTTAACTTTTGTACACCATTCAAAACATGACATTCAAACTCCTAGTTCATTATGTATTGCCCTTGTAGTTGTTTTGGCGTTGTAATTGTAATGGTGTTCTATTGGATTGTATTTTGAAGAACCATCTTGTATACTTATTACATTTGAAATGAAATTACTCATTAATGTTATAAAAAAAGTTTGGACTTAAGGATTTAGGGAAGTTGCATGATTACTTGTTAGATTGTTACAATTGTTGCAAACTTTCATATCTTATTTCTCATAAACCATAAAAGTAATTTCCCCAACTTTATTACTTCTTCACAAAGTACAAAGAAAGCCAAAGACTCTAAAACAAACGCTCACTTAGGGATCACGATTCACTTGGCCAATACTAGTATTATTGTAATTTATTGTGGCAAATAGTTAATTGAGACAAAGGGAAAAATAATTGAGAAAAAAAATATCATTATTATAAAAAGTGATTGTTTACAATAATATCACAATCGTTCAATTAGATTTCTCTAGAATAATATTACAATCGTTCATTTACACTCTAAAAACATTCAATTCTTTATCAATATCGTATGTGTATTCAAAATTCACTTCTTAAAGTCACAAAAAATCTTGGACAAGTGTCCAAAACAACCATTGAACAATGCACCTCAAAAAGTAACTCTCACTTGATATTCAACAACTTCGATCCATTCCCTTGTACCAATGTCATAAGATTGAACATCTACAAATTGCAAAAGCAGCTTAAACTTGGCCAAATCGTTGTTGTACACCAGAACAAGAAAACATTAATGAAACATTAAAATTAATTCATCTTTTTGTTAACAACTGAAAAACACATTTTTCAGTTTCTCAAAAAAAGAAAAGAAAAGAAAAACACATTTTTCTATGCTTTTGGCAACTTGAAGCATGTTAGATTAAAATTCAACTCAAGGAATGTGTGCATATATGCAATACACAATGTAGTCACTAGTTGGCAATTTTGGCTTTGAAAAGCAATCTTAGTATTTAGTACTTTCAATTGTGCAACATTGCAACTACAACAAAGTTCAAGTTCAATAATTTGCAAAACTAAATAAATAAATAAGTAAAGTTCAAGAATTAAAAAAAAAAAAACAATTATCATTTTTAAGCCGGACTAATGAAAGAATAATTATCACTGACAAATACTAGGACTAAATTAAATTATAAGTGCATAAACTGATTTTATGAGTAATTACAAAAGTTAAGTCTACAAACACTCATGACAACTATGTCTCAATATAACATTATATCCAAAAGAAACGAGATTAGACAATGGCATAAAAAAACCTTTATTTCAAAGTAAGGAGATGCAACACATTTCAATGAAAAAAAGATTAGTGCACCTAAGGACAATGTCACAAGGTACAGCTAATTGAAATCAATGGAAGACATAGCTAGCCAAAGGAACAAAGATCTTACTACAACGTGGATCCAAATAATCTCAATCACTTATTGTACTTCCAAAGACAAAAATAAATGCAAGAATTTTACAAAAGCAGATGCAAAGTAATTAGACAATAAATATAAAAATTATGAAACCAAATTATTTATTCACTTTAAATACACCTGATATATGTAATCTCAAGCTCCAATGAAAATTATATTCTCCTAAAGTTTGGAAAAATTTCAAAATTTTTCCGAATAACAATATTTAATGTTGCTAGCTAGTATTCGAACAAAGAAACAACATAGCAATTAATCAAGTAAACATCATAATTCATTCCCACCATCTATTGAACTATGCACCACACCTTCAAACTACCTTCATCTGTAAATTCAACAAAGGCGAAACAAATAATGGAATTTGGGTCACTCAATATACAACAGTCAACAAGCTTTACTCAAAAAATGAACTTGTTCAAGACCAAAATTTCAATTATCATAACATTTATTTAAAAATTGACAAACACAGCAGTAAGTTGTTTGCCAAACAAAGGGAAAAACTTTATATTTCTACATATGAAACTATGGACATTTTGGCATTTTACCCCTTTTTATTTATTTATTTGGCATTATGCCCTTGTTTCGAAACTATATAGGTGCGTGCCCCTGTTTCGATACTCGATGATCCTAAAATCAAGTTACTTAAAGTACTCGATTGGTTTAAAATCGAGTTATGCCTGATCAAACTAAAAAAAAAAAAAAAAAAAATTGCATGGCACTCGAGTTCCTGGAAATCGAGTTCCATGCAAAAAAATTTTTAGTCATCGCCCCATACAAGGTTCAGGGAGCCCTATAGTGGCGTTTTTAATCCCTATAGTGACGTTTTAAATCCTTATAGCGGCGTTTTCCTGCAAATTTTTTTTTTAAGTGTGATTGTCCCATGGCAGGTTTAGGGAGCCCTATAGTGGCGTTTTTAAGCCCTATAATGACGTTTTAAAACCCTATAGCGGTTTTTTCCTGCAATTTTTTTTTCTAAGTGTGATTGTCCCATGGCAGGTTCAGGGAGCTCTATAGTGGCGTTCTAAAGCCTTATTGTGGTGTTTTGGAACTCGATTTCCATAAAATCGAGTTCTATGCAATTTTTTTTTTAAAAAAAAAAAAAAAATTTTGATCGGGCATAACTCGATTTTAAACCAATCGAGTACTTTAAGTAACTCGATCGAGTATCGAAACAGGGGCACACACCTATATAGTTTCGAAACAGGGGCATAATGCCAAATATTTTTGCCCAAAGGGGCAAAAGGCCAGAATGTCCATGAAACTATACAATAGAACCCAACTGTAATCTAATCCAAAAGAACATTTAAAAAAAAAAAAGGACCATTTATGGTGTATTATACATTTTGTTGATAATAGATAATAGTATGAGAACAAATGAGTCTCCATCTTCATCGAGACATTTCATTAAACAGGTACAAGTCTCCTTTCTACACTAAATCGTGGGTTTGGATTTTTCTTACAAATGTAATTTTGGGGGAAAAAAAACATACAAAAGGAAACAGAAAATGATAGAGAAATAAATAAACCTTCTTGCAACATTAGGTGTTAGAAAGAGAAGATTTTGGAAGTTTTGAAAGAGACTAGATCATCACAACTCGTAAATCCCACAAAATAGAGATTACTTTGCTTTATTTTCCCAGCATCCAAACTGGGCTTATTGAAAAAAATGTAAAAGAGATAGAAACAAAAAACTTACTGGACAATGGTACTGCCAACGATGTCAGCGTCGCGGAGGTAGGAAAGGGTAGCCAAATGGTAGTGATTATGAACAGGGAAATCTGAGAGAGAGTTCCCAAAATGATAAAATCAGGGATAGCATTTAGAGCACTCATAGCAGCTGTGCTATATAGGTATATTGGAATATTTTAGCTCTCCAGTCACAAAAAACATGCTCTAGTAGTAGAGCTAAATCTATTTTTTTTTAACTCCATTGCTACAGTAGACATCTAAAAATAGATGTGTACTATTCATTAGAGCTAAAAAAAAATTATTTTAATCAACCGCTGATTAAAATAATACACCTGCCTCTCTCTCTCTCTCTCTCTCTCTCTCTCTCATTCACTTTCATCTCATCTTTGAACATCTCTCTTGAGCTTACTCTCTCACTCCGGCCTCTCACTCTCTCAACTCTGGTCTCCCAAGCCGCCGATCAGCCTCACTTCAGTCTCTCACTCTCTCACTCCTACCTCTCACTTTCTCACTCCGGTCTCTCACTCTCTCAACTCCAGTCTCCCAAGCTGTCAATCAGCCTTAGACCCACGCTGCCATTCGCCTCAGACCCACGCCGCCGATCGGAGTGCTTGCTCATGGATTGCCGACCCACCCCTTCTGCTGACCCAGCTCTTTGACGTGATCGAAGTACTTGCTCACGGTGGGTTGTTGTTGTTGTTTTTTTTTTTTTTTTTTTTTTGTTTTTTTTTCCTGTTGTGGACTGGTGGTGGTGGTGGTTGTGGCTGTGACTGATGGTAGAGGTGGTTGTGGTTGGTGTTGTTGATGTTTTTTTTTGGGTAGTGAGATATATTATTTTATTGTAGTGATTATATTATTTTATTATGTTGAAAGCTAAAATAGATCCACTGCTGCAGCATGTATATAGGTAAAATAGATAAAGTAACTTTTGGTAGAACTAAATAGCTAAATATTTAGCTCCACTACTGTGGATGCTCTTAATTAGCTTTTGAATTTTGAATTGAATTTAAAACATAAAAATTTTTGTTGACTCACCAAATGAAAATTTGAATTTGCTCAGAATGAGTTTAACGGATGGGACTAATCACGGGTGTTAAAATGTGTGGGTGTGTTGGTATGACGTGGCAATTAGGTTGATGTCATCCATTTTTAATGACGTAGCTATTTTCTATTGGTTGGGACTATCTTATAATTTCCGTTGGAATCCTAACTTGTTTTGAATTAAAATGCCAAGATTAAAAGTTCAATACAACTTAAATTGGGATAGAAACTTCACCATTTCTATTTCTCCCTAACCGATTTATAGGTGTCCATGAGAACTCTATTTTGGATTATCATAACAAATCTAATTAGGGAGTGAGGATATTTTAAAGGCTAAAATGCAAATTGCACTCTCTAAATTTGACTGAAATTCATTTCAGTTCTTAAACTTTATTTTCATTCAATTGAGTGTTCTAAATTTCAAATTTGTTCAATTTAGTTATTCTGTCCAATTTCATTAAAAAAATTTCCGTTAAAATTTTTTTTCTTGCATGAAAATATATATAAAATAAATAAAAATATTTTATATATTTTTATGTGAGAATTTGTTTTGCAAAAAATATATATTTTTTTCATTAGTTAATTGAATACTTAGTGGCTGTTTGGTTCACTAGTTTTCATGACTCAATTCTCTATTTCCATAACTCAATTCTCAAAAATGGTGAAACCCATAGCAAAATACTTGTTTGGCTGCACAATTTCTTTATTTTCATAACTCTGTTTCCAACACTCAATTATTTACTTTTTGAGTTATGAGTTGTGGAAACTGAAAACAACTTTTGACTGTTTTTAGTTTCCAATTCTCATAACTTAATTGCATTTTTGTAATTAAACACACAAGGAGACCCACTATCATACCTTCAGCCGCACCTTTTGACCACCTTTTGACTTTTTTTTTTTGTTTCCTTTCTTCTTCAGTGGGTTCGGTCTTCTACTCTTGAGGGTTTTTTTTTTTCACTGGGTTTGGGTGATCTGAACTTTTTTTTTTCTTTCTTCTTTCATTGGGTTCGGTCTTCTCCTCCTGGGTTTTTTGTTTTAGTTTTTGTTTTTTTTTTGTTTTTTTCCAGTGAGTTTAGGTTTCTGGGTACTGAAAAAAAAAAAAAGCTGCACCAGTGACAGTTATGGGACCCACAAATAGTGTGAAAAATATTGAGTGATGGAAAGTGAGTGATGGTGCCAAACAGGTGTGAAAAATTAAGTGATGAGTGATGAGTAATGAGTGATGAGTGATGAGTGATGGAAATTGAGTGACGAAAATTGAGTGATGAAAAAAATTCATCCAAATAGCCTCTTAACATCAAAATTTTTTCCACGGAATTGGCCAAAATGCTTGAATTGAATAAATTTGAAATTTAGAGGACTCAATTGAATAAAAATAAAGTTAGAGGACTGAAATGAATTTTAGTCAAATTTAGAGAGTGCAGTTTGCATTTTATCATATTTTAAATTTTATTATAAACCAATTTAGTGTCTATTAGAACTCTATTTTGGCTTATCATAACGAATCTAATTAGGGAGTGAGGATATTTTAAATTTTATTGTAAATTATTAGTAGCATGCCAAAAAGAATCTAAAAAAAATTGCTGCATTTTAGTGCAGATACTTGACGCAATCATGACTTATAAGTCAACTTTTATTATATAATATATGATTTCTAGTAAGTTTTTATTTTTGCAATATAGACGGCAAAAGAAAATTTGATATAAAAACTGAACAAATATTTGAGTACTAGTGGTCGAGTGGAGAAAGATTATGTATGAGAAAGTGAGAATATTGAGAGAGAGATATAAGGGGTGAGTGAACAGAAGAAACTAAGAAGGTGAGAGTTAGAGAGAGAAAGATTTGAAAGTCTAAAATTGTGGAAATTAAAAAAAAAAAAAAAAAACAGATGCATTATACGAGAAAAAGAGAATTTTCATTTCAAAGGAAAAAAAAAGGGTAGACCTCTTGAAGTAGGGGTTGGGTTCTAAATTCAAATTGATTTTTTTTTTTTTTTGGACACAGATTCAAAATCTCTTGTCTATATCTGTCTTTTATCTTTCGGATTTGGATGAGTTAACGGGTTTAATCCAATCTTGTCGGGTTTAAGGGTCCTAGAGAAAGAGAATCAAAATTTGAAAGACCAAGGCTGTTGATTAAAAAAAGAAGAAGAAAAAGCACTTCACTAAAGGTAAAAGAAATAACAGCAGAAGCCAAATTTTTAGCTTTTTAGCACCACGAAAAGTTATTTTATCTATTTTACATTCTTACATCTAACATTAATAGTTTTATTTTAACTTTTAACACAATAAAATAATATAAACACTATAATAAAATAATATTTAATTCAATCACCAAAACACAACCACAACCAAAAATAGCGTGAATGAATGGTGGACATTGGGAGAGGCATGGAAAGGTAGTAAGGAGAGAGACAAAAGTAGTGTGAATGCAAAATATATATATATATATATATATATATATATTTTACTATAATGCACAGCTAAAAGTAGCTATGGAGCCAAAAAATATAGTTTTGGTTCTATAATTACATGGTACATTTTGATATTTAGTGGTGATAAAAATAGTTATATAGCTATTTAGCCCTAGTGTTGCTAGTGCTCCAACAACCTACAGCAATAGCTTTTGTGGCTTGGTGGCAACAAAAGTCAAACCTTAGATCATATTGTATGGAATAGAAGTATTTTGAACCAATCCAATGTCGCGGCATCTGTTATGGTCAATTTGTTCTCCACTCTTCACCCACTATAAAGTGCTAAGCAAACACACTACACATGAGAGTGAGTTGCCAAGTTTTGAGAGAGAGAAGAAGGATGGGAGCTAATGAGAAGAGGAGCCTCTCAGTCTCTGTTATGTCCATCTTCCTAGTGATATTTTATCAACTAGTCTTCAACACAAATCATATTGGAGCTACTACTTCACTGTCCACTCAGTTCAACTTTAATAACAACAACAGCAGCAGCACCTACCACTGCAATGGCTCTGTGCATGAATGTCTTATAATGGACGGAATAGACTTGGAGTTGATCTTCATGGATTCCGTCCACACAAGCAGAATACTTGACGAGGTTGAGACAAAAACATTAACCCGTTATGCCAACGAAAATCCCGAGCAGCAAGCAGTGCCTTGTCCAAGCGGCAAACCTTATAGAAAATGTGTGCCCAAACCCAACAAAGATTCTAGGCCTTGTGTAGTATATAATCGCGAGTGCCCTCGTTCTAGCTAGGGGTGGTACAAATAATATTACTCGAACCCATTTTTCTCAAAATAAACTACATAAATGGGTTGGATATATATATATATATATATATATATATATATATATATATATATATATGTATATATTATAATGGATAATGGATAAAATCAATTATCCATTAGTGGATAAATGAGTGATTATATATATCCAATCTATTATTATTCTGTTAAATTATTCCAACTATTCTATAGCTCGCCTGCACTGCTTCCTTCCGTGTAATCTCCTTTTTCTTTGTTAACATATAGTTTTGTTTTGTGTATCGGTGATCAATGTTATATCTTAAAATGAACTATATGTATATGTATAAATGAGTTCATCTCTCGTAAGAATAGAATTAGAGGATATGGTAATTTATGATTTGTTGTGTAACTTTTACGTAGGGATTGTTTAAAATACATTTTACACTATCAAAGTTTAGAGTGGTTCTTCATTATAAAAATTGATAACTTATATTCTCACAAATAATCTGTCCATTCAATCAAGATATATTTGCTAAAATCTTGGCATTAACTTATTCAAAAATAATGTCATTTTGGGAAGAAAGAGAGTAGAAAAATGATGTTATTTCTAACATATTAAGTGTGCGTTTGGGAAGCGCATTTGCACTTCCCAGACGCATGTTTTGCTTTTCAGCATTTTTTTTTTTAACTTTTCAGCGTTCCCAGACGAAATGTTTGACTTTTTCCGTGAACAGTGTACACTGTTCACGGACCCACAAATTTCACTTTTTAACAATTTTTTCATTAAAAATGGGTCTCACGGTACTATTTATATATTTAAAAATTATTTTATTACAGTGTTTTTCAATTTTCAGTTTCAGTTTTCAGTTTTCAGTTTTCAGCTGTATCCAAACGAATCCTAAGTCAAAATTTGTGACAGATCATAATGAAAGAGGCAAATTGGCATTATTGTAATAGGGAAAAATTACATTTCTTTTACCATAAACTATCATCCTAATTATATTTAACCATTTGAACTAGCGAAAGCTGCGAAACACATTATTGACAACTCACTCTAAAAATAAGTTACACTTCACTCTAAATTGCATGTTTTGCTACTAATTATGACAAAATTTTAACATTAAAATAACAGTTTGCCCCATAATCATTTTTTCCTAGAGAAATGAGTCACTTAGTTTTTCAATACTTAATTCCGTTAGACTTAACAACAAAACTGACGATAAGGGACATTGAAATAGAGCTAATAATTTGGGAAGTCAAATGTGAATTTCAATATTTTAAGGGTTTAAATGTAGTCGAAATGATAGTTTAATGTTAGAAAGTGTAATTTGCCCTTATAGTTGATGATAGTTTAATGTTAGAAAGTGTAAATAGCATGTTTTGTAAGTAAATGGACCAATTTAGAAATTACACCAAACTTTAATGGTGTGAAGTACATTTTAATAATAAAAATAAAAATAAAATAAAAAGAACGTTGTATTGTAAGCTTTAGAAGAGATTTGCTTTGCACGTTGGTACAACATTAATTTTATACTTATGTACATAGAGAAACTAAATTATCATCTTACGCCACTTAATAAAAATTTAAAAAATCAATATTTTGTTGAATCCAACATTTGATTTTATGGCTTCTATTTGGTTTTTACATACAATAACTTTTTTTTTTTTTTTTTGGGGAGAGAGTTTCAACATATGACGTCTGTTTCTGATGATAGCTCTTTATCATCAGACCAAGACACTAATCAGTTTTTGGTGTAGGCGGGGATTGAACCCTAGATCTCTTATACAACCATCAGAGACTTTACCAGTTGAGCTAACTGGAACCCACAATAACTTTCTTTCTCAAAACACTATACATGTTTAAAAAAAAAAAAAAAAAAAATTAGGAATCACTTTTGCTTTGACCAAATTTTGTGCACTCGTTGGATATGGATATATTATCGACCAATAAATAAAACTTACATTTTTTTAAAAAAAAAGGTAAAAGTATTGTTTTCATCCCTTAAATTTATAAAGTATTCATCTTAAACTTTAAAAAGTTAAATTTTAATTTTTTAAACTATTAAAAAAAAATGTTTTTTCCTTAAACTTAAAAAGATCTTCTTTATTTTTTTTTTCTAAACTATTGCAAAAAAATATTCTTTTTTCGTTCGTTAATTTAAAAAAAAAAAAAACTTTCATATTGTATGTATGGTAATCTATAGTTTCATACTTTTAAGGATGAAAATCAAACTTCAAGCAAATGCCAAGGACAAGTATATTTTTTACTAGAAAGAAATTCTAGAAACTACAAAAGCCTATAGTTTCATTGAACTTCCTACTTTTCGATTGATAATACTTTACTTTGCGGTAAATTTAAAACATGAGTAATTAAAATTTGAATAAATCTGTTAACTTTGAATTGAACTACCATATAATAAAATTGTAGGAGTAATATATAAGACCTATGGACTACGATTATGAACTGAACTGAACTGAAGTATGCATGCTCTTAGAGCTGAGAGCCTGAGACAAAGAGGTGAGAATTGGAATACCGACGTAGTACGCACGTGCAGAGTAATAATATTAAGAACTTTTAGTAATAGAAATAATTTGAAGAATAGATGACATGAGTGGACTTAGTGCTTCTTTAAATTTCATGATGTTTTTGAAGTCTTGGAATCAAAACCTCTAATTAGTTTCTAGGGTCCACCCTCAGGGGATTTTTTTACTTTTTTTTTTAATTTATAAATTTTTATAACATGGTGAATTTTGGATATCTTTTTTTTTATTATTTATTTTTTTAATTAAAAAAAAAAGAAATTTAAAGAGCAAAGAAGGTTTAAAAAATAAAATTCAAATTCAAAGATAGAGAGAATTTTCAAAAGGAAAAAAAGGTTTACTTTCAAATTGGTTTGGACTTCCCCGCAACTAGAAAATTCCCGAAACAATTTCCAACATGACATTTATTGTAATAAATTAGAATAAAAAAACAGAAAATCAGCAAGAAGCAAAAACAGAAACCAAAAAAATGTAACCTTCCTTGCACACAGAAAATTCCCAAACTAACATTTACACCAATACTTTAAAAACAAATACATAAATTCCCTGCAAACAGAAAATTCCCAATACATTCCAATTCTCTGTAAATTTATCGTTACAATCAACAAATATAAATTCCTTGCAAACAGAAAATTCCCACTGACATGAAAAATTTATCATTCCAATTACCCAAATAAAAAATCCCAAGCATTACATGATGAAGAAGACAGAGACAACTCACTTGATCAGCAAGCAAGCTTTGGACTTGGTGGGTCAAACAAAAGAGAAGAGAGGCTGAGATGGGTTAGATAGAAGACAAGGCGAGACAGGTTGGCGTAGGTCAGCTTTGGACTTAGGGCATGGGGCTTGGGTTGGCTTGGGAATTGGATAGTGTGGGTTGGCGGCGTGAGCGAAATGGGTCTGTGGCGTGGGTCGACGAATGGGTCAGCTTCGGACGTTAGGCTTAGGTCAGCTTGGGACTTGGGCGGTGTGGGTCGGTGATGTGGGTGAGATGGGTCTACGGTGTGGGTCGACGGGGTAGGTCAGCTTCGAACTTCGACAGTGTGGGAAGGGGGAGTGGGCTGGTGACGTTGAGTTTTGAGTGGGCTGGTGGCAGTGAGACTCTCGGTAGAGGTGAGAGTTGACAGGGAGAGAGAGGTGAGAGAGTTGAGAGTTGAGAGAGTTCAGAAAGAGGTCAGGTTGAGCAAAAGAAATAGAAAAAAAGAAACAAATAAATCATATTTTAATAAGAGGTAGAATAAAAAATAATTTTTTTTTAGCTTTCAGCTATAGTGCACAACCATATATGGCTATGCACTGTAGCAATGTAGGTAAAAAATTTATCTATACCATTACCATTGCAGCACTCTTTTTGTATATGGTGGTGCTAAAAATATTTTTTTAGCACCACCATTGTGGATGCTCTTAAAGGAGCAGCTCAGTCTCTTTGGGGCCTGTTTGGTAAGTCATTCAAAACAATACTCCCTCCGTCCCAATTTTTTTGTCCTGTTTGAAAAGCCAAACTTTTTAAGGGAACATCATTTATTATCTTGTTTACCTTTTAAAAATGTATAAGTTTCCAAAACTACCCTTAAAAAAAAAATTTTTAAAAATTGAAATTGTAAATTAATAGGAGTATAATAGGAACATTAGTAAATTAATGACTTTTATTTTTAGAAATAGGACAATATTTTGGGATATCTCAAAATGGAATAGAGGACAAAAAAAATGGGACGGAGGGAGTAGTTTTTAGTGTTTAAACACTGAAAACTATGGGCCCAAAAAATAACATGTTTGGCAAGAGTGTTTTTTTAGTAGTGTTTGAGTTATAATTTTCAATTTAAGGTGTTTAAACACTGTATTTAGAAAATTCTCTATACCAAATTTTAGTTTTCAAGTAACATTATTCAATTGTATTTTTGTAAATACATAAAAAAGCTTGGGACTCATGGATTTGATAATACCCATAAACTTCTCTCTTCAGACTTTTCTTTTTTCTTTCTCTCTCTTGCAAACCATTTCTTTTTCTTCTTTCTTGCGTTTTTCTTTTCTTTCCCTCCTTCTCTTGCACGTTGCCACTCTTCTTCTTTTTTTTTTCCTCCCTCTTGCACGTTGTCTCCTTTTTTTTTTTGGGTTTCGGTCTTCTCCTGTTTTTCTTTTTTCTGGGTTTGGTTTCTTTCCTTGTCTTCTCTTGTTATTTTTCTGGATTTGGCTTCTTTCCTTGTATTCTCAACTAAAAAAAAAAATAGCAATTTGGCTTTGATTCAGTTGGGTTGGCATTGATTCAATGAATTGTTCAAGCTTGGACTTGCAGGGAGAGAGATGGGAGATGAAGAGGAAAGAGAGAATAAATAAATAATTACATTTTACTATTTATGTCAGAAAATTTACACTTTTTCTTAAAAATACTTACACATGGAAAATTATTGAATACTTCGAGAGTTTCATACTCCCCCCTCTCATATGAATTGTGGGTTCCACCATAAATTTAATTAGTAGGACCTACAGTTATGTGAGAGGAGAGAGTATTCATTTATGGTACTCCGGGAGTACCCAATAATTACCCTACACATACCAAACACACAATTATGTTTTTTTACTTTTAAAAAAACTGTTATTATAAATACGGTACCTAACACATTTTTTGCATTATGAGTACTTTAAACACGTGTTTTCACAACACTTTTTAAACCACAGTTTTCATATCATTTTGAATAATAATACTTGAAATTTGCTATTTAACATGTTTAAGTTTTGTTTAAGACAATGTTGATGAGTTGAACTTAGACATCTTAAACTCTACAAGTAAGAATCTAATTATTTTCATTTTTTTAAGGAAAGAAATTGTTAATTCTCTTTCATTTTCGATTCCATTCAAAATAGTTTTATTATTTCGATATATTTATGCTAAATTGCTGATTTGTTAAATCTAATTTTGTAAAATTAGTTTTACCAAGAATTATAATATTTTTATTATTGATCCTTAATTTAATTGAACTTATAAAATTTAGATATCGTCAATTTAAGAAATATTAATGAATTTTTAAAAAGAAAATATGTCGACAAATTGAAAGCTATACACCTTTGCATTTTAATGTTGAAACTTCAATTTCCAAAGTTTCCTTTCTAATCTCGAAGGATGATGTCTTTTTGCAAATAATTTGGTTATATCATATATGTGTTGAAATGGTAATTGACGTGGGCCAAAATTTGGTAAGTTAAATTTTAACCTCACACAACTAATTTATAGAGATGGAGTGCCAATCAACCTTGGTTACCCTTGTTAAAAATAAGTTAATCTTGTGATAGGAGAATAAGTACTTGAAATATATGTGAGACAAGGAAATTGAATAATACTAGTCTTGGGTTGATTAAATTATATTCCTTTGGAGTGGTCCGAGGTATAGATTTACACTTGTTCTTAAATCACAATGATATCACTCTTTTTTTTTTGTCCTCCCCCCCCTCCTCATAGGGTTCTCTTGACCTTATATAGTTATCCAGGTTGTATCTTGGCCTTCCACTTGGAGGGCAAAGGTTTATTTTCTTTGATACTTGTCCTATTGGGGTCTTACTAGAAGGTTTCTATACTAGGCTGTGAGCTATGATGACACTATTCAGGGGTTATTTTTTCATTAATGCGGCCAACTAAGTGGGTTCAGAGTATTAAATGCGGAAGTGATGGATGCTTTATTTGCATTCTTCCCTTTCTTGCTTAATGACCAACTTTCCTTCTTTTCCTTGATTCGTGCCCTATGGTTTTTAGAATTGGGCCTCGGTCCTTTCGAGGACGTGCCAATATCCTCGGAGGCCTCGGGTTTCTAGTCTCTTTTGACTTGTGGTGGAGATGTTATATTTGCCCTGAGAATTTGTTGATAGTACTTTCTAAGGTCTGTTCTTCTAGTATTGACCTCTTCTCATTCATCCTTGTCCTTCTCATCCTCCCCCAATAATTATTGAGAATTCCAATTTAGAATATTATTATTTTTTATTATAGATAGTTTAGTTTGATTCTTATTTAGTCTAACTGTTTCATTAAAAAAAAAGGATTTGACGCTTAATTAGTTATTTTAGTTATCTAAAAACATGCAAGCTACAAATCTAACGAGGGATATTTAGTTTTTGTTTGTTTGTTTGTTTGTTTTTTTTTTTTTTTGAGAAATGTTATATCTACAATATTTTTCATAACAAATTTTAAGTGGTAGGTTGTTACTGGTTATTATTGTTGGGATAAAAAAGTAGTCTTAGTGGTATGTTTAACTTTGAACCAATAACAACTAACCACCTATGATTTGTTGTGAAAATATTATAGATGTAGCACATTATTATTATTATTATTTTTTCTTTTTCTATTTAACTACCTACCTTAATAGCTCCAATCCTCCAAAGGCCAAGGCAATTGATCAGACATAAGTAAAAGGAGTCTAATATTATTGAATATTGATCTTGTTAGCACATATTTGTTAAGTTAATAGGTTTATACATCTATTGGTTTATAAAATATTTAAGTTGTATCTTAAATAATATTTCTAATTTTTCATGACTTACATATTAGCAAAACAATATTCATAAAACATAAAATGGATTTTAGGTTCACCAAATGGGCTGGTTTGAATCTATGTATAATAATGTGTTGGGCCTTGGTGGTCTTTGAGTTTTGATCATTTCTCTCTTTTAATTTCTTTTGGACCATGACACTTCTTGCTCATCTAGCTAATTACTGCACCATTTTCACAGCCCCTGTGATTTAGCCATTTAGGCAATCCCAAAGAATGAGGAAAACCCTTTTCTCTCTCTCTCTCTCTCTCTCTCTCTCTCTCTCTCTGCCACGGTCTTAGCATCATTTGGGCCTTTGACTTGATATATGGCTTACCAATACCAGATCTTCCACAGATGCTGATATGAAAGGTTTGTTGGTGCAGTCAGTATTAGAATTGCAATTCAAATCCATGCCTTCATCATCTATTAGGCACTCACCTGTGCCATGATTGTGACGGAGAAAGCATCATTCCCATTTAAATCTTCTCATTTTCTCTAATTTTAGTCTAGATCTAAGGATTGTAGCATTTGAATGAAAAATCCAGTAATCTTATGTAAACCACTAGGAACTCTTTTTATTCCTTTTTTCAGCACTGGAAGTCTACGAGAGCACTTACTAGAGTGGGTTAGGGAGTTGGGCACTAAGAGTGGTGTGGCTGGTGGTACATTAATCATAAATAAATAAAAAGATGGCGACGTAGCGGTGGTATTGGAATGAATGAATGATTGGATTTGATCACCCCCACCATTTTATTTAATTGATGTGCACAGCTGCACGCTATTTTGCAATCTCAACAAAAGCCATTGGATGAAATGAAGAAGAAAGCAACTAAGCAAGGCTTGCTCTTCCACGAGTCTATTTAAGCATTTGAAATGGAGCAAGACCGGTATTTGTTCGAGTATTCTATTAACAAGTGCCATCAGAGTAATTATTAATAAACTATTTTAAAATTATTTAAATCTATTAATAAACTATTTTAAAATTATTTAAATCTATGTGTCACGTTTCAATTGGATCAATTAGTACATTTCATAAGCTTATGCAAAACTTAACAGGCATGTCAACAAAAATCTAATGAAGGAGATAATGATGCAAACATGATGAAACTTTAAGCTTAAGGAGTAAAATCTAAATTCTAAAACTTAAGGACAATTTCTCAAAAAAAAAAAAAAAAGACTTGAGGATGTAAAATTCAACTATAACCAAATTTTAAAAGTGTAATTTACATTTTATTCTAAAGTAAAATATATTTTATACTCATTATTTATTTATTTTTTTAAAAGAAACCCTTGCAACCAGTAACTTGGAAATCACACAAACATTCTCTCCAAAAATATCTATTCACAGCAAGTCATTACTCATTACAAATTTACAATGGCATATCCTGACAACGAAGTACTATCAAACTACGTCTTTTTTCTCTCTTAACCATATACTTATTTATGTGGGTCAGATTTATGATAAATAATCATATTTTATATTATTCTTTTTCTTTATCTGTAATTATGTGAAAAAAATTCTATTAATAATTTGGTATTAAGTGAATCCACATTTTCTTGTAAAGGTTGAGATTTCTGGATAACTATATTATTAAGTGAAGATCTAATAGTGCCCTTGATAAATAAATTTCTATTGATGTACACTTTAAATTTATTTTACTATTAGTTTATTATTATTTTATATTGTAGATAGAGTTTTTATTTTATTTTATTTGCAACATGTTTTAAATATAATGTCAACTAGAAATTATGAATTGGATATAAAGAATTTTTTTTTCTTATAAAAAGAATTCAGAAATTAAATGAATCTTAAAAAGATTATTTGACAAATTTTTTTATTAGAAAAAAAAAAGCAAAAAATATATATTTTTGGGAAAATATCACAACTAAACAAAAAAAATTCAAAAAAAAATTGAATTAGAAGATAACAAAAATAAAAATAAAAATAATCATAATGATGTTTGAACAAGTAATATAAGAATTGTTGATGAATGTAGGGGCCTTTTTTGTGTACTGTGCGTTGGGCTGCGCTGCCTCCTGCAGTAGTGGTCCCGAGTATTCTGAGTAGGAGAGTTGAGACCGGTCCAACTGTAACTTACTTTGGGCCAGCTTGTGCACAAACTAGGTCTCGTTTGCCAGTAGTGTACTTATGGCAGGCAGAGCTGTTTCAAAGGAGTTATGACAGACAAATATAATAACAACAAAAAAACAGAGTACACTGATTTTTTAACAGAAAATGACCAAGTAATCCCTACTTATGAAACATAATCGCAGTGATAACAAATGGCTTTTACAGAGGAATAAAGGAGTAAGGGATAATATGAGTTAATCAATAATAAATATGAATTAAGTCGAGCTTGGTCCGTAGAAGCAAAAGACCAAAGAGGAAGAATGCTTCCTCTCAATGCAACTAATCTCTCAGGAAAGCTCCTGCCGTGGGGATTAATGGCTTTGAGGGAACCGGACCTGAATGGTTAATGCCCAAAGGAATCCCTCTTTTATTACTTTTCTCGAAGAGAGTAGGATTTTGAGAGGGAGAGAGGAAAATCGATCTACTGGTGCATGCCCACCGTATTAACTCTCTTTGTTTTCTGTTTCCTCTCTTATCTTTTTTCTTTCCCTTGTTTTTACTTTCTTTTAATTTTCTTTCGTGATTCTCCCCTGTTTTTCGATCCCTTTTTTTGGGCACGGCAAAGGTCTTCTTATAGTGCCTGCCGTGACCAGATTTTACTACTTTGCCCCTTAACCGCCTTTGTCTGGTCTTGGTGTACTTGTCGACCACCAAGGATCGTCTGTGTGCCACTCACCTTCGCCAGACAAAGGCAGGTCGTTTTTATTCACTTAGTCTACCGTGGCACCTTTTCCTGCCACGGTGCAGGTGCTTTCTCTCTCTATCCCTCAGGGCATGCACCTAACGGTTCCTCCCTTAACCTTGCTTCTTTTGGGTGGTTTGTCATCCCAGCAGGATGTACTCCCCAAAAGAGCTTAGACAAGAGCCGTAGAATAGGTCTTTTCCCCTCACCCCACCACCAAACCATACCCCCCTTACCTCTGACCCATGACCCCACCACGTCCTATATTGGCTTGGTACAGGTTGGTGGTGCCTGGGCCTTGCGCGTGCTTTCCTTTCATGTATGTCCAAAATTTGCCTGCTGCTCATGCGTTTGCCGCGGTCTGGAGCTTTGTTTGCACAGTTTGCCGCTCTTTTTCGTCCTTTTATGTGGGCCGTTTTATAATTCCCTGTTCCTTTTAGGGGCTGGGCTTCATTTGATACTGGGCTTCACATGTCTTCCACCCTATTTTTTGATTGCCATCATGTCCTGCCACATTACTTTGTTATTCTTGCTGTATTGACTTGATCCTGCCGGGCCCTTTTTCTTAGGCTTGCCGTGTATTCCTTCCCCAATGGCTTAGCATGACCATGGGTTTTCTTACTTATGGGCTCCTGTGTCCCTTTTGTTTTCTCTTGGGCATCCTTGGCCCATTTGCTTGCCTTGGGCTTCCTCGGCCATTTTTTCCTAACTTTGTGTTCCCATGGGCTTTTACTAACTTCATTGGACTTCCCTGGCCCAATTACCTCATTCTCATTTTTGGGGTTTGTGGGCTTGCCATCAATCCCCTACTCTCTTTGTTTTCATTGCTTTGGGCCTGCCGCGACCCATTCTTACTTTTCCACATCGTATACTGCCCATGGGTTTGCTATTCGCCATTTCTCTCTTTCCGGGCTCTTTTGAGCCCATTTGCTTTCTCAAGGCTAATTTATTTATTTTACGGACTTGTGATCCATTATTCCTGCTGCTTTGACTTAATGGTTCTTGTCTTCTATCTTTTTTTGCCAGCTTCTTTTCGGTCTGTGTTGTTGGACTTCTTTCTTTCTTTATGATTCTTCAAAAAATGGCCCTCGACAATGAACGAAAGAAATTAGAAGTGACAAAAATATTAATGACGTAGATGATTATATTCCTACATTTTTTTACAATTGAAATTAATAGAAAAATTTATCACCCTACAATTTTAATGAATTGGCGTGAACTAGTATGTAGCTTTTTGTACAAAAATCTAAATGTATCTATTGACAACTAATCACTATCAAACCATGCACACGCTCTCCCCTCTTTCGGAGAAAATACACCATGTATTCGGTGTATGATTTCCTATTCTCAACAAAAATTATTGTGTAGTCTTGAACCTCTCATAGAGGGGTAGGACGTCTGATGGTGGGTGGGAAGAGAGAGGAAATATAGTTTGGGACTACGCAATAACAGCCCCTCTCACATGGATCAGGTCACATTAACTGTAAGTAAGCTTGTTTTAATAATATTTGATATATTATGCTTATATGTAATTATGTGAAAATTTCTTTTAAGAAATTGATATTAAGTGAATATGTATCTGTTTATGAATATATAAATATGTAACGGTGCTTTTGATGTAAGTATGAATATTAATTATGTAGTTTCCACAAATATTTAGATATAAGTCAATAGAAAAATATTGATACAAAACTAATAGATTTATTAATAGAAAACGACCCAATTAGAGATAATGATCTAATATTTCAAAAAATGAGAAAGAAGCTTTTAAAAATTAGAATTGATAAAATTCTAGCTTAGATTGGCTATGTCACAAAAATAGATTACACGGATTAGTTATTATTTCAATTTCAAGGAAATGTTACCAAAGCTTGAATACAAAATCTTAATTAGTATTTTTACATCTCAAAAAATGAAAAAAAATAGATTGAAAAAAATATTATTGAAAATGATTGATGACACCTAATAATTATTATTGAAAATGATTATTATAAACTCTATTACGTTGTCCAAGGTTGTGGGGGATCAAATATCATTTTTTTTTTTGAGAAACAAGCACACACAAGAGAGAAAGAAAATAGTTCAAAGTTTTAATACAAAGGCACACCATAAACTCAACTCAAATATCATTTAATACAAAGGTTAATTAATGAAATATGAACAGTTTTAGACCCCTTAAACCAACCGGATTAACCTAGTTAATTAGCCAAGTGATTAACTTAGTCAAATTGTGCAATTCTAGGTTATCACAAACATACAATCATATCAAAAATATAAAGCAGCGGAATAATAAATAACACAATGATATGATCACCCAGGAAACCACACGGTAAAAACCTGGGGAGGATTTGATCTAGCTATCCTCAACGTAAACATGAATCCACTATACGAAAGAATCGAAGTTCATATAAAAGGACTTACAAGCTCCCCGCTTGACTTCCTAATGCTACCCACCAGTAGAACTTACTGACACGACCACGTGCAAGCTCCGAATCTACGGACTTCTTCTTTCTTGGATTCTCCAATCAGCTACAAGCACCCACGCTTGTTATTCTTTAAGCTTTAATGGCAGCAACCGAGTTGATCATCAAGGTGTTGATAATATCTCTACCTTGAAAACCCTAAGCTTTGTGTAAAGGAAAGCTCTTCTAGATCTCACAAGAGATTTACACAAAACAGAAAAGTATGAGCAACAATACAACAGAAGCAACTCTAAAAACGTGGCTAGGGTTTTGCTTTTTATACCTAGAGTAAAAACAGAAAACCCAAAACGTTTAATGAGTTAGGGCTGAGTTGGAAAATTCTGCAGAAAAGCATTCTGCCCGAGATTCGATCGATTGAGCTAGGCCGAAATGCACCAATGCATCTGCAGCCTCTCGATTCCAACTTTACATGAAAGACACAACTTTGAGCAAGCCTAAACAAGACTAAACAACCTATTTTGATCATGGTTTGCCAACAATACAAATTAGAGTTCTAAATACACAAATTCCTAAAACTTTAGAACCTAACAAACTCCCCCTTTGGCAATCCGTGACAAAACACAAACACAAAGCTCAAGGTTTACAAGTAAAAGCCCTTTACATAAAAAATGCTCATAAACACAAACTCAATCCTAACTACAATCCATCAGTTGCAAGTGTAGACAACAGCTCAATTGAATCAACCTGTATATTCTTGAAACACTTAACAAACGCATAAACGCATGTGTGACAGAAAACAGTAAATAACAGGTATAACATTCTTGTATGATTCACACAACACATAATAAAGAAAAATATCAATGAATAATCTCATGAATATAAATCAATAAAAGTGAATCCAAAGAAACAAGAATCATGTATATATCATGTATATCAAAAACAATGTTACTCCCCCTAACATGAATAGCCCCCAAAAAAAAAATATACAAAGTGAAGCGCCTAGATACAATCTAACATCTCCACTAGCTCCTCAAAACAAAAAAACTCTCCCCCTATCTACAAAACCCTCTACAAAACTCTACTCCCCCTTTTTGTGACGGAATGCCAAAGAGCAATTACAAGCCATCATCAAAAGGAGGTGGTGAGAGGGAACGCAAATGCGCCAGATCAGCTTGCAAAGTACGGATCTCGTCAAATAAGTCCACCAAAAGCTGACCATGAGCCGCCTGAACGGTCATGACAGTCTCCAAGGTATGACGTATATCAAAGACATCCGATGGAGGTGGAGGAACAACAGCAGCATCAGGATTAGGAACAGCCTCACTAGCAGGACCTGTAGAAGAAGGAGGAGGAGGTGCGGAACCAGAAGGCTCAGAGCTAGGGTGTTTAGAGCTAACTCGAAGGTGAGCAGCATTCTGTCTAAGAAAAGACACACCTATAGGAGCAATAACATGAACAGGCTCAGAGGAAGGGAAATCATCTAGACCAAGATAAAGCAAGATCCTATGGATAAAGATTGGATGAACAAGAGTATGAGACGAAGATGAACTCCTATAAACTTCGTTCAAAGAACGAAGAAACAAATAGGGAAAACTGATAGGAGCATCAGTGACAAGAGCATACAAAAAGACACACAGCTCTAGAGGGATGGTGTGTAGATGAGAAATGGGCCAAAAAGAGTGACACGCTATCCTAAAGAAGAGATAATGTAACTCAGAAAGCTCAGCGGTGGTGATCCTAGGATCAGAACCCCACTGGATAGAAGACCCAGTGATGTAAGACATGACATCACTCAATAGAGGAGACTCATCATACGGGTAGACTGGGTGCTGGACCAAGGGTACCCCTAGAGCATCAGCCACTACCTTAGGAGTAATGGTGTACTCTACGTCTCGTATCCAACTCGTTACCAAAGTGTTGGAATCATAAACGTGGATAGAGATGTTCGAAAAGAACTCTCTAATCAAGGTAGCAGGTGGAGGAGGATCAGAAATATCCACCAAGGGTATCCAGCCCCTACGCTTAAAGTTTGCCCTAATGGCAGGATCTAGCTCATCTAAGATGATAGAACGCTCAGACCATATCTTCCTCCTAAGGTTCAGCTTATCATAAATCTCTTGATTTTTCTCACTAGGAAACCTCTCTCGGTCAAAGGGAGGAGGGGAAGGAGTAGGTGAGGGAATAGATCTACGAGCCCTAGTCTTCCTAGGCATAGTGCTAAGGAAAGGACAAAGACACAAAGAGAAAACCAAAAGAGCATAAAAAACAAAGCCAAAGGCAGACTGCAAGTTAGCACAAAAAAAATATAGACCAAAAATCTATATGATGCATGAACAATTACAATGTCATGATGCATGTACTAATGTAGTTAAAACAAGTTCAAATTAAGTTCAATTGCACAAAATTGGCTTGAGCATAGAGTTTCTAACAAAAACCCCAAAAATTTGAAAAACCACTTGAAAATTTTGAAACAGATTTGATGAATTGAGCATTAATAACACAACACATAGATTATAATGGCTAATTTCATCAAAACAACAAGCCAATTTCATCAATTTCAACATAATTGAACAAAATCCCCAATTCGGATTCAATACGAGCCCTAGAATTTTAATTTTTCTCAAAACCTAAAATTGATCAAATCAAACCATCAATATCATGTTTATATCATATCCCCATAAAAACCCATTGATCAATTTCACAAAATAGAGCTTGAATCAACAAAAATCCCAAAAATGAATAGTCCAAAAATTTGAATGTATAATGCATGAAAAATGCATGAAAACATGAAAATAAACTCAAAAGGAAGGACAAAAGGACATACCGGCTTGAGGAAAGAGAAATCTTGCAAAAGATTCGGGGGAAAACGACAAAAAAATCGCTGTAGAGCCTTGCCTAGTCGGAGAGAGAAGAGAAAGTTTTGAAAACTTTTTGAAAAAGTGTTTTGAATTAGTCAAAGAACAGATTTTTAAAAACTTGATTCACGATATTCGATTGATCGAAAATTACATTCGATCGATCGAATCAATCCAAGATTTCTAAAAGAATTTTAAGAAATTTTTGATCGATCGAAAAATAGGTTAGATCGATCGAAACAGGCAGCGGCTCACAACATTTTGAGAAAAATTATAGTTTTGAAAAACACAAACCACATTTTGAAAACAACTCCTCAAAGCATTAAAATTGTTGAAACCGAATACATGAGTATGAGATGGAATGCTTTTTCAAAAACCCAAGTTTGAATCCCAGTTTCTCCAAAGAAAATTTCAATCATTCTCCCTTTAAATTCTTCAAACAACAAGTATGTTGTGCAAGATTCTCAAGATATTTTCAAACTTGGTTGGTCATACAAAAAACACACACAATAACATGTACAGTGTTTAGCAAAGAGTAACCTGTGTAGTGTGTGCAACTAGCAAAAGCTTGAGATACATGTGAGGTGATATGTGAATAACAATCAATCACAAAGTCTACAAAATCCGTCACATAGAATTCAAAAGAGACTATCACCTAAAGAGTTATATCATATAACTCTCACATCTCCTAGAACATAAGCTTACAATCATGTAAGTTTCTTGAATTTTGCCCCATTATTAGATGAAATTTGGCATCAAGCCTAATAGTACATACCAGTTTTAATTATGTGAATTGGCATCAAGCCTAATAGTACACACCAGTTTTCATTATTAAGCAATTAATCGAGGCTACACCTTATGTTCTTTTTGTGCAAGTGCTACACTTTCTTGAGCACAAAATCTTATGATATGCACTAAAGTGTTCATGATTGGCTAGTGAACAGTGGTGAGATGGTTATTTATATCTTTCTCAAAAGGATCAAGTCCGACAGTCAAAAAACATGTGACTTCAAGATAAAGACAAAGTGATAAACACCATAAACATCTTTCCCCCACAACATGCACTCCAAAGCTTTAACTAGTCAAGTGCAATAAATAAGCTCATCAAAGCTAAATAAGGTACACAAGACATGTTATGTGTAAATAAATTGACCAACCTTGTTTTCAAAGACCAAGAAAAATAGTGCCAAACACAATTTGCTTTTCTCCTTTTTTTTTTTAATTTTAAAAGAAAAAACAAATAAATCCTAGAATGAAATGCATGAATGTAATGCAATGCAAATCCTAGAAATAAACAAAAAAAAAAAACACAAAAAAATGGTCACAAAGGAATGAGCAATGAAGCACAAGGACCATGTCAGAAAGACTCAATTAGATTGAGTCTTTTGCATCCAAAACCTTTTAGATGCACCATGAGCATTGGAGTTCTTATTCAAATTCGAGTGATTTCCAACTCCAGGATTGGAATAAAGGTTCAACGCCTTCACCAATTCACCAATGAGTGCCATAGGATCTTTTGCTTGAGGCACAGACACTTTTGGTTTGTTTGCTCTCTTGGCAGCTTGAAGCTTGTAATAGTTAGGATGAATGTGTCCAAACTTTCCACAATAATGACAAACCCAAGCAGGTTTACCATGCATCTTGTCCTTAGAAAGGGTAGAATCCTTAGGTTTAGACTCTTTTAGATCAACCTAAATCTTCCTAGGAGGTGAAACTTCTACAGGTTTGACAACCTCACTCACAGGTGGTTTGACAGTTTCACTCACAACCTCACTCACGGAAGGTTTAGAAGAAGATGAAGGAACAAAGTTTGTAGAATTAGGTGCAGACACAGTGATGCTTTCAACATAACCTAAACCAGATTTGTCAAAGGGATACTTTTAAACATTCAACATTTGATCAAGTTTAGAACTAGCAGATCTAGCAACAGATAAATCATGTTCCAAAGTTTTAACTTTATCAAGCAAGAACATATTTTCAGATTTCACATTATTCAAAAGATCATTAGTATTAAACAATTTAACAAGCAAATTCTTCTTTTCAAGCTCAAGAGATTCAATTTTCTTTAGGCCAAGTTCAATATTCATAGCATCCTTTGCAGCAACTTTGCAAAGTATATTATAGGCCTCTTGAAGATCTGCATCCTCAGAGAGTTCCCCATCAGAAGGGTTCTCCTCAACAGACACGCTTTCATTGACTACAGCAGTAGCAGTGAAAGCAATGAAGTTTCCATCCTCGTCATGTCCAGACTCATCATCAGAAACCTCATTATCACTAAGAGTTACAGCCATAGCTTTACCCTTAGACCTCAAGAATGTAGGACATTCAGATTTAACATGACCATACCCTTGACAACCAAAACACTGAGCACCCAAAGAATTGTTTGAAGATTGACCAACTTTTTCTCTAGGTTTTTCAAAGTTATTAAGCTTAGTGGGATCATTCTTCCTAAAGTTTCTAGGTTCAGCAGTGTTTGTACCTCTTGCCTTTCTGTTGTTATTCCTGAGAAAGTTTCTAAACTTCTTGGCAAGGTACGCAATCTTTGTAGCAGAGAGCTCATCATTAAATCCACCAACATCAACATCATCAACAGACTTAAGAGCCATTGATTTAGATTTGTTTGCTTTGGGTAGGTCAGACTCATAGGACTGAAGAGATCCTACAAGCTCATCAATAGGGATGGAGTCCACATCCTTACTCTCAGTAATGGCAGTCACTTTGGGTCTAAAGTCTTCAGTTAAAGATCTAAGAATCTTCCTAACAATTTTAGGTTGATCATAGATTTCACCCAAATTAAAAACAGAATTAACAATATCATTCAATTTAGCATAGAATTCATCAAAATATTCATCATCAGACATTCTAATGCTTTCAAATTTAGAAGTTAATTGTTGCAATTTATTGATCTTAACTGCCTTTATGCCTTCATGCACAGTCTGGAGGATTTTCCAAGCAGTATGAGCAACCTCAACATTTGAGATTCTCTTAAATTCCTCCATAGAAACAGTATTAAAAATGGCATTCATAGCTTTGCTATTGAACCAAGCTGCCTCTTTTTGAGAAGTTTGCCACTCACTCACAGGAGTAGTGGGCTTCTCCCATTCGTACTCAACGGAATTCCAAACCCTCTCATCAATAGATTTCAGGAATGCTTTCATCCTTATTTTCCAATAAGCATAGTTATTCCCATCAAAGTGAGGAGGAACAACAAGAGAGTGTCCGTGTTCCATGACAACAGGGGTCAAGGATCAGCTCAGAGATCAAAAGATCTACAACAAAAGAGCTACCCGCTGTGATACCACTTGAACGGTTTTAGACCCCTTAAACCAACCGGATTAACCTAGTTAATTAGCCAAGTGATTAACTTAGTCAAATTATGCAATTCTAGGTTATCATAAACATACAACCATATCAAAAATATAAAGCAGCGGAATAATAAATAACACAATGATATGATCACCCAGGAAACCACACGGTAAAAACCTGGGGAGGATTTGACCTAGTTATCCTCAAGGTAAAACTGAATCCACTATGCGAAAGAATCGAAGTTCATACAAAAGGACTTATAAGCTCCCCACTTGACTTCCTAATGCTACCCACTAGTAGAACTTACTGACACGACCACGTGCAAACTCCGAATTCGCGAACTCCTTCTTTCTTGGATTCTCCAATCAGCTACAAGCACCCACGCTTGTTATTCTTTAAGCTCCAATGGCAGCAACCGAGTTGATCATCAAGGTGTTGATAATATCTCTACCTTGAAAACCCTAAGTTTTGTGTAAAGGAAAGCTCCTCTAGATCTCACAAGAGATTTACACAAAACAGAAAAGTATGAGCAACAATACAACAGAAGCAACTCTAAAAACGTGGCTAGGATTTTGCCTTTTATACCTAAAGTAAAAACAGAAAACCCAAAACATTTAATGAGTTAGGGCTGAGTTGGAAAATTTTGCAGAAAAGCATTCTGCCCGAGATTTGATCGATCGAGTCTTTCTTTCGATCGATCAAGCCAGGCTAAAATGCACCAATGCATTTGCAGCCTCTCGATTCCAATTTTACATGAAAGACACAACTTTGAGCAAGCCTAAACAAGACTAAACAACCTATTTTGATCATGGTTTGCCAACAATATAAATTAGAGTTCTAAATACACAAATTCCTAAAACTTTAGAACCTAACAAAATATACCAACGCAGCACTTAGTATATTTAAAGAGAACTTATTACCACCACACACCTTTGGTGCGATGGACACTCTACAAGTATAAATGCTTGTGGGGTGTAGGGGGTAACGGCTGGGGTTCAAGTCTCCAAGAGGGAGTTTCACACACATATACACTTAGATTAGGTTAGAGTAGAATTCTATCTTGTAAAAAAAAAAAAAAAAGAAGAGAACTCATTGGTAGCCACTCAACAATACATTTAAATCCTAAAAAAAAAATACATACAGGTTGATAATTTTTTCCGGCTAAGCAAGATCCATAACTTTTGCCTCTACCACAAGATGTTGGTGGTTTTGTAGCTTAGAGGGCTAGGGATATATAGGTATTTGTCGGAATACGCAAGCATGCTTCTAGTTTCTGTATCTATAAAGAACTCAGAGTCTATGGCCTACACATTCCTCAGTGAGACATTCATGCACAAAGCCCTAGCAGTGGTAGGTGGTGTTGCTGACCTGCAGTGAAGTACCTCTAAAAATAATTGTGTTCATGCAGAACAGGATCACTAGGATTGGCATAGGGAATTTTCTCTTCTCATTAGCTTCCATTTCTATTTCTATTACCTATGTTAGGAGTAAGTCTCCCCTTTCTAATTCTATCTCCCCTTTCTAATTCTATTATTTAGAGCATCCACAGCAATAAGTTATTTTTTTAGCTATTTAGCACCACAAAAACTATTTTATCTATTTTACCTACTCATTTTATAAAACATCCAACAGTAGTGAATTTATTTTAGCTTTCAACACAATAAAATAATATAAACATTATAATAAAATAATATATCTACTACAATAAAATAATACATCCTACTACCAAAAAAACACCACAAACCGATCAATGGCACAATCCACAACCACTGCCAACCAAGAACAACCACACTAGGTCCTTGTGCAGGTATAGCCAATCCACGTACCTCCTCCAATGGCACAATCCATAAATGGCTGTGCACTGTAGCAAGTAGCTAAAAATTTTTAGCTATAGCATCATTGCTGTAGTATGTATTTTAAGTATTAATGGTGCTAGAAATAGCAATATAGCTATTTAGCACCACTATTGCTAGTGCTCTTATATGATGCTGGCGGAAAGTCACAATAAGCAAATGACGTTTGCTTTTAGAAAAATAACATTGGATCCACAAGGATATTATAAGGACAGTTACTTTAATCCATCAGAAACATAGAGAGACAAAAGTTTAAAATTTATTAAATTGAATCTAAAATTCTTTGAAAGTTACAAAGCGTTTAAATAGAAAAACTAGTCTTAGGGCTATTAGGAGATGCTTAAAAAACCCTAAAACATGGCTAGAAAAACATCTTAAAACCTAATTCTCATTAAGCACGACATTAGGAGACAAAATAGGAAAAATGACAAAAAAATATTTAGATAATTGCAGAATCAAATCTTACTGTCTCTAGGAGACCCAAAATAGACGGACCATTATTTTTACTTTTACATTAAAAGTTATAATGGCCTATCAAAAAAATAAATAATAAAATTTATAACGAAAAAAGAAACTAAAAACGGAAGGAAAAAAAGAAGAATTGGGTCTAAAAGAAAGAATTTGCCCAAAAAGTGGTGTCAGTAGTGGCCAAAGATAACAAGTTTTGCTTTCAGTGTCGTTTTTCCTTCACGTCACCAAGTTTTATGCAATTCTATCACCAACGTTGATGATTTCTACTAGCAATTTTCTACTTCCTGTATTTCTTACACACTATCTTTTGACAGCCTCTTTGTTAGTTCAAGGAAAGCATGTGTTGTATGTTCCACATTGTTATATTAAGAAGATTGAAGGCTCAAATCTAGGTGACTATTTGTTGAGCATCCAAGATTATTACTTTTCCGTCCACGTTGAGTTTATGAGAAAAACACAGTTAGTTTGGGAAGGGTATTTTGTCTTTTTGTCACTTAGTGGCTTTTAAGTAATTTTGTTAGCTTCTGCATTGTATTTTGAGAGAGAAAAAGAGAGAAATTATGTTCGGTATTCCTGCACAGGAGTAGCATCCGGAATTAGTAATGGCAATTTTGTCCCGCCCCACTTAACTCGCCCCGCAAAGGTGGTGGGGTAGGAATGGGGCAAGATTTTAGCCCCACACCACGGGGCGGGGCAGGGATGGGTTTAAACTTTTTAGACCCACCCTGCCCCGTCCTGCGTTATTAAGAGTTATAATTGTAAATTTTTTATACCCTAAAACCTTACTATTTAAACAAACACATCAATATTAACTTATTTTATTCTACTCAATTTGGTTCTCTGCTTTTATTTTGTTATGTGTCATACTATGAGATTTTTTTTTTTTGGGTGATTGTCTTGTTATAAATGCTTGGATATATTATTCAATTTTTTCTAAGAATTGATTTGATTTGATGGGATGAATTTAGTTGTAATTTCAAGTATATTTTTATTAATGAAATAGGTTTCATTAAAAAAATTGTACTAGTTGTAGGGCAAATTAACAAAAAGTAGAGTTTTATAGGGTGGGGCAGGGCTTTGCGTGGCCCCAAGGGGCAGGGATGTGGTAAGAAAGTTTTCTCCATCATGCGGGGCGGGGCGGGGATAGGGTAAGACAAAACCATGCGGGGTGGGGATGAAAGCCCCATCCTTTGACTCCGCCCCACCCGATTGCCATCCCTATTCGAAATTCTATATTCAGCAAAAAAAAAAAAAAAAAAAAAAGCATCCGGAATTCTATAAAAAAAAAAAAAAAAACTCATTTTTTTGCACTCTAAAATTTACTTTATCTATTTTTATATATACCATTTCACAACTCACTCAACATTTCATTTCTAAATTATTTCTCGCATGTATTCATTTATTTATTATTTTCACTCTCTTTTTCTCTCATCCTTCCAATTTGTCTCTTCTCTCTTGGTCTCTCTTTCTTTCTCTTCTCCATACTATTATGCTAAAATAGCCAAAACAAATTTACACGAATTGATGCGAATGCTCTACTATAACATAATTGTTTTCTTTTCTTTTCTTTTCTTTTTTGGTCCAAGATGAATTAAATGTTTGATAAGTTAATAGCAAAATTTAATTTTTCTTTTTTGACATACAACCGAAAGTTAATGGCAAGATTTTAATATATATATATATATATATATGTTGATGGAATGGACACACTGGGCATAAATAATAAATTTGTATAGTTCTTTGAAGGACTAAATTATAAAATTTCATGGTAAAAATCATTGTAACTCAACTGGTTAGCACCTTCTAATATTTTTAAAGGAGAAATCCAAGATTCAAATTTCCTACAACTAATTATAGAATTAAAAAAAAAAAAAAAATTACTGTCCTCCAATTCTAATCTTACTATTGGGAAATTTAGACACCAGTTGATAGCATTAACAAGTTTTAGACCCAAGTTGTTAATTATATTTATTATGAATAAAACTTGTTAAAACAAACAAGCATCAATATCATGTCAAAATCATGCAGCGGAATAAAATAAATAAGATAAGATATGATGACCCAGGAAAACCAATGAAACAAACTAGTTGCACAGTAAAAACCTGGGGGGAAACCTTCTCGAAAAGCAATCCACTATAAAAAAGAGAAGTTTTAGATCTAGTACAAAACCTTTATCCCTAGACTCTATAATTCTCGTAGATGAACTTACAGTAAAAACTTTCTACCGCTTCAGAACCTCTGAACTCTTCAATATATGAACACCACCATTTTTGCACGGATCCCAGTACGTGACTAACCAAAGATGCACGGCTCCCAGTACATGACTAACTCACCAACTTGAAGAAGATGTTGGTTGCAAAGTTCTTCACTTTATCAACAATGAATATCAAGAAGCATTTGGTTACAAAACCCTAAGGCAAAAAGACGTAATAGCTTCTTTCAGAGAGAATAAGACACCAGTCACCTTTTGCATGTGTTCTCCTTGTATTCTCATAGCCTTTAAAATAAGCCTTATATATGTCTAGGGTTGTGAGAAAAGAAACCCTACACAAATACATAAGCATGGGCCGAAAATCGGATCTGAAAAACTGATTTTCATAATTCTCGATAGATAGTATTTGTCGAGCAGCTATTGAGCTCGATAGATAGCTATCTGTCAGGAATCTGTCCAACTTTAATGAATAGCCCTTCTTCACTTGTTTCTTGGACAGATTTCCATGGTTTAAATACTAGACTTGAACTCTTGTTTTTTGAAGCATTAAACACATCCTAGATCTACCTAATTACAAGTAAAGTGCGTTTTGTCAAAGGATTAGCCAATTACATAAAATAGTGACATATGTTCCTAACATTGAATCACATATGTCCTAACACTTACAAGAGATGAATTCACTTATATAGTTCATTTTAAGAACTCATTGATCACCCGTACAAAAAAAATATATTAATAAAGATAGAGCAGATTAGTTTTTGTTATAGAGTAACTTGAATTAGTTTAAGATAACTCATTTATATAGTTCATTATAAGAGTAACTTGAATTATAAATCTTTTTTTTTTTTTGTAAATTTCAATTAATTCAACTGGTAAAATCTTTTGTAGTTGAACAAAAGATCTAAGGTTCAAAACTCGCCTATACTAAAAACCAATTATAGTGTCTTGGTCTAATGATAAAAAACAATAATCAGAGAATAGAGGTCATAAATTGAAATTTTATCTTATTTAATTTAGTTCTTTTTTCGTTTTCATTTTTCTTTTCTTTTCTTTTTTAATTTTTGGTTAAAATGTACCTTACAACTCTAAATTGGTCTATTGACTTTCTACATGTGTAATTTACACTATTAGCTTTTATTACAATATTTTCTATAAAAAAAGCTATTATTACAATAATGCCAATTTGTCTCTTCAATATGATTCCGTCACATATTTGATTTAATCTTTTAGAAACAACATTGTTCTTTTCTTTCTTTCTTTTTTTCCTTTTCAAAATGATGTTGTCTTTGGGTAAGTTAATGGCAAGATTCTAACACATATATGCAATATGCTGATGTAATTGGCACATAGATATTGTTGTCAAAATATATTTTTAAGGATAGAAACTATAAATTTTCATTATCAATAGACCACCCTAAACATGGAGTGTAAAATGCATTTTAAACGGTTAACGTATAATAGATTATGGGCTTTAGGCCCACTTTATTTATCTTGCACATCACACTTATTTGTATAGTACACATATTTGTATTGTACACAACTACCTTCTATATAAAGCTACTCATTTATATTTTATTACTTGAAAAATATAATACTATTGATTCAGTATTTCAAACACAATCCCGAATGAAAAGTTGAATGAATCATAAGCTACATATCCAATAAATTTAGGAGAGATGAACTTTTATTTGAAGTAGAACTCGTATATATAGTTCATTATTAGATAACTCATTGATCACCTATACACAAAACTATATTAACAAAGAAAAAGGAGATTACATTCACGGAAAGAATTTTAGGCATCTTTATTGTGTAAGTGTATTTGGGTACAAATATGTGTGTGTGCTAGTGCAGGGGTATGCATGTACTAATGCGGGGGGGGGGGGGGGGGGGTGCGTGTACTGATGATGAGGTGTGCGTGCATTGCTACAAGGCTGTGCATGTGAGTGTGCATTGCATACCTGAGGGTAGTTAGCTAGTTACTGTTAGTTGGTTATAGTTGGTTAGTTAGTTAGGGACTTGATGTATAAGATGAATAGGGGTAGTTACAGATTCATTCATTGAATAATATCTTCATATTGGATATCTCTCTCTCTCTCTCTCTCTCTCTCTCTCTCTAATTCTTTACATTCCTTCTTATACTCTGTTCTTGGAGGCCTAGATCCCCTTGAAGTGATCTACCATTCAATCCTTCTTCCTGAATCTTAACATTGGTATCAAAGCCAGGTTGATCCCAATTCACCACCATGATCTAATTCCCAGAATACTGAGAAAATCACCATGATGTCTAGGGTCCTTGACATCCATGAACAGACCTTTCAAGAAATTCAGAAGCAATTGCAAACCCTCGATTCGTTTATGTAGAGAATAGCTGAAAATGAAGAAAAGCATCTTAATTCTCCCATAAATGGGTCATGAGCTCTTCGAATTGGGAATGCCAACAACTTAGAGTCTTCTTCAGTGTGTACTATCAAGAACTTGAAGTTGGAATTTCCTCGGTTCCATGGTGAAGATCCAACTTGTTGGATCTATAAGACCAACCAGTTCTTTTCATACCATAGTACACCTGAACATCAGAAGGTAATCATGGCTTCTGATCATCTTGATGGGGAAGCTCTGATTTGGTTTCAAGATGCTGAACAAGCAGGTGGCTTTACTAGTTGGGAGGTCTTTATCAGAGCTTTGTAGACCCGTTTTGGTACCTCAGCCTATGATGATCCAATGGAAACACTCACTAGGTTGAAGCAGACTACCACTGTGGTTTCCTATAAAGGTAAATTTGAAATCCTTTCTAACAGAATCAAAGGGTTGTTTGAATCTCACAAACTAAGTTGTTTTTTGAGTGGTCTAAAAGATGAGATTAGATTTCTAGTAAGGATGCTAGTTCCTAAGTCCCTTAATGATGCCTTTGGGTTAGCTAAGATTTGAGAAGAGTTCTTAATCAGTAATAGGAAGTCTTTCAAACCTATATCAGATATCAATAAACCTTCTATCTTAGGATTACCTAGGTTGGAGGGCAGAAATGATTCTTAGGTTAAGCTTCCATTGCAAAAGCTAACTAATGCTCAAATGGAGGAGAGAAGAAAACAAGGCTTTTGTTATAATGAGAAATGGCATTTAGGAGATAAGTGTAAAGGGGAAAAGCTGTTTTTATTAGAGGGTTAGGATGTGGATGTTGAGCCTTGTCCTGGTGCTTAATTAGTAGAGTTCGAGAAAGATGGGGTGGTGTTGGGACCTCAAGAGAATGCGTGTTTAGATGACAATATTGGTGCACTTGCTGAGATTACTTTGTATGGTTTGGTAGGTAATCCATCTGTTCAAACCATGAGGGTGAAGGGCAGGATCAAGAATCATGAGGTAGTGTCTCTCATTGATTCTAGGAGCACACACAACTTCTTGGATGCTGTTGAGTTGCATACTCTAAATTTACCATTAGATACGTCTCAAACTTTAGAAGTTAAGGTGGCTGATGGCAACATTTTCAAGACTTTAAGGGTTTGCCATGGAGTGACAGTCATTATCCAAGGGTATACATTTGTAGTGGATTTCAATGTGTTGCATTTTGGGGGGGGGGGGGGGGTGTGCAGTGGTCCTTGGCACTTAGTGGCTGTGCACATTGGGTGCTATTGTATGGGATTTCAAGCTTTTTACCATGAGGTTTTGTTATTTGGGTAAAGAAGTGTTCTTGCAGGGTTTGCATTTGTCACCTTCAACCTTTTTGGAGGTAGACAATTTGTTTTCCAATGGAGAAAAGAAAGGCTTGGTCCTCCATATTGCAGCGGTCATCAGTTTTGGTTTTGATGTTCAGCTTTTGTTACTTGTTGCCCTGTCAGACTTGTTGTCTCAATTTTCAAAGCTGTTTGAAGTTCCTACAGGATTACCTCCAATCTATGGGCATGAACATTAGACTATTCTCAAAGATGGCACACGAACATTCTGTGAAAGACCCTACGGTACCCCTATTTCCAAAAGTCTGAAATTGAGAAAATTGTAAATGAATTACTAGAACTTGGTTTAATCCAGCCTAGCCAAAGTCCTTTTTTCTCACATGTTTTACTTGTTAGAAAGGCTGATGGTAGTTGGAGGATGTGCATTGATTATAGAGCACTCAACAAGGCCACTATTAAGGATAAATTTCCAATTTCTGTGGTGGATGAGTTGCTAGATGAACTTTCAGGTTCCACCATCTTTTCTAAGTTGGATTTGAGGTCAGGGTATCATCAAATCCGTATGAAACCTGAGGATGTTCCTAAAATAGCCTTTAGGACTTATGAGGGTCACTATGAGTTCCTTGTGATGCCATTTGGTCTAACAAATGCTCCTTCAACATTTTAGGCTATCATGAATGCTATTTTTAGACCTTATTTGAGGAAATTTGTGCTGGTCTTCTTTGATGATATTTTGGTTTTCAGTTCCAATTTTTCTGATCACCTTTCTCACTTGAAGATTGTGTTAGAGGTCTTGCAGTCTCATCAATTGTATGCTAAGCAATCTAAATGTGTGTTTAGGTGTGCTGAGGTTGAGTATTTGGGCCATATCATATCTGGGGAAGGGGTGAAAGCTGATCCTAAGAAGACCTTGGCTATGCAACAATGGCCAATTCCCCAAAATGCTAAGGCTTTGAGAGGGTTTTAGGGTCTTACAAGTTACTATAGGAAATTTATCCAAGGGTATGGGGCTATTGCCCAGCCTTTGATTGACCTCCTCAAGAAAGATGGGTTCCATTGGTCAGATAAAGCTCTTCTTGCTTTCAATGAGCGCAAGGCTGCAGTAGCTCAACCTCTAGTTTTGGTTTTCCCAGATTTTTCAAAGCCTTTCATCATTGAGTGTGATGCTTTAAGATATGGGTTAGGGGTTGTTTTGATGTAAGAGCATAGGCCTATTGCTTATCACAGTTAGGCCTTGAAGGGAAAACATCTTCATTTGTATGCTTATGAGACTGAACTGCTTGCCTTGGCCACTGCAGTTAAGAAATGGAGGCCTTACTTGTTAGGTAGATCATCAGAGTTTGAAGTTTTTATTGGAGCAAAGAATTGCCACATCAGCTCAGCAAAAGTGGTTGGCTAAGTTGCTGGGGTATGCCTTTATAGTTGAATACAAAAAGGGGGTTGAAAACAAAGTGGCAGATGCACTTTCAAGGAGGTCTGATTACATTCCTATGTCAAGTCAGCATGATGAGTCTTTTAAGGCTAGTTGTCTACTTCTTTCAGTTCCTGATCCTACCCGGTTGCATATTCTCAAAGATAGTTACTCTCAAGACCAATTTACGTAGCCACTTATTCAATCCATTCAAGCGGGTACTGCTTCCATTGGATTCACTTGGCAAAACAATCTAGTTTTCTACAAGGGCAGATTCTTCTTGGGTCCTCAATGCCCTTTGAAGACTCAAGTGTTTCAGCTGGTTCACAGCAACCCTATGGCTGGTCACTTAGGTTTCCTCAAGTCTTATCAGAGGGCTAAAAGGAAATTTTTCTGGCAAGGGATGAAGGCAGATATAAAAGCTTTTGTGAAGGAGTGTGAAGTGTGCCAAAGGATCAAGTCTGAGACTTCTGCTCTAGCTAGTTTGCTTCAACCTTTGGAGATTCCTACCACTCCTTGGACAGATGTAAGCTTGGATTTTGTTGAAGGTCTACCTAAGTCCCAAGGGTGTGAGATAATTTTGGTTGTGGTAGATAGGTTGACAAAATATTCCCATTTTGTACCTATCTCTCATCCCTATTTTGCAGCCAAGGTAGCTTCCTTGTACATGCACTATATCTTCAAATTGCAAGGTATGCCAGCATCTATTATGAGTGACAAGGATGCCACATTTACTTCATTGTTTTGGTCTGAACTTTTTAAGCTTCAAGGAACTAATTTGGCCATGTCCATTGCTTACCATCCTCAAAGTGATGGTCAAACAGAAATTTTAAATAGAAGCTTGGAGCAATACCTAAGGGCCTTCACTAGTGACAGTCCACACAGATGGGCTGAATGGTTGCCCTTAGCAGAATTTTGGTTTAACTCCAATTTTCATACCAGTTTGAAGTTAACCACTTTTGAAGCTCTATATGGTTTTCCACCTCCTACATTGCAATCCTATGTGCCAAGTACTACAAGGGTGGCTGCTTTGGATGCCTTATTATGTCAAAGGGAAGCTGTCCTAGTTACTCTTAGAGCAAATTTGGCTGCTGCCCAGGAGAGGATGAAGGCACAAGCTGATAAGCATAGACAGGACAAATCTTTGAGGTTGGTGATTTGGTCTATTTGAGGTTGCAGCCCAATAGACAGAGACCTTTGGCCTATAAGGGTAAGTGGAAGTTGTCATCTAGGTTCTTTGGACCTTTCCAAGTGCTACAGAAGGTGGGGACAGTCTCTTACAAGCTGGATTTGCCTCTTGAAGCCAAAATCCATCATGTTTTTCATGTCTCATGTTTGAAATTGAAGCTTGGCCAGCAGGTTCATCCTATTCCTACTCTGCCTTATGTGGATGTTGAAGGTCAGGTGTGTGTTGAACCTATCAAGGTGTTGTAAACTAGGTCCAGGTCACTGAGGTCTAGAGAGATTAGTAAAGTCCTGGTTCAGTTGTCTGGTTGTTCATCAGAAGATGCCATGTGGGAGTCTCTGCATCAGCTTCGGTTGTCATTCCCTCACCTTGTGGGCAAGGTCCTTTAAATAGGAGGGGGTAATGTTAGGCATCTCTATTGTGTAAGTGTATTTGGTTACAAATATGTGTGTGTGCTAGTGCAAGGGTATGCACGTACTGATGCAGGGGGTGCGTGTATCGATGATAAGGTGTGCTTGTATTGCTGCAAGGCTGTGCATGTGAGTGTGCATTGCATACATGAGGGTAGTTAGTTAGTGACTGTCAGTTGGTTAGTTAGTTAGGGACTTGATGTATAAGATGAATAGGGGTAGTTACAGATTCATTCATTGAATAATATCTTCAGATTGGATCTCTCTCTCTCTCTCTCCCTCTCTCTAATTCTTTACATTCCATCTTATACTCTGTTCTTGAGGCCTAGATCCCCTCGAAGTGATCTACCATTCAATCCTTCTTCTTGAATCTTAACAAAGAACCGGTGCAGGTGTGCAACGTATTAGTTAGAATTGTTGTATATATAAGTATATACATGGATAGGTTGTAATAATAATATAAGGTTGGAGAGTATTCATTTGTAAAATGAATAAAGTGAATTCGAATTTTGGAATTTTCTTTGTGAAAATTCAAGTTCCAGGAATTTCGATCAGTCATGACTTCTGTTCGATCGATTGAAATGTTGAAGGAAATAATCCTGGAGTTTCTGCAAGATTCGATTGGTATTCGATTCCTGGTCAATCGATCAAAAAAGAGCATTCGATCTGTTGAAAGTAACTCTCGATCGATTGAAAATAGCAAAACGGAATTTTCTATAGAATCTTCAAGTAACTGTTCTGAAAGTTTGAGAAAGTTTCTAGCCTTGTGAACAGTTTTAATGAAAATTTTTACTCTCCATACGTACCTCTTGAAGGGTTATGACCCTATGGGAATAAATAGAGGTTTGTGTTCACTTGAAAAATAGTAAGTTTAAAAGAAACACAAGAAATCCTGTGGGCATTCTCCAAAATTGCTATTTGTAGAACCCAATAACTTGGTTTTATCCTGAGGACAAGTTTGTAAAAACCCTTTAGCAACTTGCGTATGGGGACAAATATTGTCTTAGGATAACATTCAATTGTGCCTCTAAGTCAATCACCATTTACTTGATGTGTTCATCTTCTTCTTTCTCTATTACTCATTGATTTGGTAAAATCCCCAACAGGAATTTCATAGAATAGTTGATTGGATATGTAATCACTCATTTATTATAATCTCCGCAGCGATAAGTTTTTGTGTGTCCGCACCCTGATTTAGGTTTAGGAGGATTGAGTGTTTGGACAAACAAGAAGTATAAGTTGCGCCAAGTCCACAATCCACTCCCACTGTTGGCTTGCCAGGGTGATTGACTGCTGCTTGGGACATTGATTCAGGAACACTAGCAAGCATATTGCTTGTGTGGACGGAATCCATGAAGATCAATCTGACTCTATGCTGTCCATAATGAGACATTCATGCACAAAGCCATTGTAGTGGTAGGTGCTGCTATTTCTGTTGTTCTTGTAGTTGAATTGAACGGGCAGTGAAGTAGTAGCTTTGATACGACTTGTGTTGAAAACTAGTTGTAGTAGTATAACTAGGATTAAGGGAGTTAATACTGTATCAGAAATTGTTTCGATTTGTCAAGAAAACGAAATGTTTTGGTACTAGTTAGTACTGGTGTATCATTTCAGAATTACTGTTATATATATTCTCTTTAAAATATAAATGATTTTAAAATCTGACTAATAATAATGATTCCTTCAAACAAAAATAGTTATGGTTGTAGTACATTAGTAGTAGTAAGTACAAGTGCTTCCTAAATAATGAAAAAACAAAAGAAATAAAAATTAATGTGCAAAAGTTAAAAATGGGACACGTGGGTGCTAATTGTATATAAGTAAGAAAATTTTGAAAACTTTTGACTCATTTAGAACACTAGCATTTGGATGCCAAAAAAGTTTATTTTACACCCTAAAAACCTATTTTATCTATATTACTATCTCATTTTACACCTCAACCAACATCTCAATTTTTATTTTTAGACACAACTTATTCAAATAATATAAACTACAACATTAAATAATATAAAAAACTACTCTTTCTCTCTCTTCTCTCTCCATCTCTATCTCTGTCTCTAAGTTCACAGCAACCAAAAACACCGTCAAACCACCCACCCCCACTACTGAAAAACCAGCCACCAGTGAACCATCAGCCTCCACTAAACCACCATCCACCACTGAACCAAACCCCATGACCCAAACTGCAAAAAAGGATCTACCCAGAACCCTTAAAACTTGAAACCCACACAACCACCACCACCAAACCACAACAACCCACAACTAAAATTCAAACCCACATAGCCAACATCACAACCAAAACCCATCAAACCCACACAACCATTAAACCCACAAAACCCAGAACCCGATACGACCAACCAACCACTGAACCCGAAACAAACAACCAACCAAACAAACCCGAAACCCACCGCTCCACCACTAGAAATTCCAAAACCGAAACAACCAACTACTAGCCACCAAAATCAAAACTGAAACAACCAACCCACACCGATTCAAAGAAGCCCCAGCCACCGTACACATCCCAACACCACCGAAACAATCAACCCATGTCGATTCAAACCCACACTGATTCAACATCCCACACCAATTCAAACCCAAATCATTTCAACAGCCCACACCAATTCAACAACCCACATCCAATTGAAACCCACACTGATTCAACATCCCAATCACCAAACCCATCTAAAAAAAAAAAAATAAAATAAAAAACCCCACCAATGAGCAAACCTACCACCACTTGTTTGAGAGATTGAAAAAAAGAGCCATCGCCGATCTACACTGTCTGAGAAAGAGCAAGGTCTGATTTTGAAAAAGCAAGGTCTGAGAGAGGGAGAAAGGTAGAAAACGGTAGGCAAGAGAGAGAGATGAGATAGAGAATGAGGAATGAGAAATATTTTTATTTATTTATTTAGAGAGATAATAAAAAAAATATATATATATATATATATATTTACATCCAATGCTACAGTGGGTTCTATATTTAAGAACCCACTATTCACAGTTGTTTAATTTTTTTAGAAATGCATACTCAGATGGAGCTCAATTTTGGCTTGTTGTTGGGTAAAGTAGCAACTGAGGGGTTTTTACACCCCTAATGCTATTGCTCATAACTTCAGTGTTCATGTGGGACTCTAGTGGACAAAACAAGAAATAGGAATAGGTGTACAAAACTAGAAAAACAAAGAATAGAGAAGTGGAAAAGGCGAGGTAATTTTCCAACTAGCATAATTATGGGAGTTAATATAATAAGTTAGCATACGGTGGAAACAAAATTGGAAATTAGCATCTCGAGCCTGTGAAGCTCGAGTTCGGTGACAAACTCGAGCTTTATAGACTTGAGTTCTAGTGCTGAGCTAGAGCAATATTATCCACGTGGAACTCGAGTTTCTCAAACTTAAGTTCCATAAAAGTATCTGCAGATTGAAAGAACCAAAGAACCAGATCAGAAGCCAGAATTGAAGGAAGAATCTAGAGAAGCAGAGGAAGAATTTGGAGAAGCAAATCCAAAAAAGCAGAACGGTCTAAAAAATGGATGAAGTGATCTGGAATGAAGAAGTACAGATCCGAAGAAGCAAAACAGGGGAAGAAGAAGTACCAGATTTGAAAACCTCTCTAGAGAATGCAGATTTGACGAAGAAGAAATGCACTTACTGTTAACAACAATAAGAGGAAATGCACTTACTGTTAGCCAGGACAAGCAAAGAATTCCAAATAAAGTAAAGAAATTGAGTAGTACAACAATAAAGACACAATATAAATAAAATGGTAGTAATGAAAAAGAGATAATACCGATACTTAATTAATAAAATAAAAGAAGTTAAGGAACCACTTCTTCAATGTGGGTAACCTCACAGGGGAATCCTGCCACGGAAATTACCCACTTTGAAAGAATGGGCCTAAATGGCTTATACTCAAATTCCTTAACCCTTACTAGAGGGTAGCCTTTTAGAGGGAGAAAAGGGATTAGCCTATTAGTGCATGCCTGCTATCTCACTCTTGCCTACTTTCTGTTTTCCTTTCTAACTTTCTTTCTTTTCTAAGTTTTGCTACTCTGTTTTTCACTCTCTACTATTGTACTTCTTTTATGTTATTATACTATCTCTTTTGGTTCCGTATCCTTGCTCCCCTCTTTCCTGTGCATAGCGGAAGACCCTTTTATACTGCCTGCCGTGATGGGTTTTTACCATTTCAACCCTTAACTGCTTTTGTCTGGGTATGGGTGTCCTTCCAGACCACCCACTGGTTTGTCAGTTGCCTAGCCACCATCAATTACCTGTGCTGGTCATGCCACATCCCATTACCAGACAAAGAGTCTTATTTTGTTTGCTTGTTCACAGTGGCATTCCCATTCGGATAAGGGTGGGCATTCTCTCTCACCATCCCTCTTGGCATGCACCTTATGATTCCAACTCATCTTTTCCTCTTTTGGATGATATGTCATCCCGGCAGGACATCTCCCCTAAAAGAGTTCAAGTGGGAACCCCAGAACAGGCTCCCTCCTTCTCCCCACCGCCATACCATACCCTTTCTTACCTCTAACCTATGGCCCACCACTCCTGCATTGGTTGGATATAGGTTGGTAGTACCTGAGCCTTGTGCGTGCTCCACTTCCATGTGTGTCCATTGCTTATCTGCTGCTAATGCGTTTGCCATAACTTGAAGGCTCGTCTGTGCATTTTGCTACTCATTCTTGGCCTCTTGTGGCGTGAATGGGTCTTTGAGCCTTTGTTCTTTGTGGCTTGCTTTCTTCCTTGGCTGGGCCTTGCCTGATTGTGGGCTTTTCTTTCTTTAACCCGTTCTTTGTTCCTTTCGTAGGTCTGCTAGCACTTCTGCCATGCCATTTTATCATTCTTGCTGTGCTATTGTATGACCTGTGTTTATTGGGCTTTCTTTTGGTTCTGCTGTATACTTTCCTTTTGTTTAATTCTAGTGGTCCAATGTTATCATTGGGCTGGTATCCATACTAGTTTTGGCTTTCTTGACCCATTCTATTGCTTACGGGCTTCCTTGGCCCATTTCATCCTTTTTGGGCATCCTCAGCCCATTCTAATTCTACATTCCCATGGGCCTTTGCTAAGTCTTTTGGGCTTCCCCGGCCCAATTACCGTATTCATTACTTTTAGGATTTGTGGGCTTTCCATTAATTCCTTACTAACTTAATTCATTGTTTCGGGCCTCTTTGAACCATTTTTACTTGCTTTGTATTTCATATAATGCCCATAGTTTTACTACTTCTTTCTCCGGGCCCCTTTAGGCCAATTTGCTTTTTGTGAGTCCCACTTGCTATTTTCTAGGCCTATAATCCATTATTCCTATCATTCGGGCTTAATAGTTTTCTTCTCAATTTACTAACTCTTTTCCACCTATATTGTTGGACTTCTTCCTGCTATTAGGCCTCCTTGCCAAAGTGAGCATCAACATTCAGCCTCCTGAGCATGTGAAGTGCTCATGCGGTTCATATGCGAACAAAAAGACTCTTCTTTTTTGTCTTTTCTTCTTCTTTTCTTTTTCTTCAAGAGCTTTTTTGAACAATGGGCCCCGCTTTTTTTTTCCTTGCCGCAAACAGTGTTGTCTCTTTGAACTTCCTAGTTTAGCAGTTATTCTGAAACACAGTTTCCGCTTCATTAATTCCATGCCTTATCGATGGGTGACCCATTGCATCCTTTCTGTCAACATTAATGACATTGGTATGTAAAGAGATTCCCTTCACATCACTGACAAAACACTCTTTCCCTTTCCCTTTCTTCCTCGCGTCTTCTCCCTCAAACACTTTCACTCATCCACTCCGATCAACCATTCCATCATGACGTCTGGGAAAGGCCAAGGTTCTTCTCGCCATAAGGGAAAAGAGATCGCCTCCGATGATCCTGCCACAAGAGACGTAGGCAAAGAGGCTCCTCACTCCGAATCGGAGTACTCCGATGAGGAGGAAAAGTGTCATGACCCAGATAGTGAGTGTGCTCCTCTCATCAATCCTTGGTACAACACCCATGCCCATTTCCCAAAAGTTCCCGGCGAGTACTTGTCTCTATTGCTGGGCCGTGTATGGCTTTCCCTTTGCCGTCTCAACATGGAGATATCTTGGGCTCCGTTGGCTTTTTCGATTCCTAATCTTGTTATTCGCCAAGGCATTTCACTCCCCGTGCCCTTTCTCTTTAAATTTGGGTCAGGCACCGCTTTGGGTTGGAAAGAATGGGTAGACACCGAGTTGTCCGACAAGGGTTTTATGGAGGCGCTACATCGGGCCAGTGTGTTGAAGGCCATTGTTTCATCGCGTTGCTTGTCCAACTATAGGGACTTGTTCAACCTCCGTCATTTGGTCTGTTGGTGGTGCACTGCTACCCACACCTTCTATCTTTCCTGCAGTGAGATCATCATGACCTTGGAGGTCGTGGCAAACCAACTACTTTTGCCTATTGTTGGTGATGTTGACCCTGGTGCTTTGGAGCTCTCTTCGGAGGAGGAGGCCGTGGAGGATGAGTTGAGAAAGGGGATGAGTGGTAACGCGAAGTTGTCACATTGAATCAGAGCTTTGTTCAAGGCTTCCGTTACTGCTTGCCATGTGGCCTTTGTCATATTTTAGCTTTGTAAGTTCATCTTTGGCTCTCACCCTCATTATGCTGTGAAGCCTTTGTATTTTTGATTAACCATTAAGATATTTGCTGGGGTGAGTCTGCCGTTGGCACCCATGTTTCTGAGTCATCTATATGTACAGTTAGATATCTCACAAAGTGATGAGGAGCAGGCGGGTTCCTGCCATATAGTTACTACTTCTGCCTATAGGACTATTTTGCAGCATTTGTTGTGGGAGCGCTGTGCTAGGCATTTGGCAAAGTGTAGGCCTGTTCACTTTGCTAAAGAGAGATATCATTCATGTCCAAAGGTTATTACTGATTTCTGTGGTTGGTTTGCATCTGATTTCCCATTGGCTTTTCGTTAGGTTGGGTTGAAGTCGTTTGGGCATCCTACTGTTGAGTTCTTTGATAAGGGAGTTGGGTTTTGTTGGAAAGCATACAGGAGTTTGGGCACAGGTTATACATGTGCTGATTCTGTCATGGATCCTTTTGTTGATACTGCTGGGACCACTACCCTATTGACTGGTTTTGATGAGAGGGGTATTACTTACTTGGCAGCCACGAATGCTGGGTGGTTGCCTTATTTGGCTGATGAGGGAGTTCGGTTCGTACATTATTCTGTTGATAGAGTGAGGAGGCAGTTCAGGCTGGATCAGGATATCCTTGATGACTTTTTTGCCATTATGGAGTCTCCCATCTCTGTTCAGCCATTCTTGTGACACAGTGCCTTTGAGTTTTGGAGCAGTCATTTTACTGTAGTTACCATCCTAGGTTCATAGAGGGAGGGTATTTGTACTACTGCTATGCACGGGAATTGGTAGACCGTGATGATTTCCTTTAAGCAAAAGTTGTTGGGTAGCTGTGGATTATCTCTCATTCCTCTTGATGGCCTTCATGTAGTCATTTCTGCTAACCCTCGGTTACTTCTTCCCACCAAGTTCGTGGTGGCATATACTAGGAAGCAGAGTCGGTTTGCTATATTTGAGTAGGATGCGGAGGAGAGGGGGTGGTTCTGGTATGCTGGTGACTTTCCTATAGGTTAGGAGAAAAGAGGGAAGGCGACGAACCTCCCTGTGCCCATGAAGAAGGGTTCCGTGCCTCGGTCTGCCAAGCCTAAATCTGCCAAGAAGGGTGATGACTCCTCCGAGACTTGTTCAGATATTATCGCTTTTGAGGGGTTCCTTCCTCCTATAAGTAACATAGTCTTGGAGAGCTCTCCTCCTCCTTCTACTCATACCTGTTCTAGCAGGCGCCTTACTGCAAGTAAGTCCAGGCCCACTGCTCCACAGCCCTCTGCTGACGCTCCTCCTTTTAGCAGGACCCGAGGTAGCAAGAGGAAGACATCTCCCCCTCCTACGCCTGCCACTACTGAAAGGAGAGTATGTTATCTCTAATTTTAATTCTTCTTTATTTTTTCTTATTTATAAGGCTTTTCTGCGGCTAACCCCATATACATGTTGACTTATTTCCTCTCTTTTGTTCCCTTTTTTTTGCAGTCTAAGCATAAGGAGGATACTTCTGTTACCTGCCTCATATTGCTTAATGAGCCCGAGTTGGAGGCATGTTTTTCTCTCTTCCTTTTTTTTTTTTTTTTTTTTTTTTTTTTTGCATGTGTTCCCATTGCCGTATGTCATTATGTGCCCCATCTCTCTCTCTCCTCTTCTTTTCGTATATATATATATATATATGCATCACCACTTATTACGTGTTCTCCCTTTTATTTTTCCCTTTGTTTCACGTTCTTCAGGCTAAGCCCGAGCATCTCCATCTATCATCCCACGATTGAGGAGATCTCTGCTACCATGGGTACACCTATGGAGGGTTTCTTCAATGGGGCCAATGTGGTGGCTAAGGCCATGGCTTTTGCAGCTCCTACTGCTGCATAGAGGGGTTCCTTCTGAGACCCTTATCCCTTCCACTGAGCCTGTGCCTGTAGATGAGGGTGCCCAGACTGAGAGGGTCAGTGAGCCTACTCCGATTCCTACCAAGACTTCTACTCTCTAAAAGGGAGTTACTCCTCCGATTGCTTCCCATACTAAAATTACCTACCCTGTTACACCTCTTGTCATCTCGACGAGCGATCCTTTTGCGGCTTTGTCTCAAGCCGTGAAGGATGGCTTTTCTTTGGTGGTTACTTCATCGTCCATCCCTAGCTTTGCTACCCGTGGGCCTGATGCAGACTTGTGTTCCAATGAGGGATCTGAGGAGGTTCTTGAGGATTCTGATGATGAGCCTACCATGAAGAAGAGGATCTTTAATTCTGACGAGGTGGAGGGTGATGAGCATGAGACCAAGGCTATGGGTATGTATTCCCTTACATTTGTTAAGTTTTCTCTTCACCCTTTATCATTGCCATTTTCTTCCATTTTCTTTTTATATGTATCTGCATGACTTCTTGATGCAATCTTCATTTATTTTTGCATGTTCATTCTTCTGATCACAAAGATTCCTGAGGAGCCTAAGATTATAGCAGACATAACGATACCTACAACCCTTTCTCTTGCCACATTTGTAGCACCCGTTTCTGCCATGCCTACAGTTCCTGTTTTTGCCGTACCTACAACACCTGTTTCTGCCACACCCACAACCCTCATTCATTCGGGTCCTGGTATGTCTTCTTTCTTCCATCCTCTACCTTATCTTCGTTACAAATTCGTTCTCTTCACTTCATGGATTCCTTATACCACATTTCATATCTTCTTTCAGGTCCGATTCTTATAGCCCATTTTCAGTTTGAGATAGTCAACAGCTCTACCACTGTTCTAGACCCTGTAAGTGAGGCTATGGCCTTCTTCACTCGCTTTGACCACCCCGAAGTTAATGATCTTAATCCTGCGGACTTTTGGGGTGCTGGGTCTCCTTATGTTGACTTCCATGGCTTCAAAGTTCCTGGGGAGTGTGCTTTTCACTTAGAGGCAATTTATAGGAGCCGTGGGGACTTCATGCAGGGATTTCTTCTTAGTTGTTCCGCGAAAGAGCATTTCTTGAAGTTGTTGGGGAGTGTGATGAATGACATTGAGCACAACTTCATCGATATTGTTTCCGCTGAAAGGATCTTGCAGTGGAGACTTGCGGTACAGGAGTTGATCAGAGTGGGCTTTGCTGTAGAGTACATGTTGGACCACTTGTGTGAGATTGCCCGAGCCTTTTTCATAAAGAAGGTTCAGCCTATTGTGGATGCCATTGATACACGCATTGAGGCTTTGAGGAAGGAGGTGGTCGACTTGGAGGGACGTTGTGAGAGCCTTCTTTCTAGTGTTGCTAGATCTAGTCGTTTGGAGATCAGACTCTTATTTACGGACTTCGTTGAGATTATGTAGTTCCCTTTTGTTTCCATTCCCTTATTTCCCTATCTAGTACACTTTATATTTTCTATAGTACTTATTTGGCAATTCTGACATGACTGCTATAGTTTGGGTTTGTAAATTATGATACTACACTTGCTACCGCTTTTGCTACTACTATGACTATAATACAATATGCTTTCTAATACTTCATAGTTTTTCATTATATTCTAAATAAAAACATGTTACAATATTGCCTTTTGACATAGTCACTTAGAGGAAAGGAAAGAAAACATGGGACTAATTAAACAAAAGGGATAACTACATAATTAAGTATAGTATCGTTTTAACCACTTGCCATTGATGGGGTCCATTAGAACCTTGCCATCCATCTGAGCCAAACGATAATACCCACTTGCATGTGCCTCTCTTATCACAAGGGGTCCTTCTTATTTTAGTGAGAACTTAGATGGTCCTACCATACCTCGCCTGATGTGATTCATTGCCTTTAGCATGAGTTGTCCTTCTGCAAACACTCTTTCTCTAGTCATCCTACCATAGGCTTCGGTCATCTTCTGTCTGTACCTGTGGCTGCATTCTTAAGTCTCTTCACTTTTTTCATCCAACCCTTCTAGGTCTTCACACCTTTCTAATGTAAAGACTTCCTTCTCCTTTTCCTTCTTCTGCATTTGCATGACTTTTAAGGAGGGAGTCATTAATTTTGCTGGGCTCATCGCCTCTGTTCCTTAGACTAAAAAGAAGGGTGAAAACCCTATGGCTGACTTTGGTGAATTTCTATAAGCCCAAAGGGCGTCTGGCAGGTGCATTGCCTTTCTTCTTGTATATTCTTGGCTCATTTTGCTGATGATCTTTATGAGGGTCTTGTTTGTCGCCTCTACTTGCCCATTCCCTTTAGGGTAATAGGGTGATAAACGATGGTGTTTGGCCTGATAGAACTCTAGCATCTTTCTTAGATTGCTATTAACAAAGGGCGTGCCATTGTCACTGATGATCCTGTATGGCATTTCGAACCTAACAATTATGTTTTCCTTGATAATGTTTGCCATTGCTCCTCCCGTGGCTTTACAGAATGGTATTGCTTTGGCCCACTTGGTAAAATACTCTGTAGTCACTATGATCCATATGTACTCATGTGATGGCGGATTAACTGGTCCTACTAAATCAAGCCCCCAAGTATGGAAGGGCCATAGTGTGACCATGCTGTGTAAATCCTGTGGGTGAGTATGAATCATGTTGGCTTGTACTTGGCAATTATGGCATTTCTTCACAAATTCTGCTGTTTCCCTCTTCATGGTGGGCCAATAATAACCCATTTGTAGCAGGTATTTGTACAACTTTTTCTTCCCTTGATGCTCCCCACATTCTCCTGTGTGTACTTCTTTTATCAACTCGCTCACTTCCTCGGGACCTAGACATTGCAATGGGTCTCCATTATACCCTATTTTGAAAAGAACTCTGTCATGCAAAAAGTAACGTGTTACCAATCTGTTAAGCTTGTATCTTTCACTGTGCTTTTGTGGCAGGATATCTTCTGTCAAGTACTGCACAAATGGGTTCCTTTAGTCTTTGCTGATGAAGACAACATAGCTTTCCTTTTTGTCTGCTGCAAGCTGACAGGCCTCACATTGGGTCTGGACTGTGGTCTGCGTCTTTACCCTTGCTTGGCCAATAGAAACCTGCCCTTTGGAGTCTGCGGTAAAGGTTGACTTCTTCACAGAACCCGTAGGTTCTGTCATGTACTTCCTTCAACTTTCTTTGGGCTTCTTCTTACCCCACACATCTCAACAAGACTCCACCTGGCATCCTGCGGTACAATTCTCCTTTTACCAAGGCGTAGTCTTTCAACGCCTTCAATTGTATCATGTCTCCCTCTCTCATCAAAGCTTCTTTTATGGGAATCCTCCAATCTTCTTCACATTTTTCTTCTTTGAACATCTCCTTCAGTATTTCAATAATGGACTCCTTCCGTTTGCTGACTTCTATCCTGGTGCTGCTCCCTTCAAATGCTATTTGTTAGGACATATGTGGTTCACTTGTTAGGAACATATGTCAATATTTTATGTAGTTGGCTAATCCTTTGACAAAACACACTTTACTTGTAATTGGGTAGATCTAGGATGTGTTTAATATTTCAAGAAACATGTTGTTCAAGTCTAGTATTAAATCCATGAAGATTAGACCAAGAAACAAGTGAAGAGAAGGTGTTTAATAAAGCTGGACAAATAGCTCGACACTTGCGGACAGATAGCTCGACAGTTTCTCGACACCTCCCGACAGCTGGCTATTTATTGAGATCTTTAGTTAACTGTAATCGCAATCTTGACACCTTCTCGATAGTTGGTGGATCGATCGAGAAAGCTCCTGTCCCCTCGACAGCTTCTCGACACCTAGCTATCTATCGAGGTTTAATGAGGCTCGACAGATACTATCTATTGAGGTATTTATCGAGGTTACGGGAAATCAGAATTTTCAGATCTGATTTTTGGGCTAGGCTTATGTATTTGTGTAGGGTTTCTTTTCTCACAACCCTAGACCTATATAAGGCTTATTTTAGAGGCTGTCACATAAGAGAATACAATGAGAACATATGCAAAAAGGTGACCGATGCCTTATTCTCTCTGAAAGAAGCTACTGTGTCTTTGCGTCTTAGAGTTTTGTAACCAAGTGCTTCTTGATCTTCATTGTTGATGAAGTGAAGAACTTTGTAGCCAACAATCTTCTTCTAGTTGGTGATTAAGTCGCGTATTGGGATCCGCACAATTGGTTAGTCACGTACTGGGATTCGTGCATCAAAGGGTGGCGTTCATATATTGAAGAGTTTAAAAGTTCTGAAGCAGTAGAAGGTTTCTGCTGTGAGTTCATCTACGGGGATTGTAGAGTCTAGGGACAAAGGTTTTGTACTAGATCTGAAACTTTTCTTTACTATAGTGGATTGCTTTTCAGGAAGGTTTCCCCCCAGGTTTTTTACTGTGAAACTGGTTGGTTTCATTGGTTTTCCTAGGTCATCATATCTTATCTTATTTATTATTTTCGCTGAATGATTTTGACATGATATTGATGTTTTTTGTTTTTAACAAGTTTTATTCATAATAAATCCAATTAACAACTTGGGTTTAAAACTTGTTAATTCTATCAACTGGGGTCTAAATTTCACAACACTATTTGTGACTCTAACGCGGCCAGCACATCTGCATACCGATTTTAACTCCTCGGAGAGTGCTCTATCTCAAATGTTGAGAACTTTTCCTCCTTCTTCTGGGCCATCCTTCTGTACGGGGCTAAGTTGGGTTCCTTCAAAGAGAAGCTCCCCTTGGTCTGGCAGACCACTAGTTTCAAATCACCCATCACTTTTAAATGCTTAACTCCCATTTCGAGGGCAGTAGCTAGCCCAGTGAGATAAGCCTCATATTTAGTAGTATTATTCGAGTAGGGGAATTTCAATTTGAATAAGAGCGCCACAGCCTCATCCTCCTTATGATATATAACAATTCCCACGCATCCTAAGTAGGCAGTCGAGGATCCATCAAACTTCATTACCCATTGCCCTTTGACTTCTTCTGTCATGGCTACTTCCCTTGGGACCTCATTGTCCAGCAGGAATTCCTCTTCTCCTAGGAATTGTGCCAACAAGTTTGCTATAGCCTAGCTCTTCATTGCTTTGGGCGTTCTCGTCTTCAAATCATACTATGACAACTGTAGTAACCACTGGAATATCCTTCTAGAGAGAATTGGTTGCCACAACAAAGTTTTGATTTCGTGAGACTTAGTCATCAACCATACCTAGTAAGCCAGGAAATAATGGCATAGCCTCTGTAAAGCATACACTATCGCCAAGCATGCTTTTTCTACTCTTGGGTAGCGAGTCTCTGCCCCGTTAATTGATGTTTTTTAAGATTTCAAGAGAAATGTGATGGTAATTTTTTTTTTTTTTAAATACTAAGTATTTTAACACACACATAGGGAGATGAGAAAATGTTTTAAAGAAACTAACAGTGGTGTATACCTAAATGAGCCTAATTCTTAGATATACAACACAGGCTTAAAACATCTTTAACTCGCACTCATTTTTTTGATTAATTAAAAAGTCTACACCAAAATGAGAAATCCTTTTAATGAATAGTATAGAACTATAGATAAGAAAAAATAATTCAAATTCCACAAAATCAAGGTACACATTTTACACTTAACCTACAGGTCCTACATAATCATTTTTCTAACGTCTATTAAGATACACATTTTATATTTTTTAAGTTCCCTTTTGAGTCATGTCTTCATGTGTGACATATCTAATTTAGTCAAATTCTCATCTAATTAAGTTTCATTTTGAATTATGGAAATAATTTATGGAGCCCAAAATAACAAGTGCTCAATTGCAGGGCAATCCCAATTACTTGTATGATACATGCATATATGTTGGAGATGATAGTGGGATTTGGTTATATATATATATATATATGTGTGTGTGCGCGCGCGCGCACATAATAGTTTATACTATTTAATTCATTTTATTTAATGAAAATTTAAATATCACCATAAATGTCTAACTTATTTTGACTATTCTTTAAAATTTTCATCTAATAGTTTATTGTTTGTTGAATTTTTTTTTCAATAACAGTGAAGGGAAAATTAAAATTAAAAAAAAAAAAAAAAACCCTGACTCGAGACCAACCCGAAACCTAACCCGACCACAGACTAACATCTTTGTGTTGGGTCAGGTTCCTCCTTGGAAAATTCGGGTCAAGTTGCAGGTGACTAGAAACCCGACCCATACTGACCCAAATTCAGTCCTAGTCATTTTACATGTTAATAATCATATAAGAAAAATGTTACATCTATCGTATTTTCACAACAAATTATAGGTGGTTAGTTGTTATTAGTTCAAATTTGAATCTACCATTGTAATTACTTTTTTACCCCAATAATAACAACCAATAACAACCTGCTACTTAAAATTTGTTATGAAAATATTGCAAAAATATTATGAATATAACATTTCTCATCATATAAACTAATAATTTTAGTTCTTGAAAAAATAAAATGTGTGCGAATAAAAACATCCTTATCTGCCATGGCCCATCCCGACTGGGGGAGCCTGGAGCACTACTAAGACTACGCTAATTTCCCACCTGCAGGCTATCATAACTCGCGGATAAACTCAACCTTTACGTAAGTAAGAAAGAATAGTCTAGACATCATATTATAAGGCAGCTTGTCCACTTGAACGAAATATCACTACCTTTATTATTATTTTCCTTTGAAAATCACTCACACTCGTTCTCCCGTCTTTGCTACAATGGGCAACTACTAATCCTTGTACCATAGTCCGACAATGTTTAACTTTCACACCTCTTTACCTCGCCTTCTTGCTGCACCACTTGTCTAACACATTAGCCAGTGACTCACCATCTCCTTACAAACCAATCGGCAGTCGATAATATTATACTTAACTGTGGCTCCTCTGACAATTCGACTGCATTAGATGGTCGGATCCTGAACTGGAGATGTGAATTCAAAATCCTTCCCTTAAGAAGTATCACAAAACCAAGACTCTCTAACCACAAACTCAATTAAGAAACACTGGGAATGTTATTACATTTTTTTTTTCTATCTTTAAAATTGAGATAATAATTTCATTTTTCCATTTAAGGGCTGATATGGCATTTTTAAATATCTATTAAATATTATTTTATTTTATTTTATTTTTAACGTAAGCGTTAAGTGTATCAACTGTACAATCTGTTAGCTATGTAAACATTTTCATTAGTGAGTTAACGGTAGTGACTAAATCGACTATTAGTTGAAAATAACAGAAATTAAATTGATTGCGACCCTAAAATATAGGAACCAAAATTGTATTTTTGTCTATTTATATTTTTTTAAACATAAAGAAGTGACATTTTAGTTTTTTACCAAACTATTCCACTTCCTGCTCATGAGTTATCATAAAATCCTCATAGACCGATAATGTGGTGAATGAAACTCGAAACCTTTGAATTTATGACACATTTTTAAAGTTTATTGAGTTCACCACTCAGATGTCCACAGAGGAACTAAAATAATATGACATTTTCTATGTTCGCTACTAATACAATTTTTATTCTATGCCAATTATAATACAGGATCTCAATAATTATGAAAAAAAATTATAAAAATGTTAGTTACACTTAAAATCTAGAGACTTCTGCTGTTCTAATAAAATTTTAAAAAATAAAAAATAAATAAAAAAGGATTTGTTAAAACTGTTTTAGAAAACTTTTAATGAAAAAGAAAAAAACTAATTTTTTATATTTCTTATAAAATTTAAAAATTATTTATTAATAACGTATAAATTTCGTCTGTATTATGAATTATCACATTAAAAGTCATTTTGGAGTCTGCCTGGAGACTTGTCAAAGTCTTTTTCTCAAGTCTTCCTTGCGCCACTTCGATTGGGTCGACAGCAACTTAAAGTCCTTCTTACTAGTCCTACCAATAATTTCCTTAGCACCCACCACTTCAACTCTTCTCGCACAGTAAAGAAAGAAAAGAAATAAAATAAATTAAGGTAAAAGTAAATCAATCGTGTTCTACAAATTTGACCATTCGTGAGTCATCTAGTATCTTCCGTTCGGGTAAAGTTTGGGTCCAGTGTTTAATTGCATTGGATAACATATATTTATCTTTTGAATACATGTCAACATTTTAACGGTATAATGTGCTACATGTACTGGTCCTAAACCTCTCCAATGGGCAAACGTAGCAACATGTTCTCTCTTTACCTCACCTTGTTGCTGTACGCCTATACCACTTGACCAACACCGTTTCCGATGACTCTCCTCCTTACACACCTGTCCAGGGGCGGAGCCACCTAGTGGCTTGGGGGGGCCCCGGCCCCTGCAAAAAAAAAAAAAAAAAAAAAAATTTCCATTAGAGTAGGTAGAAAAAAAAATTGGGCTCCCCCAATATTGGACAACCGCCCCCCCCCTCCCCCCCCCCCCCCCCCCCCCCCCCCCCCCAATGCCCAATTCTCAACTATTCTCTCAAGCCCAGTTCAAATATTCTCTCAAGCCCAGCTTTAGTTTTAGGCCTTTTCACCTTATGTACTATAAATAAAACAAGCTGGTCTACTCAAGTCCAGACATTAAAAACAAAACTTTACTTTCTCTTCATCTAAAAAAATCCACCCACTGACTCACGGAATCCCTTTCTTTACTTCTTATTCTTTTGTTTTGTCTTTTTTGATACACTTTCATTTGCACTAGTACCGTTGCCTACCTACCAGCCCCCAAAATTCCAGTCCTCTGTACTCACAGTTCGGGGGAAAAAAAAAAAAAATTCTGACCAATTTTTTCTTTCTTCATCAGTTTTAGTTTTGAAACTTGGTGACTACTTGGTGACTGATGAGTTTTCTTCTCTTTCTTCAGCATTAGAAATTCATCTTTTTTTAGTGTCTTTTTTTTTATTTTCTCAACTATCTACACTTAAATATTCACATGCTCTTTATATTTTCATAAATTTTTAGAGAAATACATGATTGAAGGCATGGGGAGATTGTTTGTGATGAGTCTTGAAGGGAAGATCTAAAGTTGGAGACAGTCAGGCAGAGGCAGTAGGCATTGCCACACGGGTGACTCATCTTTGCAATTTGTGAAAACAAAGTTTCTAAGGTAAAATTGTTTTGATTTATTATCTATTTTTGATTAGTTAGATATCATGTGGTTGTGGGTGTTGTTAAATTGTTTGGTTTATGTTGTGTACCAATACTTGTGTGTTTAATTTTTGTTTTTATTTGAGGGGTTATTATTAATTAAAGTTGTATTAAAAATGGGTTGTACGTTTAAATTATAGTGAAAATTTTGTTTTTTCTTGAGTATGAACAACATCCATATAACTAAGTAAAAATTTCTAATTAAAATTTTATTTTTTAAACTTCTTTTCAGGTTAATTTTTTAGTCATATTCTTAAAACTAAAAGAATTATGAGCAAACGAAAAATAATTGATGCATTCTTTAAGAAAAAAGATGTTAGTAATTCAGAAATTAGGACACCTGTGGCTGTAGAAACAAATGTTGATACTTCAATGCCTAATGAACACCCTGAACTCTCCAAATGTTCAAGAATTCAATATGAAGAGATAGATCGTGATCCAGGATCACGTAAACAAATATATAAATTCCCTATCAACAAACAAGATGAAATCCGAAGAATTTATCTCAAAGAAGGTCCATATCAACCTAAAAATATAGACTATCCATACAACGATGATACTCATCGTCGTCGATTTCAACCTTCATGGTTCGAATCGGGCCCCCCATGTAAAAATTCCTGGCTACGCTCATGCACCTGTCGATAATATTATCCTCAACTGTGGCCCTTCCGGCAACTCCACTACCTTAGATGGTCGGACCTGGTTTGGTGACATTAATTCTAAATTCCTCCCTCAAGAACTATCTCAAGAACAGGAATCTCTAACCACTAGCACAATTCAACAATCCCCATCTACTTCCCAACTACCCTATTCCACTGCCCGCTTGTCTTTCTCCCCTTTTGCCTACATATTTCCAGTCACTTCCGACCAAAAATTCGTTCGACTTTACTTCTACCCAGCTTCGTACTCCAAGTTTGACCGCTTTGAATCCCTCTTCTCTGTCAAAGCTATACCTTTTACTCTTCTTAACAACTTTAACGATTCACTTAAGGCAGACGCCGATGGTGATTCTAGTGATACCATATTTAGAGAGTTCTGTGTCAACATCAAGGAAGATGAGAGGCTGAACTTAACCTTCATTCCAAGTGCTTCTAATTCATTTGTTTTCATCAACGGAATTGAAATCGTGTCTATGCCTACTAAACTGCTCTTGAGATGGTATACAGATTAAATGTAGGAGGAGGCTCCATCTCAGCCATCGCAGATATCGGAATGTTCCGGAGCTGGAGACCAAACATGGAGTACTTGATAGATGATAAAACATCTGTTATACCTGTTAACACGACTATTCAACTAAACTCTAGCAAAATACCTCCCTACACTGCACCTGAAGATGTCTATCGAACTGCGCAGACTATGGGGAAGGACAGAAATTTGAATGTGAGACACAATCTCACATGGTAGCTTCTCGTAGATTCTCAATTTAATTACTTTGTTAGGCTACACTTTTGTGAGTTTCAACCAGAGATTTTGGATTGGCACGATCGAGTGTTTCGTATTTTCATAGCAAATCAAACGACTAAGAAATTAGACGACGTTATGGCATGGAGTGGTCGAAGAAAAGGTGTTCCGGTATATAAGGATTACACAGTGTTGATGCTTGGCCTAGGAAGCGAGAAGAAAATGAACCTTTCTATCGTCCTACAAGCAAACGCCAATATATTTGTCACTAATTTCGCGGATGCAATCTTGAACGGTATCGAAATCCTCAAATTAAGCGACTTAAGTGGCAACAATCTTGCTGGACCCAACCCTGACCCTCTTTCATTGACCCCTCCAATAGCTGTGCCGCGGAGAAATTCAACAAAGTCAAAGAATAACAAAACAACAATAATTGTTCTCGCTAGTGGTGGAGTTTTCGACTTCACCATATCGTTATTTCTCGGATTCTTGATTTTTTTACTGGCCAAGAGAGCCAAAGACTCTGACATAGCAAAGGGCTACGAGTCAACTACTCTACCCTCTAGTTTGTGTCGTTTCTTCTCACTCTTTGAGATTAAAGAAGCTACCAACAATTTTGACAACGTTTTCATTATTGGTGCTGGTGATTTTGGTAACGTGTATAAAGGATACATTAACGGTGGGGCCACCCCTGTTGCCATTAAACCTGATTGTCAACAAGAAGCGCAAGAGTCCAAGACAGAGATCGAGATGCTGTCTCAGCTCCGCCACCTCCATCTTGTTTCTTTAATCAGATATTGTAAAGATAATAATGAGATGATACTTGTGTATGATTATATGGCTCATGGGACCCTTCGTGATCATATCTACAACACTAATAATCCGTTATTTTCTTGGAAGCAATGACTCAAGATCTGTATTGGTGCAGCACATGGGCTGAACTATCTCATATAGATGCAACGCACACTATTAATCATTGTGATATGAAGACCACAAATATCTTATTAGACGAGCAATGGTTGGCCAAGGTGTCTGATTTTGGGTTGTCAAAATTTAGACCCACTATGTTTAAGTCTCATGTCAACACAGTGGTTAAAGGTACATTCAGATATTTGGACCTTGAATATTATTGATATCAACAGCTAACTGTGTAGTCTGATGTATACGCCTTTGGTGTGGTGTTGTGTGGAAAGCCAGCAATCGTACGTGCGATTGAGGAGGAGCCAATAAGCCTAGCAACATGGGTCTTGCAGTACTATCCTAATGGAAAGCTTCATAAAGTTGTTGATCCATTTTTGAAGGGGGAAATTACGCCAAAATGTTTGAAGAAATTCGGTGAGATTGCTGTGAATTGTTTGCTTGACAATGGAACCAAATGACCATCAATGAATGACTTGGTAGGGGGTCTTAAGTTTGCATTAGAGTTGCAAGAGAGTAAAGAAAACGATGACATGCTTGATGTGGCAGAAACTGACATGATGGATAATGATGAGCTTCCTCTCTTCCCTACATCCGATGTTAATGAAAGTGATGATAGGATTTTTAATTGCAGTGGGGAACTATCAAGAACAAATAGCAACAGCCAAGTAACTATAGTAAGCTAGGGAAGTTTTGCTAGTAAGGATTCAAATGGATTCATTTCCTCTAGGGTAGTGTTCTCTGAGACAATGAATCCAAGTGGTCAATAAAAAGAAAGAACAAAAAAGTTGTTAGATTGCCTACTAAGCTGCTACCTATAGTCAGACCTACCTACTGCCAACTTTTGGCATCTTGGCATAGTCAAATTGCTGAAATCGTTATCAGTAGAGTTTTTGTGTTTTTATTTTTTAAATTTGGGTGTTAAGTATGGTTTAGTTTTGGTTATTTTGCTTGGATTGGTTTTAATTAAGGTTTTTGCGTTAGATTGGTTTTGATTTAGGTATTGTGATTAAATTGATTTTGGGTATTTGTCAATGGTGTTTGTAAATGGGATTTGATTTTGGGGAACACTGTTTTGAAAAGACAATATGGTGCCACGAGAGAGAGAGAGAGAGAGAGAGAGAGCCCTGCAATTTATTTTTCATTTCCTTCCCCAAATTCTTTGGTGGCTTACAACTTTTATTACAACCAGCCACATGGCAAGTTGTGAAGGGTGGGAGACTGAGAGTCAAATGGTAGGTAGGTCCACATCTTCACCACTCACAACTTGCCACGTGACAAGTTGTGAGAAAACGTGCCCCTAGTGTTACTCTTGTTTGACTCGCTCCTCTTGGTCTCTTTTTTCCCTTTTTCAAAAAAAGAAATATATATTTTTTTTAAACTATCAAAATTCCTCATGTTTTAGCACTTCAACAAGATGGGTAGTAGCACTTCAACAATAACTTCCTTATAATTACGGGGTATGTAGCACTTCAACAAGATAACTACTAGAAAACCTAAAACCTTACTTCATAAAGCGAGACCAGATTGCCAACTTCAACATTCCAAAATTTGCAACAATCCAAATAGTAAGATAAAGGTTGCAAATTTTTGGTGATAATTGTGCTATGTATGAATGATGTGACTTAGATTTGAGCTTGCAGTGAGAAGGAATTAATAGATACAAAGTTTATATTGTTCAAATGGTTTTGGCATGTCAGGTTTTATAGTTAGAAAATTCCATCATTTTTAATCTTGTTTGAGTTGTCCATTCACAAGTATAAGTTCAAGTGTCAACGGTGAAATTAAAGATTTTGGCAATTCTTAGAATTACAATTGCCTTTCAATTGTGTCTCAATCAACCGAGATAGGCCTCTTAACATACTCTCGATTGTGGCTCGCTCTTTTAACACATGAGAATTATGTTTTCTGATTTATTTAATTTGGTCCATTGTTGACTTGGTATGTGTGCCCTCAATCTAAAACTATTTAAAGGCAAACTAAAGTCAACTAAGAAAAGAGGAGTTTAAGAGAATTGCAACGAGCTATCATTGAAGAAACCTCAAACCTCTATTTTACAATAAACCATTGTTTAAATCTAAAGAGAATATTTTCAGTTGATGATGAAAGCTTAAGCCACAAAGCCTATTACTAGTGTGTTGCCATGGAGATCAAAATTTTAAAAGTGATCATTGGAGTCACGGACAAGGACATGGTTCATGGAACGATTTCAAGTTGGTAGAGTCCAAACGGCTTGGAGCATATAATAGGGTCACAATTGTAAGTTTTCCACTAGGTGGAAACTTTGATCAAGAGTTTGATTCAATTTTTTTTAACTACGATTCTAATAGTAAAATTCTTTGTTGGGGTAAGAATTTTTCCTTGTAGTGGTTTTTCATTTGTATGCATCTATAGGTTTTCCACTTTGTCAGCAACGGCTTCATAGAAAATCTGAAGGTGAAATTGAATCCTTACAATGCTGGAGCTTCTTATTCATGAATTTTTCATCTAACTACTAGAGGGAGTTTTGCATGTGGGTGCTTGTGAAACATCGAATATTGTGTTTTAGCTTACTTGATTTGATGTCTTAAGACAGTTGACGAAGAATTTGATAGGTGAGAACGTGTATATGTAAATATGATTAAAGTATTAAGAGGAGTAATGTTGCAGAAGCAACCTAATGTCTTCTCTCAACCGTTTGCTCTTAAAATTCTAAACACCTTATGTGTGCGCCAAAAATGAGGTTGATGGGCTGGCCTTCACTTGGGCTCACAATCTATTTGTAGTGTGGGCTTTGGGTAGTCCGTAACATAGAGACTCAACAAAGCAACCTCTCCTTATGAATTCTGCTACTCTCCCTATTACCACTCTTTTGTTGTTCTCTTGCTTCCTCTATTCTTAGTTTCCTCTGGAATCATTCAACAACCTTTTTCCTCCCTTAACTTCTCATATTTATAACCTAAAATCAGTGGAGGAGTTATGATTACTCTTGTGGTGAGTGGGAAAGGCGGTCCAATGTTATTATCCTTAAGTGTGTGTTTAGTTGGGAGTGGAGGGTGGTAAGAATGGCATTGGAATTGCTTCCCACGTTAGAGAATCTGTCTGGCGGTGCTACTTCCCAGGGTAATACCGAGCATTTAGGGACTCACCTTCTCGGGAAATTGCCAACTCCAACCAGGTCGGAGTTGGCTGGCAGGGTCTCACCTTTGCTGCTCATGTCATAATGGCTTCATTACAGTTTTTGGGCTTTGGATGGGCGTCAAGGCTTGTTTGGGCCAAGTTCGTAGGCCCAGTAAAACACAACCACACATAATGCCCTAAGGCTCAAGGCCTAAGAAGCTCAAACCCTTGTACACGTGGCACCAGCGTGATAGACTTTATAAACAATAGGCCCGAGGGGGAGTTGTGCCCCATACAATACCCCCCTCCCCCATTGATTCATGCTCGGCTCTCAGGGATGACTCAAGGAGTCTAAGAGATGGGTGCTACCCGGGAAGTCTAACGGGCAGAAAATGGATGGTTAAAAGACTGTTTAATATGCCCTAAAAAGGCGCATTGTATCTGACGATTGGTGTAGTCGTCATCATTGTCTGACGGTCATGAACTGAGGCGGCATGCGTGTGGCAGTTAAGATGGGAATTCGTAGAGTTTCCCACTTCTCATTGATTAGTTGTCATTTATTCCCCCATTTGGCTCCTATAAATAGTTCTTTCAGAATCCCTTCTTCACTTTTACATTCTTCATTCTCCAAACTACCTCTCTGCCGAGCATACTGTTTTTGTGCACTCATCTTCCAGCCCAAAACACCATTCCTTCCTAGAGCCCCAAAGTAAGTTCTCTCTACTTTTCCTTTTGCTCTCTCTTTTCTCCTTTTAGTCTTCCCTTACTCTTAGTTCAGGGATTTTAGCTTAGAAATGGGTTACTCCCACCTTCTGTCTTCAGAGGCATCTTTAGCTAGCTTTAGGGCTACCTATAACGTCCCTGGGGATGTTGATATCGCCTATTGCCATAAGGGCGATATTGACCTCCACAAGCATACCGGCCTAAACACGGTCTTTTTCCTTCTCATGGCTATCCTCGAGGGTGGGGTCAAATTCCCGTGGACCCTTTCGTTATAGGCACCTTAAGATTTTATGGCCTGTGTCCCGACCAACTCCCCCTCAATTTTTACCGAGTGGTGAGTTGTGTGAGTAGGCTAAATCGCATATTCGGTCTGCAGTTAAACCACCACGATATTAACTTTATGTATAGTCTGTGTGGAAACATTAGGTCCGATTATTACTTAAAAACCAGAGATATACGGGTATGACTAATATCATGCCTTCCCGATTCTAACAGAAACTCGGTGGGGGAATTTGTTTGGGTGAGCGTTAATTGGTTTGCCGATGAGCTCCCTTGCCCGTTCTCGCCGCGCGATGTTGGTCAGTACCAAGAACCCTTATTTGCTCCAAGCTTGCACTTTTTACTTAGTCGCTTACATGTTGAACTAATCGGTCTTTTTTGTTGATTTTTTACAGAATCAAAAAGGTTCCAACCAGATCTCCGAGTTGTACATGTACAAGATCTTAATTTTGTACTCAGATCAGAAATTTGTGTTCATACGGATGGACAGCTTCGAGCATCCCATTTGATACTCGGCGTCGACCCCGTATACTTGACTTGGCAAGCATTCACCCAAGCATTGCTTGTAGATAGCCCACTCCTATCGTATATAGATGTACGTCATGCAAATTTTCTCTTGCCTTCATTGACTACTGGTGAAGCTCGGGATCTTGGCCCTAGGTATATTACCGCAGAAGATCGGGCCCCAGTGAAAGACGAGCCGGCCGAGCGTGTGTCTCTAAGCCACAAGGTTCACGTACTCGTTGAAGAACCAGTAGGTCCAGCCCCGCCAGTCGAGTAAGAAACAGCCGAGGTTGGACTAGACGCTGAGATGGTGATGAGGCGAAAAATGACGGTGGACCGATTCCTGCCTGGCACTCATCCTCTCACCCAGTCTTAGCAGCCTCAAGGCAAGGGCCGAACTCCTCTTCCCCCCTTTTTCCAGCCTTGCCAAAAAGAAGCAGCGTCTTGACGATCAACCGCCTCGGGTTCCAAGCGATGCCCTTGCCAAGACCTTTCTTTGGTCGTCTGGCGGGATCGTGAACCGGGAGTCGATGGGCGAATCTCAGCCTACCACTCAAGTTGGTGCTAATGTAGCATCTTCCTCCCGGCCCGAGGTCCACTGGCAGTTTACCTTTAAGTTCGGCGGTGGGCCTCTGCCAACTACGGCTAGCCTAAGGGTCTGGGATAAGGGTGAAGGGGGAAGGGTGGCCTAAAGCTTGGTGCACAACCTCCTACTGCTTGAGGACATTCGGTTTTTTACTGAAGGGGATGAGGATTCGTTAGTACGGCGGCTACAATGGCACACCGTGGCGGTAATTTTCTTCTCCTTCCTTTTTCATTCATTTTAATGCATGAATAATTCATCTACCCTTATATCCGTTATTTTTGTGTTACCAGTCCGCGCAAATGACATATGTCCTTGGTGAGAGACTGAAGGAGCTCGCCGAGGATGCTAATCAGGAGAAAGCGTTGAAGGATGTCGCCAATGCCACAGCGAAGGAAAAGGGCAAGGCTGTTGAGGCTACCAAGAAAAAGGCTCAAACCTCGGAGAAAGCCTGGCTATTAGCTGAGGAGAAATTGGCCAAGGCGTAGGACCGGCTGGGGGGCTTCAAGCTTAAATTAGCAGAGCCAGCCAACCTTAATTTGGCCCAGGCCGATCAAATAGCTAATCAGAAAGCAGCCCTTGAAGCCTACGAAAACAAATGGTATGAGGAGGGCTTTGCGGATGCCGAGAAATCCACGTAACCTATTGTCCATCAGGCGCGGCTCCATGGGTTCGGGGAGGGGTGGTTGGCGGCCCTTCAGGCGATGGGAGTGGCTAAGGACTCCCCTTTGAGAAACCCAGATCAAATCCCTTACCTGGCTCCTCCACCCCCCACCCAGAGTCAGGTCGATGCTGTGAACGAGGAAGAGACCACCAGCATGAGGGAGCTAGTCCAAGCGATTGACGCCCAAGTGGATGCCATTGATCTTGAGGTTTCTAGCAACCTTAATGTTGCCAATAATGCACAAGCCCAACAACCACCAACCGAGGACATCCCCAGCCAGCCAGCCGATGAAGCAGCCCAACTCCCGCCTGCCGATCCAACCACTTAATACTTACGTTTAACTAGCTTTTTATCTGTGTTTGCTTCTCCTTTGTTGTTGTTCTTTTGGTTTGCCTAGGGTCACCGAGCTATGGTGATAGAATAACAGCTTTAACTTTAATTATTTAATTATTTTCCTATGGTCACCAGGCTGTGGTGACCGAACAATGGTCTGGTTTTATTCGCTTCTATTTTCTTTAATTGCTTTATTATATGGCTTTGGAGACCGAGCGTTCTATGAATGATTGTTTTATCACTAATAGGCTATCTTTTTCTGATTGATTGTTTTGTTTACTTCTTATTCATCATCTCAATTAGCCGGGCAATCCAATCATGGTGCGCCCCTGACTTTATAACGGCCGGGACAGACCTAAAGTAATTTCCTACATTAGAAGAATGACTCGTTACAAGTTGTAATTGTAGTACTTTACCCAACTTAGGAGAAATAAAGGCTGGATGATGAAGCCGAACTGAGTACAAGGTCTACCGAGCATAGGATTTTACACTGTTCGAAACTTTAGTTGTATGAGCAGGTTAGGAACACTTGGTGCAAGGCTTTCACCTGCCCGGGGATATAAATTGACCTAGGGACAAGCTTCTGTCCTTAGATAATTTAACATAAGGTTTCCACTAGCCTGGTGATGAAAATCAAATCGGGGACAGGCTTCAGTCCTTAGATGATTTAACGCAAGGTTTCCACCTGCCCGGTGATGAAGATCGAACCAAGGTTAGGCTTGAGTCCTTGGATAATTCAACATAAGGTTTCCACCTACCCGATGATGAAAATTGAATCGGGGCCAGGCTTCAGTCCTTGGATAATCCAATATAAAGTTTCTACCTGCACAGTGATGAAAATTGAACTGGGGTCAGGCTTCAATCCTTGGACAATTCAACGTAAGGTTTCCACCGACCCAGTGATGAAAATCGAACTAGGGACAGGCTTCCATCCTTAGAGTAGAATAATTTTCTTTAGTTCTTCTAACTTACCTTGCATTTGTTGGTTGGGGTTAATGAGTTAACGATGATAGATTAAATACTTCTGCATGGATAAGCATCACCTTTGTATTAATTAATAGAACATACGTATGAGATTACATTCAATTCATACCCTCGTGCACAGATGGTCAGTGATAGAACTTCCTCAGATTATAGGCATTCCATGGCCGGGGAAGTGGTCTCTCATCTAGGTCCTCCAAGTAGTACGCTCCTACGCCTGCGATGGCAGTGACCCGGTAGGGCCCTTCCCAGGTCAAGGTCAACTTTCCATCATTCGTATCTCATATGTTCCCTACCGCTTTCTGTAGCACTAGGTCCTTAGCGCTGAATTCCTTTGTTACACTTCAGTTATAGTGTCGAGCGAGCTTTTGTTGATACTCGGCCAGCCGTATAGTCGCCGCTTCTCGGTACTCTTCCAGCAAATCCAAACGCTCCACCCTTAACCTATCATTCTAGGTTGGGGCAAATTTCGCAACTCATGCGTTATACAGGTTTACCTCAGCCAGTATTATAGCTTCGGCCCTATATGTTAGGGAGAACGAGGTCTCTCCCGTGGACCTCCTGGGAGTTGTCTGGTATGCCCACAAAACTTTGGGCAGCTCCTCGGCCCACCTACCCTTTGCGCCATCTAACCTCTTCTTCAATCCATTCATAATTGCTTTGTTAGTGGCTTCAGCTTGGCTGTTACTCTAGGGATACTCCGAGGTGGAGTACCTATTTTTTACGCCGAGGTCATTGCAAAACTCGCGAAAGGCTCTACTATCGAACTGCAATCCATTATCAGATATAAGAGAATCTAGTACCTCAAATCGTGTGACTATGTTCTTCCATACAAACTTTTTAATGTCCACGTCCCGAATATTGGCTAACGCCTCTGCCTCTGCGCACTTGGTAAAGTAGTTAACAGCCACCAAAACAAACCTTTGATTGCCCATGGCCCGGGGAAATAGGCCGAGAATATCCAGCCCCTATTGTGTAAAGGGCCAGGGGTTGCTGATCGGATTCAAATGACTTGTTGGCTAGTGGATCAAGGGGGCATGCTTCTGGCACTATTCACATTTCCGTACATACTCGGTGGCATCCTTCTGCATTTGTGGCCACCAAAATCCTTGAGTCATCACTCGGTGTGCTAGTGAGCGTCCCCCCACATGACTGCCGCACACCCTATCGTGTAGCACAGCCAAGAGTTCATTAACCCTCTTGGGGTGCAAACATAAGAGATACGGCCCCCCGAAAGATCTTTGGTATAGCTTGTGATCTGCTGACAACCAATACCAAGCGGCCACTCTACGTACCCTGTTGGCCTCCTACACATCGTTTGGTACTTGATCCTTGGCTAAAAAATTGATGATCAAGTCCATCCACCATGGCCCAAGTGCCAAAACCACTGCAACACCTATCGCGGCGTCGATGCTTGGTTGTGCTATAAGCTCTACTTTGATCATCCGAGGCACATCCTCCATCATTGGCGACGCCAAGGTAGCCAAAGAGTTTGAGTGCCTGTTTTGCCCCAAAGCAACTTGGATCACCTTGGCTTTGGAAAACTAACTCATAACCTGCTTTACTACCTGCAAGTATTCCTTCATCCGAGGGTCTCAGGCCTGAAAACTGTCCTGCACCTGACAAACCACCAACTGAGAATCCGAGTGAATCTCTATGTCCCGTGCGCCCATACCCAAGACAGCTCTTAATCCAGCAAGTAAGGCTTTATACTCAGCCTCATTATTAGAGGCCCTGAATCCTAACCTAAAAGAATGTTCCAACCTTATTCCTTCTGGAGTGATAATAACAATCCCGGGTCCAGCCCCCATTACATTTGACGTGCCGTCCACAAAAACCTTCAACAGGTGACAGTCCAAGTGACTAATTACATCCATCTCTTTCCTTGGAGAAAATTTTGCAGCAAAATCGGCAAGGTCTTGGCCTTTTACCGAACTTCTTGACTTGTACCTAATATCAAAGGAACCAAGCCGGGTCCCCCACTTGGCGATTCGACCCGTGAAGTCAAACCTTTTCAATAGTGACTATAAAGGATACTCGGTCAACAAGTAGACGGTGTGAGCTTGAAAATAATGGGGCAGCTTCCTCGTAGCGTGTACTAGCGCTAGCACCAACTTTTCTAGGGGTAGGTACCTTGTCTCGGCGTCAACCAGGGTCTTTCTAATATAATACACGGGTTGCTGCACTTCTTGGTCCTTCAAAAGTACGGCACTTACGGCATGTTCTGATATTGATAGATACATAAAGAAATCCTCCCTAGGCTTCGGGGCTGTCAACATAGGTGCTTGCATCAAATATTCCTTCAAATCTTGAAAAGCCTTTTCACATTCCTCATTCCATTGGAACCCCCACCATTTCTTCAAAAGCTGGTAGAATGGGCGGCAGCGATCAGCAAACTTAGAAATGAACCGGTTAAGGGCAGCTAACATATCGGTTAGTACTTGTACTTCCTTCAGATTGCTCAGTGGTTTGAGACGCTTCATGGCTTTAATCTAATCAGGGTTTACTTCTATCCCTTGGTTGGTTATTAGATATCCTAGGAACTTGCCGGCTCCCACCCCAAAAGCACACTTCTCTGCATTAAGGCTCAACTTATGTTGCTAAAGTACTTCAAACACCCCTTGGAGATCCTCGATATGCCACTCTCGTTTACTTTTCACCACCATATCATTGATGTACACCTCCACAGTCTGTCCGATCTTATCTTTAAACATTCTCGTCATCATCTGCTAATATGTGGCTCCAGCGTTCTTTAATCCAAAGGGCATCACGGTATAATGGTAGTTGGCATTAGGGGAAATAAATGCTATCTTTTCCTGATCCTTGGCGGCCAAGGCAATTTGGTGATAGCCCTGAAAGGCGTCCAAAAAACTCATCGTCAGGTGCCCATAAGTGGCATCCACCAGCTGATCGATCTTCAGCATAAGAAACGGGTCCTTTGGGCATGCTTGGTTCAAATCCGTGAAATCTATGCAAACTCTCCATTTGCCACTCTTTTTCTTCACCACCACGGTATTCGCCAGCCACTCCGAGAAAAAGACCTCCCTTATCGCCCCTGCCTCTTTTAGCCTCCTGACCTCTTGCTTAACCACCTCAACGTGTTCTTTAGCCGACCTCCTCAGCTTTTGCTTTTTGGGGGGAAATAATGGATCCACATTAAGCTTATGCACTATGAATTCGGGATCCACTCCGGGCACTTTGTACGAACTCCAAGTAAATACATCCACATTCTGCATAAGAAATAATAATGCTTCTACCCTGTCCTCATTCTTCATACTTGCCCCTACTTGGAAATACCTGTTAACATCTGGTAATATTCTCACTCTAATTAATTCTTCAGTGCAACTAGCCCCCCTTCCCTCTTGGATTTCCTATAATTGCTATAAAGGGACCTCCTCAGATGTTACCTGCCGCTTATGCTTCCAATCAACCCCAGCCATTAAACATTGCCTGGCTGCCTGCTGGCTTCCCCTTACTATAGCAACTCCCTGCTCAGTTCGGAACTTAACTTTCATGTGCAAGGTGGATGGTACTGCCCCCATCGCATGGATCCACGGCCTTCCCAGAATGGCCGTATAAGGAGAAAACGAGGCGACCACTATAAATGCCACTGTTACTTCCTTCCCTTCCATATTCACGGGAAGGGAAATTTTTCACCTCGGGAATCACCACCCGGCCATCAAATCTGACTAGGGGTGTGTCGTACTTTGTGAGGTCTTTATTCTTTAGCCCGAGCCCTTTAAACAGATCTGGGTACATCACATCGGCCCTACTTCCTTAGTCTACCATCAGCCTCTTTACTATGAAACCGTTTATTCGGGACGTCACCACCAATGCATCATCGTGTGGCTGGATTGTTCCTTCTAGATCGTCGTCGTTGAAAGTAATGGGCTCTCGTGTGAGCTTCATCTTCTTCTCGGATGGTTGCTTATCCGAGAAATCTTCTACTAGCACTACAGCCAACACCCTTTTCCTTCTAGTCATAGCAGCACCCCTCGGGGCAGTGTGGATGACCTCGATCACCCTTAATGGAGGTGGGAGAGGATTCCCCCCTTGTCATGCACCTTGCCTGGTCCCTCGGTTTCCACAATCCACCACAAACTCCTTCAAGTACGCTGTTTTCACTAGCTAACTCAAATGATCTTTCAATACCCAGCACTATTTGGTAGTATGCCCCTTATCCTTGTGGTAAGTATGGTACAAGTTTTGGTTCCTCCTGGACGGGTTGCCCCCCATCTTGTTCGGCCATCAGAAGTATGGTTCGTTCTTGATTTGGTCTACGAACCTATGCACTGGCTCTTTGAACTTTACATTTACTTCCCCCATTTGTGCTTTTGGTTCTTGAATCCTTAGATCCCTTCGGGGCTTTGGCTAAAACCGCCTTGCCGAGGACGATTCATCACCAGTGCTTTACCCTTGTTCTGTAACCGGTCATCCTCCAAGCATTTGTATTCTTCAACGCACCTCATAAGTTGCCTCATATCCTCGGGAGGCTTCCTCATCAGCGACTCACGTAGTTCGGAGTCCTCAGGCAGCCCCATTCTAAAGGTGCTCACAACAATTTTCTCATTCCCCCCACTGATCTCATTGTAGAGTTCCCAATACCGACTGGCATAGCTATGAAGGGTTTCCCCTACTCTTATTTTCATGGATAGTAATGCGTACACTAGTTGCGGGACTCGGCAACAAGTTACAAACCGAACATCGAATTCTTGTATCAACTCAGCGAAACTATGAATGGAGCCCTTACATAACCCATTGAACCATCTCAAAGCTGTAGGCCCGAGGCTTGAGGGAAATACCTGACACATTAGCATGTCATTGTGAGTGTGTAAGGACATCATCTGGATATAGTGGCTGACGTGTTCCACTGGGTCTGTTTTCCCATCATAAGAGTTGAATGGTGGGCGTGTAAATCTGCTTGGCATTAGGGCCCGTTCAATGTCATCTAAAAATGGTGACTAAGCAGCTCTGTGTAAGGCTCAGCTCATAGCGTCCATGGCGGCATTCCGGGGCCGTCGCTCTTCTGAGGATGCCGAGCCCCGATCTTCTTACTCCCTAGAACGTGAACGTTCCCAGTGTCGATAGGGACCGGACTGGTGTGACCCGGCTCTGTAATGACCTCCTCTAGTGCCCATCTCTTGCTTCTAACTCCAAATCTCTCACCAACCTGTGCAACTACTCAAGTTCCTCATTTCTTTCATCAAATTGCCCATGCCCTGAAGCACCCGACATTGTCCAATGTGTTTGATGCGATCCCTCCCTAAGACTGGACAGCTGTTCCTCTGGCTCACGAGCTCTATCTTCATGTCTTTTTTGCCTTCGTTCTCGCCAAGTAAAGCCTCGAGAAGATCCCACCGAACCACTTTCAGCAAAACTCTCTAAACGACTTCCAGAAATTTCCCAAGCGCATGTCTCAGCCAAACTAGAGCTTTGTAGGAGATTCCCACAAACAGTGCCAATTGTGCCCGCCAAAAATGAGGTTGATGGGCTGGCCCTCACTTGGGCTCACAATCTATTTGTAGTGTGGGCTTTGGATTTCCAACTTTGAGTAGTCTGTAATATAGAGACCCAACAAAGCAACCTTTCCTTATGAATTCTGCTACTCTCCCTATTACCACTCTTCTGTTGTTCTCTTGCTTCCTTTATTCTTAGTTTCCTCTGGAATCATTCAACAAAATTTTTCCTCCCTTAACCTCTCATATTTATAGCCTGAAATCAGTGAAGGGGTTATGATTACTCTTATGGTTAGTGGAATACTTGTTTTTGATGCCGAGATCACTGTAAAATGGATGGAAAGCCTTACTATCAAATTGCAGCCCGTTATCAAATATCAATGAGTCCGGCACCCTAAATCTTGTGACTATATTCTTCCACACAAACTTCTTAACGTCCATATCCCGGATATTAGTTAAAGCCTCGACCTCCACCCACTTGGTGAAATAATTAACAGCCACTAACACAAACTTGCGATTGCCAATTACCCGGGGAAAAGGGCCGAGAATATCTAGCCCCCATTGTGTGAAGGGCCATGGGCTGTTGATGGGATTCAGATGGCCTGCTGGCTGATGGATGAATGGGGCATGCTTTTGGCATTGTTCACACTTACGCACATATTCAGCTGCATCCATCTGCATTTGTGGCCACCAAAATCCCTGAGTCATTGCCTGGTGTGCTAATGAGCGTCCCCCTACATGACTGCCACACTCCCCGTCATGCAATTCGGCTAGTAGCTCACTTACTTTCTCAAGGTGCAAGCACAAAAGGTATGGTCCCTCAAAAGACCTCCGGTATAGTTTACGATCTGCCGACAACCAATACCGAGCAGCCACTTGGTGAACCCTGTTGGCATCCTTTTCATCATTCGGAACTCGATCCTTGGCTAAAAAGTCAATGATCGAGTCCATCTAACATGGCCCGGTCGCTGCAATCATGGCAACATCAATCCCAGTAATACCAACGCTATCGACCACACAAATGCTCAGCTCCAATATTAGCTCTACTTTGATTAACCGAGGCACTTCCTGAGTCATTAATGATGCTAGCGTGGCTAAGGAATCAGGGTGTCTGTTCTGCACCCGGCCCACTTGGGCCACCTTCTCCGTGCTAAACTTGTTTATAATCTGCTTTACCGCCTGCAAGTATGCTTTCATCCGAGAATCTCGGGCTTTAAAGTTTCCCTGAACTTGGTTAAGAACCAACCGAGAATCCGAGTATATCTCCACATCCCTGGCTCCCATTTCCAAAACAGCTCTTAATCCGGTGAGTAAAGCCTCGTACTTGGCTTCGTTATTAGAGGCCTTAAACCTTAGCCTAAAAGAATGCTCCAACCGTATTCCTTCAGGAGTAATAATGACGATCCCGGCACCAGACCCCATGGCACTTGACGCTCCGTCCACAAATACCTTCCACGGGCGACTCTCCACATGACAAACCATTTCCCTGTTGCTCTTAGGAGAAAATTCTGCAAAAAAAATTTACAAGGACTTGGCCCTTCACTGAACTTCGCGGCCTGTATCGTATGTCAAAAGAACCTAGCTGAGTCCCCCACTTAGCTATTCAGCTCGTGAAGCTTGATCTCTTCAACAACGATTGTAAGGGATACTTAGTCAAGACATATACAGTATGAGCCTGAAAATAATGCGGTAACTTCCTCGTAGCATGTATTAGGGCTAACACCAACTTCTCCAAAGGTAAGTACCTTGTCTCGGCATCAACCAAAGTCTTACTGATGTAATACACGAGTTGCTATACTCCTTGGTCTCTTAACAGCATAACACTCATAGCATGATCGGACAATGACAGGTACATGAATAAATCCTCCCCGGGCTTTAGGGCCATTAGCATGGGTGCTTGCATCAAATAATCTTTCAAATCCCGAAAAGCTCTGTCACATTCTTCATTCCACTGAAATCCTTTCCACTTCTTCAGAAGTTGATAGAATGTTTGGCAGCGATCGGCGAATTTGGAGATGAATCGGTTAAGGGTAACTAGCATCCCAGTCAATACTTGTACTTCTTTCGGATTGCTCGGCGGATTGAGGCACTTCACGGCTTCGATTTGGTCGGGGTTTACCTTTATTCCCCTATTAGTAATCAGATATCCCAAGAATTTACCAGTCCCCACACCAAAAGTGCAATTCTCAGTATTAAGGCGTAATTTATGTTGCTGAAGCACCTCAAACACCCCCTAGAGATCCTCCATATGTCGCACCTCCTGTTTACTTTTCACCACCATGTCATCAATATACACTTCGACCGTACGCCCTATTTTATCCCGGAACATCCTCGCCATCATCTGTTGGTATGTGGCCCCGGCATTTTTTAGCCCAAAAGGCATCACAGTATAATGATAGTTGGTATCCAGGGAGATGAATGCTGTCTTTTCTCAGTCCTCGGGCGCCAGGGCAATCTGATGATACCCTTGAAAGGCATCCAAAAAGCTCATCCTCAGGTGTTCGTACATGGCATCTACCAACTGGTCGATCTTCAACATGGGAAACGAGTCTTTTAGGCATGCTCGATTCAAATCCGTAAAGTCTATGCAAACCCTCCACTTGCCGTTCTTCTTCTTCACTACCACGGTATTTACTAACCATTTCGGGAAGAAGATTTCCCTTATTGCCCCAGCCCCCTTTAGCCTTTGAACTTCTGCCTTCACTGCCTCAACATGCTCCTTGGCTGATCTCCTCGGCTTCTGCTTTTTAGGAGGGGATGAGGGGTTTACGTTAAGTTTATGGACAATGAATTCGGGATCCACTCCGGGCACCTCATATGGACTCCATGCAAACACATCCACGTTCTGTAAAAGGAATAACAACATCTCTACCTTATCCTGGTCCTTCATGCTTTCTCCTACTTGGAAGCACTTGTCAACATTCGAAAATATCTTTACTCTCATCATTTCCTTAGTACAGCTAGCTCCCTTCTCTTCTCGTGGATCCTGTAATTGCTATAAAGGGACCCCTTGTGTCGGGTCCTTTTACTCGACCTGCTCCTTTTGGTTGACTCATTCTTTATCCCAATTGACTATGGCAACTAGGCATTGTCTAGCCGTCTGCTGGCTTCCCCTTACTACAGCAATACTCTGCTCGGTAGGAAACTTGACTTTTACATGCGGGGTGGACGGAACAGCCCCCATTGCATGGATCCATGGCCTTCCTAGTATCGCCGTGTATGGGGAGAACGAAGCAACCACTATAAACATTACTACCACCTCATTGCCTTCCATATTCATGGGCAGAGAAATTTGCCCCTCGAGAACTACCATTTTGCCATCAAACCCGACCAAGGGTGTACTGTACTTCGAAAGGTCCTCATTCCTCAATTCGAGCCCCCTGAATAGATCTGGATACATCACGTCGGCCCTGCTTCCCTAGTATACCATCACCCTCTTCACTAAGAAGCCACTTATCCGGGCCGTGACCACTAACGCATCGTCGTACGGTTGAATTGTTCCTTCCAAATCATAGTCATCGAAAGCGATAGGCTCCCGGGCAAGCTTTATCTTTTTTCCGGATGACTGTATGCCCGAGCTGCCTTCCACTGGTACTACAGTCAATACCCCTTTCCTTCTTGCTACAGTGAGGCTCCCTAGAGCAGCATGGATGACCTCAATTATCCTTAGAGGGGGTGGAAGGGGGTTCCCCCTTTGCGGAGTGCCTTGCCTCATTCCTCGGTCTCCTGCGTCCATCACAAACTCCTTTAAATACCTGACCTTCGCCAGCTGCCTGAGATGATCCCTCAACACCTGGCACTACTCGGTGGTATGGCCTTTATCTCGGTGGTAAGTGCAGTACAAGTTTTGATTCCTCCTAGATGGGTCACCTCCCTTCTTGTTCGGCCACCTGAAGTATGGTTCATTTTTAATCTTGTCTACAATCCTATGCACTGCCTCCCTAAATGTTACATTTACCTCCCCTACTTGTGCATCTGTCTCCTGAATCCTTAAACCCCCCTCCTTCCCCGGGTCTTGGGTGGAAATCCACCTTGTCGAGAACAATTTATCATTGGTGCTTTACCTTTGCTTTGCAGCTGATCATCCTCCAGTCGTTTGTACTCTTCAATATGCCTCATCAGCTGCCTCATATCCTTAGGAGGCTTCTTAGTTAATGATTCCCATAGTCAGGAATCCTCGGGCAATCTCATCCTAAAAGTACTTGCCGCAATCTTCTCGTTGCCCCCACCGATCTCGTTATAAAGTTCCCAGTATCAGCTAGCATAACTGTGAAGGGTTTCTCCTACCCTCATTTTCATGCATAACAACGTGTCTACCAGTTGTGGTACCCGGCTGCAGGTTACAAACTGAACACCAAACTCCTAGATCAACTTGGCGAAATTGTGGATGAAGCCCTTCCGTAACCCCTTAAACCATCTCAAAGCGGTGGGGCCAAGGCTTGAGGGAAATACCTTGCGCATTAGCGCATCATTATGAGTGTGTAGAGACATCATCTGGATATAATGGCTGACGTGCTCTATCGGATCCGTTTTCCCATAGTAGGAATTGAATGGAGGGCGTGTAAATCTATTCGACATTAGGGCCCCCTCAATGTCATCTGAGAATGACTCATTGCATCCATGGTGACATTATGGGGCCGTCATTCTTCTGGGGAATTTGAACCCTGGTCTGCATATTCCTGTGAATGCGAATGGTCTCAGCGTCGACGGGACTCCCATGAATGTGAACGTTCTCGACGTCGACGGGAACCAGATTGATTGGACCCCGCCCCATAACGATCTTCCCTAGTATCAGATCTCCCTTCTCGGTTGTCTCGGTCCCTTCTCTGGTGCCTACCTCCTGCTTCCAACTCCAGATCTCTCACCAGCTTACGTAACTGCTTAAGTTCTTCGTCTCTCTTGTCAAATTGCCTGTACCCTGAAGCACTCAATATCGTCCGTTGTGTTTGGTACGACCCCTCTCCAAGGCCGGACTGCTCTTCCTCTTGTTCATGATCCCTATCTTCGCGTCTCTTTCGCCTCCATTCTCGCCAGGTGGATCCCCGAGAAGATCCCACTTAACCACTTTCAGCGTCACTCCCAAAACTTCTTCTAGACATTTTCCTACGCGTGAGTCTTGGTTGAACCACAGCTTTGTAGGAGGTTCCTACAGACGGCGCCAATTGTGTGCACCCAATATGAGGTTAACAAGCTCGATCTCCTTTAGGCTCACAATCTATTTATAACGTGGGTTTTGGATTTCCTACTCTGGGTGATTCTTCCTTGGAGACCCAACAACAACTCTCAAGCTTTCGTGTTCTCCCCCTCTCACTCTTATGGCTCTATCACTCTCAATTCTAAGCAGCATTCTCGCCCTTTCAACAACCTCTTTCCTTTCTCAGTTTCTCATATTTATAGCTCAAAATTAGTGGGAGAATCATGATTACCCTTATGGCTAGTGAGAGAAAAGGTCTAATGTCATTAACCCTAAGTGGATGTTTAGGTGGGAGTGGGGTGTGGTACGAGTGGCCTTGGAACTAGTTCCCATTTCAGTAGAGTTGCTCGGCAACGGTGCACCCTGAGACGTTGCCGGGCACCTAGGGGATGACATCCCCACGAAGTTGTATCTTGCTCGAGGAGTGGTTCACCGATCGTGACCTAGGTGATGTGGTGTAGCATGGGCTGATGAGGATCGCTTGCCCAGTGGGCTTTAAGGTGGCCTAAGCCTCGGACCGAGGGGCGATATGGAATAAATGTCGGGTTAGAGCTCAAGGCCCGAATGGGCCTGGACATCAAGCTGCTTAAGGCTCAAACAAGCCTGGGTATCATAGTGACGTACAAGTATATTTTTAAACAAATATAAATATAATATATAGCTAAATTGAGCCTCATGTTCACAAACTTAAATTCACGAACACATTATTAAGTTTGAGTTTGGATGTTTAAATTGCCAAGCCTAAGCTTGGACTTCAGCTAAGTTTGATTTGTTTGCTAAACAAATGAATATTAATAAGCATTTTTCTTGAGTCGAGTTTTTATTTTATTTTTATTTTTATTTGTTTATTTATTTTAGAAATACACACATAAGGGGGAGAGAATAAGGTTCTAACACAAAAATACACATCAAACTTCATTAAAAAGTCATGGCACCTTTTAAGATAGAGTGCGCATGACAAGTTATATTATACATAACACATTCTTGAGCAAAGCTTAAATTGTTCACATAAATAACTTAGGGTCTGTTTGGGATCTGCTTATTTTACTGAAACTGAAAACTCTTTGCTGAAAGTAATGTAAATAAAGGTAAATTAGCTGAAATAGTACGGTGAGACCTATGAATAGAACAAATAGTGTAGTGGGGCTCATGAATAGTAGCAAAAATAAGGTAAATAGTAAAATAAGCTGGTTTTTTAAGCTAGAGCCAAACACACACTTAATTGGTTCATTTATTTATAGCCGTGCTCTAACCCCATTGTGGACTTTCACGAATCACGTGCTAACGTTAATAATAGTAGGGCCCTCATGGCACAATTGGAGATCTCTCAACTTTGATCACACTAATGTTCCTTGTATATATTGTAGTCAAACTCTCCGAGTAGTTTTCAAGATAACTTAACTCATATGCTTGGGTGGCATGTTTAAAAACTGAAAATTGTTGTTTAAAAACTTTCTTGGAAATACGTGTGGGTGAAAAAGTGTGTGAAAATACGTGAAATGTTGTTTAAAAACTGAAAATTGTTGTTTGAAAACACTCACCAAACACTCCCTAACTCTTTGATGTTTAGTTTTTTGTTTAATGTTCTCATTTTCCACCGAAAAGAAAATACTTGAATAAACGAACTTTCCCAATTCCAACAATCTGATTTCTTCTGTGAAAAGAAAAAGAAAAAGAAAAAAGATTAGGGGTGGCAAACTTGGGAGTTTAAGATAAATCATAAATTTGAAATAGTTTTTGAATTCTTCTTCTTACAGCTTGACTCTTCTTGAATCTTGACTTAAACTGACTTGAGCAATGTCCAATACTATTCTAAGACTTAAAAATCTTAAACTAAACATGTTTTAGTACTCAGTTTGCCAACATACATAAAATTAGAATCTAAGTATTTATTTTTAAATATTTAGAACCTAACAATAATATATCTTCAATTTAAAAAATAAATCACAATATACCATGTCATAATTATGAAAAAAATTATAAAAAATTGTTGTGAACTAGATAGAGTTATTGTTGCATAAAATATCCATCATAGCACAAATCTTCCACAAGACAATTTGCTTGAGCGCGGGGAACAGTTGTTAAGAAGTGAGACTTTTCTGCCGAAGACCATATTTCCTCTGTGTCCGTGCATTCTTTTGCTACGTTTATATTATATTATCTTATCTTTTTAGCTTTTTTTGTATTGGCCATAAAAGAAACCAAAACGTAAACACTAGGAGTGCATTATCACGTTTCCAATCATTTTGGAGTTTCTTCCTCGAGACTTCTCAAATCTTCCCTGCCCCACTTCTCAGTCCTAGGTAGACAGCTACTTTGCTAGTATTGACCACTCGCGATTTGCACGGTAGTGACCGCTCTTCTTTTTCTTGTACTTTCTTATTAATCTTCGTTCTTCATTTTAATGGAAAAGTTAATAGATGTCTTAAAACAATTGGTTTATAAAATATTTTAAATTTTTTTTTATGTGAAATGAAAAAAGTAAATAATTTTTTTATAGCTATTTATATTTTCATGAAAGTGATATAATTTTTTTCTAAAATGATAAATTAACAAATGACCTAAGAGTATCCATTAACCAAACCCTTTATTTTATGTCAAGCAATGATCTTCATCTTTTGTACTAGTTATAAAACCGATAAAATGAACCCTTTTAATTCCTGTTTATTTTGGTGGGTATTGGTCAATCTTAGCCTATTTTGGGATTTCACATGTCACAACTGATATGATTTTGTTCTCTCTCTTAATTAAAAAAAAAAAAAATACTAATAGTTTATGTAAGGTTGAAATTTATCAACCATCTTGTTGACTTTATTCCGTGCCAATTTGCTTGTAATTTAGCACTTAGTAACCCTGTATTTAAGTGGGATTCATGTAAGGGTAGTGTGTGAAGAGAGTGCGAAGAAAAGCTTAAGTTTGTGCAAAGAAGCAGAGTTTCGCGGCTAGGACTCGCGGTTAACTCGCGACTGGCAAGCCGCCAACTGCACGCACGTGAGAAGCACACAGGGGAGCTGAAGGGTCGCGCCAACTGTCGCTACAAGACAAAAGTCCCAGGCTGGCCAGGTCATTATCTCGCGACTTGAACTCACGACTTGGACAAGCCACGAGGCCAAGCCGCCAACCAGCCCTGTTTGGCAAAAACTGTCTCTTCATATTCCAAACACACACCATTATATATAGACCCTTATACCCATGAAATGAAGAGAGCTTCCAGGGAGAAAAATTGAGAGAGAAACCCTAGAGAAAAACAAGATTGCTTCATCCCCAATCTTCACTAAGAAACTCCTCAAATTCCTCTACTCTCTTCCTCTCCATTGTTACATCCTTGAGAGGTTATTTGACCAAATCCTTGTCTCACCACACCCACGTTTGTGAGAAGGTATATTGGTGCTAAGGGAAGCAGTTTGGGAAGGAACCAATGGTGATTGGTTGATACTATGGGCTATAGCGGAATCCGGTAAGTTAGAAAAGAAAAAGGTTCGGTGCAACCTCGTTGTAGCAGGAAGTTTGGAAGGCTTAGGTACCTGGGTAGATTAGGCTTGGAGGGTCTATTGCTGTTCATGTATCCCAACTACATTTTCTAGTGGATTATTGACCGCTTGGAGGGCGGCGGAGAGGTTTTTCGCTGAGAGCTTCGGTTTCCTCTTCGATAACACATCGCGTGTTGTCTTTGTGTTTGCATCTCTCTTCCCTTTATCTTTGCCATTTAATTACTGCTATGATTGTGATTATTTATGGTTTAGATTGTTTATCAATTCTGTTATAAGCTTGTTATCATTTTCCACACATACATTGTTTGATACAAAGCTTGAATTGGTAAATTTGTAATTGGGGGTCTAAACGTTCAAATGTGTTTTACACACATTTTGAACTTTCAGTTTAAAATTTAAAGTTTCCACCAAGATATAATAATATGCTTTCTCAAAAAAAAAATAAATATAAAATAATAATAATAATTGAAAGTTCAAATAGCGTTGAAAACACTATAAACGTTTAGACCTCCAAACAACAAATTACCAATTCAAGATTTATATCAAACAATGTATGTGCGGAAAATAATAACAAGCTTATAACAGAATTGATAAACAATCTAAACCAACTAAAATCACATCCACAACAGAAAATAAATGGTAAAGATTAAGGGAAGAGAGATGCAAACACAAGGACAGCACAACAATGTGTTATCGAAGAGGAAACCGAAGCTCTCGGCATAAAACCTCTCCGCCGCCCTCCAAACGGTCAATAATCTACTAGAAAATGAAGTTGGGATACATGAATAGTAATAGACCCTCCAAGCCTAATCTACCCAGGTACCTAAGCCCTCCAAGCTTCTTGCTCTAACAAGGTTACGCCGAACCTTTGTCTTTTTTAGCTTGCCGGATTCCGCTATAAACCATAGCATCAACCAATAACCATTGGTCCCTTCCAAACTGCTTCCCTTAGCACCAAAAGACCTTTTCACAGACGTAGGTATGGTGAGAAAAGGATTTAGTCAAGAACCTCTCAAGGATGTATCTATGGAGAAGGTGAGAGTAGAGGAATTTGAAGAGTCTCTATGTGAAAATTGTGGATGAATCAATCTTGTTTTTCTCTAGGGTTTCTCTCTCAAAATTCTCTCTAGAAACTCTCTACATTTCGTGGATATGAGGGGTATTTATACTAGGGTGAGATAGGAATGCAAAGAGTCAGGTTTTTCAAAACAGAGTTGGTTGCCGGCTTGGCCTCGCGACTTGGCTGAGTTGCGAGTTCAAGCCTTGAGATAACAGAACGGCCAGACTGGACTTTTTGTCCTGTAGTGCTCCAGCTGGCGCGTCTGTTCATCTTCTCGCACGCTTCACTCGTGTGCTGCATTTGGCGGTTTGCCAGTTGCGAGTCACCCGCGAGTCCCAGCCGCAAAGCCCTGCATCCTTGCACAATCTTGAGCATTTCTTCACACTTTCTCACTCACTACCCTTACATAAATCCCACCTAAATATAAGGTTTCTAAGTGCTGAAATACAAGCAAATTGGCACGGAATAAAGCCAACAAGATGGTTGATTAAATTCAACCTTACAATAATAATAATAATAATAATAAAATATAAAATATGCAATGCAATGTAGTTTCAAATTTAAAAAATAGGAGCCCACTCACTTGTCCCAAGAGAAAAGCTTATTTAATACAGTATATACATTGTTTTTAAACCTATTACCCCAGTTCCAAAGCTTAGGTGTTCTACCCCAAAATAAATATCAAAACTCACCTACTCTTTGTCACATACTCAAAATTTTCTTTCTTCCTCTCAATCTCTCAGGGTGTGTTTGTTTAGAGGTGAAATACGGTAGATAGAAAATTTTGGAAAGAAAATAGTAAAGAAAACTTTTTTGGAGTGTGTTTGGTCAAGTGGAGAGGAAGGAAAATAAATGGGGAGACCTAGGTGTTTTCTCTCCAGGCCCACCAAAAAGTTTTCTCTCCAAAATGGAGAAAAAACTAAGAGAGGAAAGCTCATGAAATGAGCCTCCAAAAATACCCTTAGAATTCACCTCCAAGTCTCCAACGTGTTGGCTTCTTCTTCTTCTTTTTTTTTTTTTTTTTTTTTTTTTTGCTTGCTTGCTTGCTTGCTTTTGTCTAGGCATGTTGGCTTCTTTTCTTCTTCTTTTTTTCTTTGATTTTTTTTTTTTTGGACGTGTAGCTTTCTTCTTCTTCTTCTGTTTTTTATTTTATTTTAATTTTTTTTTATGGTGCTTATATATTTATTTTTTCTCATTAATTTTGGTTGGTTTTTGTTTTTGTTCTTTTTGATACACCAAAAATGTATTGACCCCTTATGATGAATTAATTGATTAACTAGCCAAGTGAATTAATTAATCAGATTAACATGCAATATGCATGGCAGCAAAAACAAATCACCAACTAAGTTAAATGCAGCGGAAAATAAATTTGGCACAGGTGATTTGTTTACAAATGGGGAAAACCACCGAGACAAGACCTCACCGGGTGATTTTAAGGTCACCATTCCCGAGAATTCACTATTATCAGAACAAGCAGTTACAAGTAAAGGAATCCCAGTACCTTATACCAACCTCCAGTTGAACCCTTACCCCAATACCCAATTAGACTTGTTCTGTAGTGACAATCTCTCATTTTTAATGCACAGCTCCCAATATGTGACTAACCAATCTGATGCGTGGATCCTAGTACACGGCTTACTCATTTGCACGAATCCAAGTACATGACTAACTCTATAACAACCCTTTGATTGTTGTAGTTGATTTGCAGCAGCTTCACATAGAAACACCAATAAGATCTTCAATGTTGGTGCAAGAGACTTTACTTGGTTATAGAACTCAAAGGCGTAAAAGAAACGCAGTAAGAACTCTTTCTTCTACAGAAGGAGGCTAGGGTTTCAAAAGAAAACCTTATGAAACTCTCTAAGGTTAGGGTTTTTTTTTCTTCCACCTCCTTTAAATATGAGCTTAATGGGCTCTCCTATTCCAAATAGGTTTACACAAATCTTGAACTTTCCTAGTCCAATAAGGATTATACAAACCCATAAACAAATAGCCTTTTAGAATAAAAACGTTGCTGGCTATAGTGTGAATCTCGTAAGCTCGATAGATCGAGACATCTGTCGAGCTTTAATGAATCTCGACAGATCGAGCTTCTGTCGAGGAGGTATTGAGACCTGTAGATTGCATTTTTCTTGAGCAGTTTTTTGGTAATCTTCATGTCTTCAATTTAACTACTTGTAATGATCATCTTGAACCTTCTTAGATTTACCCAAATACAAGTAAAGTGTGTTTTGTCAAAGGATATGCCAATTACATAAAAATATGTCTTTAACATATATTTTTTTTTAGAAAACAATTTTGGGTTAATTTTTTATTTTTTTTATTATTATTTTTTTTTCTCAAGTATACACCTATACACAATTAAAAAAAAAAAAAAGTGTTACTTTTTGTTTTATTTAATAGGGACATGATGGTAAATTTATACAAACTTTATTTTCAACCAAACAAAAAAGTTTTTCATCCTTCCACTTTTCCACCCTCCTAACCAAAAACAAATGAGAAAAACTAAAATTTTTTCTATCCTCCCACTTTTCCATCATTTTTCTAGTTTCTATCATCTCACTTTGTTATCGTCCCAACCAAAGGAACCCTCAATCTTTCTTTCTTCACAATGAACGAGACTACGACAGTCAAGCAAATGATTTTTGATACTTTAAAAAAAAAAAATCATCAAAATTGTATAATTTTTTTCTAAAATAAACAATTAACAAATGGCTTAAGGGTAACTAGACCCTTTGTTTTATGTTAGGCGACGATCTTCATCATTTGTACTGGTTATAAAACTAATACAATGAACCCTTTTAATTCCAGTTTATTTTGGTGTGTTTTGGTCAATTTTAGCTTGTATTGGGATTTCATATTTAACAATTGATATAGTGATGTTCTCTCTCTCTCTCTTGCAAAGAAATTTATAGAAAAAAAAATGACAAATTTTGCAGATTATAAATGGCAATAAAAAAAAACTTTAGGTTAACCCAGTTAGACGTACAGTACAGTCCGAAATTTAAAACCATGTACAAGAGTTTATCTATATATATTCATTGTTTTCTTCTCACTTGGATTTATCTATTTCTCTTATTGCACAATAGGTATGTGATTCTTTTTTTTTTCCTTTTTCTTTTTATCATTATACATCAAACTTAATATATTTCATTTAAAAAAAATTAAAATATACCATGTCATAATTATGAAAAAAAAATTATAAAAAATTGTTCTGAACTTTTTTTTTTTTTTTTTTGGAGAAAGAAGCTATGAATCTTATTAAAGAGTAGAAGCCGAGTCGGCTTGAAGTACATCAAAAAGATATGGTGGGACATCTTCATATAACTAAGACATGAATAGCATGCCTAGCAAGGTTATGAATTATATATCGATTTATTGTTGTGAACTAGATAGAGTTACTCTTGCATAAAATACCCATGATAGATCTTTAACTAGACAATTTGCTTGACTCCAAGGACTTCTCATTCAGCTCAATTCCTTTGAGCGCACGGGGAACAATTATTAAGCAGGGAGACTTTTCTACCAAAGACCATGTCCTCTTTGTGTGACTTGTGTCCGTGCATTATCACGTTTTGGAGTTTCTTCCTCAGGACTTCTCAAGTCTTCCCTGCCCCACCTCTTAGTCTTGGGTAGACAGCTACTTTGCTAGTATTGACCACTCGTGATTCGTACCACAGTGTCCACTCTTCTTTTTCTTTTTCTTTCTTATTAATATTTGCTTTCTTCAAGTTTTTTTAAGAGAAAAGTTATTGAATGGCTTAAATCCATTAGTTTAAAAAAAAAATTAAAATTTTTTCTGTGAATAAAAAAAAGCAAATGATTTTTGATACTTTTAAAAAAAAAATTCACGAAAATTGTATAATTTTTTTCTAAAATATTCAATTAACAAATGGCTCAAGGGTAACTAGACCCTTTGTTTTATGTCAAGCGACGATCATCATCTATCGTACTAGTTATAAACTAATACAATGAACCCTTTTAATTCCAGTTTATTTTAGTGTGTTTTGGTTAATTTTAGCTTGTATTGGGATTTCATATGTAACAACTGATATAGTGTTCTTCTCTCTGTCTCTCTATCTCTCTCTTATATAAAGAAATTTATAAAAAAAAAATGACAACTTACACAGATTATCAATGGCAATTATAAAAAACATTCGGTTAACCTAGTTGGACGCACAGTACGGTCCGAAATTTAAAACCATGTACAAGAGTATATCTATATATATATATATTCATGGTTTTCTTCTCACTTAGTTTTGTCTATTTCTCTTATTTCACAACAGGTATGTGATTCTTTTTTTTTTTTTTTTTCATTATACAGCAAACATAATATATCTTTATTTTAAAAAAAAAATTAATAAACCTTGTCATAATTATGAAACAAAAATTATAAAAGACTGATCTGAACCCTTTTTCTTTTTTTTCTTTTGTTTTTGAGAAAGAAGCTATGAATCTTATTAAAGAGTAGAAGCCGAGTTGGCTTGTAGTACATCAAAGAGATATTGTTGGACATCTTCCATAAAACTAAGACATGAATAGCATGCCCACCAAGGTTATGAATTATACATAGATTTATTGTAGTGAACTAGATAGAGTTACTGTTGCATAAAATACCCATCATTGATCTTTAACAAAACAATTTGCTTGACTCCGAGGACTTCAGATTCAGCTCAATTCCCTTGAGCGCGTGGGGAACAATTGTTAAGCAGTGAGACTTTTCTGCCGAAGACCATTTCCACTTTGTGAGTGTTTGTCCTCCGCGTCCGCGATTTGCATTCCGCGTTTTCTCTTCGTTTTTTTTTTTTTTTTTTTCTTCCCTGCAAGTGAACAGTAAAATCACTGTGCAGGGACAAAAATTACTGTTTATGCACTGTTCATACTGTTCACGCAATAAAAAATATTAAAAATGGGTCCCACGGTACTATTTACACATTTAAAAATTATTTTGCTACAGTGTTTTCAGTTGTCAGTTTTTAGTTTTCAGTTTCAGCAACAATAAGTCCAATCCAAACAGAGCCTTTGTGTGACTTGTGTCCGTGTATTCTTTTGTTACGTTTATAATTATATTATCTTATCTTTTTAGTTTTTCTGTATTGGCCAATGGATATAAAAGACACCAAAAACATAAACATTTGGAGTGCATTATCACGTTTTGGAGTTTCTTCCTCAGGACTTCTCAAGTCTTCCCTGCCCCACTTCTTAGTCTTGGGTAGACAGCTACTTTGCTAGTATTGACCACTCGTGATTCGTACCAGTGTCCACTCTTCTTTTTCTTGTTCTTTCTTATTAATATTTGCTTTCTTCAAGTTTTTTTAAGAGAAAAGTTATTCAATGGCTTAAAGCCATTAGTTTAAAAAAAATTAAATTTCTTTTCTGTGAATAAAAAAAGGCAAATGATTTTTGAAACTTTTTTTTATAAAAAATTCAAGAAAATTGTATAATTTTTTTCTAAAGTAATCAATTAACAAATGGCTCAAGGGTAACCAGACCCTTTGTTTTATGTTAGGCGACGATCATCATCTTTTGTACTGGTTATAAAACTAATACAATGAACCCTTTTAATTCTAGTTTATTTTAGTGTGTTTTGGTTAATTTTAGCTCGTATTGGGATTTCACATGTAACAACTAATATAGTGTTGTTCTCTCTCTCTCTCTCTCTCTCTCTCTTATATAAAGAAATTTATAGAAAAAAAAAATGACAAATTACGCAGATTATCAATGGCAATTAAAAAAAAAAACTTTCGGTTAACCTAGTTGAACGTATAGTACGGTCCAAAATTTAAAACCATGTACAAGAGTTTATCTATATATATTCATGGTTTTCTTCTCACTTAGTTTTGTCTATTTCTCTTATTTCACAATAGGTATGTGATTCATTCTTTCTTTTTTTCATTATACAGCAAACATAATATATCTTCATTTAAAAAAAAAAATTAATATACCTTGTCATAATTATGAAACAAAAATTATAAAATATTGTTTTGATTTTTGATTTTTGATTTTTTGATTTTTGATTTTTTCAATTTGAGAAAGAAGCTATGAATCTTATTAAAGAGTAGAAGCCAAGTTGGCTTGTAGTACATCAAAGGGATATTGTTGGACATCTTCCATAAAACTAAGACATGAATAGCATGCCTATCAAGGTTATGAATTATATATAGATTTATTGTAGTGAACTAGATAGAGTTACTGTTGCATAAAATAACCATCATTGATCTTTAACAAAACAATTTGCTTGACTCCAAGGACTTCAGATTCAGCTCAATTCCCTTGAGCGCGTGGGGAACAATTGTTAAGCAGTGAGACTTTTCTGCCGAAGACCATTCCCACTTTGTGTGACTTGTGTCCGTGTATTCTTTTGTTACGTTTATAATTATATTATCTAATCCTTTTAGTTTTTTTTTTTTTTTTGTAATGGCCAATGGATATAAAAGACACCAAAAACATAAACATTAGGAGTGCATTATCATGTTTCGGAGTTTCTTTCTCAGGACTTCTCAAGTCTTCCCTGCCACACTTCTTAGTCTTGGGTGGACATCTACTTTGCTGGTATTGACCACTCGTGATTCATACCGCAGTGACCACTCTTCTTTTTCTTGTTCTTTCTTATTAATATTTGCTTTCTTCAATTTTTTAAAGAGAAAACTTATTGAACGGCTTAAAGCCATTAGTTTAAAAAATATTTTTAAAATTTTTTTATGTGAATAAAAAAAACAGCAAATGATTTTTCATATTTTTTCTTTAAACAAATATCAATAAAATTGTATAAATTTTTTAAAAATAATCAATTAAGAAAGGGCTCAAGGGTAACTAGACACTTTGTTTTATGTCAGGCGATGATCTTCATCTTTTGTACAGGTTATAAAACTAATACAATGAACCCTTTTAATTCTAGTTTATTTTGGTGTGTTTTGGTCAATTTTGGCTTGTATTGGGATTTCACATGTAACAACTGAAATAGTGTTGTTCTCTCTCTCTCTCTTACATAAAGAAATTTACAAAAAAAAAAAAAATGAATAATTTGGCAGTGTATCAATGGCAATTAAAAAAAATTTCAGTTAACCCAGTTGGACATACGGTTCGGTCCGAAATTTAAAACCATGTACAAGAGTTTATCTATATATATATGTATTCATGGTTTTCTTTAATCTATTTCTCTCACTTCACAGCAGGTATGTGATTCTTTTTTTCTCATTATACATCAAACATAATATATCTTCATTTAAAAAAAAAATTAAAATGTACCATATCATAATTATGAAAAAAAAAATATAAAAAATTGTTCTGATTTTTTTTTTTTTTTTTTTCATTTGAGAAAGAAGCTATGAATCTTTCTAAAGAGTAGAAGCCGAGTCGGCTTGAAGTACATCAAATAGGTATGATGAGACATCTTCCATAAAACTAAGACATAAATAGCATGCCTAGCAAGGTTATGAATTACATATAGATTTATTGCTGTGAACTAGATAGAGTTACTGTAGCATAAAATACCCATCATAGATCTTTAACAAGACAATTTGCTTGATTCCAAGGACTTCTCATTCAGCTTAATTCCCTTGAGCACGCGGGGAATAATTGTTAAGCTGTGAGACTTTTCTGCCGAAGACCATTTCCTCTTTGTGTGACTTGTGTCCTTGTATTCTTTTGTTACGTTTATAATTATATTATCTTATCTTTTTATTTTTTCTGTATTGGCCAATGGATATAAAAGACACCAAAAACATAAACATTTGGAGTGCATTATCACGTTTTGGAGTTTCTTCCTCAGGACTTCTCAAGTCTTCCCTGCCCCACTTCTTAGTCTTGGGTAGACAGCTACTTTGCTAGTATTGACCACTCGTGATTCGTACCAGTGTCCACTCTTCTTTTTCTTGTTCTTTCTTATTAATATTTGCTTTCTTCAAGTTTTTTTAAGAGAAAAGTTATTCAATGGCTTAAAGACATTAGTTTAAAAAAAATTAAAATTTTTTTCTGTGAATAAAAAAAGGCAAATGATTTTTGAAACTTTTTTTTTAAAAAAAATTCATGAAAATTGTATAATTTTTTTTCTAAAGTAATCAATTAACAAATGGCTCAAGGGTAACCAGACCCTTTGTTTTATGTTAGGCGACGATCATCATCTTTTGTACTGGTTATAAAACTAATACAATGAACCTTTTTAATTCCTGTTTATTTCGGTGTGTTTTGGTCAATTTTGGCTTGTATTGGGATTTCACATGTAACAACTGACTTTCGGTTAACCCAGTTGGACATACGGTTCGGTCCGAAATTTAAGACCATATGCAAGAGTTTATCTATATATATATATATATATATATATATTTATGGTTTTCTTCTCACTTAGTTTTATCTATTTCTCTTATTTCACAACAGGTATGTGATTTTTTTTTTTTTTTCATTATACATCAAATATAATATATCTTCATTTAAAAAAAAAATTAAAATATACCATGTCATTATTATGAAAAAAAATTATAAAAAATTGTTCTGAATTTTTTTATTTTTTATTAATTTTTATTTATTTTTTTGTGAGAAAGAAGCTATGAATCTTATTAAAGAGTAGAGGCCGAGTCGGCTTGAAGTACATCAAAGAGATATGGTAGGATATCTTCTATAAAACTAAGACATGAATAGCTTGCCTAGTAAGGTTATGAATTACATATAGATTTATTGTTGTGAACTAGATAGAGTTACTGTTGCATAAAATACCCATCATAGATCTTTAATAAGACAATTTGCTTGGCTCCAAGGACTTCTCATTCAGCTCAATTCCCTTTAGCACGCGGGGAACAATTGTTAAGCTGTGAGACTTTTCTGCCGAAGACCATTTCCTCTTTGTGTGACTTGTGTCCGTGTATTCTTTTGTTTCGTTTGTAATTATATATATCTTTCTTTATTTATTTATTTATTTTTGGTTGTTGTATTGGCCAATGGATATAAAAGACACCGAAAACATAAACATTTGGAGTGCATTACCACGTTTTGGAGTTTCTTCCTCAGGACTTCTCAAGTCTTGCCTGCCCCACTTCTTAGTCTTGGGTAGACAGCTACTTTGCTAGTATTGACCACTCGTGATTCATACCGCAGTGTCCACTCTTCTTTTTCTTGTTCTTTCTTATTAATATTTGCTTTGTTCAATTTTTTTAAGAGAAAAGTTTTTGCATGGCTTAAAGCCATTAGATTTTTTATGTGAATAAAAAAAAGCAAATGATTTTTTATACTTTAAAAAATATATATATATATATATATATATCATGAAAATTGTATAATTTTTTTTTTCTAAAATAATCAATTAACAAATGGCTCAAGGGTAACTAGACTATTTCTTTTATGTCAGGCGACGATCTTCATCTTTTGTACTGGTTATAAAACTAATACAATGAACTGTTTTAATTACAGTTTATTTTGGTGTGTTTTGGTCAATTTTTGCTTGTATTGGGATTTCTCATGTAACAACTGATATAGTGTTGTTCTGTCTCTCTCTCTCTCTCTCTCTCTCTCTCTTATATAAAGAAATTTATGGAAAAAAAAATGACAAATTTGGTAGATTATCAATAGCAATTAAAAAAAAAACAATATCAATAGTGAGTATAGATAAGAAGTAATAAAACCTTGTCCACTTAGCTGTTCTTAAATTCGTGTGATCCCAAAAAATAAGGCTTCAAATTTTTATTAAAGAAAGATGAGTTTTATTTTTTTATTTTAAAGGAAATGAGTGGTCCCTCTTTTTTCTTTCTATTGTTTTCTTAGTCTGTGTTCT